>OZ025295.1:330145630-330800630 GCA_964019185.1 Maratus speculifer | reverse complement strand
TTTCGAGAACTCATTTTTTTAACATGGTTGACATGATATCTCAAGTTCTATTTAACCCTTTAACGTTCATTGGTTTCGCCACGAAACCACAAAATTTTAATTCCGATACGCAACACTGACACCGGTATTTTTATCTAGAAATATCTCTTTTATTTTGTATGTGAAAAATCACGTTTTCTTATTTAGAAATATATTTGTTCTTAATTACCGGTGTCATTCTTTTATTTCGACATCTTAGCAATGAAAATGCTATGATCGTTAAAGGGTTAACCGATTTAAATAAAATTTTTACTAACCTTCAACGTATATAACCTTTCTATCGCCCCTACCATTTTTTAACCATTTGAAAAATGGTTGTTGTTTTCGGGAGAATGGACCCGATGATGTTACCACTTTTGAATGATGTTACCACTTTTGAATGATGTGGTCACTTTTGAATTTAAATTAATTTCTTTACTTTTAGAAGAGTTTTTATTTGAATTTAAATTAAATTCTTTACTTTTAGAAGAATTTTTATTTGAATAGTAAATTAAAATGGTTAAAATCATTGTAATAAAGGAGAAAACTAACAAATTTAAAAATGGGTAGACGGAAATTAACAGATACGGAAAAAGCCGAAGCCAAAGAAATGAATGAACGTGAATATCGCATTCAATGATATTAAACACAGTCAACATGTATAAGTTGCTTATTAGTTTGGCGATTCGTATCATTTGGCGAAATTGGTCGACGGGATAACTGAGTAATACTGTATTTGGTTTGGCGCAAAAACGTCTTTCAATGCAGAAAATGATAAAATCAAAAGATTATTGAGCCGCTGAAAACCAATTACGTGTTGAAAGGCGATCACGAAAAAGGAAGCAATTTAATGCCGAACCGATTAATTGTAAAACATCATGTCGCCAGGGCGACCAATCCACTAGCCATGGCGTTTTACTATCGGTCGGTTCTAACCAGGAAAATTTGAGTGCCAATAGTGATTCTAACAAGCCGGAAAATGTTATAGCTATTACTCTTGATTTTCCACCACCTAAAAAGAAAACTAAAAAGCAATCGGCTTGGGAAAAACTGGGAAAAAACTTTTTTGATTCGATGTCTGATGGACCCATTCACAGATGCATCTGCTGCGATCGATTTTGGTTTAAAACCTCCATCACCAAAATTCTGCTCTGTAAAATCAAACAATATATGCCAAAGTCTTACAAGTATAACAGTATATGCCAAAGCTGTATTTTAATAATGATTACTTTTGCACCAACAATGTTAAATAGTTTGAAATGTTTCTTTCGTCGCCAACTTTTATGCTTGGCGACAATAGAGTGATATAACTTAAACGAACCGTACCTTCAAATTGCAGCATGTATAAAGTCATTTATAGCAGTGGCACGGATAATACACAATAAAACAACTGGTATTTAGCTTAAAATGATAGATGAATGTATCGAGTGAAACATTTTTCAAATGGTTGGGGTAATTTCTTAAATTACAATTATTTTTCTATCTTTTTTTTTTTTTTTTTTAGCCTCCGATGCTATTTCTTTCAGACAAGCTAAAAATGTCGTGTCATCAGCCCTGAATTTTCTACTGAACCGATTTTGATAATTATTTTTTTAAATGAAAGCTATTTATTTGTAGTTGTGCCCATTTTAGCTATTTTTTTAATTTATTTCCATTTTTATATTTTATTTTTAATTTTAAATGCTTTTTTACGATATTTCTTCAAAATGGTGGCAACTTAGTTTAGCTTTTCTCTCGATAATAAAAATTTATTTTCCATTATTACTTTCCACAAGTCAGAAACTTTATTTCATCAGTGAACATGTCCTCGCATTTAAAAGAAAAAAGGTAATTGTTTTCGTAAAATTTAACCACAATAAAATGATTGCATATAATTATGGACTAATTGAGATAAAAAAATATATTTACTGAGAAATAATATTAATAATGTAAATAAAATAACAGAAAATAATTTATGATAAAAATTAATGTAAAGCAATGTATCTCTAATAAATGTAATAAATGTATCTCTAAAGCATAGTAAGAAATATTTCAAATGAGGAAAATGATGTCATTCAGAAACCAGATAAAATGAATTTACAATATTATTACGGACGCCTTTTTCATATTCCTAATAACAGTAACTTTTAAAAAACATTTGAAGAGAAAATGACGTCACTATTTAAAACATCGCATTTTTACTCATAACGATATTACATTTTAATATTTCTTTTTATTATGGACACCGAGATTGAGATTTTACATTCAGATGACTTCAGTTAGTGAAAGTAATGTCATAGTAAAAATGAAATTAGTTTTTTTTTTTTTTTTTTTTTTTTTTAATTTATTTTTCTGTAGTGCATATAAAATAAAATTTCTGGATTTCGCCGGCACTCAGATTACAATTTAACTGAAGATGTGCAAATATTTGCATGCAAAATTGTAACTGGAAAACTTGACATTAAGTTTGGAAATATATTTATTATACATTGATTGTATCATGTAATTACTTTTGCTTTTTTTAAGCCAAATCGATCGGGTCTTTTAAACATTTCATTCGTCGAATTCGACGGGATTCCACTCGTTTTATTGTTAAAATGCATTTCCTTTTTCCCAGAGTCTATAAAAAAGCGTTTAAACTAAAGAAAAAATCCGTTTTTGATTAATCTAGTCAATGAACAAGTAGCACGTCAAATTGTATCTCTTAATTATTCCGCAATTCCAAAGTCCCAGAGAGAAATTGCTAATCAACTGGGTATTTCACGCCGTTCTGTTTGCTATTATATTGATAAACACAAGAAAATGAAGTTAGCATTCTAAACGGGGTTGGCCTTCTAAAAAACCTCTATCAATTTTTTCCCCTAATCGGAGGCGAAACTGAATTCTGCAATGGCAGTATCTACATCCAACTTCTTTTTTTTTTTTTCACGACTACACTATTGTGAAGTCCGATTTTAGGGGTTGACTTATAGGTTTATCAGTATGTTTTCATACTTTTGGGTGCAGGAAAGCACAGCGATAAATCTACGAGACAACCGCTAAAATCTGTGTTTTAGATGTTTTTCACCAAAATACGACTTGCCGATTGCGTTTTAATATGCGGATCAACTCAAAAGAATCGCTTGACTTTCAAGAAACTCCCCTGGAGCCATATAGGATAAGAGTGCTATTACAAGAGGGGTCAAAGTCGCTTCAATTTCCAGGAGTCTCAATGTTTTCCTATAAGAGCTATTACACGTGTGGTCATAGACACTTCAAATTGCAGGCGTCTCCATGTTATCCTATGGGACGAGGGGATGCGCTGGAGAAGTACGCGACTCTCCTGGTTTTTTTTTTTTTTTTTTTTTTTTTTTTTTACTATTTAAAAAAGAAGTTAAAAACTATGGGAAACACAAGTCGAAATATAACTTTTTTTAGACAATCGCCATTTTGCGATCGGCAATCAAATCAAATCAAATCAAATCAAATGATATGATTTCTATAAAATTTTAGTAGTGTCGAACATGCCATAGTTGGCAGCCCGACTTAACTCTCTGCACTGATTTGATTTCTTTCTTAATATTTTACTAAAAAAAAAAAAAAAAAAAATCTCAAAACATTGAATATTTTAATATTTACCAGAAGGAAATCTATCCGAAAATATCAATAGTCTTTAATTTTTTTTTTTTTTTTTTTTTTTTTTTAGCCTCCGATGCTATTTCTTTCAGACAAGCTAAAAAATGTCGTGTCATCAGCCCTGAATTTTCTACTGAACCGATTTTGATAATTATTTTTTTAAATGAAAGCTATTTATTTATAGTTGTGCCCATATTAGCTATTTTTTAATTTATTTCCATATTTATATTTTATTTTTAATTTTAAATGCTTTTTACGATATTTCTTCAAAATGGTGGCAACACAGTTTAGCTTTTCTCTCGATAGTAAAAATATATTTTCCTAAATTATTGCGTATAATTATGCACTTGAAAGAGAATTGAGGTAAAAAAAAATATATTTACTGAGAAATAATATTAATAATGTAAATAAAATAACAGAAAATAATTTATGATAAAAATTAATGTTTAAAACAAAATAAAAAAATTTCAATTGAGGAAAATGATGTCATTCAGCAACCAGATAAATGGGAATTACAATATTATTACAAATGCCTTTTTCATATTACTAATAACAGTAACTTTTAAAAACATTTGAAGAGAAAATGACGTCACTATTTAAAACATAGCATTTTTACTCATAACGATATTACATTTCAATATTTCTTTTCATTATGGACACTGAGATTGAGATTTTACTTTCATATGACTTCAGTTAGTTAAAATAATGTCACAGTAAAAATGAAATTAGTTTTTTTTTTAAATAAAACTATTCTTCCGTAGTGCATATAAAATAAAATTTCTCGATCTCGTCGGAACTCAGATTACAATTTTAACTGAAGATGTGCTAATATTGTAACTGGCAAACTTGACATTAAGTTTGGAAATATATTTATTATATATTGGATTCAATAATGTAATTAATTTTGCTTTTTTTTTTTAAACCAAATCGATCGGGTCTTTTAAACATTTCATTCGTCGAATTCGACGGGATTCCACTCGTTTTATTGTTAAAATGCATTTCCCTTTTCTCAGAGTCTATAAAAAAGCGTTTAAACTAAAGAAAAAATCCGTTTTTGATGAATCTAGTCAATGAAGAAGTAACACGTCAAATTGTATCTCTTTATTATTCCGCAATTCCAATGTCTCAGAGAGAAATTGCTAATCAATTGGGTATTTCACGCCGTTCTGTTTGCTATTATATTGCCAAAAACAACAAAAATGAAGTTAGTTCATTCTAAACGGCATTCTAAACGAGGTCGCCCTTCTAAAAAACTTCTATCGATTTTTTTTTTCTAATCGGAAGCGAAACTGAATTCTGCAACGGCAGAATCTACATTGAACTTGTTTTTTTTTTTTTTTTTTTTTTTTTTTTTTAGATGATACAGCTTAAAATTAGAAAACTTCCAAATTTAGAAAGGGTATAACGAGAATTGTTGTTTAACAAAACATATTAAGATGTAACAAAGTTCAAAGTAATGACATTCTAATACCTCATACTTATTCCTTCAGCAGTTTTTTTTTCCAACAAATTATAAATCTCTAAAAATTGAACATATTTGAAAACCCTTTCAAGCGAGGCCTAACTTTTATTCCAAAATGTATCAAAAACGGCACTCTTGCTCGCTTAGAATTTTGTTGAGATAGCACATACTTACGCTTCATTGAAAAAATTACTCAATAAGTTTCATTTCTTTGGCAACTGTGATGTATATTTTCCCTTTAATCAACTCCAAACTTCATAAAGATGGAAAAAATATTTGCATATGTTTCAATAAAGATTACTCTGGGAAAAATAACAGTATTTACGACATCAGACTTTGATGTTGACAGAAGAAAAATGAAACTGGAATAAATGTAATCAAAAAAGGGAAAATGTTTGGGTTAAGAAAGAAATTTCTTAATTAAATGTTGCAACAGCTTGTTTATATGTTAAAGAACATAAAATTGTTTCTGTGTTAGCTTTATAATATATAATCTGTAGCTTTAATATTTAGATTATAACATATTTTTTCCTCGGTGTCTCTCTATATATAAAGTTTAGTCTAGTCAATTTAAATTTCTAAAGCCCAAATTGCAAAATTTTGCTTTCATAAAGTTCAAATAACTGAAAAAAATTGCAAACACTATATGCCGATTATTTTAAATAATAAAAGTCATATAAAAAATTTTAAAAATGTACCTGTATTAAAAATCTATATTCTAAAGTAAAATCTTGTGCACAACTATATTTTAAAAGTACTTTTTTAGTAATTTTATTCCACATTTCACGCAAAAAAAAAAAAAAAAAAAAAAAAAATCGTTATTATAATATTTTATTATTTATAATATCAATTTATTATCAGATATTATTAAATATGAATTTTTGGCGATAACTAAATCCATTATTGCAATAGTTACGCTGTAAACAGCAAAGTTAATTAAACACTAAAAATGATTTAGTCAGATTTTAAACCATTATGTATATTGTAATAGCGAAATGATTTCAAGTGCAGATTATTTTAATAATTTTTGTCATAAATATATACATATGTATACATATGTGCTTTTGAAAGAGTTAAACGTAATCTGTTCGTATATAGAAAGTTTCAAAAGAATTATTTTAACCATTTATTAATTTTTCCAAATAAATTGTTCTTTTTTTACTACTTCATGAAACTTGAAGAACTGGCTTTTCGTAAGCTTGGATAACTTTGGTAATTCTGATATTTTTTCCGTATGTTTAATTACATTACTGCAAATGTTGCTGTGTATTATTGTAACAAACAAACGTTGGTTTTTGTGATAGTTTAACAACTACAACAAAAACTTAATTTTTTCTGTTGACATAACTTAAAATTAGAAAACTTTCAAACCTACAAAGCACATAAAAAGAAATGGTGTTTAACTCTTTATTTTATTACAAAGTATTTTCACTGCTAAGATGTTGAAATAAATTATTGACACCGGTAATTGTGAACAAATATAATTATAAATAAGAAAAGGTGATGTTTCACATATACAATGAAATGGATTTTTTTAATTAAAATTCCTGTGTTGATACTGCATATCGGAATTAAAATTTTGTGGTTTCGCAAAGAAATTAATGAAAGTTAAAGGGTTAAAAATAATTAAGATACAACAAATCTTAAAATGTCTCATTCTAATACCTCTTAGTCCTTTCTTCAATAGTTTTTTTTTTCAACACATTAAAAAAGCTCTCTAAAAAATTACATCTTTGAAAAACCTCTCAAGCGAGGCCTAACTTTTATTCCTAAATGTATAAAAAATGGCATCCTTCCTCGTTTAGAATTTTGTTGAGAAAGCACATACTTACGCTTCATTGAAAAAATTACTCAATAAGTTTCATTTCTTTGGCAACTGCGATGTATATTTTCCCTTTAATCAACTCCAATCTTTATAAAGATGGAAAAAATATTTGCATATGTTTCAATAAAGATTACTCTGGGAAAAATAACTAGGTTTATGACATCAGACTTTGATGTTGCAAGACGAAAAATAAAAATGGAATAAATGTAATCAAAAAAGAAAAAATGTTTGGGTTAAGAAAGAAATTTCTTAATTAAATATTGCAACAGCTTGTTTATATGTTAAAGAACATAAAATTGTTTCTGTGTTAGCTTTATAATAAATAATCTGTAGCTTTAATATTTAGATTATAACATTTTTTTTCCTCAGTGTCTCTATATATACAGTTTAGTCTAGTCCAGGGCTGTCCAACGCGGCGCCCGCGGGCGCCATGGCGCCCTTTGACGATTATCTTGGCGCCCTTTTGAAAATTTCCTGTTATTAAATATTTTAGAGGTAAAATTCCATTATAAAGAAAGTTAAAAAAAATCATTAATATTTTATCAGAGATAAAATCTCTTACTATTTTACATCAAGGATAAAAGGGCTTAATTTTCTTTCTTCATTTTATAAATTTTAGAAGGTTTTTCTTAGTTTATTTTTTCTATAATTTTGCTTAGAAAGAATAATAAACAGTCCAGAAGGATATCTATCTATGAAAGCATTTCCAGACTATCCCTTTGAAACCACTCACATGGTTTAGTCACTGTCATGCTTGTCTGTTTTTGAACTTTTTAAAACTAAACTAATCCACGACTTCAAAATAAATCAAACCATATTTTCACATCTTAAAAGAAACCTAGCAATCTCTCTGATCTTCATATTTATTTGTTATTAGACGGCAAACAAAGTTTCTGGCGCTTTACCCTAAAAAACTTATATAGATTTCTCATTTAAAAAAATGTATAATTTGAAATTTAGAACACGCAATCGCAGAACTGAAGGGGGTCATGCATTAACTTCATGCGATTTATTTGCATTAATTTAAGATGTGCGTGTATACTAATACTATTCGATAATATTGCCAAATGTTTTCAGTCATGTAAATAATGGCGCCCTTCATTGACTGCCAAGAGCCAAGATGCGCCCTTGGTTAATGAAAGGTTGGACAGGCCTGGTCTAGTCTATTCAAATTACTAAAACCTGAATTGCAAAATTTTTCTTTCATAAAGTAAAAAAATAGTAAACATCACATGCAAATTATTTTAAACAATAAAAGTTATACGAAAATTATAAAAATGTCACTCTATTAAAAATCGATATTATGAAGTAAAATCTTGTGCACAGCTATATTTTAAAAGTACTTTTTTATTTATTTTATTTCACTTTTCTCGTAAACAAATTCAAATCATTGTTACAATATTTTATTATTTACTAGCAAAAGCCATGCTTTGTTTGGATTCGCGAAGCATTATTTTATAAAACAGATATTTGAAAGTAACAATATTTTTTTTATTATTATTATTATTGCATCTTTATTAAACAAAAACGTTATTTTATGTTTTGGCGCATTTTAATTTTTTACTTATGATGTAAAACTGGCATAAGATATTTTCGAAGCAAACTTTTACAATTTTTTTTTTAATTTTCAACTAAAAGCTCTTTTAAAGATGTTTTTACAGTTTCAAGTAGCCACTGGTGTTTTTTAATTGTTTGAAATATGCATGTTTCCAATCTTTGTAATCAACATCCGATAATCTTTGATGAAAGATTCAAATTCTAATAATTTGAAGAAAGCTTGAAGAAAGTTACTTCTTCAAAATCCTATTTTCTGGAAAAAACATTTGAAATCTGCTTTCGTTGATACTATGAATTTTCAACTGTAAAACATTTTATTTTAATTTCTTCATTTTTATACATGTTAGCGTATGAGAATTGCTGTAATTCTCTCCGCGTGGGAGAACTGTTTACTTTCTGCGAATGGCAACTCAATTAATGGAATTACCTTTTAACGAAGCGCTCCCTCATTCTCGCAGTGACGTTTTCACGAATAATTATTGTTGTGTTTGCGAACTTATTAAAGTCTTATTTTTCTATAAAATCCTTCTGATTAATGAGTCGATATTATTTAGCCACAATACGACCTTCGCAAAAATATTTATAAAGAGCTTGAACCAACAACTTCACGCAGATCTTTTAATTTTTCATTTATATAACAAATTTAATAATTAATTTTATTTGTTTACAATTATTTTGTTGCCAGTTTCTAAAAAAAAAAAAAAAAAAAAAAAAAAAAATCCATAATACAATTTTTTTAAAATGTTTAAGTGTCATCTGTGCAAACGATTTTGCGGGATAATGAAAACATGTTTTATTTAATAAATTAATCATGATTCTATCTATAATTATTTACTCCATGATTTAAACTTTTTTTCTGAAAATATACGCGTTTCATTTTTTATTTATTTGCTAAAATGCTTCCGTATTGGAAATGCATGTAAAATAAATTAATTAAAATAATAATTTTTTTAACGTTTTACTGTAAAAAAAATCATATTCTGCAAATCTACAGATCATAATTTATTTTTGTGTTTAATTTGAAGTTAAAATATTGAATAGTTTTTTTGTAAAGCGTACGACAAATTGTAATTTGAGTGGACTAGTAGAGGATTCGCTTCGCTCATCCTAATAATATCAATTTATTATCAGATATTATTAAATATGCATTTTTGGCGATAACTAAATGCATTATTGCAATAGTTATGCCGTAAAATAGCAAAGTTAATTAAAAACTAAAAATGATTTGGTCAGAATTAAAACCATTATGTATATTGTAATAGCGAAATGATGTCAAGTGCAGATTACTTTAATTATTTTTGTCATAAATATATACATATGTACATACCAGTAAAACTAAATGATACTGAAAAATTTTAAAGTTTTAAATTTGAAAAGCATATTGATTACTTTTTTTATATTTTCATTTATCAGTAAAAAAAGGTAAATAATTGTCTAGTGCAGTGTTGCCAAATGGGCTAATTTTTTTAAATTAGATTCTTCATTGGCACCATTTTTTAAATGGTAAAATGCGTTTTATTTAATTGCATATTAATTAGGGCGAAAACAAAAGGAATTTTACCATTTAATAAAAAGTGGTACAAATCAAGAAATCTGATTTTTTTTCTTTTTTTAAAGTAACCCATTCGCAACACTGACCTAGTGGTGAAACTAACCAGTCATTTTCGTACTTTTTTCATCTCATTTTTTTTAACCCGGGAGAACACGTGCTTACACAAGGTAGAAATGGTTTTAACTTTGTCACCAATAAAATCAAATTATAACCGTCATTTTATTTAGGCGAAGAAATCCTTACAAATTTTGCGATAAAATAAGTTTAAGATTACTTTTAAAAGTGCTTACAATTGCCAAAATCATACGCACTCCGGGTCAAAAAGACCCGGCGCGTGTACTCCCGGGTAAAAACGTAGGAAACTTCTTCTTTCGAAACCCTTAGTCACTACTTACAACAGTATAATCAAGACTTTTTTTATGACTGCATATTTATCAAGCTGCATTTGACGACAACTTGATTTCATGATTGAATATTCCATCAATGAACAATTAATACTAAATAAATTGTTTGTAATAGACCATAGAACGTTTACATCATATATTTTCCGGTAATAATAAAAGAAATATTTATTAAATTATATGACTTTTCTATACAGGGTTCGCACACTCCTTATATTTTGTAAGGACTCTGACACCACTATTAATGATAAGAAAATTTATATTTAATTTTTAAGAAACAGAATTCGTAAACTCCACCCCGATTCACTATTTTTGCATTATTTTTTTACAGTGAAATACATTGAAAATACTGTAAAAATTTAGTGGTAGAGTTGTGCGAACCCTGCTATAAATTCTGAATTGACTACTTAAATGATCAACATTTTCGAAAAAAAAAAAAAAAAAAATTCAAATAATGTCTTTTTTTATGTCTTTTACGGAATTTTTAATCTTTTATTACCGGTTTTTCAAAACAGAAATTTTTAACTAATTCAATCACAAAAATGCTCGGATTAAACAATACAAAACTTACAATTAAAATTTACTGGTCAGAATAATAAATAATGATTGGAATATCGACACCCGTAGGGGGTACGGGCAAACCATGATTGGCGAAAACATGTTACCCATGTAATGCACGGACAAATCAAGAAAGCGGTTAACCTCTTCGCGAAGGGAGCCTTTTACGAAATTTTTAATGTTTTGTCACCGGTTAAAAAGAACAGAGATTTGTTTCTTGTGAGATCGAGAAAATGCTGCGATTGTATAAAGCAAATTTTACAGTATAATTTTACCGGTGGGAATAAACAAGGTTTCTTAAGCCTTTTTGCGGCACGTATACGTGTCGCTCGTCCCCAATGGGTTAAAGGCCTTGTTAACCCCTTGAGGGGCGGCGGTATATATTATATACCACCTACGATCGATGAAGTTTTACACCAGAAAAATTTCATTAAATTTCCCTTTTCTAACTTTGGTGGAAAACAGTCGAGAAAATGCTTATCCTCTTTTTGATATAACTTTTTTACAAATTTCCGGTGGGAGTTCAGAATTACACGAACGCAATTGCTTGCCCCTCAAAGGGTTAACAACATTAAATTTAGAACACATGCAGCAAACATTTTGTGCAAATTTTACTTTATTCAAAAACATTTTTTTTTTCAATTGGAAAAAAAATTAAATAATCTTCTTTGTATAAAATAAAATCACAACTCAGATTTTCTGTAGAAAATTCGTGAGATTTTTAGCAATTTTTGACATGGAATGCGAAAACTAACAACGTTAAAAAGCACCAAATATTGTATATAAACAGCAGACCGGTTTGCACCTATTAATAAACTCACCCTCTCCAAGCTCAAAGATCCTATAGATTTATCTAATTCATGGGGAATTTACAGTATTAATTGTCAGTGCGGTCTTTCTTACATTGGACAAACCAAACGCTTTAAAAAGAAAAACGTATTAATGAACATAAAAATTATATTAAGAAACATGAAATCAATAAATCCTCTATTGCTAAACATTGCTGGGAGATGAACCATACTTTCGATTTCGGTTAAGCGAAAATAATTTCGAAACCTACCTTCATTCATGAACTTAAATTCCTTGAAGCATTTCACATTTATAAAAATTTTGACAAAATTGACAATTGTGAATTCGCTATCCTCCCCCCCCCCTCTTTCGAATTGCTGGAAATATTACATTAAAACCTCTATTTCGTAATGGTTATTATTATTATTTTTCCCGCTCCTTTTTGACCTTTTTCTCTTCCCTCCGGTCATTTTCCACGTGCGCTCTCCGATTGGCCGTTACTTGCAGTCCTCTGCCATCCTATTGGTTGCCTTCAATCCTCCATCTCTACTATATATATGAGCTGATTTCTACCTCCGCTACGACGGTACCACTGACGACAGTACGCTAAATTCTACCGAAACCGGTCTGCTGTTTATATACAATATTGGGTGCTTTCTAACGTTGCTAGTTTTTGTATTCCATTGCATTGCACCAAGCTCTATCTGAATACTAATCAATTTTTAACATGTTGTATTAGTAAATTTATTATATTCGTTTTGAGATTTCATTTTATTTCTAGCCTTATATAGCCTTATATAAAGTATAGATAAAAAGCCATAACTTTATGTAGCCGGAAGCAGGTGATGATTCGCTCAATATTAATCTTCCCATCTTCCTAATTAACATCTTGGAAATTACTGTTGTATTAATTTCCTTTAACCCTTTAACGATCAATGCATTTTCATTGCTAAGATGTCGAAATAAATGAATGACACCGGTAATTAAGAACAAATATATTTCTAAATAAGAAAACGTGATTTATCACATACATAATAAAAGGGATATTTTTAGATAAAAATACCGGTGTCAGTGTTGTATACCGGAATTAAAATTTTGTGGTTTCGTGGTGAAACCAATGAACGTTAAAGGGTTAAAAAGTAACTCTTATATCTTATTTTATGTATATTGCATTAACTTTTATTTAAAATGCAGTCACTTCAAATGCACTCATTTCACTCATTTTCTTTAATATACATAACAATAATAGAAATAAATGAAAATAACTAATATCCTAAACTAAATCCATCATTGTTGTATTAATTTCGTTTAAAATGTAACTCTTATATCTTATTTTATTTATATTGCATTAACTTTCGATTAAAATGCAAACATTTCAAATACTCTCATTTTCATTAATGTACCTAATAATAATAACAATAAATAAAAATCTAGAATATCCTAAACTAAATCAGTTTACTTCAAATTCAAATTTAATTTTTAATCTGCGCAAATGAAAAATAAAAAATTGCTATACGCAACAAAATAAATAAATAAATAAAATTAGCTGTTATTAGCGAGATTGGTGATCGGCTAACATTTAATATATGGGTACATGTGCATTATCCGGGCTTATGAAATAGATTGCCAAATGAGGTAGCGACTGGCGCATCTCGTTTATCGTTTCCAGTGATGTTTAAAACAGCCATTTAACCCCTTTCAGACGGGAAACTTTTACGAAATTTTTAATGTTTTGTCACCGGTTTTAAAATACTGAAATTTGTGACTTATTAAATCGAGAAAATGGTCCGATTAAAAAAGGCAAAATTTACGGTATAATTTTACTGGTGGCGATGAACATGGATTCTTAAGCCTATATGCGGTACATATGCGTGTCACGCGTCCCGAAAGGGTTAACCCTTTCCAGCACACTGTGCCCGGTGTGGGCTACTTAATTTTAATTCCAAACTTACAAATGGCACCAATAATATATTAGTGAAATTTTGCTCTTAAGCTTTAATTAAGTATTTCAAAATATCTAGAAAATTCGTTTGTGAATTCCGGTGGCAGTCGATAATTTCTCATTTTACTAACAGATTTTGCCCGTGCCGGAAAGGGTTAACATTGTTTAACATACAGCCTTGTTAAAAAATGTAAACAATGTCAAATAAATAAAATCTAATAAATAAATTTAAAAACCATAAACTAGGGGTTATACCAGGATTGGTTTGCTTCGGTCTCAGTTGAGTGAAAAAGATTAATGACTAGATTCTTGAAACTTGTGCTGATTTTTCCAGTTTCTTAACCCTTTCAGGGGCAACCCTTTTGTGGTCCAAAAATGTTCAAATAATTAATTCCCACTGCAACTTACGAACAAATTTAGTTGAAAATAATTAAAGCCGTTTCTTCATGCTTATTATGAGATCAAAATTCTACTAAAAAATTATTGATGCCATTTGGCAATTTAAGCATTAAAATTAACCGTTTGCAGGTTGCAAAGGGATTAAAGGCAATTTTACAGTGAGCATGGATTAAACTTGTGACAAGAGACGACACAGACTTCTGATATACAGGGTGGTTCAAATTAAAGTATCCCTGTTTGCGATACCCTAGCGAGAGAAGCAGTGGATGAAACGTCTTCATATTTGGAAGATATACATATCAAACCACGGGAAATTGAACGGTGCAAAAAAAATTTTTTAGTTCAAACAAAGGCCACCAGGGGATAATAGGGCGCTGCGATCGGTTTAAGACAAGAAAAAATGCAACATGACCAAGGATGTTGGTGCCAAATTGTTGATTCCCACCAATAATTTTTAATTGTATTAAACGTTTAGGTTTTATTAATATATGCTGCGATAAATTTTATTAGTGTTTTTATTAGGCGAAGAATATTAAAAACTTAGCGGTGAGAATTTAAAATTTTATTTCATTTTTCTTATTTTAAACCGATTGCAGCGCCTTTTTATACCCTGGTGGCCTTTATTTGAATTAAAAATTGTTATTGCATCAATCAGTTTCCCATGGTTTGATATGCATATGCTCCAAATACAAAATTGTTTCATCCACTGCTTCGCTTGCTAGTGCATCTCAAACAATAATTTGAACAATAACAATACTTTAATTTGAACCATCCTGTAACTTCTTACAAGTGCAGAAAATGAGCTACCTTTAATTCCTTGATTGGCTTTGGGGTATATTTTATCCCACCTAATTTATACGAGATTCTCACCAGAAATTTTTAACGAAACTTTATATTTTTAACTTTGGCGACAAATTGCTAAAAATTGGCCTTGTCTTATTTAAAAATAAAAATTTTTGATTTTTCCGGTGAGAATTCAATATTACAGAGACATTATTGCTTGCCCCTCAAAGAATTAAGGAATGTCCTAGATAAACATGCTTTAGTTTAGGGTTAGTTTCTTATGGTTAATCTTTCATGCAACGTAGAAACCTTACATAAAAATAAAAAGTTTTGGTCAAAGGTAAAGTGAGCCAATTCGGTTTCCACATGTAATATTATATTTAAACAACACGTATTTATTTGATAACTATGCATATTTATGCATGCATTAATTGTTTTAAAAACATTAAAAGGCATTTTCGTTTTCAGCCAAAAATAGGAAGATTATCGAAAATCAGTTTTGGTCATAAAAATCTGTTTCAGTTAACACTAGAACCGCGGAGATGGGTCATTTTGACTCGCACACGGTGAAAAGATGTCCATTCGAACCAGATAAGTCTTCTTAAAATAAGTTACATACAAGTTGCACAAAAATTATTTAAAATAAATAAGTTAAATAGTTTCAAAATAAAATTCTGATGGGAATTATTTTTATAAAACTTGAGTAAAATTTCCCGAGGTTCTAGTGTTAATCCTTAATTATTACTTTACTTACACTATGTGTTTTAGAAAAAAATAACATATTGGTGGAAAATTTGGTAAGATAAAAGTTTTAAAAATTATTATTACTCTACAAAAGACCAAAAAGTAAAATAATAATAAAAAGAATACCTTTCGAAAGCTACCATGTTCCTTCATATACACAATATAGCCCAAATCTGGCGTATTTTTTTTTTAAATTTTTTTTTTTTTCAAAAAATTCTAATTCACACTTGAATTGTTTTAAAGTTCACTTTTATAATTAACGTAATTTCTGTCTATTTAGCTTATTGTTGTGTTCATTATTTTAAATATTATTAACCCTTTTAAAGGCAAGGCATTTCCTCTCCAAAAATGTTCAAATAATTAATCCGAACCGCAATTTATGAACAAATTTATTTGAAATAAACAAAATATTTCTTCATGTATACTATGAAATCGAAATTGTACTAAAAAAATCCTGGTGTCATTTGGCAGTCTGAGTACAAAAATTAACCACTAGACAACTTCAAACAGCGCCCCTGAAAGGGTTAAGTTTAAATTTATTTATTACATTCATTCTCAACTGCTAATGGTTAAATTTCGCGAATGCACAAAACACTTCTACAGTGCCACAACACTTCTACACACACAACCTAACACTTCTACACTGTATGTTAAGTTGCCACGCAACTGAGAAAAACATCAACCAGCCTTTATTGTTCCTTTGTTTTACAAAACTAAAAAGATAATTCAAAATATCTTGAAAGAATTCATAATTTCCTTATAATTCGCCATATGTGGCCACGATAACAACACTTTTCTGAAATATTTTGTTTGAAAAGTATAAAGAAAACTATCTTAAATACAATTTAGTAACGCGGTGATCTGTTATAAAAACCATATTGTTAGTAGCATGTTTACCATTTTTATCTGTTTCCTTCCAAACTAAAAAATTTCTGGTAAGAAAAGGAAATTTTGATTAACAAATGTAAATTTATTCAATTATTTTCTATTTAGATTGACATCATAAGTGATTAATTATTTCTTAATAATTTAATGAGACTGTAACATGAAAACATGTAAAACTGTCATATCAAATATGTAAATTTCAGACAGCTTGATATGGTAGATTGCGTATAACCAGCTGTTGCCAGCTGTATTAATTGAAAATTAAATTTTTCAGTCTAGTTTTACGCCACTTTTTCTTATTCGTTTATATTACAGATTTTTCCGAATCTAAATACATAAATCTATGATATTTTGTATATATTTTATTATCAATGAGCAAAATTTAAAAGATAGGAATAAGTAACAATTTTATACCTAAAAATATGTTAAGTTAAATGAAATATATAAAATTGAGCTGCGACAGCTAACAGAGAAACATTGTTCATTTTTTAAAAATATTTTATTATCCCCACTTTTTATATTACATTTATAGTCTTATTCATTTAGTTTTAATCTATTTAACCCTTTATATACCGACGGTACTTATAAGTAATATTAAAATTACTTATAAAATTCTTTTAATATGTCAATTAGTTGTATACTGTTCAGAATGAGTTATAGATACATTACTTTACTTTGTTCCAAAAGCATTATTCGTTACAGAAGACATAAAAAAAAATTATAAGGATGATTTCGATTATTTATTTTGCCTTTGTATCTTTTCAGCTTTTTTGGCGCTGAGGGTGGGGGATGAGGATTTTTCAATTCCGAAGTATTTCCATATTTATATTCTAAGAACATCATAATTGTACATTTTGTAATTCTACAAAGTACTAAGAAAACAATTTAAAATAAAAGATTTAAGTGGGGTTATAAATATTGCACAAAATCCCTGTAAATTCAAATTTAATTTATCCTCCAATTCTTCTAAAATCCTTCAAAAATTTACTAAATAATTATGAAAATCCTTTAATTTAATTGAAACAATTTACGCAAAATGCTTTAGAATGTAAAATTTTCATGAAATCATAATTCGGTAGATAAAGGGTTTAAAAATAGCCCACTAGCAACACCGTTTTTATGTTTGAAATGAATGTTTGACACGGTACCGACAAGATATAATTCATCTCTTTGAAATGCAAAATTTTCGTCACCATTTTTAAGACTGATGAAGCATTAAAAACACCTTCTATTCCAACATTTGAAACAATTTTTTTTTTTTGGGGGGGGGGGGTCAATTTAATTTTCGAGAACAAGTAATTGTGTTTCTGTAAAGTTCAATGCACATCTGAATTTTTTTTTTAAATTATTTTTCAATGGATGAATGCAATTTTAAAGTTTTTTAAAAATGAACAGTTTATGTTTCTAGGAGCTTCCTAGTTGCGAAACAATTTCTAACCTTGCATGCGAGTAATAAGTACAGAAGTTCCCAAGAGCCTTCCATTAACGCTTTCTGGCGCACCACTCTTTAAAGTTGGAATTTAAAGATGAAAAAAAAAAATAGGTAATCTATTTAGGCCTTGAGGAGTACACAGGTGTTATTTTGTAAAGATTGCACTAACCATTTTAATTATACAGCTGTTGCCAAAGTGTTAACCTCCTATAAGTAAAGCAATGATAAGCGCAGTGAGAAGAGCATTGCTGTGAAGCGCGTATTGCAGTAAAACATTTTACCTATTATTTAAAAACAGTAGAGTTTGATCTCTGTGGAGCTGCCATCTAGAATTCATAAGAAAGATTTAAAGTAGCCATTAGAGTAGTTTTTGAAATATTCCCGGAGTTTTTGTGTCTCCAAACAGGAGGAACTTTAGGTGTTGCCGACCCGGCAACACTGCGCGTTAAGGGGTTAAAAATATATACAGCAGCAGTATAAAATACACTACAGTTGATTAACCCCTTCGCGACCGGAGCCTTTTGCGAAATTTTTAATGTTTTGTCACCGGTTTTTAAAAACAGAAATTTATTCCTTATTAAATCAATAAAATAATCCTATTAAATAAGGCAAATTTTAAAGTATAATTTTACTGGTGGATATAAACACAGATTCCTAAGCCTTTTTGCGGCATGTATCCGTGTTGGTCGTCCCCAAGGGGTTAAGGGATTAAAAAAGGATAGACAAATAATTTAAAGCATTCTTTTGCCCATTTGTTAGCAAAATTGCATCATTATTATATTTTTTTATGCTTAACTCTTGAATGATTAATTTGTAATTTAGCTATTTCCAAAACTACTTTTAAAAAACATTGAAATCGCTTCAATAATTCCAGAGAAATGGGGGCAGCTATTTTACACGTTCTTTCACATATGTTCTCTCCGTGTTAAAAGCAGAAATTGTATAAAATTCGTAAGCAATACAAAAACATATTTTGACTAAAACTCAATTAATGTATTCTTCAGAATACAAGTTTTAGTTGTACACAACAAAGTTTACCAACGAAATTATTGTCTAACCCCGGAATTTACAAACGATTTTTTTTTAGAAATTAAGAACTCCTTAATTTAATCTCGCATAGTAAAATCAAAATTTGATTAATATACTGGTGACTTTTTAAAGTTTGGAATTAAAATTAAATGTGCTGGTAATGGGACCATCGCGTCGGAAAGGGTTAACTCTTTGGGACTGGAGGTTCTTGCAAAAAAATGTTTCGTTATGACAACACTTTTTTGAAAAAATAAAATGGCTCTAATCAGTGTTGCCAGATGTGGTATTTTCAATACTAAATGTAATATTTTTCGTAGTATTTCGTTTTAAATTGGTATTTTCGAGGCATTTTTGAAAAAAACATAAAAGAAATCGCAAAAATTTAAAGAAATGGAGGAATTTGATATGAGCCAAACTCATTAATTTGACAATCTTCCATCTCCATAACCTACTGAGTATAGTTTTATAATCTTTAGCAACTCATAGAAGATCAGAGTTGCCAGATTGTCGAAAGCCAATTTCCCAAAATTTCTAAAAATTTCTCCAAATCAGGGCTTTTTTCAGAAAATGTCCCCAACGCAATTTCTACTCAAAAAGGCAAGTTGTCAATTTTCAATTTTCCGTTATAAAAAATTTTTTAACAAATTTAAGCTCAATTTTTTCCCCAAAACAAGCATTTTTTTTTAATTCCCCATTTATGAAAAATAAATAAATAAATAAACATTTAATCTCAACAGAATTTTGCATGTACCGTAAAATGGGGTAAATAGGAACAGCGGGGTGAATCGGAACGAAACTTCCCGGTCATACAAATAAATTCATTATTAGGATGAGCGAAGCGAATCCTCTACTAGGCCACTCAAATGACAGTTTGTCGTACACTTTACAAAAAAACTATACAGTATTTTCACTTGAAATTAAACACAAATATAAATTATGATCTGTAGATTTGCAGAATATTATTTTTTTTTACAGAAATACTTTTCAAAAAATTATTATTTTGATTAATTTATTTTACATGGTTTTCCCTTACGAACGCATTTTTTCAAATAAAAAGTGAAACACGCACGTTTTTAGAAGAAAAACTTAAATCATGGGGTCAGTAATTATAGCTAGAATCATCATTAAATAAATAAATAAATAAAATATATTTTCATTATTCTGATAAAATATCTCAAAAACTGCTTTTTCAAGAAAAAAGATTTTTGAAAAAAGATTTTCAAACTATGCTCATTCCTTTAACTATGTATAGTTTCATGATTTCTTTTATAAAATGTATAAAATACTTTTTTTAGAAAAATTATAGCATAATTTTAATGAATTAAAATTTGTGAAAATTCTATTATTAACATTCAATTATAAAAATATTTTTCTGTGTTAGGAATTCAAATACACAATTTATTCTTATTTTGTGAAATCATTTAAGCAGACGATATTTATGAATTTTAAAAGAATTACATTATGTTTTTATGAAGTGGCAGTAAAAGAATTGTAAACAAATAAAATTAATTAATATTTTGTATAATTCTACTTCGAAAATATTTTTATTTATACCAGTCTTATATCATAAATAAACAATCTGAGGAAATTCTTAGTTATTTGGTTGAAATACATTTTAAAATTAAAATGCGCCGAATCCTAAAATTACATTTATAATTGCAAAATTTACAAAAATGCAAAAATAATTTTAAAAATATATTATTACTTTCAAATCTTATAGCATAATACTTCGCGAATCCAAACAAAGCATGGCTTTTGCTAGTAAATATATGTGTTGATATTTTTAGTTGCCAATTTTTTTATAAGAAGGTTACACCATTAAGAGATGGGAAATTCAGTTTCGACATGCTGGCACCACTACTGGGGTATATAAAAAAACTTCAAGAGGATCCTCAAAAACCTCATTTTTTCAACGTCTTCAAAACTTTGTCTGTAACTACAGTATTTTTCGTATTTTAAACCTAAGAGAAGGGATTTTTTTAAATAATGATAGTCCTGTAAATGATATGCTGTATTAAATTCTACTTATTTCTAAACTACATAATGAAAAAATGAAAAATGGCTTGCAGCATCAGAGGTTTAAGATTTATGGGGTGAATCGGAACGCGTTTTCTCTCATGGTTTATTTTTCTATACAGTAATAGCTTCATGTAATATATCAAACATACGTGTGAATATGTGTTGTAACAATATTTTGTTTATTCTAATTACTTGAAGAGTTTAAAGTGCCAAGAAATTACTTGGTTAAACAAAAAAGTCAACGCCTAATCCAACAGACATGGAACACACAGTAAAAGAATTCAAAAAAAAGCAAATTAGTTAGAAAAACTGCACAAAATTATTCTCTGACATCCACAACATTACACAAACATCTCAAAATGAAAAACCAATTAAAAAAAGAGAGGAATGCAAACAGTACTAAGTGCTGGGGGTGAGGGCGTATTAGTAGATCGTAATAATACATGCAGCGATTGGAACTACTCAATATTTTCACTTACCCAATGACTACTAGTAAAGGATAACACAGAACAGGGCTGAATTTGTATTAAATTCTACTTCTGCAATTCGAATATAATTTCTTAAAAGAAATTTTAATTTATCTTGATTTCAAAGTTGTTTTCTAATTTTTAAAAAGACATATCTTTATTTGTATATAAAATAAAGGCTTGATTTACAGTAACGACGTGTTCCTATTCCTCCCTTATCATTATTACCCGTTTTTATTAACCCTATTAAAGTGTGAATCGGAATAATTAAAATGTATAACATTTGTTCCGATTCAGCCCTATCTGCGGGGTGAATCGGAACACCATTAAAAAATTACATAATATGTATATAAACAGTAAAAATGCTTCGTTTTTGCTTAAAAAGTAAAGAACAAAACAAGACCGAAGTTTCTAGTAGAAAAATAAAAAAATAAAAAATCAGTTGTTGCTTTTTTTTAACGTTAAAGTTGAAAAGTGTTCCGATTCACCCCATTTTACGGTATATTTAAAGCTAAAAACAACAACAAAAAAAATGTTATAAAATTGTTTTTATTTTTGTTGTATAAACCTATGCTATTAAATGAAATGTATTTCTGTGCTTGTGTTTCTGTCCGCGATGAAAGGAAAATCTAAATCACTTATATGAAAATTCAGATAGGGATAGCCAATAGCCCAATGCAGATCATGATGAATCTGTAGTACATGTAAACGGTGAGCACCACCACGAAAATGATTTATATTTATTATTTCTATATGTTATTTTCGTTTTCTAAACCAAAATTGAATTCGAGTCATATCCAGTATTGGCAAATGTCAGAAAGTAAAAATTGAAATTGTGATAACAATTCCCCGAGTTTGTCCCCAAATATATTCATAGTCCCCAAACATGTCCCCAAGATTTACTTGTCCCCAAAAAATTCCCCAGGAGGTTCAAATTTCCCCAAAATGGGGAAAAAATTTCCAATCTGGCAACACTGTAGATGATATACCATGTTAATAAAATTCGTTCTTATTGCTAAGTATTTCTACGTTAAATTGTTTTAATTTAAATATATTTACAATGATTTTAGTCAAAACCTTTTACGTCAGCATCAAAGCATTGTTTTTAACTTATACATGTATAAAAATCATATCGACCATTTTTTATCTACCTTATTACGTATAACGTATTTTTTTTTCTATAACAATAATTTTAATAATACTAATAAACTCCGGTTGATGGGGCTAAACTAAACTTTGTAGCATAGTATTTTGTGGTATTTTTTAAGGGGCATCTGTGGTATTTTTCGTTTTAAAAATCTGGAAACACTGTCTCTAATGTAACCTCTTTGTGTGACCAGGGCCTGATTACTAACGGGGCACTCTCCCACCAGGAAAAAGAAATAAAGAATTTTTCCTTATTCATGACAGTAATCTTGTATGAAAAGGGCGTTTAAAGAAGACGAAAATTTCTATAAATTTTTTCTGGTGAGAGAGTGCCCCGTTAGTAATCGGGCTCTGTGTGTGACCACTTCCCTGAACGACCAATTCTTCATGGAATGAAATTTGCTCCTATAGGCGCAATAATAATTTTATCTCCATTCAGAGCCCATTCAAATTGAACTTCCTCCATCAGCGACAGTGTTGCCAGATTGGGGGGGGGGGGACTTTTTTAATTCAAGTTGTTTGATTGCCACCTCTTTTTTTAAATAGAAATAGTCGACTATTTAAAAATGGATTGAAAATTCTGTAAAATCGGGCATTTCATGCTAGTTTAAAAAAGTGGTGACTGTGCAATAATCTAAATTAAAAAAGTCACCAATCTGGCAACACTGATCAGCGACAAATTTCTTTGAAAAAAATTACACGAATTTCGTTTTTTCCTGGTTACTTGAACAAAATTTTATCAGAAAAATTATTCGGAGGGCACATTATTCATCAAACTTTTAAACTAGGTTTACTTTGTTTTAAACTAAGTTTAGTAACTTTTAAGTATTTAAACTTCTTTATAACTTTTTAGTCAATGAGTTTAACTCTGATGACAAAATAAGAATTATGGTCAATAAAATTCCTTGCCTTATTTTGTCAGGAAATTCTCGAGGAAATAGATAAAGTTATGAAAACGTCATTATTTGTTCCCACACAATAACAAATACAGTAAAACCTCTAAATAACGGACACCTTGGGAGCGCAGAAATTGTCCGCTATTCGGAGCTATAATTGCCCGCTAGCGGGTTTTCCCGCTATTGGGAAAACCTCAGAGACAAAAAAATTGTTAATGAATGCTTAATGTTTCATTAGTCGATTTTAATATGTCTTAGAATCTCTATTATATGATTAACCAGAAATTAAAATAATTTTTAAAGCAATAAAACTGAAATAAAATTGAGCATACCTTTATCCTTTGTTTATTGCATTCTTAATTTTTTTTATTTTATTTTTTTTTTCTTTACAAAAGTTTACTTTTACTTGCGGTTATGTGTAATTTGTTTTACAATGTGAAGTTTTAACTCTGTCTGTAGTTTTAATCCTTTTGAATAATCTTTTTCTTTAAGAAAAAAAGGTATAACTGTTTACTGTATTTTTCTGCTTCTTAAAGGCATACAAATTCAAATCATCCGACGGAGGAAGGGAAAAGGTGTTCACAGATAAATGTAGGGCGAGGGGGATTTTTTCCAGCTCATCCCCACATTTATCTGTGATCATAAAATTTGTGACACATTGCCCCGATAAATTTAGAAGATTTAAATTTTTTTCCTCGTTAAAAAATAATTTTTCATTCTTTTTTCCCAAAATTACTGTCCGCTATTCGGAATGTTCGTTATTCAGAGGTTAAACATACAAAAATTTAAGTTTTGGGATCGGGGATTTGAAAACTGTCCGTTAAATAGAGGTGTCCGCTATTCGGGAGTGTCCGTTATGGAGGTTTTACTGTAATTGCATTTACTTACTGTACTTCGAAAGGACTTGCAAATTAATACATAGGTGCCAACCTGACATTAACTTTCCGCAATACGTCCGTTAATTTGACCCTGGTTAACCCATTAACGCCCAGCGTCCTCGTTTGAGGACGGTTACAAAAACAGCAAGAAAGCGGCTTTCCCACCAGTAAAGAGGAAGTTAAATATATACCTTCTTTCACGAGACAGAATCCTTGATAAATTTAGATAAAAGTTAATTTGATTTTAAAAGTGGTGGGAAATACAAAATTTAAATTTTAGCAAAGAAAATAATTCGGGCGTTAATGGGTTAAATGAATTTCGAACCAGAATTTTTCAAAGTAATGAAATTAAGTATGTTCCTCTTAAATACCTGAAATCAAGTAAGTAAAGATTCATTAAATAAATTTTCTGGTCCGAAATTAAGTTAACCTGTATCAAATTAATCCCGGTATTACGGAAGATTAGTTGATAGTTATGAGCTATGTTAGTTATAAAAGATAAAACCGAGAAAACAAAACAAACATCGATACAATCATTTTTTTAAACGCTGAAGTAATTAACTTATACCAGGGTTGCCCAACGCGGAGCAAGCGGGCACCATGGCGCCCTTTTAAGGTTTTCTTTGTACCCTTTTGAAGCTTTCCTATTATTAAACGTTTTAGAAGTAAAATTTTATTACAAAGAATGTTTTCTTTAAAATCATCAATATTTTATCATGTATATTCTTAAAACCTGTAGCTGAAATGTTGTTAACTTCCTGTTGTACATTAAAAACTAGAAACATACTTTGAAGATTTAATCATGCATTGTTTTGTAATTTTTTGTTGTTATTTATGCAGTGTAATTATGATAGTTAAACTTCTTAATAGTTGGAAATAATTCTTTTTAATACTTAAGAAGTAAGAAAAAATTAAACGTTTTCACCTCCTCCCACCATCTCTTTGAAGATACATGTGCATGAAAGCTCCGCCTTTTACTCTTTACTTTTGTCTTACTTTTTTATCATAAAATCTCGTTTCGTAAGCGTATACACGAAGAATTTCATTTGCTTTGAATCAGCTCACTATATTTTAATGAAATTTGATCCGCATTAAGATAGAGTAAACTATTTTTATCGATTTCATGAACAGAAATCAGACGAGAAGAATAAAAGAACTTCAACTTTCAATGAGCGAGTCATCGAAGCTCTGTGCATGTCAATAGAGATGGGCAATATCGTTCCTTTTAAGTAATCGTTCCAACCGGAATCGTTCACCGAAAGGAACGAGTTCTTCGGGATCATTCCTTTTGGAATCGTTCCGAAAAAAAGGAATGAATCCGAAAAAAATGGAACGAGTCCAAAAAAATGGAACGAATCCGAGCAAAAAGGAACAAAACCGAGAAAAAGCGGAATGAATCCGATAAAAAAGGATAGATTTTTAAAAAAAGGATTTCAAGGGAAAAAACACATCCGAGAACCATTTTAAGAAAAAGGGAATGAATCCGGAGGCAGAGAAGAAAGGTCATGGAGCGACATGCAATCCTTAATATTTATTACTAATATATTTTCTTACGTATCCATCTTTTCCCATACCATTTCCTACCGTTCACTTTAATTTTTTAATATTTTGGACAAATGATTTTGCTTTTGAGATTTCATTTTATTTAACTATGTGTGCTATTAATTATCATAGATATTTATAATCACCATAATACAAGTATTTCCTAACTTTATGATTTATGACATTAACACATTCGCTGCCGGTCACGCGCTGGCGCGTGAAATTCTCAAAAATTTAACACAGAGGGCGGAGTTATCGGCAGCGGACGTGTTAACCCTTAGCGGCGCAGTAGTTTCATAGATATACCACTTAATTTCAATTCCCAAACGCCACATTGGCACCGGAATTTTGTTTTAACCCTTTCCGGCACACTGTGGCCGGTCTGGGATACCTAATTTTAATTCGAAACTTGCAAATGGTACCAGTATTATTTTACTAAAATTTTGCTTTTACAATAAAAGCTTAAATTGGGAGTTTCAAAATATCTAAAAAATTCGTTTGTGAATTCCGGTGTCAGACGATAATTTCTCATTTTATTACAGATTTTACCCGTGCCGGAAAGGGTTAAAAAATATGGTTTATTGAATGCGTGAAATATAGCGTTTTCTTATTTACAGCTAAAGTTGTTTTTAAAATCCGGTGTCAGTCATTAATTTCAATACTTAAGCGATGAATTTGTCCTGCGCCGCAAAGGGTTAAGGATAATTCCTCTTAAACATTCGGTTGACCTTTCATTTATCGTTGTAGTTTATCCATGAAATTTTACTGTAGCTTTGGTTTTGGTCATCAGGCTTGTTGTCGCCTTCTATTAGATTTTTAACGTAATCATTGCTTTCCTCTCTAAAACATCGTCAAATGACCCTCTATTTATGTTATTTTATGTTGGAAATTCCATTACTGAACTGATATTTGACATCAGGGCCTACGATTTTTTTCCTCTTCAAAATCCACCCTTACATAATCTTCAGCTTATACACCGGTTCTCGCAACGGGCTGTTTTCCGAGTTGGTCCATTTCGGTACGATTCCTCAGAAATCGGTAATTTTGGAATCTGCGCATTTCGAAAAAAATCCCTATCCGCTTGGGCTATGGCGGAAGTGGATTTCGTAGAGTGCTCATTTCAACAACAAAAAATAAAAAATGATTAGATATAAACCTAGTTTAACAACTTTATTTGCCCGCTTTTGAAAAATTTTTGAATTCATTTTTCTGTAAGAATTGCTTTTATCAGAATCAACTTAAGGGAAATTCGGCTCAAATACCCATTTTGACAACATATTTTGAAAAATATTCTGATTTTATTAAAAAAAATCGACCAATACGCACATTGTACAGTTTCTAAATAACAAAAAACTGTCAATTGAATGCGTTTGAGAGCAAAATTGATTTTAAAAATGAGTCATAAAATAATCAATTTGTTATCTGAATAAATTCTCAATTCTTTAATCGTGATCGATTAGGCAAATTTTGTGCGAAATGCCAACTTTGACAGTTCTTTTAGAAATATATTTAGCCTTTATCAAAAAACTGACTAATACGGTACATTATACAGTTCCTAAATAACAGAACCTGTCAATTAGATGCGTTTGAGAGCAAAACTGAATTTAACAAGTAAGAAAAATCATGCGTTAAGCATTGATTATGAAGCTTTTTCCAACACTTCTTGAAATCTTTAACAAAACTTCGTTATCCAGGGAAATAATGTATTATTGTTCATATCCAAATATGTATTCCAATACTTTTGAAAAGACCTGTATTTGAACTGTCGGATAATATATAGACTATATAATGATAAAATTTAATTTAGCAAGAAAATCCCTTGCAGGTTGTAATTTCTCTTTCAGTAATCATTAATAGGTGGAAATATACTTGAATACTTTTGTTTAGACCTGTAAAATACATAGTAGATTTAATACACGAAAGTTTTTTTGCTAAAGTTTAGTTTAAAAATGAATTCTCTTTAAACTACTTAAATCAATTTTTTATAAAATATCATCCAAAGGCGACCATGTATCCAATTCTTTGTGTGACCCTGTATATAATGTTATCTATATTCTACAAACACTTCTTAGTAAACTAAATGCAGTTCATCGTAAAAAGGCATAACATACTTAAAAACCACCTTTAATCCTTTAACGGTCATAGCATTTTCACTATTAAGATGTCGAAATAAATGAGTGACACTGGTAATTAAGAACAAATATATTTCTAAATAAGAAAACGTGTTTTTTCACATACAAAATAAAAGGGATATTTTTCGATAAAAATACCGGTGTCAGTATTGCGTATCGGAATTAAAATTTTGTGGTTTCGTGGCGAAACCAATGAATGTTAAAGGGTTAAGTAAATTACGCTCATATTCAGCAACCTTTTGGAGATCATTTGTGTATCAGGATACAGTAGGTGTAATACAGGAGTGCAATAAATGTTTCTATTTCCAACATTTCCCCCAATCCACATGAAAGTTTCCCCAACATTCTACGGTATGTTATTGGTAAATGCAGCATTACCGTAGGTATAGAAAATTTATTTTTCGTTTATGTATGAAATTTTACGTGAGTATATATGGCAGGGGTGATTCTGAATGAAAAAAAAAATTTGAAATTTATTATGGGATTATTATCAACAATTCTTACTTTATGTTTTAGTGAATCCGAATTTGTAACTTCTCACCAAAATACTTCTCCCCCACTCCAAAAATTTTAGTAAAATAATTGCCAATATATATATATAGTATAAGCCGCGGCTCAAACAATTCTTTTTGGACCCAGAAATCTTATTTAATGATTAAACACAAACATTTACGGCGATCTAAGTAGTAACATTCATTTTTAAAAAAATTCTGGGTCGAAAAAGAATTGTTTGAGCCGCGGCTTATACACCCGAAATTACGGTACATATTTTTTTTTAGGTGAAAATTATATAAAAATTCAGAAATAAGAAAACATTTTCAAAAAATGCTATACATGACATTATGATTTAGGATGAATGGGGTGGGCGGAGCCTGCCTCTCAACATGCGCCGCGGCGCTGCGAGCGCAAAGCAATTCCGTTTTTACCAAATTTTGTGTGTGTGTGTGTGGGGGGGGGGGGGGATTGTCGAGAGAAATTTTTTTGGAAAGTTAAAACTTCGGATTCAGTGACCCAAAAAACATCAAGTAAGCCTTTTTCCAGAACTATCATGAATTTTGCTAGGTAGAGCCGCAATACGGTCTTTATTGCCTGGTCTATTGTTCAAACAGATTATCTTTTTTGTAATAAACCTCACTGTAAATTGATTAAAACAGTCTTCGGGAGTTTCGAGATTTTTTTAATCATCTTCTTCAGGAGAGAAAAACAAAGCGCCAAACAGTGGAAATAAAGTGATACTCAAACGCTCGTTGCTGGTTTTATTTTTCTTTTCACAAAGAGAATTCGCAAATTAAAATTCTGCTTGAAGGGGGGGGGGGGGGAGAGAAACATGAAACTGATATATACGTGAAAGGGCGTAATTCTATAATTATTAAAATAATCAAAAATCAGTTATTATTATCCGATTGAAATGCAATTTTTATGACATTATCCTGTATTTCTTATGTTATTCAAAACCACTTCGAATCAGATTTTTTATTTTTATTTTTTATTTATTTATTGGCGTATTTTACTGTGTTAAGATTAGTTTGTCAAGTTTTTGCGTCATGAGTAGTTCAAGGAGACGTTTAACCCTTTAACGTTCATTGGTTTCGCCACGAAACCACAAAATTTTAATTCCGATACGCAACACTGACACCGATATTTTTATCTAAAAATATCCCTTTTATTTTGTATGTGGAAAATCACGTTTTCTCATTTAGAAATATATTTGTTCTTAATTACCGATGTCATTCATTTATTTCGACATCATAGCAATGAAAATGCTACGATCGTTAAAGGGTTAAACAATCCAGAACGTTTTTGCTATACAGTAAAGCATCGTTTATACGACGATCACTTATACGACGTTTTAATGTGGTCCCGATTCATTCCTATTCATGTTAATGTAAAAATATATCTTTTATACGACGCCCAAAATCGTTTGTACGTCGATTTTTCGTTTTGTATAGGTTTATTTTTGCTTATTTTTCTTGTGTATTTTACGAATGAGCGGAAGTTAGCAGCTATGAATGACACCAAAGAGCGCGTTTAAATGCATTCCACATTATAAAAATGTTGGCTGTGTTCGATTAGTCTGAAAAATCAGCTTACGTGTAACAGATTACACTGGGAGGGATCATTCTTTTTTCGGGGATGGTCAGCTTTTCCGACCTGTTTTAAGTTGCAAATAGACTTCTAACTGTTATCAGTATTTTTGGCTTTTAGTTAGCCATGCAGGGTTTTTGATGTTTGATTTTAAATGGAAAGGAAATGATGTACTGCAAATGAGGAACCTTTCGGTGAAACATAAATAAAGGTGCGCATTTTTGAATTGCTTACTAATCCCCCCCCCCTTTTTTTCATGGTTATATGTTTATTTTGGTTTGTTTAATTTACAAATTCATGCAAATCATCACGTTAAACATTAAAATTACTTGAAAACAAAATTCATTCTAGTTTTGGAAGTGGAAATCGATTATACGTCGTTATCGTTTATACGACGTTTTTCAGTAGTCGCTTCGGCGTCCTATAAACGATGCTCCACTATAAATGCTAGGAATATGTATTTAACAATTGTAGAAAAGTTATATCAGAGTTGGTGAAAAATACCTATTTTGAGTATTTTGTGATGTATTTGGATAAAAATGAGAAGTCTTAGGCACCCAATTATGTTTGTAAATCGTGTGAGGAATATTTAAGATTATGTAAAAGTGGTAAAAGAAGGGCCTTTAAATTTGGAACACCGACTATTTGGCGAGAACCAAGAAATCATCTCGAAGACTTTTATTTTTGTAACGTGAACGTAAACGGGTGAAACACAAAAAATCGAGCTAAATGGCAGTACCCAAGTACTAGTTGTGTTCAGTGTCCAGTGCCGCATTTACCTGACTCTTCAGAGCCTAAAAATATATCTGAACCATTAGAACAAGACATTGAAGGACCAAGATCATCACAAAATGATGCTGATTTTGAAAGTATGCCAAATGAGCCAAAATACTTTTCCCAAAATGACTTAGATGATCTTGTAAGAGATTTAAATCTTCTAAACAAGCTTAATTGTTAGCACCAAGACTAAAAGAAAAAAAATTTGCTTTCCTCAGATATTAAAATAAGTTTTTCGAAAATAAAAAATCTGAAAATTATATTTAACTTGTAGAAAACTTTCTGCTACAATTAAAAAATATGGGGTGCAATATGAGCAGAAAAATTCTCTTATTCCATAGTCACCTGAACAAGTTTCCGGAAAATATAGGAAATATGAACGAAGAGCAGGGACAGCGTATGCATCAGGACTTACCCGTCATGAAAGAGCGCTATCAGGGTTTCTGGGATGCGAATATGATGTCCTACTATTGTTGGTCTCTGGTACCTTTTTTTCCAAAGCCTGCACATCGGAGAAGAGCTTTAAAACGAAGTTTTTCAGAACTCAATGATTATTATTATTAGTAGTAAAGTTTTTCTTAGTAAATACATGTTTTTTCTGTTTAGTACCTACATAGCTGAATCTCAGAAACTAGAGCTGATTAAAATATACTAATTATATATTTGAAAATACCATATCATATGTAGTAAGCAACAGCTAAATTCTTTTCGGCAACATATTTATTGTAAACTAGTGTTATTAGTGTACCTTGTAGAAAGTATCAGTATCAGTGTATCTAAATCTGTATGATGTTTCATTACCTTCGGATCCGGGAATGCAACCGATAAAGCACGCCAAGATTCTCGGTTCGAATCTTAGCTAGGGCATTTTTTCGCTCAGGTGGAAAAAAATCCAATTCGTATAAAATATTTTTATAATTATTTCTTTTAGATTAATTTAGCACAAAAAAGTCAAATAGTAAAGTAATTAAGTCACAGATGGTAAGTCACAGATGACAGTAAATAATTTGTAACGGACAATATCTTAATTGAAGTAAAATAACATACTTCTAATCTTCTAAACATAATATTTAAGAGGATATAATGCGCAAATAGTTTATTAAACGCTCTCCTCCTCCCACAACGTCATTTTTTTTCAAACACATTCGAAAGGTATTTGGACAATACACTCTGCTTTAATAAAATAAAAATGTAATTTTAAAGTAAATTAGCGTAGTTTTATTTATTAAAACTAATCAATCTACAAGAACAAGAACCGATTTTTTCTGAATCAGTCCATTTCGAACGGACTCCGAAGCAGTGTTAAATTCAGGGGGTGGCCCGGGGGGAACATCCCCCCAGAGCTATCAAATGTCCCACCGAAAATTTTGAGATATAGATATTGTGTTTTCAATGGTAAAAAAAGTGTACTTCCCCCCCTGAACTTCCCCCCCCCCAGAGCCACAGAAGTCCCTCCCTGTGAAAAGTGTCTGAATTCAAGAATAGGTCCTTTTCGGATTCGGTTCATTTCGAACCGATTCCTCGGAGTCGTTTCATTTCGGAACGAGTCCGAGGAATAGATCCTTTTCGGAGCCGTTTCATTTCGGAACGAGTCCGAGGATTCGGTCCTTTTCGGAGTAGTTTCATTTTGGAACGAGTCCAAGGATTCGGTCCTTTGCATAATCGTTCCAAAATGAACCGATTCCGCAGATTCGTTCATTTTTGGAATCGTTCCGAAAAAGGAACGAATCCTTTTTACAGAAAGGAATCGTTCCATCAGTTCCACTGTCGGACTCGTCCCATTGGATTCGTTCCTCAACAAATGACACATCTCTGCTTGTCAACAAAGGAAGGAAATTGAAAAGCAGGAACTAGATAAAATGCCGTTAAGATATTCTGCAACATACGTATGCACCCACTGTACCTAATGGATTAACTTTTCCAGCACACTGTGCCCGGTCTGAGATAACTAATTTTAATTCCACATTTGCAAACAGCACCAATAATATTTTAGTAAAATTTTGCTTTTACAATAAAAGCTTAAATTAAGGAATTCAAAATATGTGAGAAATCGTATGTGAATTCCGGTGTCAATCGATAATTTCACATTTTATTAACAGATTTTGACCGTGACGGAAAGGGTTAACAAAACTCATCTCCATCAAATGCTTTTTTGCGGCTAATATATTATGTATAGACTTTACACATGCTACTTTGCAGTCGGGTCTGTTATTGCAATCATTTAAAAATTAATTTAAAATTTTCGAGTGCGTATGCTGACTATTCAAAACTATTTTAAAACAATAATGTATTTTAAACAACGAAAATAAAACCAAAAAAAAATTTCTCCAATTTTCGCTTTTCAAGCCTAATAATTCTCATTAAAAATAAAAAATAAATCATTATTAATATTTTGTCAAAAAGAAAAACGTTTCCTTTTTTTATTATAAAATCTCATCTCGCAAATGTATAAACAAAGAATTTCTTTTGCTTTGAATCAACTCACTATATTTTAATGAAATTTGATCGGCATTAAGATAGAGTAAACTATTTTTATCGATTCGATGAGCAGAAATCAAAAGAGAAAAAAAATGAACTTCAACTTTCAATGAGAGTTACAGAAGTTATCAACAAAGGAAGGAAATTGAAAAGTTGGAACTAGATAAAATGACGTTATAAGATATTCTGCTACGTTCGTATCCACCCACTGTACCTAATGGGTTAACTCAATTCATCTCCATCAAATGCTTTTTTTACGGCTGGTATATTCGTTATAGAATTTACACATGCTACTTTGCACTCGGGTCTGTTATTCCAATCATTTAAAAATAAATTTAAAATTTTTGAGAGCGTATACTAACTGTTCAAATTTTTATTCAACAATAATGAACTTATACAACTAAAACAAAAAAATTATATTATTCAATTTCCTGCTTTCGAAGCATAATAATTTCCTTTAAAAATGTGAAATAAATTGAATTTGTAAAACTTATAGGTGCGCATTATAAATCCTAAATCATTATTAAAATTTTTCTACAAAAGAAAAACATTTTCTTTTTATCATAAAATCTCATTTCGCAAAAGTATCCATAAAGAATTTCATTTGCTTTAACACAGCTCACTATATTTTAATGAAATTTGATCCGCATTAAGATAGAGTAAACTATTTTTATCGCTATGATGAACAGAAATCAGACGAGAATCAAAAAGGAACTTCAACTTTCAATCAGGGTCATCGAAGCTCTGTGTGTGTCAACAAAGGAAGGAAATTGAAAAGTAGGAGCTAGATAAAATGACGTCAAGATATTCTGCTTCGTACGTATGCACCCACTGTACCTAATGGGTTAACTCAATGCATCTCCATCTAATGCTTTTTTTACGGCTAATATATTCTGTATAGACTTATCACATCATACTTTGCACTGGGGTTTGTTATTATAATCATTTAAAAATTAATTTAAAATTTTTGAGTGCATATACTGACTATTCAAAAATATTTCAAACAATAATCAATTTAAAACGACAAAACAAGAAAAAATTAATTTCTTCAATTTCCCGCTTTTGCAGCATAGTAATTTCCATCGAAAATAAAAAATAAATCATTATTAAAATATTTTTTCAAAGAGAAAAATATTTACTTTTTTTATTATAAAATCTCATTTCGTTTCATTTTTATTATAAAATCTCATTCATCTCATCTTTATTATAAAATCTCATTTCAATGTATACAGAAATTTCATTTGTTTTCAATCAGATCACTATATTTTAATGAAATTTCATCAGCATTAAGATAGAGTAAAATTTTTATCGATTTGATGAACAAAAATCAGACGAGAATCAAAAAAGAACTGCAACTTTCAATGAGAGTCATCGAAGCTCTGTGAGTGTCAACAAAGAAAGGAAACTGAAAAGTAGGAATTAGATAAATTGACGTTAAGATATTCTGCAAGGTACAGCTGAAGATAAAATCTTTTAAACTCAACAAGGCACTGTTATTTATCTTTCTTTGGTTGTCACCTTACTTGTATTTGAAGTTCCAAAACACAGGAACTTCTAAAAATATTCCGGAAGTCTCTAAAAGTATTTAAAATTTTCTTATCAAAAATTTATTCTGATTTGAAAAAATACAGATTTTTTTAAAATCTTGCTAGTTAAACCCTTGGGGCCGAGCGACTCGTGTAAGCATTGTTGTCTAACCCCACCAGTAAAATTTTACTGTAAAAATTGCCTTATTTAATCGGAGCATTTTCTCGATTTAATGCGGCGCAAATTTCTGTTTTTAAAAACCGGTGGCGAAATATTAAAAATTTCGTAAAAAAAAAAAAAAAAAAAAAAACTCCCATCGCAAAGCGGTTAACAGCTTCTCTAATGGGCAACGTGTTTTTGCCAATCATGATTTATTATTCGCACCAGTAATTTTTTATCGTAAATTTTGCATTATTTAATCCGATAATTTTCCTCATTCAATTAGGCAAAAATATTTGTTTTGAAAAACCAACGATAAAAGATTTGAAAATACTGTAAAAGCATAAAATAAATTTGCACTATTTGATTGGCATTGTTTTTCACAAATATTGATCAGTTAACCCTTTGCGGGGCAGGGCATATTTATTGCTTAAGTATTGAAATTAATGACTGACACCGGAATTTGAAACCAACTTTATTTGTAAATAAGAAAACGCTATACTTCACTCATTAAATAAACCGTAATTTTCTTTAACAAAATTCCTGTGCGAATGTCTCGTTTGGGAATTAAAATTAAGTGGTATATCGATGAAACCACCGCCCCTCAAGGGGTTAAGTGATTAAACCTGACGAGTTTAATCAAAAAAGAAATAATTTGAATCATCGTCAATGTATTCTGTTTCAAAATTCTTTACATAAGGCGACTCTTAACTTCTTGGGGACGAGCGACACATATACGTGCCGCAAAAAGGCTTAAGAATCCTTGTTTATCCCCACCAGTAAAATTTTACGGTAAAATTTGCCTTTTTTTATTCGGTGCATTTCCTCGATTTTATAAGGCACAAAATTCTGCTTTTTAAAAAACGGTGACAAAAACATTAAATGTTTCGCAAAAGGCTCCCGTCACGAAGGGATTAATTAATTCTAAAAACAATATTGTACGATACATCAAAATTGCTTTTAATTCCACACGATTCGATGTCATATTATGGCACCAAGGAAGTCGCCCAGAAATCAAGCAACTATATATTGAGTCTGAGTGATTTTGATACCTAAATCAAAGCGAGTCGCCAGTAACAGCCAACCAAATGCTCGAAAACTAACGAAAGAAAAGCTTTTAACTAATAAGAATGTATTTATTAAAATACAACACATTTCTCAGTGGTGCAGAAAACAACTTGGCGAACAAGGGTTGCCGTATTAACTTTAATGAGGCCAAAATCATAGTTCCGTGCAATAACCCAGTTCAAGGTAAAATAAGAGAATCTATCGAAATCATTGCACGAGAAAATAAACCATGTAATGATAATTTATCCTACAATATACCAAAAATATGGCATAACATCATAAAATCTTAAAATTTTTATTTCGTTGCAATATTTTAATTTTTACTCACGTGTAAGTGGCAACATTTTTAAACATTTAATTCATTTAGATTTTAATTTATTAGAAATATTATCTCTCGATCAAGATGCAAACTTAGTCCTTCCATTATCATATTTTCCTGAAGACGCCCGCAGAAGACGGCGCGAAACGTTGATAGTTTTATTTTATTTTAATTGTACAAATGCATATTAAAATTCGTGTTTCCTGCACCACTGAGCAATGTGTTGTATTTTAATAAATGCATTCTTATTAGTTAAATTTTATGGGGCAACTGTCCTGTATATATTTATAGTAAAGCTTTTTCCCGAAAATCCAATAAAATGCTTGGAAAACGATAAAAGTGTTGCGGAAAATCTTACGAGTCGCTGGCATTTTTATTATTATTATTTATTTATTTATTTATTTTTTGGCAATGCCACGCTTGGTATTTGTACGAATAATAGAACTTTTATTTTCTCCTTGCTGATTGCGAAATCACATGGTATGATAATTTTTTTACTTGTGATTACAAAACATAATTAACAAAATCAGGGTATACTTCTCGAATGTCAGACAATATTGTTTGCTGCACACAGCATAGTTTAACATTTATCAATTAAAAACTATGCATATTTTAGATGAAACATATTTTTTTAGGTCGTTCACAAACAACGTCAAAAAGCCATTATATTTGTTGTTTATTAACACTAGAACCGCGGGAAAATTCATTCAAGTTTTATAAAAATATTTCTCACCGGAATTTTTATTTAAAACTGCTTAAATTATACATTGAAATTATTTTTGCCCAGCTTATATTTAGCTAATTTTATAAATAATTTTCTGGTTCGAATCAACATCTCTGCACATGATACGGGTCAAAATGACCCGTTTCGCGGTTCTAGTGTTAAGAGCCCACACTACAGACTGAAAATGACACGGATGATAATGTAAAGTCAACGGGAGGGGGGGAGTTCTTTTCAAATAGCTCACTTTTTTTTTTCATAGAATAGCTGAGGACGATCCACAACCAGGTAAGTTTTTACTTTTTCGATTTTGGTTATATTCTTTTTATATTAGAAATATTTTCAGTTTCATAACCGGTTCTGATTTTTTTTTTTTTTAAATCTGAAGCCAGAATCGAAAAACTAAAAAAAATCACTTCAAAAGATTTAAATTCCAGCGAAATATTTGAAAAGAACGCCCCCATAGTCATTACATTATCATCCGGGTCTTTTTCAGTCAGTAGTGTGGCGTCTTAAGTACGAATTAGTGACCAAAAATATTAAACTAACAAGGAAGGTCTCCATACGGGCATACTCAGAAAAATCTGAAAAAATTACAGAATGTTCTTCTCATATAGTTATATATGTTTACAAAAAAAAATTCGGCGGAACCTCCTTATAACGTCTGTAAAAAAATAATAAAAATTTCGTTTATTTGGCGATTTATCTCCGATTGGCGAAAAAACGAAATTTTGAAAAATACGCTTTTACGCTTCGAATACTTTTTAAAGAAAAAACTTTCTATGTTCAATTTATTTAAATAAGTTTAGTTTAAGTAATTTTAGTTTTGCATTTTTATTTTACATTAAGTGTAATTTTGTCATATACGTTTATATGTACTTATAACAAAATTAAATTAATGTATTTTATCATTTAAAACACAATTTAAATTAATTAAAATTGTTCCAAATTGAAAAATACACTGTTAAAAATCTGCTGCATTTTGTTGCAACGCACTCCCTTGCTTGTATAGAAAACGATTACTTGGCCGTGAAATGGAGCTTTCTCATTGGTTGGAATAGAGATATTATATACAAGCGGTGGAGTGCGTTGCAACAAAATGCAGCAGATTTTTAACAGTGTATGACACGGTCAATTCACCGTGCTATGGAGCATTCTCATTGGTCAGAAGAGAGATATTCTATAAAAGTAGTGGAGTGACGTTGCAGTAAATGCTGCAGATTTTTAACAGTGAAGTCAATTAAAATCAATTTTCAGATTCGTTAAAATCGTCTGCTTTTGGCGAGGAAATGCACTTCTCGCCAAATCCCGCGTCGCTTTCAGCTTTTCATGCCAATTATTCCAAACTATTTTATTTTTTTACATATCTAATAATGTAATTCCGCCGCTAATTTTCAGTGATCCTTTATTACCTACATAAGTAGTTTAATACGCATTTTTTTTTCAAAAAATTCTGAGTATGCCCTCAATGGAGACCTTCCTTGTAAGAAGGAAGGTGGGCTCCATACGGGCATACCCCGAAAAATCTGAAAAAATTACAGAATGTTCTTCTCGTGTGGATATATACATTTGTAAAAAAAATTTCGGCGGAACTTCCATTCAGTAACGGTAACAAAATAATGAAATTTCGTTATTTGGCAATTGGGTATGCCCAGTATGGAGACCTTCCTTGTAAGTGATCCTATAAAATTTCTCAGATAATAGTATTTTTTACAAAATGATAATCTTCAGCTTACTTATTTGTGAAAAATTATGACAAAAATTGTGATTAAATAAGATGACGATTGTTATTAGTTTGTTCCAGTAGTCTGTTTCTTGGATTTTCGCTCTGGATACGACAATAATTTTCGATTGTAAGTGTATAAACAAAGGAACAAAAAAAATTGAACAAAATGGTTTTCATACGTTCTCTGGTGTTATTCGTATGCATGGATAAAGGTACTCTAAAGTAAAAAAATTTGTGCACTGTAAAATTGAAAAAATCTTACACAATAAAATCAAAAAATTACAAGTTATTGATTTTTATGAAAAGAAATATCTCAAAGCTCAACCTCCAATAAGAAAAGTAAAATAAAAATTGCAGCCATGTGTTTATGTTTTGTTATATCTATGCATATTTACTTTAATTCAGAATTTTTCATAATCATAATAATATTTTATAGTAATAGATTTTTAAATAAGCATTGTCCACAGTAACCGGAAAATATATATAAGAAATATTTAAATATGATATTTCAATCAACTGTCTCCTCTCTCGCTTTTATTTTGTATCAAATCAAGAATTCAAGCTGCCTTTAAACGCAGCTTTAAAAACAAAGAAAGAAGCATTTGTTGGAAATACGATGTGTCGTTAAACTGATGAGAATCAGCCCTTAATTTCATTTATATTTATATTCAAGTTAAATAATCAGCAACTAATTTCATTTATATTCAAGTTAAATAATCAGCAACTAATTTCATTTATATTCAAGTTAAATAATCAGCAACTAACTTCATTTATATCTATATTCAAGTAAAATAGTAAGCTATATGATACCGTATCTGATGAAATCTGGCACACAGTCCATTTTTAGAGAAATACTAATCATAATTTTTACTACTTAAGCATTTTATCATTCTACATATTTTTGAGGAAAAGTTAAATAATTTTTCCACTTAGTTTTTATTGAGCTACCTCTCTCTATATTTTCTCTTAATTACAGTGCTTATAAGGGCAAGCAGGCATTGAGCACCGAGTCAATTACTTGAGTAGTTTAGAATTTAAATTCTTGAAATAGTGCTCATTGAATATTCAAAAAAAAGTTCTGTAATAGTTGCGAACAGTTGATTGTCGTTTCAGGGGCTACCTAGTTGAAAACAACTTTATGCCCAGTGTAGAAGTGAGGTGTTTGGCATTGTGCTTTTGCAAAAAAATAGTAATAATTAATTCAACTTTTTTCTGATTAAAATGATAAATTCATTTTAAAAGAAAATGATTTGTGATGGTAAGTTTAGAGATCGACAATAAAGAAATCTTTTTTTCATCTCTTCTAAAGTTTTGGAAACAAAATCTATAATTTTTATTTTTTAAAGTATTTCTCAAGAATTATTTAATAGCAAGTTTCATGTTTCATCTTAATTTTATCAGTTCACATTTTTTTAAAGACATTTGATACTCAAGATGTAGGAAGATATCTTCACAGCTTTTTTAATTAGAAAATAAATAATGTCAAAAAGAATAACTCTTGATTTTTAGTAGTCCAACAAAGTCAAAGTTGTTTGTATGTCAACAATGGAAGAAAATAGAAAAACTAGAAAGAGATTTTAAAATATTCTCCTATGGATAATGGTAAAACTTCTAAACTCAACCAACAAAGATTCTTTATTTATCTTTTACCCATTGGGGACCAGCGACACGTATACGTGCCTCAAAAAGGCTTGAGAATCCTTGTTTATCTCCACCAGTAAAATTTTACGGTAAAATTTGCCTTATTTAATTGGAGCACTTTCTCGATTTGAAAGGATTTGCTTAAGTATTGAAATTAAATATTCACATCGAAAATTTAAGGCTTTATTTTAAATCGGAAAAAGCTATATTTCACACATATACTTAACAGAAATTCTTTTTACTAAAATTCTGCTGCCAATGTGGCCTCTGGATATTAAAATAAAGTAATTTCACAGATATACCACCGCCCCTCAAGGGGTTAATTTAATGCTTTTTATATTAAAACCTGAAGAAATATATGTAAGAAAAAAAGGCGACATCTTTTAAGAAGAAAACAAAGAAAAAAATATATTAAAAATATATTAAAAATATTATTTTCTTAAACCGATAATGTAAAAATACGAATACACCACATGCTCAAAAATTTATCATTAGCGAATGGAATTAAGAAGTTGTGGATTTAGCATCCTTAAGGATTAATATCATAGTAACAGCCATAAAAAGACAAGAAGAAAAACTTTTATCATCAATCAAGTAAAGGTATAAATAATTAGATATCGTCGGTACCATGTCAAAATATCCAAAAAGTGAGAGATGTCGGGCTACTTTTTAAAAATTCAGGTTTCTTGAATGACAGAACTTTTCTGGAATGATAAAAATTCCCTTTGTTTTCGCCTTAATTCATTGATAACTAAACAAGGCGAATTTTACTGTTTGAAAAACATGGTGCCAATCAAGAAATGTGAATTTAAAAAAAATAGTCCACTGAGAACGCTGTTTTTATATAGGATAGTTTGACATGGTCCTGACATCATGTAATTAACATACTTGCCAACCTGTCATTATTCTCGTAATACGTGCGTTAATTTGACCTTCATTTAATGAATTCTGAAGCAGAATTTTTTTCAAAGAAATCAAACTAAATTTATTCCTCTTAGAAACCGGAAATTAAATTAATAAAGATTCATGCAATAAATTTTCTGGTTTGTTATGAGGTTAACCTGGTTCAAATTAATCCAGGTATTACGGAAGATTAGTTGAAAGTTGGCGGCTATGAATTAATTTCTTTGCGACTAGCATCTGTGTACGTCAAATTTAGGATACCAGAATACATTATTATTTTTACATGTAATTTCGGAGTGAAATTTTGTTTCATTTAATACGTTGAGTGCCACTCGAATTCTAAGGGAAATCCCCGTCAGACCACAAGCTTTGCTTAAAAGCGTTGGTATTATACATTGTCAGTCACCGAGGACTGACGTTATCTAAACGAAAAGTGTAATGTCAGCCACCGGCGACTGACGTGGCACTCAACATGTTAATCTCAAACTCTTTGCGGTGGAATTAAACAAAACTTTCTCTTAAAAAACACTGGTGTTTAAATTTTAAAAATGTATAAAAGATGTTTAAGTATTAACCCTTTGCGGCGCAGAAGAAATTCATCGCTTAACCCTTAATACGTTGTTAATTTGAACCAGAATTTTGTTAAAGAAAATTATGGTTTATTGAATGCGTGAAACATAGCGTTTTTTTTATTCACAAGTAAAGTTGTTTTCAAATTCATTTATTTCAATACTTAAGAAATGAATTTGCGCTGCCCCGCAAAGGGTTAAGTGTTGAAATTAATGACTGACACCAGATTTTGAAAACAACTTTAGCTGTAAATAAGAAAACGCTATATTTCACGCATTCAAAAAACCGTAATTTTTTTAAACAAAATTCCGGTGCCAATGTGGCGTTTGGGAATTGAAATTAAGTGGTATATCTATGAAACCACATGCGCCGCTAAGGGTTAAAGAAAAACTGTAGTAGTGTAGAAACTGTGTAGAAAAAGCCTTATTTGGTTAAATATAAAACACTAAGTAGGCACTAATAAATTGCCGATATATCTATATTCAAAGATTTGACAATTCAATAATTCTATAATAATAAATGTTAAATAATATATTTATATCCAATCTGTATTCAATAATTCTAATTTTTAGGCACAAAATTTAAAGCATTTAACCCCTTTGGGACGCAATCGTGCTTACTTAAGGTGCTCATAATCCTTCATTATCTTTACCAGTTAATTTTTTTTGTTAATTTGCCTTATTTATTCAGAGAATTTTCGCTATTCAATTACAGAAAAATTTCTGTTTTGGAAAACTGACGGTAATAGTTTAAAAATTAAGCAAAAGTCTCTCGTCGCGTAGGGGTTAAAAAGATTTTATAACTCGAATTTATAAAGTATGAGGAGAAATTAAAAAATAATTCATAATAAATACTCTCCTTTTCTTCGATTTCTATCTTCATTAAAACTTTATCTGCAGTTTTCAATGCTGTCTAAAATTGTAAAACTTTGAAAATACTTTGAAGCACATTTTATCGTTATTTAAAATTAAGAAAACCTTTCAAGTTTATTAACTTTATAATCATATTACAAAACTGACAAATATTACAATTTTTTTAAAAATATATGAAGATAGAGGTTATTTTTCTTTTCACAATTTCATTCTTCAATAAATTTTGATCAACAATTTTCAGCAGTCTCTAACCATTTTACAGCTCTGAAAATCTTTTCAAGCAATGCCAAACTTTCATTCTTATATACATCGAAAATGACACCCTTTCTGGTTTAGAATTTTGCTGAGAAAGCATGCATCTACGCTTCATTGAAAAAAATTACTGAATTTACTTTTATTTTCTTTGGCAACTACGATGCATATTTTCACATTATTCAGCTTTAGTCTCTGTAATGGTGGAAAAACATTTGCATACGCTTCAATAATTAACTTTATTTATTGAAGCTAACTTTGGGAAAATAACTTTATTTACGACATCAGAAGATGAAAATAAAAATTTCCATAAATACAGTTTTTAAAAAATGCATGCGTTGAAAAATTTTATGATTAAAATTGCAATAATTTGTTTAATATTTGTATAGAACATAGCAATATTTAGAGATCAGTTTTAATAATCTGTTACAGATTATTTTATATTAAAAAAGTTTTAGTATATAATGCTAATTTTTTTTTATATTTAATTTGCTTGTTGTATTTTCATGTGTTTATTTAAAAGGCTGAAACAATGGACTATTTTTTTTATTCCATTTTGCACCACTTCCTCAAAACAAATACCTTTTACATACGCTTTGACAACATTTCAGAAAAAAAAAGTACAATAAAGTGTATTATATATATATATATATTGGTGCAAATGGAATATAAATATAGTAGTCGGTGGCAACCTTGTATTTATAATATTATTTAAAAATAATATTATAGAAAAATTTTAATTTCAAAAAATTTAGATGATTGTATGGAATATTTTTAAGAAAACATGTCGTTTATTTTATATAATACGAATACCCTAGTAGCAAACCAATATTGGTCAAACGTTGCGCCAATACTTCATTAATTGGTAATATTGCCAATAAAACGTCAATATTTCTCCAATATTGGAATGTTTACATTTTGCTCTTATTTAGCCAATATTTGCAGCCAATAATATGCCAATATATGGGTTTCATTGGAAATATTGCCAATAAAACACCAAAATTATACAAATGTTTGCGTTACATTGGGAATATTTCCAATGAAATCTCAACATTTAACCAATATTGGCGTTTAATTGGCAATATTTCCAATGAAATCTCAACATTTAACCAATATTGGCGTTTAATTGGCAATATTTCCAATGAAACCCTAATATTGGCATAATATTGGCTTCAAATATTGGCTAAATTAGGGCAAAATGTAAACACCCCAATATTGGAGCAATATTTCATGCCAGTGTTGCGCCAATGTGCCAATATTGCTCCAAGATGTAGCTAATATTGGCCCAATATTGTTTGGCTACTGGGGTATTATGCAATTTCAGTTAAATAGAAACTAATGTTTTGAAAATCAGGTAAGCCTTATTATTATTATTATTATTATTATTATTATTATTATTATTATTATTATTATTATTATTATTTCTGCATATTCTGCGGGATTGTTAGAATATGTCACTAAAAATTACTTTACAAAAATCGTTATTTTAGAAAATAATGTAATATTCACCAAAAAATTAATTTATCGAAAAATATAAATAGTCTTCATTTAAGACGAAATTTCTTAAAATTAAAAGAACTTTCAAGCTTATAAGTATAACCTCATTAAAAAAAAAATAAAATAACATAAAATTATATCATTATAATGCCTCTTTTTTTTTTCTTAAATTTTCATTAAAAGTTCTCGCAGGTTTCTAAAATGTAGCATTTTTAAAAATCTTTTTTAAGCAGCTTCAAATTTATTAAGGATGACACACTTGTTAGGTTATTTAGGCGTTATTTTGTTAGGAAAACACATGCTTGCGCTTCACTGAAAAAATTACTAATTGACCTTTATTTATTTCGCTTTTGCCATATATATTTTTCCGCTAATGGGATAATATATAATTAGATAGATAGATTATATAGATAATATATATGGGTCTGGTCTAAAATTTTTAAAAATAAAGAAAGTATTCCTTTTTTATATATCAATAAATATTCTTAGTTTTGACCTACAAACATTTTAGGCACAGGCGAATTCTCTTCTTACAGAGATGAGATTTCCGCTTTTTTGCACACCAGTAAAATCTTAGAGAAGATGCTATATTATTTAATCGGAACATTTTTGCGATTTAAAAGAACAACGTTTTCTGTAAGATTATACTGGTGTCCAAAAAAGCGGAAATCTCATCCCTGTTCTTAACACTAGAACTCCCGGAAATTTTACTCAAGTTTGACAATAATATTTCTAACCGGAATTTTTATTCAAAATTATTTAACTTATTTATTTAACGTAAATCTGCATGGATCATATTTAAATTATTTCAAGAAAATTTTTCTGGTTCGAACTGAAATTTAACCACATATTTGGAGTCGAATCAACTCCATCCGGGCGTTCTAGTGTTAAAGTGAGATATTATTGAATAACACCGGAATTTACAAACGCTTTTTTAGAAATTAAGAACTCCTTTATTAAACTGTCATTCTAAAAACAAAATTTTATAAAAATATACTTGATGCTATTTGCAAATTCTGAATTAAAATTAGGTGAGCCCAGACTAGGACTATTGTGACTGAAAGGGCTAAGAATATATCCTCCAGAGAAATTTTTAAACCTGGACTAATTTACTTAGTTATAGCTATTTTAGGGTAACTAAGCCCGTCACACTGGAGCAAATCGGGCAATAGACAGTGGACAAAGATCGACTACTTGAACATTTTTGTAATCGTAACGACTTGACTCGTCGTCGTCACCATTAGAATCATGGATAAATCATTTGAAATACCGTAATTTCCCGCGTATACGCGAGGCTCAGTTAATTCTTTTTCGCACCGGAAATTTTATTTAAGAGATGAAGTTAAATAAATGCTAAAGAACAGTAAGTTACATTTTATTTAAAACAGTTGTGGTCGGAAATCGATTTATCTGAGGTGAGGCGTATACGCGGGAAATTACGGTAGTACTATCCTAACATCTCCTAATCTGCATACTTGTTTTTTTCACGACACTACATTACCTTTTTTTTTTTTTTTTTTTTTTTTTTTTTTTTTTTTTTTTTTTCAAAACTGCTTATTTTAACATGGTTAACCTGATATAACAGGTTTTATTTAACTTATTTAAATCAAATTTTATACTAACCTTCAACGTATAACTTTCTATCGCCCCTACCATTTTTCTATCTTTTTTTTTTTTACTTAAAAAAACTAAAAACTATGAGAAACAAATTCGAAGTACAACTTTTTTTTTTAGACAACCGCCATTTTGCGATCGGCACTCAAATCAAATCAAATCGTACTATTTCTATAAAATTTTAGTGGTGTCCAGCACTGATTTGATTTCTTTCTAAATATTTTACCCAAAAAAAGGGGGTTTTTCTCTCAAATCATTGTTTCAATATTTACCAGAAAGAAATCTATCGGAAAATATGAATAGTCTTCAATTTTTTTTTTTTTTTTTTTTTTTTTTTTCTTTTTTTTTGTGGTATAGCTTAAAATTAGAAAATTTTCAAATGTAGAAAGTGTATAACGAGAACTGAATGTTTAAAAAAAATATTAAGATGTAACAAAATTCAAAGTATGACATTCTAATACCTCTTACTTCTTTCTTCAACAGTTTTTTTTCCAACAAATTATAAATCTCTCTAAAAATTTTACATCTTTGAAAACCCTTTCAAGCGAGGCTTAACTTTTATTCCTAAATGTATCAAAAATGGCTCCCTTGCTCGTTTAGAATTTTGTTGAGAAAGCACATACTTACTCTTCATTGAAAAAATACTCAATAAGTTTCATTTCTTTGGAAACTGCGATGCATATTTTCTCTTTAATCAACTCCAATCTTCATAAAGATGGAAAAAATATTTGCATATGTTTCAATAAAGATTACTCTGGGAAAAATAACTATATTTACGACATCAGACTTTGATGTTGCAAGAAGAAAAATGAAACTGGAATAAATGTAATCAAAAAAGGGAAAATGTTTCGGTTAAGAAAGAAATTTCTTAATTAAATGTTGCAACAGCTTGTTTATATGTTAAAGAACATAAAATTGTTTCCGTGTTAGCTTTATAATAAATAATCTGTAGCTTTAATATTTAGATTATAACATTTTTTTTTTCCTCAGTGTCTCTATATATAGGGGAGAGTGGGGATACTTGAGCATAGGGGATACTTGAGCCACCCCTATTATCTCTACAGTTGGTCAATTTTTCTTTCTAAAACTGGCAAAATAGTAACATATTTATAGTTCTGAACATGTAAAAAAGAAATCACATACCTTGGTACTATTTTGAAAATATGGTGATTAACCCTTTGATCTCTGCTGGTAGAATTTTCTACCACATAATTTTAATTCTGAAATGTCACAACGACACCAGAAATTTCGACCAGATTTATTTGAAAAAGGTTTAATGCATTTTTTCGCGTATATTGTAAATCGGTTTTTTTCTTTGCAAAATACTGGTGCGAATGTGACATCTGGCTCAAGTATCCCCTCCATGGGGATACTTGAGCCACGATGTAAAAGAAAAAGTAAAAATTTATTAGACATAGAAAAATAGTTCAAAATTAATTGAAAGTGGTTTTCAATTGAAGAAAAAATGTCGAAGTTTCATTTTCAATATTTTATTTTGTTCTAAGAAATTATAAAAAAATTAAAAAAATTAAAATTTAAAAAATGGCTCAAGTATCCCCATCTTCCCCTACAGTTTAGTCTAGTCTATTCAAATTACTAAAACCTGAATTGCAAAATTTTGCTTTCAGAAAGTTCAAATAACAACAAAAAACACTGTAAACATTATAAGCCAATTATTTTACATAATAAAAGTCATACAAAAATATAAAAATGTTCCTCTGTTAAGGCGAAGGTGGACTCTCAAAAAAAAAAGTTTTTTTTCTTTTGAACCGATCTGTTTGAAAATGAAATATGTGATTACAATTGTAGTTATCTGAGAAAAGCTAAAATTTTAAAGAAAAATATCAAGTACTTTGGTAATTATTAATTATTGAAATAATTAATTAATTTTAAATGCTCCATGGGCATTTCTTTTGCATATAAAATAATAATTTTTATTTATGGGATACCTTTTAGACCTAAGAGTGAAACTTAGTTGAAATTCTAAACATAGATAGAAAATAAAAATTAATAATGATGATAATAATAAGTCGAAAAACCAATTTTTGTACTGAAAAAACACTGTAAATCAATCTTTCGATAGAGAATTTACAGCTTATGAGTTCCGAAGTACAATTATTTTAACTAACATTTTTTCTATGTATTATAAGATAATTATATAAAACATTTTGAAGAACTCAGAAAATTAAGGATGCGCATGGAACATTTTGAAAATTGACATTATCTCGAAATTTTTATTTTGAGAAAATCCATTTTTAAGTTAGAACTATTAGTATTTCAATAATAAAAAACATTAAATACCATATAAAAAATGAATATTACTAGTAATACACTTATAATAATCTTATGATAAACTTATAATAAGCGCTTCATGAGTTAGGGCAAAAAAAGTATTTTTCGAATTTTGTAAGATTTTTGTCGATTTGAAGGTCCACCTTCGCCTTAAAAATCGATATTATAAGTAAAATCTTGTGCAGAGCTATATTTTAAAAGTACTTTTTTAGTAATTTTACTTCACTTTTCACGCAAATACATTCAGATCATTATTACAATATTTTATTATTTAAAATATCAATTTGTTATCAGATTTTAATGAATATGCATTTTTGGAAAAGACTAAATGCATTATTCCAGTAGTTATAAGCCTACACTAGTTACTCAAAAAAGACCCGGATGATAATGTTAGGTCTATGGGGGCGTCATTTTCAAATATCTCCCTCATCAAATTTTAATACCTTTAAATGATTTTTTTTTCTTTTTTTTTGCATAGGATAGTTGAAGATGGCTATTTATAATTTTACCAAAATGAAAAAAGTAAAAACTAGACGTCCTCAAGTATCCTCTAAAGAAAAAAAAAAGTTCCAAATATTAAAATTTTAGCGAGATATTTGAAAATAACGCCCCCATAGACTTAACATTATCATCCGGGTCTTTTTGAGTAACTAGTGTAGGCTCTTAAGCCGAAAAATAATAAATAAATTAGCAATTAAAGATGGTGTAATCAGAGTTAAAACAATTATGTATATTGTAATGGCAAAATGATGTCAAAATCAGATTACCGTAATTTCCTGCGTATAATCGGGGGATCAAACAATTTTTTTTTTTTTTTTTTTTTTTTTTTTACCCAGAAATTTTTTTTAATAAAATGTTACTTCTTACATCGCAGGAAATATTTTGTCTAAATTACTAAATAAAATTTCTGTGTCGAAAAAGAATTGTTTGATCCTCCGATTATACGCAGGAAACTACGGTACTTTACCGTAATTTCGGGTGTATAAGCCGCAGATCAAACAATTCTTTTTGGACCCGGAAATCTTATTTAGTGATTGAAGACAAATATTTACGGCAATCAGACTCGTTATATTTGTTTTTTTAAAAATTCTGGGTCAAAAAAGAATTGTTTGAGCTGCGGCTTATACACCCGAAATTACGGTAATTACTTTTATTATATATCTGTATATAAAACTGACCAGTAAAACTAAATGATACTAGAAAATTATCAATTTTAAATTTGAGAAGCATAATCATTGTTTTTCTTAAAAATATTTTCGTTTATGAGCAAAAAGAGAAAATTATCCAATTAAATGTTGCTAGATGGGCTCCTATTTTTTAATCAGATTCTTGATTGGCGTCACTTTTTTGAAATAGTAATGCCAATCAAGAAATCTTAATTTTTATTTTTAAAGTAGCCCATTGGCAACACTGAGCTAAAAGTGAAACTAAATATAACCACTTTAACTAAAGACTAAAATTAGTTAGAATTGGTATATCCATATACATTTTTAATGTAGTAAGAACTTTATAAACTTAAAAATAGCTAGAATAAACTTTAAGTCACAGAATTTATGTTAAGGTTAGAGAGATTGTACTTTAATTTAACCCTTTCCGGCACACTGTGCCCGGTCTGGGATACTTAAGTTTAATTCCAAACTTGCAAACGGCACCAATAATTATTTAGTAAAATTTTGCTTTTACAATAAAAGCTTAAATTAGGGGTTTCAAAATATCTAAAAAATTCGTTTGTGAATTCCGGTGTCAGTCGATAATTTCTCCTTTTAGTACAGATTTCACCCGTGCCGGAAAGGGTTAAGGAATTTAAAATCGCTATTTTATTTAGTACAGAAAAATCAAACACGATTTTTGTGATTTGCGAACTTGCATACTGTTTTGCATGTATATTCCTATAATCTAAATTCTAGTTCCCTAACGGATCAATGATATTATTAGTAAGGATAATAATTTGGATTTTTATGTCCGTATTTATCAGATTTATCAGATATAACCCCTTAACTGATTTTCCCGTACGACGGTCAAGCAAAGCGAATATGCTCAATTCATCGTTTAAAGCTATTTGACACCACAATTTAAAAAATAGTAATAATAATAATTTTATACTATTTAAAGGCGGAAATAGTTAGACTGAATGTTACGAATATTTTATTAAAGAAATTGTGGTGAGAATCCGTTATTTTTAATTTATTGAACTGTAAATAAAGTGCCAGTTAAGAGGTTAACCGATCAATGTTTTTGAAAAAAAAAAATTTCAAATAATGCGGATTTTTGGCGTTTATTACAGAATATTTAATCTTTTATCTTCGGTTTTTCAAAGCAGAAATTTTTACCTAACTGAAACAGACAAATGCTCGGATTAAATAATGCAAAATTTACAATAAAAATTTAATGGTTAGAATAATATATCATGATTTGAAATCATTTGTCTGAATGTAGTACGGGCAAATCATGATTAGCAAAAACACGTTACCCGTATGACGTACAGGTAAATCAGGGAAAAGCGGTTAAAACAATTCCTATTTCGACTTTTGCTATGAATTATTATATAAAATTTTCTGACATTTAAAAGATGTCATGAACTTTTTTCGTATTATACCATCAAGTTATTTGCCGTCAGGCTTTGACATGTTCCATCTAGTAGACTTATAAATAGTTAGAATAATCCTTAACCCTTTCCGGCGCGGGCAAAATCTGTACTGAAATGAGAAATTACCGACTGACACCGGAATTCACATACGAACTTTTTAAATATTTTAAATTCCTTACTTTAAGCTTTAACTGTAAAAGCAATACTGTAAAAGCAAAATTTTACTGAAATATTACTGGTGCCGTTTGCAAGTTTGGAATTAAAACTAGGTATCCCAGACCGGGCACAGTGTGCCGGAAAGGGTTAAACCACAGCGGTTGATTCAATATTCGAGAGACTATGCATGTAATAAAAAAAGATTTTTTTTAATATATTATGAAATACATTAAAATCTCCATATCGGACATTACCAAATAACTAAACACCTCTAATTAACGGAGACCTTTTCTGTCCCAAGTAATTACCCAGTTCTACAACATATTTGTATCATTTGACCGCTGAGAAGCAGATATCCCCAAATAACGGATTAATATCTGGCTTCTGAGGTGTCCGTTTATTAAGAGGCTTTACTGTATGACATTTTACTTGACTTTTACGAAAAAACAACGGGAAAAAGGCATATGATCATCACCAAAAACCATATTTAATAAAGTCTAATAGTAATATAAATAATAAAATATTAAGCACAGATATTAAAAATTAAGATTATAAACTTTTTTTTAAGTAGATATAAACCGAAACCTCAGTTTCGTCTTTTGTCTTCGGTGGAAATACTGCTGAATATTTGGTCGAACTGAAACTCAGCCGAAATTCGCTGTATTCCAAAAATCTCGTTTCTTTTTTCGGAAATTTTCAACACTATTGATACATTTTATTTATTTGAGCTGTATCGGATGAAATGAGGCATTCTTTATTTATTTCTATGAACTCCTATATGTCTATAATCATCAGTCATGAAAGACTAAAAACGTAAATGCAAAATATAAAGCAAATAATGCTTGTATGATTAATTTTGAAGACGCTTTTTACGTGATCGTTAAAAGCTGCAAACTTAACATTATTAGAAATGTTTTAGTTTGAAACCTCTAAAGTGTTCGAATACCCTTTGAGAAAGTTCTTGCATAACACAAATTTATTTATAACAAGTCGGAAATTGCACGTCAGACTAACAAATGAGGTGCGTTCGTACTATAGAGAAGTTTTAAAATATAAAGTACGTAGAACCCCGCAAATTCGGACCCCGTTTATCAGGATCTCCGTAGAATCCGGATCAGTCTGGTCAGTTTTTTTTTCAAAGTTTGAGAAGCGATTGGCAAAATTTCGATGATTTCAATTCATTTCATTGTCGTATTCTGAATAAAAAAGTATTTTCTGAAAAACAGTCGAGTCTCTATATAACTAAATCCACCGTTCCAGTAAAAAATTCGTTATATAGAGAAATTCGATGTATTGAGAATGATGTTAAAAATCGCATTTAATGTGTGAAATTTGAACAAATATTATTTTTGATCTTTTGAATTAATAATTTGAAATGTTTAAAAGTAAATATTAACCTAACATTTAATTTCTTAATTATTTAAACTGTTTCAAAAAAGGGAACAGACATTTATTTGAAAGCTTAATGAAAATCAAATAAGGAAGACTTACATTAATTTGAGACGAAAAAATCTGTGATTTTTTGTTGTTTTGATTTTAAAATTGTTACTCTAAAAAAAAAAAAAAAAAAAGGTCAAATTTTAGCAAGGAATGAAAAATTTTAGTTAACATTTTCCTCCAGTTAAAAGCCGCTCTTATGGGCCTCTCATTGATTCCTCTCTTACATGTGCATCAATCTAATTGACTCTGTTTTGAGAAGGATGTGGAAAGGTGTGTGGGAGATTGGATGAATTCGTTAGATTTAAAAAACAAGGAGAGAAGTAATGTAAAAAAAAAAAACTCAGCACTAAAGATAAATCAAATATAAGTGATGGAAAATGGATTCCATATGATTTCGAAGCCTTTTAAAACTGAGTAAATTAAGACCAATTTATGAAAAAAATCGTTATATGGAGATCGGTATTTCGCTATATAGAGATTGTTTTTAATGTAATCATGCGAAAAGGGAACCGTTCCTACTAAAAATTCGTTATATAGAGAAATTCGATGTATAGAGTTTCGTTATACAGAGACCCGACTGTATTTTTGGAAGAATACCTTAATCGTTTTCATTTTAACTCTTTGATGTTACCTTTCAAAGAAACAACAATGTATCATTTAAAGTCTGCAAGAAGGTTGCTGAGAGTACTCTCCGAAAGTCGTGGAAGATTTTATGTTCTAGAAATTGTGATTTCTTGAATAATAAGCAAGCTTGAAACAGGAGAGATAGGCGAGAATGAAAGGGAAATTACACCTGAAGATTTTGTGAGCTTTTTAAAAGATAATTCCTGAGATGTTGATATCACCGACCTTAGCGATTGAATGAAGCAAAAATATTAAATTTTATGCCCCATTTACAGAAGAGGAAATAATCACTTTATGTACAACCGAAGAAGATTCAGACGAAAACACTATTATCAATGATGATCAACCAAAAGTCCTAAGCCATTATGAAGCAACAAATAATTTATAGCAATTAATGGTATATTCTGAACATCAGGTGGAGACTACATATAACAAACTAACTATGCTCAAGTGGATGCGTGACCGTGTGGTACGCAAAAGTTATACAAAACTGCAGCAAAACTGCAGCAAAACAGCAGCAGATTTTATAATTACAAAATGAACTTTTTTATTGACTGTGAACATTCAGCATGTTTAATATAATGGCGATTCTCTGTAAGTATGTTTTATTTCATTTTTTTTCCTCATTCTCCGGATAATTCGGATTTTCAATAATCCGGATTGGGTCTGGTCCCAATTAATCCGAATTATCGGAGTTTTACTGTACTTCGAATATACAGTATGCGAAATCTTTTGTGTGTTCCTGTAAATACTAAAAGTTTTCTATTATACAGGAATTAACTTGTGGTAAACCTCAGCAACGTATATCAATTTCATAACATACGAAATAATTTAATATAATTAAAAATGGTTCTTCCTATACCATTGTCTAATAGAATACTTTTGTGTGGCCTTGTATATTAATAAAAAATATTCTTTGCACCACAGATTGCACAGAATGTATATTTTAGTATCCATTTCATAGATGCATATAAATTGTATTATGTTCGAAAGAGTGTAGCATCATTAAAAGGCACTTGAAACTTTTTTCTCATTGGCCGTAATGTAACAGAATACTTATGAATGTCTATATATTGAACTATATATCCGACTTTCATCAAATTTGAAATGAATCGATAAATTTATGTAATAATTATATATTTTCAGCTTCAAACGATTCGGTCGGTTGAATAGTTTTTGCGTTGTTTTATGGGAACAAACATACGGTCGGTCAGACGGAGGACGGAATGCATGAAGATTATAGCGGCTACGACTTTATATAATTACGAACGTACCTAAAAATCATTATAAAAGATAAATCGATGTATGTATATTTAAAATACTTTTTTAGTTAGATGAAATTTATACAGTTAGGAATTTATTCTGTATCGTTGATGATTTAATTGCATTTTACTTCACATGAATAAACAAGTTGGAAATTGCACGTGAATCGTAGCAAATTAGGTGCGTTCGTACGATAACGAAGTTTTAAAATATTCAGATCTTGCTGATATAGTAGAGCGTACTTTGGATACAGTATAGTGGTCGAAATCTTTGTGTTCCTGCAAATATGCAGGGAGTAAATTTTATTATACTTCATTAACGTATATCTTATTCATAAAATGTGAAGTAGTTTAATATAATTAAAACACGCCCCAAACAATGTTTCCCCGTATAACATTATTTTGTGGAATACATTTGTGTGGCCGTGTAATTTAATAATAAATATTCTTTGCATCACAGATTGTACAGAATTTGTAGTTTAGTACATAGTTCATAGATTTATGTCAATTCCATTATGTTCAAATGAGTATAACACCATTAAAATGCATTTGAAACTTTTTTCCCATTGATCGTAATGTAACGGAATACTTTTGATTGTCCCTGTAATTGATCTATGCATCCGATTTTCATAACATTTGAGATGACTCCACAAAATTATGTAATGATTATGTATTTTAAAATTCAAACGATTCAGTTGGGTAGTTTTTGCGTTGTTATATGCGGACAGCCAGACGGACGGACTGAACGACAACAATAGGTGCTAAGTATTTACATAATTACGAACGCACCTAAAAAAGGCATAAGGCACAGCTAACTTGTACCACACATGTAACATTATCATGGTTGCCAACTTGCACAGATTTTTCCTACCGCAAAAGGCCCCACCAGTGGCCGAGAGGTTCGGACCTCTCAACTGGTAGACGGCAAGTGCTGGGTTCGAACCCAATCGCGGCTGTCGGCCTAACCGTTCGGAGTTTTCCGTGGTTTTCTTCGAACCTTGCGTAAATACGGGTTAGGTTCCCTTAGAAAGACCCCCCCCGGAGGGCACTCCCCCTGGTCCTATATTCCATTAGCGTAGATAATCGGACGACAAAAATCAACCAACCTACCGCAAAAGTTTAATAGAAAATATTATTTAAGACAATCGCCGGAATCTAACAATTTCCAACGGTGAAACAAAGCAAAAAATTTTTTTTAAATTTTAGTGGGGGGAAACCGGACAAGTTGGCAGCTATGTATTATGCATATTTAACAAACACATTTGATGAATAATTATGCATATTTATATATCTATGAATTGGTTAAAAGATATTATAAAAATATTTTTGTTTTATTACTTTACTCTCATTATGATATTTTGAAACAATAACGTATAATTTGGTGAGATAAGAGTTTTAAAAGTTATTATTTTTCTTCAAAAGATCAATAAGTAAAATAATAATAATTGCAATAACCCTTGAAAGTTATCATGCTCATTCACACACGCAATGTAGCCAAATCTGGTGCATTTTTTTTTCAGCTAGAAATTTCTAATTTACACCACAATTTTTTTAAAGTTAACTTTTTTAATTAAATCTTTGCGGGGCGCTGGTATCATAGATATACCACTTAGTTTTAATTCTCAAACGCCACATTCCCACTAGAATTTTGTTTAAAAAAAATTACGATTTATTGAATTCGCGAAATATAGCGTTTTCTTATTTACAAATAAAGTTGTTTTCAAATTCCGGTGCCAGTCATTTATTTCAATACTTAAGCAATGAATTTGCCCTGCCCCGCAAAGGATTAACGGAATTTCTGTTTTACTTTTGTTATGCTTTGTTATTTCACATACTGTTAACCTCTTCTGGCACTGGTAAATTTTGTAAGTAAAATGAGAAACTATCGATTGACAACGGAATTTAGTTTTTTGAGAAATCATGGACCCCTCAATTTAAGCTTTCACTGAAAAACAAATTTTTATTTAAATGTTATTGGTGCCGGTTGCAAGTTTGGAATTAAAATTGGGTATCTCGGACTAGAAACAGTGTGCCGGAAAGGGTTAACCCTTTCAAAGGCAAGGCATTTCCACCCTAAAACTGTTCAAATAATTAATTCATACGCAACTTATGAAAAAATTTATTTGGAAATAATCAGAAGTTTTTCTTCTTTTATATTATGATATCTACAATATATATTATGAAATACTAAAAAATACTAGTGTCAATTGGCAGTCTGGATACTAAAATTAACCTTAGGCAGACTGCAACAGCGCCTGTGAAAGGGTTAAGTTTTTAATTTATTTATTATACTCTTTCTTAACTTCTAATAGTTAAATTTCTCGAAAGCACAAAACACTGAAACAATGCCACAACACTTATTCACACACAACCAAACACTTCTACACTGTATGTTATGTTTCCATGCAAGTCCATCGACCAGCTTCCATTGTTTTAAAAAAAACTAAAAAAAAAAAAATCAAAATTCCTTGGGAGAATTTATACCTTCTTAATTAATATTCCGCCAGATGTGGCAACTTTACATACACATATACATCACGATTACAACACTTTACTGAAACATTGCGTTCGAAAAGTAAAAAGAAAACTATCTTAAGCACAATTTGGTAACGGGATGTTTTGTTATAAAAACCATATTGATAATAGCATCTTTGCAATTCTTATCTGTTTCCTCCAAACTAAAAAATTTCTGGAAAGAAAAGGAAATTTTGATTAACAAATGTGAATTTATTCAATTATTTTCTCCTTAGACTGACATCATAAGTGATTAATTATTTCTTAATAATTTAATGAGACTGTAACATGAAAACATGCAAAACTGTCATGTCAAATATGTAAATTTCAGACAGCTTGAGATGGTAGATTGCGTATAAGCAGCTGTTGCCAGCTGCATTAATTGAAAATTAAATTTTTCACTTTAGTTTTACGCCATTTTTTCTTACTCGTTTATATTACAGATTTTTCCAAATCACTATACATAAACCTATGATATTTTGTATATATTTTACTATAAACGTGCAAAATTTAAACGATAGGAATAAGTAACATTTTTAACGGTAACATTAAAGTAACATTAAGTAACATAAGTAACATTAAGTAACATATAAGTAACATTAAAAACGGTAAGTTATATTAAATAAATAGAATTCAGCTGCGACAGTTAACGGAGAAACATTGTTCATCTCTTTTTTTAATATTTTATTATTTTTACGTATATTACATTTATAGTTATATTTATTTAGCTTTAGTTTGTTTAAATCAATCTATAACTTTCATACTTTTCGCGACATTTAATAAATCTGATTTTCTCTCCGCGATATAAGCTTTTATTTCTAGTTCCTCATAAGATGGTTTGTTGAAGAAAGCAAATTCGTTAGAAAAAATTTGACTATAATGAATGCAAAAATTTCGTCACACTTTTTAACCCCTTCGCGACGGGAGTCTTTAGCGAAATTTTTATTGTTTTGTCACCAGTTTTAAAAAACTGAAATTTGTGCCTTTTTCAATCGTGAAAATGCTCCGTTTAACCCCTGCGCGACGGAAGTTTTTAAGAAATTTTTAATGTATTGTCACCGGTTTTAAGTAATAGAAATTTGTGCCCTATTAAATCGAGAAATGCTCCGATTAAGTAAGGCAAAATTTACAGTATAATTTTATTGGTGGCGATAAACGTGAATTCTTAAGCCTATTTGCGACACGTATACGTGTCGCTCGTCCCCAATGGGTTAAATAAGGCAAAATGTACCGTAAAATTTTCTTGGTGGGGATAAATAAGGCTTCTTAAGCCTTTTTGCGACACATGTACGTGTCGCTCGTCCCCAAGGAGTTAAGACTGATGAAGCAATAAAAGCACCTTCTCGTCCAACATTTGATACAATATTGCTTTTTTGGCAACTTAATTTTCAGGAACAAATAATTGTGTTTCTGTGACGATCAGTTCGCAAGCAAATTTCTGAAAAATTATTTTTTAATACATGAATGCAATTTTAAAGTTTTTTTTAATTTTAAGGTTTTTGAACAATGAACAATTTATGACTGCTGTACAATTCATTTGCATTATTTTAAGACGTGCGTCCTGATGTTTTCAGTCACATAAATAATGGCGTCCTTCATTGAGTGCCAAGAGCTTAGATACGTCTTTAGTTACTGAAAGGTTAAACAGACCTGACCTAAGTGCTTAAATTTTTTATTTTTTTTATTTAAAATTTTATACTTTTTCCTCGTGCAAAAGTATAAATTTTAGTAACATTAATTATTCCCTTTTTAACTCCTCCGTCTCGGGATCATTTAACGAAATTTCCTCTCAGTGCGACTAATTTTTATTGTCGTAGAATGGGGTTGTTTCAGAGATGTTTTAGTGTTTTATTTTTCTTTTATATTGGTACCAAAAACAAATTCTGTAAGCACTTTTAATGGGTGCATATATGCACTCATGGTACAGAATGGGTTAACTCAGTTCAGCTCCTTCAAATGCTTTTTTTCTTTCCGACAGATATATTCTTTATAGATTTTACACATGCTGTTTTAAACTCAGGTCTTACTGTAATCATTTAAAAATTTATTTATAATTTGTCAGAGTGTATACATAGTATTAAAAGATAATATAAAACAATAGTGAATTTATAACAACAAAAACAAAAAAATTAAATTCTTCAATTTTCCGCTTTCGAAGCATAATAATTTCCATTAAAAATATAAGATAAATTGTATTTGTAAAACTTGTAGGTGCACGTTAAAAATCTTAAATCATTATTAAAATATTTCTCAAAAAGAAAAACATTTTTCTTTTTATCTTAAAATCTTATTTCGCAAAAGTAACCGAGAAGCGTTTCATTTGCTTTGAATCAAATCACTATATTTTAATGAAATTTGATCCGCATTAAGATTGCGTAAACTATTTTTAGAGATTTGATGAACAGAAATCAGACAGCAAATAAAAAAGGACTTCAACTTTCAATGAGAGTCATCGAAACTCTGTATGTGTCAACAAAGGAAGGAAATTGAAAAGTAGAAACTAGACAAAATGACGTTAAGATAATCTGCTGTGTAGTACGTATACACCCACTGTACCTAATGGGTTAACTCAATTCATCTCCATCAAATACTTTTTTTACAGCTGATATATTTTGTATAGACGTTACACATGCTACTTTGCACTCGGGTCCGTTATTGCAATCATTTAAAAATTAATTTAAAATTTTTGAGTGCGTATACTGACTATTCAAAAATATTTTAAAACAATAATGAATTTAAAACAACGAAAATGAAAAAAAAAATGAAATTCTTCAATTTTCCGCTTTCGAAACATGATAATTTCGTTTAAAAATGTAAAATAAATTGTATTTCTAAAACTTGTAGGTGCGCATTATAAATCCTCAATCATTATTAAAAAATTTCGAAAAAAGAAAAACTTTTAAATTTTTATACTAAAATCTCATTTCGAGAATGTATACACGAGGAATTTCATTTGCTTTGAATCAGCTCACTATATTTTAATGAAATTTGATCCGCATTAAGATAGAGTTATCGATTTGATGAACAAAAATCGGACGATAAGAAAAAAAGAACTTCAACTTTCAATGAGCTCTGTGTGTTTCAACAAAGGAAGGAAATTGAAAAATAGGAGCTAGATAAAATGACGTTTAAATATTCTGCTACGTACGGCTGATGATAAAATCTTCTATCTCAACAAGGCACTGTTATTTATCTTGCTTTGTTTATCACCTTAATTGTATTTGAAGTTCCAAAATACAGGAACTTCTAAAAATATTCTGGAAGTCTCTAAAAGTATTTAAATTTTTTTTATTAAAATTTTATTCTGGACAGGATATGATATAACGTTTTAGAACTTTTTTATATGCACAACACATCAAGATTGTCAGTTTATCAAACTTTTGCTAGTTAACCCTTTAATAATCATTGGGTGAATCATTAGTTTCTCTACGACACAACAAAATTTGAATTCCGATATACAACACCGGCACCGGATTTTAAGAAATCCATATTTTCATATATGTGAAAATAAAATCACTTTTTCTTACTAATATATTCGTTCGCAGTTACCGGTGTCAATCATTTATTTCAACATCTTAGCAATGAAAATGCTTTGTCCGTTGAAGGATTAACACCTTCCCTGATGGCAACATGTTTTTGGCCAATCATGATTTATTATTTTTCTCACAAGAAAATTTTGCATTATTTAATCCGAACATTCTTGTTTTTTTATTTTTTTTTTTCATTTAATTGCGCAAAAATTTCTGTTTTGAAAAACCGGTGATAAAAGATTAAAAATATTGTAAAAGACATGAAATAAATAGGCATTATTCGAAAGTTTTTCAAAAGTATAGATCAGTTAAGTGCTTAAACCTGATAGGTTTATTTAACCCTTCACGGCACACTGTGCCTGGTCTGGGATACCTAATTTTAATTCCAAACTTGGAACCGACAATATTTTAGTAAAATTTTGATTTTAGAATGCAAGCTTAAATTAAGTTGTTCTTAATTTCTAAAACAGTCCTATGTTAATACCGATATCAGTTGATAATTTCTCATTTTACTGCCAGAATTTGGTTATGCTGGAAAGGGTTAAAAAGAAATAATTTGAATCATTATTAGTGTACTCTGTTTTAAAAATTCTTTACATAAGGCGACTCTTAATTCTAAAAGTAGTATCACACGATGCATCAAAATTGCCTTTAATTCAAGACGATTCGATGTCATATTGAGGCTCCAATGGAGTCGCTCAGAAACCAAGAAACTATTGGTGCGATTTTGACACCTGAATCGAAACGAATCGCCAGTAACAACCAACCAAACTCTTTTAACCACTTAATCGTTGCACCCAAGACATTCATTGGCTGCAAGCTTCATGGCTTTTATATTCAGAATTCTTTGATTCCCACCACTTTTATAAAATAGTGTAATGGATTTTATTCTGGTATCATTTTACTTGCCATTAAATAGTATGAATATTTTTTTTTTTTAAATAAAAGTGGTGGCAATAATGAATTTGACTTTTTAAAGCGAAATTTAATGCGACCATTAAGGGGTTAAAAACAGACAAAAGAAAGGCTTCTTCCCGAAAATCCACTAAAATGCATAGAAAACGAAAAAAAGTGATACGTAATTGAAAAATCTTAGAAATCGTTAGCAATTTTTCAATGCTACACTTGGTATTTTTATGGATAATAAAGCTTTTATTTACTCCTTACTGATTTCGAAATCCCATGGTAATCTATGATAAATTTTTTACTTGTAATTACACAACATAATTAACAAAACCAGGGTATACTCGAATTTCAGACAATATTGTTTGCTGTAAACAGCATAGTTTAACATTTATCAATTACAAATTATACATCTTTTAAATGAAAGATATTTTTTTTAAGTTGCACACTAACAACGTCAAAACGCCATTATATTAGTTGGGCGTTAAGTACAAACTAGTGACCAAAAATATTTAACTAAGTGATCCTCAAAAATCTCCCTGAAAATAGCATTTTTTACAAAATGGAAATCTTCAGTGTACTTATTTGTGAATAAGTATAACAAAAATTGTGATTAAATAAGTTGACGTTTGTTATTAGTTAATTCCAGTACTATGTTTCTTGGATTCTCACTCTTGATACGACAGTATTTGTGATTGTACTGTACGTGTATAAACAAAGGAACGAAAAAAATTTAACTAGATGATTCTCAGAGGTTCTGCTGATATTATTCCTATACATAGGGGGAAGTGGGGCACATTGATACACCCCCTTTACTGCTCACAGGGTCATTACAGGAAGTTTCATAACAGCTCCAAAAGGTGATGCTGGTGCACTCAACTGCAAACAGAAAGTCTTGGAATGATTCAGTAGTTTGATGAAATGGGACGGGTGATTTATTGTTTTTGTAGGTCAAAGGTAAATTTGAGTTGTACAATTGAAATGGTATTATACAGCTGTTCCAGTATTTTCAACCAAAAACAGTACTCTCCCTGGAAAGTAGAGATGCTTTTTATCAGTTCCTCATTGTTTATTGTTAAATAAATTGTGAAGTGTTGGATTTGAGACTCATTTTATTCAAAATGGCTGTATGGGGCACATTGATACAGTCTATGTCAGGACACATTGATACAAACTAAATCCTTTTCTAGTTAATTTTTTTCATTACCTTTTATTATTTTTTATATCATACACTCCTTAATCCAACCATTTTTCGCCAAAAAATTCTAATATTAGTTTTTAATGAAGTGAAATAGCTCTAATTTCTTTATATTAGAATATTTTATAGTATTTTTGAAAACAGAAGACTTCGAATTTACTCAACATCTAGTGCTAGTAGAACTAACAAAAGAAAAGGACGGCAGCCTGGAAAATCTAAAATTTATATAGATTCTCTAGAGAAAAAAATATTTTCGACATGAGAAATGTTAAGTAAGTGAAACAAGCTGCAGAACAGCACAGGATAATTATGTTATAAACAGACTTTTTAATATAATTATCCTTTATTTTCTGTTTATAAACAGAAAACCGGAAATTTTTTCATATTTCGTAAGAAAGTAAATAATGCTGGGGTTGAAACGCCAAATATGGCAAAGTTACCACAGCCAACAATCAGACAAGGAACAGCCAGAACATCAGGTCATTATACATTTCATTTTGATTGCTTTAATATTACTTACAAATAAATCGTGGGTGATTTGAATTTCTATAAATAAATATAAAATGGTTTGCTAATTATTTTTTTATGAAAAATATGCATTGGTGTTATTTTATCTCCATTTTTCCCAGGCGTATCAAAGTGCCCCATGAGGTGTATCTATCTGCCCCGGGGATGGGGCACATTGATACAAATGGCTTTTTTTATTTTATTTTTAATTACATGCAAAAATAATCTATAAAACAACGATTGTACATTTTTATATCACACTACACAAGTTTTGTTGACACCACATGGAAAAAAAACTTGAAATTACTGCTTTCTGGACACCGAAAAGTTTCTTAGAAAAAAAGCTGTATCAATGTGCCCCAGTTCCTCCTAGATAAAGGCACAATAAGGTTAAAAAATTGTGCACTGCAAAATTGAAAAAATTTCGCACAATAAAATCAAAAAATTACATGTTGCCAATTTTTATGAAAATGAAATATCACAAAAATCAAACTTTCAATAAGAAAACAAAAATAAATATTGCAGCCATATGTTTTTGTATTGTTATATTTATACATGTTTACTTTAATTCAGGATTTTTTCATAATCATAATAATATTTCAATGTAATAGATTTTAAAAGAAGGCATTATCCACAGTAACCGGGAAATATATAGAAAAAATATTTAAATGATATTTTTAATAACAATATGCGCTCATTCACATTTCTCTAGATTCATATCAAGAATTAGAGCTGCCCTTAAACGCAGCTTTAAATAAGACAAAAAAGCATTTGTTGGAGAGATGTGCCGTTAAACTGGTGCGAATCAACCTTTAATTTCATTTACAGTGTCTCACATAAGTGATGGGACACTTGTGCTTTACAAAAGGAAACTAATGAAATAAATTAAAAAAACATGTACACATTTTTTTTGTGGGTGTGTTTCATACTTAAATTTAGTAAAGATTATTACATAACATACATTTTGTCAAAATATTAAAATATTAATTTAATAAAAATACAAATGTTTAGAACGGAGCAAAAAAATAGCTCACATAAGTGATGGGACACCATTATATATGCAACAAAAATCGCCTGAAATAAGCAATAAAAATATTTTTTGAGGTTTTATTTTTACTTAAAAGCAATTGGCAATAATTTATAAAATCGTCTGCAGTATTTCTCTCCAGTTTGTTTTGGAATTTTTGTGTTTTTTAGCTCTGTGTAGCCATGAATGCTAAACGAAAAGAAACTTCGCCTGAAATTCGAAAATTAGTTATTAATTTGCATATTGAACGTGGAAAATCTATTAGAAAAACTGCTGAAACAGTTAACTTGAGTCGTTCAACAGTTTTCAATATCATTAAACAATATAAAAAGAATCATATGATTCAGGATAAAAGAAGACCTGGCCGACCATCAAAGCTATCCAATGGAATAAAGCGAATTATCGTTCGAAATATTAAAAAAAAATCCAAGAAATAGTGCTTCAAAAGTTGCTGCTGATTTACAAGCATTATATGGAATAATTGTTAATCCTGAGACTATTAGAAGGGTAATTCGATCTGCTGGATATCACGGTAGAGTAGCCAGGAAAAAATTCTTCGTAAGTGAAAAGAATAGAAAATTCAGACTAGCTTTCGCAAAATCCAACATAAATAAGAATTCTGATTACTGGAATAAAGTTATATTTGCTGATGAGAGTAAATTTAATATATTTGGTTCTGACGGTAGAATCTTGGTGTGGAGAAAATCCAGAGAAGAATTTCGCAAACAGAACTTGGTACCAATAGTAAAACATGGTGGAGGAAGAGTTATGGTATGGGGGTGTATGTCGTCCGCTGGAGTTGGTAATCTTGTTTTTATTGACAGTATAATGGATCAGCACAAGTATATTGACATTTTAAAGGAAAATTTGAAATCTTCAGCACGAAAATTGAACCTTCATAACGATTTTAAATTCTACCAGGACAATGACCCCAAGCACACTGCTCTGAACGTTAGACTCTGGCTGCTATATAACTGTCCTGAAATAATAAAAACACCACCTTAATCTCCAGACTTAAATCCCATAGAGAATATTTGGCAAGAATTGGAATCAAGAATTCGCAAACACACCATTTCTTCAAAACAACAACTAAAATCGATGCTTCAAGAAGAATGGGGTAAAATCACTCCAGAAATCACAAAAAAATTAGTCGAATCCATCCCAAAAAGATTAAATCATGTTTTAAAAGTAAAAGGAAATCCAACAAAATATTAAAACCTTTTAAAAAGTAAAATTTTTGGATAAGTATTTGATGGAAAACCAAGTGTCCCATCACTTATGTGAGCCATATTTTGCTCCGTTCTGAACAATTGTATTTTTACTAAATTAATATTTTAATATTTTGACAAAATGTATGTTATGTAATAATTGTTACTATCTTTAAATATGAAACACACCCAAAAAATTTTTGCACATGTTTGTTTATTTATTTTATTGCAGTTTCTTTTTATAAAGCACAAGTGTCCCATCACTTTTGTGAGATACTGTATATCTATATTCACGTTAAATAGCGAGCTATTTGGTGCCGCTATTGGGTGGGTATTTTTATCACCTAACACCTTCGCGACGGAAGCCTTTTATGAAAATTTTTATGTTTTTTCACCGGTTTTTTAAAACAGAAATTTGTACCTTTTTATATCGAGAGTATACTCCGATTAAGTAAGAGAAATTTTACTGGTGGGGAAAAGCAAGGATTCTTAAGCCTTTTTGCGGCATGTATAAGTGTCGCTCGTCCCGAAGGGGTAAATCATTTCATCATTCTACATATTTCTGATGAAAAGTTGTATATTTTTCCCACTCAGTTTTTACCTGAGCTACCTCCATATATAATTTTTTTAAATTACAGTGCTTAAAAGGGCATTCACGCATTGCGCACAAAGTCAGTTTCTTGAGTAGTTTAGAACTTAAATTATTGAGATAGTGCTTATTGAATATCCAAAAGAAAAGTGCTGTAATTGTGCTTTTACAAAAAAATAGTAATAAATAATTCAGACTTTTTCTGGTTAAAATGATAAATTCATTTTAACAGAAACTAATTTGTGATGGTAAATTTAGAGATAGACGATAAAAAAAATCTTTTTTTCCCCTTCAAATGTTTTGAAAACAAAACTTATAATTTTTATTTTTTAAAGAATTTCGCAAGAACTATTTAATAGCAAGTTTCATGTTTCATCTGCATTTTATCAGTTCGCAGTATTTTTAAATAAATTTGATACTCAAGATACAGGAAGATATCTTCACAGCTTTATTGATTAGAAAGAAAATTATGTCAAATAGAATAACTCTCGATTTATAATGTTCCCGCGAAGTTGTTTGTATGTCAACAATGGAAGAAAATAGAAAAACTAGAAAGGGATTTTAAGATATTCTACTATGAATAATAGTAAAACTTCTAAATTCGTCCAACAAAGATTCTTTATTTATCTTTAACCCTTTCCGGCGCAGTGTGCCCACTCCGGCAACACCTAATTTTAATTCCAAACTTGCAAACGGCACCAAGAACTACTTATAATTTCTCTTATATAATGAAATCGTGAATTTAGGAATTCGTAATTCCTACAAAAGTCGTTTTTAAATTCCGGTGTCAATCAATAATTTCTTATTTTATGAGCAGAATTTGCCTGCTCAGAAAAGGGTTAACGTTTAGATCTGATGGTTTAAAAAAAAATCTTCTTCAATAAAAATGGTTTAGTTTACTTCATAGTGACATATACAGATTGAAATTCACAGGGACTTTTAAAATGCAAAAGGCATAGAGTGTGGATAGGAGATATAAAATTATGAGCACTGAACCAATCATTGGCAGCTCATGACTAGCTTATTTTGGGGACCAAAATGTATGGCTCTCAAACATATTATCGTATCACTACTTTAAAAAATTTTGTTTTATTCATTGCCCAAATATTATGCCACCAAACAGGGCAAAGATTTTAAAAAATAATAATGATAAAAAGAAAATAAATAATTTGAAAGCCATGCATGTCTTGATCTGAAAGTTAGAAGTCACGAAAATGGTTAAACTATAAAGATCAGAGAACTGACATGTCTTAATAATAGTGAAACTTTAATTGTACCCGCTTTCGCAGGGGATCGCGGGGGTTTCGCAGGGGGTCGGAAGAAACCGTCACCAGTAAATTTCAATAGAAATTTTCTCTTTATTTAAACACCATAATAGTACAAAATTTAAGTCATAATTAATGGCAGAAAAAGTTGTTAATTTTTACGGGTGACGTTTAGTAATGCGGTAGACAGGCTACCTTCTGCAAATGTCAGAGAAAAGGTTATAATATCTGGGTAAATTGAAACAGAAAAAATATGCATCATTTTTTATCACATTTGTAAGACAAAGTTTTTAATAGGCGTTTAATAAGACGAAGTTTTCTATTGAAATTTACTGGTGGGAAGATTGCCCCGTTGGTAATCAAAAACTTGTTGAACTGATTGAAAAAAAAAAAAGCCGACAATTTGTGACAATTTTTTATACGAATTTAATATTTCCAACTGAGAGAAAAATTGCCCAGGCCGAGAATCGAACAAAGATATTTGACTTACAAGACCAATGCTTTTTTACCTGTTAAGCTAACTGGGTGATAGCCGGCTGGTATTTTTCGCTCAGATAACTATATTGGTCATAACATCTGGTCTGTCATTTAGACAGCTCGGCAGAATAAACCGCGCTTAATGGAACTCCCTATAACGATGGGTACGTAGATATACTATTATTTTCAACACAATCAAACTGATTGGTAAAATTATCATACAAATTGAATATTTCCAACTGAGCGAAAAATAGCCCAGGCCGGAAATCAAACCCAGATACTTGGCTTACAAGGCCAATGCATTGTTAAGCTAACTGAAGGATAGCCGGCTGGGATTTTTCGCTCAGATAACCTTATTGGTCATAACATCTGGTCTGTCATTTAGACAGCTCTGTGTTGAAAATAATAGTATATCCATCGTTATATGGAGTTCAATTACCTGCGGTTCATTCTGTCGAGCTGTCTAAATGGCAGACCAGAGAATATGACCAATAAGATTATCTGAGCGAAAAATCCCATCCAGCTATCGCCCAGTTAGCTTAACAGGTAAAAGCATTGGCCTTGTGATCCAAGTATCTGGGTTCGATTCCCTGCCTGGGTCATTTTTTGCTTAGTTGGAAATATTCAATTCGTATGATAATTTTGCCAATCAGTGTGATTGTGTTAAAAGTAATAGTACAATTTTTTTAGTTACTTCAATCGTTACCAGTATATAGTACATTGTATGTATCCTCTTTTTTATTTATGATTACATTGTCATGAGCAGAGCCTGATTACTAACGGGGCACTCTCTCACCAGAAAAAATTTATAGAAATTTTCGTCTTCTTTAAACGCCCTTTTCATACAAGATTACTGTCATGAATAAGGAAAAAATCTTTATTTCTTTTTCCTGGTGGGAGAGTGCCCCGTTAGTAATCAGGCCCTGGTCATGAGCCACCACTGGAATTGTGATAGGCACAATGAAACATCTTATGATGTAATAAATTACTCAGGAATGCACAAAACTTATTTTCCAATCTTTGTATGCATTTTAATCAATCACCAGCAAAAAGCTTGTAAAAAGAAAGACATAAAAGCGCAGTTACCAGCCATCGTAATAAATTAAATCAATTACCTTCAGAAATTTCAAAGGCAAAAAATTCTTTTACATTTTTATGAGAATCTTTAATTATTTCTAATTAAAATATCAAATTCCCTCTTTATACAAAATTTCTGATAAAAATAGAATAAAAAAATCAACAACTGTGCTTTTTGGCATGTCCAAATGACATTTTAAAGAAAAAAAAATCCGCAGCTGTGTTTTTTAGCATGTCCATATGGTTCATTCGAATAGTAAAATTCATCATTCTGTTCATCGCTGATTTTAAACAATATATTCACGTTATGTAATGAAATGTATTTCATTATCACAACTCTTACCTTAGAATTATCTTAGGACCAAGTTATTTTAATAACACTTTAAAATACCGTCGGTTCTTAAAAGATTTATAGATGAAGGATATTATTTTCTTATTTTTGCCATACAGAAAATTGATGATGGCGTTTTTCAATATCCAGCGAAAAAATTCAAAACTGTGTGTGTCAACAAATGAAGAATTCGAAAACTTGGAACTAGAAAACTGATCTTAAGATATTTTTCTATGTTCGGCTGCAGATAAAACTTCTAAATTAAACAACGCAAGATTCTTAGTTTATCTTTAACTTAGATAAAGACTGGAATATATATTTAAAGTCCAGATATAAAAGCCTTTGTTATTTAAAGTCTGGAAAAACAATTTACTGTTTCTCTCTTTGAATGTTTCAGATATTCTTATCGAAATGAAAAATTCTTTTGGATAGGTTAGAAAATGTATATGAGATTTTTTAAAAATATACATTATGTGAAAGAAGTGGTTTATCTAAATTTTCAGATTAACACTGATGAGTCCATTTGACTGTTTGACTGCAAGCAATTGCGTTTTTGTAATGCTGTATTACCACCGGAAAATTTGAAAACTTTTGTTTTAAAATAAAGTACAGCAATTTTATAACTTTTTTCCTCCAAAGTTAGAAAATTAAAATTTAATGATTTTTTTTATAATGCTAATCTTTATTAATTGTAAATGGGATTCATAAGTTTTTCTGCGGCACGTATACGTGACGCTCCAGAAAATGGGTTGATTTAAGCTATCATTATAAAAGTAAGATCTCATTAAAATATTTTTAATGCCGTTTGCAAGTTTGGAATTAAAATTAGGTATGCCCGAGGGGGGGGGGACCTCTGTACCGAAAAAGGTTAAATGAATTTTATTACAAGTTGTTTTAATAATGCTTTAAAATTCCTTCAGTGCATAAAAGGTTAATAGACGGAGGACATTATTTTATTATTTTTGTTATAAAGAAATCAGATTATCGCCTTTTCGATATCCAGCGAGAAAATTCAAAATGGTGTACGTCAACAAACGAAGAATTCCAAAAGTTGAAACTAGAAAACTGATGTTAAGATATTTTGCTATGTTCGGCTGCAGATAAAACTTCTAAATTAAACAACGCAAGATTCTTAGTTTATCTTTAACGTAGATAAAAACTGGAATATATATTTAAAGTCCAGATTTAAAGTCTTTGTTATTTAAAGTCTCGAAAAATAATTTACTGTTTTTCTCTTTGAATTTTTCAGATATTTTTATCGAAATGAAAAATTATTTTGGATCGGTTAGAAAATGCATTTGAGATTTTTTTTTAAATATACATTATGTGGAAGAAATCTTTTTATCTAAATTTTCAGATTAACACTGGTAAATCATTAACAAAAAAATTGTAATTTAACAAATTACAACGAGTATTTGGTAAATAATATTTTCAATGACTATAATTTTAGATTTATTAATGATTTCTATGTTTAAAAAAACAATAATAACATCATTTTTAGGATGATCAAAACGTAGCTTACGTAATGACTGAGTCATATTAATATGCACGGTCATTTAGAGTCACGTTAATATTACTGGGCTAGTCTTAAACAAATATTAAATAAAATTTAAGTTTAACATTTTTCGGTACTGTAAATTTTTGCATTTTTAAGCATCGCACATTTTTAATTTTTACACCTTCGAATACAGAAAAAAAACTACTTTTAAATGCAACTTGTTTGAAACCTGTATCTAAATTTGTTATTGAGTTATTAATTTTTTTGTAGTTTTTAATACTTTTTTGAAGTATTTCATTTCTAGACATTAAGCATGGACTAATCCGAAAACGAGTTAAATAAAAAACAGAAATATTCCATTTTTGAACATTAAACATAGACCAATCAGAAAACGAATAAAATGAGTTAGATAAAGTTGCGGAATTCAACCAATGAAAACATTCAGATAGACTTCAGATTTCCCAATTCTCTACCGAGTTCAAAAACTATTTTCCATATAGTTAAAAGAAAAAATACCCTAATTTCCTGCCTATAATCCGCGGATCAAACAATTCTTTTTCTACCCAGAAATTTTATATTGTAAATGAAGGCAAATATTTACGGCGATCTGAAAAGTTATATTTTATTTAATAAAATTTCTGGGTCGAAAAATGATTGTTTGATCCGCGGATTATACGCAGGAAATTAGGGTACTTCAGACTCTGAATTAAAAGGATTGGTCGAGATATGCCTCGATCTGGATAAGTGAATACCCCGAATAAATCCAATTTGAGCAAATTCTGAGGAAAAATTTTAGAACAGGTGGTTAAATGAGATCGCAGGTCGCAAAGAGAGTTTCGTTTAATATTTCTCTCTGAAAAAATTATTCTTTAATTAATAAATCCAAATTGTTAATTTATAATTATTCTTATCGTACATCGATAGCATAGCTGCCAACATTTTCCGCTTTTTCGGCCCGGAAAAGTTTTAAAGTAAATTTTACCAACTAAAATCACCGATTTCTGACGATTAAATAAGGGAAAAAATTCTATTAAATTTTTCCGAGTCAAAAAGTCGGAAGAGTTGGCAGTTATGTGATGGTAGCATTAATAAATTTAATTTTTAAAAAACTATAAAAGGAAGATATTTATTTTAATTTAATTAAAAATATTCAAATTAATTTGTATAATCGAAGTCCTTAGTTACGCCTTAGTCAATGACTTATCAAGTACTCCTTATTTTCTAAGCATTTGGAAATCTTTAATTTAATGCTCGAAATCTTTAATTGGAAATCTTCAATTTCTCGATTTAATAAGGCACAAATTTCTGTTTTTAAAAACCGGTGGCAAAACATTAAAAATTTTGTAAAAGGCTCCCGTTGCGAAGGGGTTAAAGAACGTAAGATACTTCAATTTAATAGACAGGGTGTTAAGTTGCTTGCAACTGGGAAACCCCTCAAAGATTCTCTAGTGTTCAGCACAAGAATTTTACACGAAATATTAGAGTAAAAATAACAAAATAAAGTTATTGGTGTGACACTGTCTGCAGGCACGTAGAATTTCGCATCTCCGGATAAAATGACTAAAGTTGAATTTTATATTTCAAGTATATTACAGTGACGATTCCTATTAGCCAGTCCAGGTAATTTTTTTCAACCAGTTTTTATGCACAGTTTTTTTTTTTTTTTTTTTTTTTTGTTTTGTTTTTTTGTTAATAATTTCTTAGATAACTTATTAGGAAAAAAACACTAGAAATTACTGTAATAAAAAAAATCTCGTTCAATATCAGTAAGAGGATTTGCTTGCAATTTATTAGTATAAAAAATGAAACAATATATCTTGTAGTTTATTTTTAGCCTCCGATGCTATTTCTTTCAGACAAGCTAAGAATATCGTGTCATCAGCCCTGAATTTTCTACTCAACCGATTTTGATAATTATTTTTTTAAATGAAAGCTATTTATTTGTAGTTGTGCCCATTTTAGCTATTTTTTAATTTATTTCCATTTTTATATTTTATTTTTAATTTTGAATGCTTTTTCGTGACATTTCTTCAAAATGGTGGCAACACAGTTTAGCTTTTCTCTCGATAATAAAAATTTATTTTCCAAAATGATTGCTTATAATTATGCACTAATTGAGGTAAAAAAAATATATATATTTACTGAGAAATAATATTAATAATGTAAATAAAATAACAGAAAATAATTTATGATAAAAATTAATGTCTAAATCAAAATAAGAGAAATTTCAAATGAGGAAAATGATGCCATTCAGCAACCAGAAAAATGGGAAATACAATATTATTACAGATGCCTTTTTCATATTACTAATAACAGTAACTTTTAAAAAACATTTGATGAGAAAATGACGTCACTATTTAAAACATCGCATTTTTACTCATAACGATATTAGGTACTACTCTGTTATCCTGTCGACCAATTTCGCCAAATTATACAAATCGCCAAACTAATAGCCAAATTATACATATTGACATAATTTTTATTTTAAATAACGAAAAAACAAATAATTAGTAGAATATTAATAAAAATATTAATAAAAAGTCGAAATAAAAATCACTTAATTACTTTTTAACATGTGAATCGTATTTGATGTCATTGAATGTGACATTCACGATCATCCACCATTGGCATTTAATCTTATAGTTTGGCGATAATTTTTTGGCCGACGGGATAACCTAGTAGTACCCGATATTACATTTCAATATTTCTTTTTATTATGGACAATGAGATTGAGATTTTACTTTCAGATGACTTCAGTTAGTGATAATTATGTCACAATAAAAATAAAATTAGTTTTTTTTTTTTTTTTTTTTTTTTTTTTTTTTAATAAAACTATTTTTCTGTGAGTGCATGTAAAATAAAATTTCTGGATTTCGCCGGCACTCAAATTACAATTTTAACTGAAGATGTGCGAATATTTGCATGCAAAATTGTAACTGGCAAACTTGACATTTACTTTGTAAATATATTTATTATATATTGATTCAATAATGTAATTACTTTTGCTTTTTTTTAAACAAAATCGATCGGGTCTTTTAAACATTTCATTCGTCGAATTCGACAGGATTCCACTCGTTTTATTGTTAAATTGCATTTCCTTTTCCTCAGAGTCTATAAAAAAGCGTTTAAACTAAAGAAAAAATCCGTTTTTGATGAATCTAGTCAATGAAGAAGTAGCACATCAAATTGTATCTCTTTATTATTCCGCAATTCCAATGTCTCAGAGAGAAATTGCTAATCATTTGGGTATTTCACGCCATTCTGTTTGCTATTATATTGATAAATACAAGAAAAATGAAGTTAGTTCATTGCAATCTAAACGGGGTCGCTCTTCTAAAAAACCTCTATTGATTTTTTTTTTCCTAATCGGAGGCGAAACTGAATTCTGCAATGGCAGAATCTACATTCAACTTGTTATTTTATTTTTTTCAAAATAGGTGTCCAAATGGTGTTCAAGTCAAATGCATCTGAGTTTGAGACATTGCTACAGTTAACAAAAAGGCAGAAAGCACGATGTAAAAGAAAAAATAGATAACAGAACTCAAAATTTTTAATAAAATATCTCTGCACTTCTTGTGTCCATCTTTAGTTTGCATCACTCTTTGACTGCATGAAGATTTTCTGAGCTCCAAATTCTTCAATAGTGTTTACAAATTCTCCAATTGTACTTTGTAACTCTCAACCTCCCGATTTTTTTTATTTACATTTGTATACCAATATCTTTATGAAGAAATGTGTGTTTTATCCAATCGCACAATTTCTTCAATTCGACATCGTTCCTGCCTTTGCATTTGGCTTCGGAATTTATCCACATTCCGTTAAAATTACTATTTTATTTAAATTGCTTTATTTTTTACCCTTATTCTCTTTTTTAGTCATGTTTCTTCTTTCCAGTTAGAAAGTGAAGCATAATCCTGTCAAAACAATCGCTTTTCCTTATCGGACGATTGTTGTTTTCAAGGTTGTGAACGGATGAATTTCATTGGTCACCTACTTGATTTTCATTGGCTGATCAAGTTGTTCATCGTATCCCTTGCTTTTTCTAAGATATTTTTTGGAAATTTTTTCTTTAATGATATTTTTTATTATTTTTACCTGTTATTTTTACTAAATTTAACTTTTTTTTGCTAAATTTAACTATTTTCTATTTATTTTTTGTATTTTTATCGATGTTTCCCTGAAAATTATTTAGGATTTTATCTAATTTATATATATATTTAAAAAAATGTATGGCCCTTGGCTTTTCTAAACTGCTTTACCCTAAGACTCAACCGACCAACACAATGTTCCAGAATTTCATGAAATTCCATTTTTTTACTTGCTTATCATCTACGCAATCAGACACTCGACTCATCGACTTCGATGGAAGATAAACTGGAGCATAGGGACTCCAGTAGGTACTACTACTCATACTGCATTGGTTCAATTAAAGCGAAAATTTTTGTAAGAATTTACTGGTATCAAACAAATTAATCAAACAATTATGATAACTTTGTTAAAAACATAAAATGTTGCCTCATCAAAAAAACTTCTTGCTTATGGAAATTATTTTATTTTCGCTGTGAAATGACATCTCCATAGCAAACAAAGAATTTAGCTTTCTCTGCAGTGCCACCATATTTCTCTTAGTCTGCTCGTTATAACAACGGATACGTCGTAGTATCAACAGACAAAAATTGTCGTCAAAGTGTTGAAATGACTGAATGCAGAGCTGCCAAGTCTCCGGCTTTCTGGATACCAGTATTTAAATACAGAAAATTCTCTTTTATTTAATTGAAGCATTTAAGCGATTTGAGAAAACAACATTTTCTCTAAAATTATAGTGGCATTCAAAAAGCCGGAGACTTGACAAATCTGCTGAATGACTCCAAAATTTGCATATAAATTTATTTTAAAATTAGAAATGGCCATTTTTTCTAAACTTAATAAACAGATAATATTTATACAAAAAATCTGACGTCATTGTGGGATATCGGAATCATGTTTGGTGTTCCATTTACTGGAACACTGGAACACAAAGGGCTAACTCGCATAAAATGACACATTTGTTTTAACCCTTAAATGCATATTATATCATTTTCGATACCATAAGTGTTCCCAATTTATTGGGGGTTTTATTCACATATTCCGTATTCTCACCATAAATTTAAAAGAGCAATTTTCATTTCACTTAATGACAGACCATTCGTAATTAAATAAAGAAAAACTTACTATTTAGATTTTTCTGGTATGAATTCTGATTCTTTGAATAGCGCATTTTTTGGAACTTGTCTATCCTATGCATTTAAAGGTTAACAACTTAACTGATCGATATTTTTGAAAAAAAAATCTTTCAAATAATGCGCATTTTTTTATGCCTTTTGCAGAATTTTTAATCTTTTATCACGGTACAAAACAGAAAATTTGCCTAATTGAATTTTTTTAAAAATTCTCGGATTAAAAAGTGCAAAATTTACAGTAAAAATTTACTGGTGAGAATAATAAATCACGATTGGCAAAATCACGTTGCCCGTATGACGTAAGAGTAAATCAGGGAAGAGGTAATTTTAAATGCATCATAGTTGCCCCGATAATTTTTATCATGAAAATTTATCGGTACTTGTTTGAAATGCACATGCTTGCTTAACATTAAATATAAGTATTAGTCCAAGAGCCGACCGCACAAAACCCTAAATCATTGAGAACAACAAAAATTCCTTTATTTTATGGAAGATTAGTAACAGAGGAATCTAACGATCCATGTCCTCCGGAAGCGAAGTGGTGCATAAGCCAAAAATTAATACTACCAGTGATTGATTCGTAAGATTAGCATTATGTTTTCCTGCACCCAGTTTTTCATGTTTTCATATTTTTGATTGTACGGCAAACACAATGCTAAGCTTACGAGTCAACCACTAGTGGTATTAATTTTTGACTTAAGTATTCTTAAGGATTTTTTTTACTACTGGAGTTAGAAGCACTGACAGTTTGTCTTCTATTTTTAGTACAGTCGGCTCTCGTTAATTCGAACTCGTCGGGACCACAAAAAATGCTCGAATTATCCGAAGTTCGAATTATGGAAAGTATGAAATGGAAACATGCTTAATATGGTACTATTACAAAGGAATTAATGTTATAATGTTTTTTAAATTTATTTCGTCTGTTATCATCAGAATATGACTTAATATTAAATTCGAATGTATAAATACATAAACTAATTAAAAGATTAGAAACAAGCACAATGGAAGAAAATTTGAAGCGTCACTGATGGACAGACGGAGCACTAAGAAAGTGGATATAAAATGCATGGGATTAAATGCATACTCGTTCGGAACAATTTTCACAAAAATCAAAGAAATAAAGTTATTCAAATGATCTGCAATCCGTGAGAAAGAAATTAAAAAATCGGAATTCTCGTTAGTTCGAATTAAACGAAGTCAAGATAAAATGAGTTCGAATTAATGAAAATGTTTAACGTTATTCTGCCATTGAAAATTTCGGGACTTCGTGTTTAGTTCGAATTAAGCGAAGATTCGAATTATCCGATTTCGAATTAACGAGAGTCGACTGCATTTAGAATGTGAGAATCCTTTATTTTTTGTAATCACGAAATGTCAAAAAATTACTATTCAGAAATTTTAATACAGTTTAGTGATTTCGAAATTTTAAAAAGGTCAAACTGCGACTTCTGAGGCTAAATCTGGAAGCATGCATTAAATTTGACAATTACTTTCGAAAAGAAATAAATAATTCAACCGGTTAGAATTCGTTGAAAATTTATATATGAGATGATTTTCGAAGATTATTTTTAATTGTTTGTTTATTTCATCAATTCAAGTTTTTAAATATAGAGTTCTGAATGAGTGACATAAAAAAATGAACAACAAAATTATTGGGCTGCAGTTAACAAAGATATTTTAAAGAAATACGATACTGAACTGCCGAAAATGAAGAAATTTCTTAAAATTTATATTAATATCACAGTAAATTCTTCTAAAAAATTAAGTAAATATGTATATTGATATAATTTTCTGTAGTAAGCAAATTAGTTTCTCACAAACAAATCTATAAACTGCCATTTTTGATGATTATAAGATTAAAAAAAATTAATCTTTGCGACAAAAATTATACACATTTACAAATATAACTGAAGAATAAAAAACAGAATGCTTCCATGCATTATTTATGATTTATTATAATTTATATACAGGGTTCGTTCGCATCAGAGAATTTTCCAGTAGAAATGTCATTATTTTTTTAATAGAAAAATAAATCTAAGTTAAATGCCCAAAGTTTCACTTTATTTAATCCGGAATTTTGTATAAAAAAATATACTAGTACCGAAGATTTTCCAAGACAAAAAATTACAGGAGGCGAGCAAGACTTGTATGTATATCAACTAATTCAAAATCTATGCAATCAGATATTTACTATAACCGGAAAAAATATGTAGAATTCATTTATTTTAATTATTCCTATAGATAACTTGGCATTTATACGCTATAAAAGAAATTCGATCATGCACTCAAGCTGCCTTCAAAGACAGTTTGAAAAATATTTGTTATACAAGAAAGTACACTAGTGTGAAAACAATTATGATTAAAACTCCCCCGGAATATCGTAAAACATTTTAAGTACTTTATGACTTTTTTGATGAATTTAGCTTTGAGTGTTTGCCATTTAAACTGATTTATTTTTGACTTTCTCAATCTAATACCTTTTTTTTGTTTTTTGCAGACAATTTTTTACTGTTATTTGTATGGCAGACGATTTATGCTTTAAGAATTTCAGAGCTTCGTGTTTAAAATTATGTATTCACATCTGAAATGGCAACGATTAAGTGAGGCATTCGTTACCATAGAAACGTTGAAAACTTATGTTGTTTACCAGAACCTAGAAGTTCTTTTCTAGATATTGTAAATTTATAAGATTTCAGAAGTTGTAGAAAAACATTAATAGAAAAAACATGTAATTTCGCGCGTGTAAATAGATTACATATTTTGTGTGCGTGTGTAAAACATTTGTGTGTGATTTGATGTCTTAGGCTTTATTATTTTTAAGAAGACGCCAAGAATTTTATTGGAAACGTATCGTAACTTAATATCGTACTTAATATCGTAAAACATTTTAAGTACTTTATGACTTTTTCGATGAATTTAGCTTTGATTGTTTGCCATTTAAAATGATTTATTTTTGACTTTCTGAATCTAATACTTTTTTTTTTTTTGTTTTTTTTTTGCAGACAATTTTTTACTGTTATTTGTATGGCAGACGATTTATGTTTTAAGAATTTCAGAGCTTCGTGTTTAAAATTTTGTATTCACATCTGAAATGGCAACGATTAAGTGAGGCTTTCGTTACCATAGAAACGTTGAAAACTTATGTTGTTTACCAGAACCTAGACGTTCTTTTCTAGATATTGTAAATTTATAAGATTTCAGAAGTTGTAGAAAAACATTAATAGAAAAAAAACATGTAATTTCGCGCGTTTAAATAGATTACATATTTTGTGTGTGTGTGTGTGAAACATTTGTGTGTGATTTGATGTCTTTGGCTTTATTGTTTTTAACCCATTTGTGCCTGGCGTCCCATTTTTGGGACAGTTTCAAAAAATTCAAGTTAGCGCCTTTCACACCAGTAAAAAGAAGGATAAATAAATACTTTCTTTCTCGAGATGAAATCCTCGATTAATTAAGGTAAAAGTTATTTTTGCTTTAAAAGTGGTGGGAAAATGGAAAATTCGAATTTTAGCGAAGAAAATAATTCAGGCACTAATGGGTTAAGAAGACGCCAAGAATTTTATTGGAACTCCGCCGTGCATCCCATAGAACCCGGAAGGTAAGAAGAATTTATATTATTTATAATAAATATATTATTCTTACCTATATTTATAATTAGAAAATTGATAAAAAATTCCAGGTTGGCGCAATTCACGAGACCTACAGTTAAATCTAGCATAATTTGGTCCTACAAAAAGTTAGGCAGAGAGCTATACGCTGATATCTGGCTTTCATGACTACCGTAATTTCGGGTGTATAAGCCGCGGATCTTTTTGGACCCAGAAATCTTATTTAGTGATTGAAGACAAATAGTTACGGCGATCTAAGTAGATATATTTGCTTTTTAAAAATTTCTGGGTTGAAAAAGAATTGTTTGATCTGCGGCTTATACACCCGAAATTACGGTAAATAGCAAGAAAATATTTTTATACTAGCTGTCCCGCCCGGGCCCGTAATTATATACTTAAATGAACCTGAAATTTGTGTTGTAGTACCGTACAGAGAGGAGAAGCAGGGATGGACAGTGATCGTGCAAGTTACCAAACGACTCTTGTGCAATTAGAAAGTTGTGTACAGTCACAGGTTAAGATTTTGAATTTTTATTTGTCTCACATTTTAAAATCGTTTATTTAAAACTAATTGATGAATTCAACTAAATTTTAATTATGTTTTCAATATTTTAAATTTTTATGTATCATCTTTAGATGAAAAAATAATTACAAATAAATCATAAAATGTAATAGTGAAAAAGAAATAATAAAATTGCAACCAAATACAAATATATAGATTTTTTTAAAAAGGCACTATCCAGAAAATTTATTTTCTAATAAGAAAAAGCCTGTTTATAACGGAATCATACAATAAACTGAAAAAAAAAAAGAAGTTTCAGTCCTCATTCCCTCCTCAAAAAATGCAAAAACAAATTTTGTTAAGAAAGATAATGTCCAGTCAGACTGGACAATGAACATACGAACGTATTAGAACATCCAGAAATGTTACTCAACTTTAATTTTAAAAAAATGAACCAGAATTTTTATTTCAAACAATTTTACTTATTTATTTAACTGAGTCTCCTTAATTGTAATTAACTAATTTTACGATACAAACTACGGTTTAAATCTTCATTTTAGCACTTGATGGGTGTCAAATTCACACCAACTAAACGTTCTAGATTTAAACCGACGGTAGCGCTTCATCTTCACCTAGCGGCTTTGTTGGAACTATTTTTTTCGCCAATAAATTTTCTATGGTCTGATTTGTATATACTCCAAATATGAAGATGTTGCATACGCCGCTTCTCTCGTCCAAAACAGGAAAACTCAAATTTGAACTACATAGTTTATTTGTGTGTGTGTGTGTGTGTGCTTTTCGTAAAAAAATGAAATTTATATTCAATCTGAGATTTTTTGTGCTAATTCAATAGAGTCCTTTCAAGTCCGTCTATACGCATCATGTAATACTCTCACCTTCTTATCTGAATCTATTAAAAATTATATTTAAATTCGCCGAAATCTGCACACTGAATACATCTGTAACGATTTTCCAAATAATAGTGCCTTTGAAAAAAAAAGAAAATTCCTAAGTTCTACTAAACTTTTGCTGGTATAGCCTAACAAATCTATTTAAAGAAATACATATTCGTAAATGTTTCGGAAAAGAACTAAAAAGCTTAAAGTTTTCTCAAATTTTCAACAAAAAGTATTAGAAAATATTTCTCATCAGAAAATTACATGCCATAAGAATATCTAAGGACAAATTTCAGTCGTCTTTAATCAGCTCACGACTTTTTAATGAAATTTCATCCTCGATACCATGGAGGAAACAACTTTCATCGCTTTGCTAATTAGAAATCAGACGACGTCAGAAAATGAAACGGAGGAAAATGAAATGCTAGAACTAGATAAATGATGTTAGGGACTGCTACGTCTTTTGATAAAACTTCTAAAATCAACAACGCAAATATCTAGCATATCTTTAAAGTAGATAAAAACTTCAGGACAATTTAAAGTTTTTCTCTTAGAATATTTCAAATCTTCTTATCGAAAAAAATATTTTTGCAGTAGAAATAAGTGATAATTCATTATGTTTCGCTAATTTTGAATTACCAAGAGAATTTTCGAAAAGTTAATTAATTCAACAAAACAAATTAATTCAAAACTTTTCCGAAATGTGCATCCTGAATACATCTATAACGAATATAAAATAATTTATGAAAAAAGAAAGTTTCTAAGCTCTACTGAACTTTTACTAGTGTAACATAACAAATCTATTTAAAAAGAAAATAATTTTTGTTCATAAATGTTTCGGAAAAGAACTAAAAAGCTTAATAAAGTAAGCAACATAAAGTAAAAGAAAATATTTCTCGTCAGAAAATTACATGATGTAAGAATATCTAAGGACAAATTTCGGCAGTTCTTAATCAGCTCACGATTTTTTAATGAAATTTCATCCTCGATAATATGGAGAAAACAATTTTCATCGTTTTGCTAATCAGAAATCACACGACGTTAAAAAGTGAAAAGAAGAAGAATTAAAAGCTAGAACTAGATAAATGATGTTAGGATACTCTGCAGCGTTCTACTGATAAAACTTCTACAATCAACAAAGCAAATATCTAGAATTTCTTAAAAGTAGATAAAAACTTCAGGACAATTTAAAGTTTTTATCTTACAATATTTCAAATCTTCTTATTAATAGATATATTTGCAATAGAAGTAAATGATCTTTCATTTAATTTTTATTTAAATGTACATTCCTTTATTTAAAAAAATCATTTTTTGAAAATTAACCCTGATGAATCAATGCAGGGATCGGAGCATTTTGAACAAATTTCAATATCATTACCAGTATCTTTTATGAATAATCTTCAACAGACATTTTTAAGGTAAATGTAATAGAAAAATATGATGAAGGTTATTGATAAAAGATACTGGTGAGGACATTAAAATTTCTCCTATATGCTCAAATCCCTGGTGGAATGAAAGAGAATGTATTTTTTATTCTTTTTTTTCTTAATCCTTTCAGGGACAAGTAGTTGCGTTTCGGCAATGTTAAATTACCACCAGAATTTACGAAAAATTTTGTCTTCAAAGTAAAGAAAAGCAATTTGTTAACCTTTTTTTTTTCACCAAAGTTATGAAAATAAAATTAATTAAAATTTTCTACAAATTGGTACAAATTTTAATTTAAATTAGATGGGGTACAATATATCCATTCGCCCCTCAAGAGTCGAAACGTCAGTGAAGATTTACTGTGGAGAAATTATTTTCTTTTCCCGTCTGTCTATCTGTTCCACGATAACGAATATAAAATAATTGATGAAGCAAAAAAATTTCTTAGCTCTACTGGATTTTTACTAGTGTAACCTAACAAATCTATTTAAAAAATTACGAATTTAAATAGATTTACAGATAAAAATTTACGGATAAAAAATAAATTAGTCCTAAATGTTTAATGAACTAAAAAGCTTAAAAATTTCTCAAATTTTCAACAAAAGTATTAGAAAGTATCTCTCGTTAGAAAATTACATGCCGTAAGAATATCTAAAGACAAATTTAAGCGTCTTTAATTAGCTCACGATTTTTTAATGAAATTTCATCCTCCATAACATGGAGGAAACAACTTTCATCGTTTTGCTAATCAGAAATCAGGCGACGTAAGAAAGTCATAAGGAAGAAAATGAAAAGCTAGAAGAAGATAAATGATGTTAGGATATTCTGCAACGTTCTACTGATAAAACTTCTAAAATCAACAAAGCAAATATCTAGAATTTCTTAAAAGTAGATAAAAACTTCTGGACAATTTAAAGTTTTTATCTTAGAATATATCAAATCTTCAAAAAATGTATATATCTATATTTGTTGCAATAGAAGTAAATGATCTTTCATTTAATATTTATTTAAATGTAATGTACCTTTGTACCTTTCTTTTATTAACAAAAAAATTCATTTTTTAAAAGTTAATGCTGATGAGTCGATGCAGGGATCGCAGTATTACATTTGTTCTATGAACAAATGTTATTCTTCTTAACCGATAACTTTTATCAATAATCTTCTACAGACATTTTTCAAAGATGTGCAATAGAATAATATCATGAAGATTACTGATAAAAGATACTAAAAATAAAATTTCACAGTCCTACTGATGACCTTTTACTAGTATAACCTAACAAATCTTTAAAAAATATATATATATTCGTAAATGTTTCGGAAAAGAACTAAGAAGCTTAAAGTTTTCTCAAATTTTCAAAAACTGTATTAGAAAATATTTCTCATTAGAAAATTACATGCCGTAAGAATATCTAAGGACAAATTTCCGTCGTCTTTAATCAGCTTATGATTTCTTAATGAAATTTCATCCTCGATAACATGAAGGAAACAACTTTCATCGTTTTGCTAATCAGAAATCAGAAGACGTCCGAAAATGAAAAAGAGGAAAATGAAATGCTAGAACTAGGTAAATGATGTTAGGATATTCTGCAACGTTCTACTGATAAAACTTCTAAAATCAACAAAGCAGATATCTAGCATATCTTTAAAGTAGATAAAAACTTCAGGAGAATTTAAAGTTTCTCTCTAAGAATATTTCAAATCTTCTTATCGAAAAAAATATTTTTACAATAGAAATAAATGATCATTCATTTAATATTTATTTAAATGTACATTACTTATTTTCCAAAAAATCAATTTTTGCACGTTAACTTTGATGAGTCAAATGAAAGAGATATTATTTTTTTACTCTTAAAGAAAAAAAAAAAAAACCTTTTAGAGACAAGTAATTGTGTTTCTAAAATATTGAATTACTACCAGAATTAACAAAACATTTTGTTTCAGTATAAAGAAAAATAGTTTTTCAACCTCCGCCGCTATAAACTTTTAAAAGTGAAATTCAGCTAAAATTTTCTGGTGCAAATGTTAATTCAAATTAGGTAGAATATAATACACCCCCCACCGACTTCAAGGGGTTAATATTTTATACGTTGATAATGTTTCTTCAATAAATCTTTAAATATTTTTCTAACACGATAAACTTCTTCAAATCTGCATATCCTTGGATCAGACAGAGAGGATGCGGATTTGACAATTTTGCACATTTCTGGTCACTGTTTCTTTTACATCAGAGGTGACCAACTGTGGCACACTGCACACCACTAAAACTTTATAGTAATTATTGACTTATCAAAGCATCAGAATCTCTGAGGTTCAAGAAATCGGGTATTTCTTTTATAAAAATAGTGGTACCAGGAGCGACACAGTTGGCCACCACTGGTTTACATTTTTAAACAGTAATATGCATGCAATAATGCACTCAAAATTCTAATAAATGCTACAATACAGTAGAACATACAAATATTCAAGTAATAAAGTATAATAACAAAAATTAACCCCTTAAAGGATGAGCGACACGTATACGTGCCGCAAAAAGGTTTAAGAATCTTTGTTTATCCTCACCAATAAAATTTTACTCTAAAATTTGCGTTATTAAATCGGAGCATTTACTCGATTTAACAAGTCACAAATTTCTGTTTTTTAAAAATCGATGTCAAAACATTAAAAATTTCGTTAAATGCTTCCTTCGCGAAAGGGTTAAGAAATTTAAAAAGTGCATTAAAATGTAAAAAATAAAGTTCAAGTAAACAACAAATATATAAGCTAAATAATGATGAGATAAATTTTTTTCTTGGGTTATTCAATGAAACTCACTTCAAAAAAGGCGCATTAATAATTTAAATAAAAATGTAAAAAAAAAAAAGAAGAAGAAGAAGAAGAAGAAGTTTTGTTTCATGTTTAGACAGGCTTAATAACCAAAGAAAGCTTGATAAAAACATAAATGTATTTGGTAAAAAGTTTGCTATCGTCACAGAAATTACTGAATTTCCATACAGTAATGGACAATATGACAAAAATGAGGAATCGTTTAAATTTTAAAAGAACCCGTTAAATGAAATTTTAAATGAAGTTGAAGAAAATCACATAAGAAGTTTGAAAATTTGCATTAGCATGTCATTTTCGTTTTGAGTATCAGAATGAATTACAAAGTACTTTGTAGTCGAGGGAGAGTGCGTTTTTGTTCATCGCTTATTTCATTGGTAAATATGAGACTTATATGTTTAACTACCACTAATAAAGGCAAAAATGCCATATTTGCATTAATCAAATGTCTTTATCAAGAAAATTTTTATTTAGACAAAAATAAATCCACGGAAAAAATTTATATGAAATGATGGATCATCCTCTAAGCTTAACACTAGAACGCCGGCCAGGTGTCAATTCGACACCGAATAGTGGACTAATTGACGATTCAAACCAGAAAAATCTTCGAGAAATATGTTACATAACAGTTAACGATACATGATCCAAACAAATAAATTAAAAAATTTCTATTAATTTTTCTGGTTTTAAATAATTTTTATAAAACTCATGTAAAATTTCCCGGCGTTCTAGTGTTTCCCTTCGCGAAGGAATCCTTTTACGAAATTTTTAATGTTTTGTCACCAGTTTTTGAAAACAGAAATTTGTGCCTTATTAAATCGAAAAAAATGCTCCTATTAAATAACACAAATTTTACAGTAAAATTTTACTGGTGGGGATAAACAGGGATTCTTAAGCCTTTACCTGGCACGTATACGTGTCGCTCGTCCCCAATGGGTTAAAGAAAATCACTTAAATGCAAAAATTACGAATAATTTTCGTTTTATATCTTTAAAATATTGTTGGAATAAATTTGTTAACTACTTAACTGATCATTATTTTAGAAAAAAAAAAAATTTTTTTTCAAATAATAACTATTTTTTTTTTCATGTCTTTTACAGAATTTTTAATCAGCCTTCTTTGCGGCATGTATACGTGCCGCTCATTCCCAAGGAGTTAACAGGCTACTTCACTCAAATGAAAAGGCCCGTTCGCTAATGCTAATCCTATGGGAGAAATTTATAAAGATATCTCGGTTGCATTTTAATATTTTTAGATGATTCTTTTTGCACTAGATAACTCAGACTCTGACTGGAGGTCGTTTTTTAGTTTTTCGATTTTGGTTGCAGATATTTTTTATGGGGTTGCTTTCGCTTTCCAAACCGGTTCCGAAAATGAAAGCGTCCTCGTAAAAAATAACAGTAAACAAAATGAAAAAAGTAACTAACGGCATGCATACAGATCGATCTCAGATATCCAAAGCCAAAAAATCATTTAAAACTATTGAAATGCAACCGAGATATCTGTATAAATTTCTTCCATAGGATTAACATTAGTGAATGGGTCTTTTCATTTGACTAAAGTAGCCCCTTAACCCTTTAACGATCATATCATTTTCATTGCTAAGATGTCGAAATGAATTAATGACACCTGTAATTAAGAACAAATATATTTCTAAATAAGAAAATGTGATTTTTCACATACAAAATAAAAGGGATATTTTTAGATAAAAATACCGGTGTCAGTGTTGCGTATCGGAATTAAAATTTTGTGGTTTCGTGGCGAAACCAATGAACGTTAAAGGGTTAAGGGGTCTCAGGAGTCTTACTTTTTACCTGGTGGTGCAACTTAGCAACATGTCACATTTAATTTTTTTTTTCTCAGTCCGTATGAAACATAAATGCATAAAATTTTTAATATAAACAACTTAATATCTCTTCTATTTAAATTATAGTTTTATTATTCTATACTGAATTTTATTTCTTTTATATTTAATTTTGATTAAAAAATAAATAAAATCATTCTTTGACTACGCGCAACATTTCTCAAAATCTAATAAAGCAATTTGCATTAAATTTGGTAAATATCTTCATATTAAGTTAAAAAATAATTTATACTTGAAATTTAGAACCCCCTCTGTCCCAAATTAGTTGCGACATTTGAATACTTTTGTACTGATTATTGATAGTTGTGACTTTATTATTTTGTTTGAACATTTTTCAGATAGCTATACTATCAATCAACAATGTTTACGCACCTAACATTTCCTCCATAATTCCATAAATTAGTAATTAATTAGTTTTAAAAATCCCGGTTCACAGGCTCTTAAGCCACGCCCCATTATGATTTTTTTTTTATCAATAATCACATTAAACTATCTTCAATGTAATCAATCGTGAATTCATTTAAGAGCATTTTAATCCATTACGTCTTTTTTCTTTCTACATTAAATTCGAGATTTTAGCATAATTTTACTGGTGTCGTTTCTACACTGCATCAGAAATTATTTATGACTCCAGCTACTTGAAATGTAGCAACTAATTTGGGACAAAATTTTCAGCCTAAATGTCGCAACTAATTTGGGACAGAGGGAGTATTAATTCCTAGTAATTAATAATTAGTAATTAATAAATATTTCATTACTTATTTAAAATTGGCAATTTTTCAATAAAAAATTATTTTTTATTTAAATTAAATTTTTAAATAAAAAAATATTTTTGAATTAAGTATAATTTCAAGATACTTTAGTTTTATATTATTATCAATGTTTTGGGGGGCTCTTGAACCAGTACATCTGCTACAATCTTGCGCACAAAGGATGCAAATCTAAAAAAAATATTTTTTTAATCAAAATTAAAAATTTAAAAAATAAAATAAAATTGTCTGTATTAAAAATGTTATGCCTATATATTTCATTGGTACTGAAAAAAAAATTAAGTGTGACATGTTGCTAAATTGCATGATCAAGTACAAAATAAGACTTCTGAGACTTTCCGGCGTAGACAAATTCTGTTCGTAAAATGAGAAATTGTTGACTGACACCGGAATTTACAAAAGACTTTTTTTAAAAATTAAGAATTCCCTGATTTAAGCTGTCATTGTAAACGTAAAATTTTACTAAAATATTATTGGTGCCGTTTGTAGGTTTATAAATAAAATTAGGTGTTGCCGGAGTGGTAACACTGCGCCGGAAAGGGTTAACTCCTTTCTGTACAGTGTGCTCACTCAAAGCATATCTGATTTTAATTCTAAAACTGTAAACAGCACCAAGAATATTTTACTAAAATTTTGCTTTTGCAATGAAAGCGCTTTTGATTTCTAAAAAATCGCTTTTAAATTCCGGTGTTATTTAATAAAAAATAATTATTAATTACGATCAGAATTTGCTCATGCCGGAAAGGTCTAAACAAAATCCACAGCAAAATTTCTTTTCAGTCAACCCCTTGGATACAAGCGATATGCATATGTTCCGTAAAAAGGCTTAAGAATCCTTCTTTATTCTCACCAGTAAAATTTTACTGTAAAATTTATTTTATGTAATTGGAGCATTTTCACGATTTAAGAATGTACAATTTTCTGTATTTAAAAACTGGTGACGAAACATTAAAAATTTCGTAAACGGCTCCCGTCGCGAAGGGGTTAAAAGTATGGAGGAAAATCATCGATATTGAAAATATGCATTTGGTAGAATAGGCGGTAAAACACTTGCACCAAAAGAATAATGATGAGTAAGAACAAAATGCACTCAACTTTCACAGAGTACAAAAATATTCTACATTCGAAAAGAAGAAATTAAAGAAAGAATAACAAGTAAAATTTGATATATTTTTTCTTAAAATTAATTACGCATATATTCCCACACGTTAACCCTTTAACGATCATAGCATTTTCATTGCTAAGATGTCGAAAAAAATGGATGGCACCGGTAATTAAGAACAAATACATTTCTAAATCAGAAAACGTGATTTTTCACATACATAATAAAAGGGATATTTTTAGATAAAAATACCGGTGTCAGTGTTGCATATCGGAATTAAAATTTTGTGGTTTCGTGGCGAAACCAATGAACGTTAAAGGGTTAAAAGAATAAATATCATGCACGTCATGGTTAGTAGAAAAATTAATACTTGTACTAAATTTTACTTTCTCAAGCAAACAACACAATAAATAGCTAATACGAGACCTGAACATTTATTTTAAATAAATTACAGCTGTAATAAACACAGCAGAATCAGAGGATTTCTTATTATATACAAAGCATTTGAAAAATCCAGTCCAGCAATTGTCCAGTTGCTATTTCTTCCGCGGCTGGAAGAATGACTCTGCAAACACATTTTAACCTAACGTTAACAAAATACTATTTCTATAAAACTCAGCTGTCCAAATTATTAAAATTAAACTTTAATCGTAATGTAAGCAGTAAAAAATAATAAAAATCTGTTATTGTGGTAAAGTTATCAATTAAGGCTCTTATGCTTGGTGTTCCGAAATGAAAAACAGCAAAATGTATTCCACTTTGACCTAATTTTAGAATTTTTTTCAGTAAAATCTAAACCTGACATCATTTTCCCCATCTCAAAACTTACATGCGCATTTCTTGTATCCCTATTCACTTTTTAAAAAATGGTATTCTAATTTGATCATTTTAAAATTATTTAAATTCAAGGCTTGAAGTCTCGATTGCTATTAGCTAAAAATAAATACTAAACTATTTATATTCTTTTAGGAGTCTCTCAGGAGTCTTCCTTTTTACTTGGTAGTGCAATTTAGCAACATGTCACATTTAATTCTATTTCTCAGTCCCATAAAACATAAACGCATAAAGCTTTTAATCTAATTTTTAATTTTAATTCTTAATTTTTAATTTAATTTTTAATTTTAATTGCCGAAACGTCAGTTGAAGGCTTACTTTGGAGACACGAAATTTTTTGGATTCTGTCTGTCTGTCTGTCTGTCTGTCTGTCAGTCTGTCAGTCTGTCAGTCTGTTCCGCGATAACTGAAGTAAAAAGCATTCGATTGGCTTGAAATTAAGTGGGTATGTTAGTGAGACACTGGGATTAAGCTGTATAGTTTTTTGTAAGATTTGATTCATTCGTTCGGAAGATATAGAATATTTTATTTCGCGCAATAATGCTTTTCTATGGCAAATCCAATGATTTTCATTTTTTTTTTCCCCGAGAGAAAATGACACATTTGATTAATGGAATTCAATGATAAATGGATGCTAAAATTTACCAGTTAAATTGTTCGTATTGTTTTGAAATTTTGTCAACACATTTGTCAGATTTTTAAAATTATTACCGTAATTTCGGGTGTATAAGCCGCGGGTCAAACAATTCTTTTTGGACCCAGAAATCTTATTTAGTGATTGAAGACAAATATTTACGGCGATCTAGCTAGTTATATTTGTTTCTTAAAAAATTCTGGGTCGAAAAAGAATTGTTTGATCTGCGGCTTATACACCCGAAATTACGGTACTGTAAATTTTGGAAATTTTTTATAAATGTGTTCCAGTAATTTAAACTAATTTGTTTTAGAGATTTACTTATTTCAAATGTATTTATTTTATTTTCTTTATTTTCTCTTAATGGTTGCTAAGTAACCTTTCAGCTAAATCCTTATCCTTATAATGCTATACATTTGAAAGCGTATACAAAAATTTAAATGAATTCAACATCAAAACAAAACTGATGAATTAATTAATAACTTTGTATCTTTGCGTATAAATATAACATAGCCCAGGAAAAAAACATTAGCTATGTTTTATTAATTTTATTCAAATATTTTCCTTAATAATTCAAAATTTCCTTCTTTTTCATATCGAATCAATAGGGATTTTTTAAATAAAATTTATCCAATTTCCTTTATCGTTGCCAAAAAAAAATCTAAATTTGGAATAACAATTTTTCAACAGCAATAAGTTTCAACTGAGCAATTTCCATTCGAAAAAAAGAAAAGAAAAAAAATAAATATGACGTCAGAATTAAAATAGCTATAGATATAGTACTTTTTGTTAAATATTAAACACGGATATTTCTTTCGTTAATAAGAATTTTTCTAACAAAAATGGGGGCATAATTAGAAGTAAAAGAAATAAAAAATAATTATATTTTTAATAAATATTTCACTTAGTAAACTATGACGTCATAATTGAACAAAAACAGGTATTTTATAGTAGTCGTAAAAAATTCAACAAACATGGATATCAATATCTCATTAATAATGACGTCATTGCCGAAACTTCAGCGAAGGCTAACTTTGGAGACACGAAATTTATTGTTTTTCATCTGTCAGTCTGTTCTTCTGTATGTCTGTCTGTCCCGCTATAACTGCCGCAAAATAGAATCAAAACTTTTTTTTTTTTTTTTTTTTTTTTTAACAAAATTGTAAATCTCTAGATTACTGTGTTTACACTTACAAAAGTTCCTGATACATCAAGTTTAGGTGTTTGTGGTTGGCAGGCATGTTGAAGTATGAGGATAATGAAAAATATTTGTCCAAACTGTTACTTATCCTTATAAATTAAAATGTATAAAGAAATGCAAGATATACAATAACCATTAGCACAATTATTAGAAAGTGACAAATTTAAATTAAGTGAGGCTCGGGGGGTTCAGGGGGGCGGAGCCCCCCTGAAGAAATCTACTATGTTATAATAAAGAAAACAAAATTAATAGATCATGAAATTTTCAGAATATCCTAACACAATTAAACTTTTTATTTACCGCTTTTGATGGCTGAAAACTTCTAATTCTTATTTTATTCTTATAAATAATTACGTAATTTGAAAATTTTAAACTACAGTTTCCAGGAAATTGAATATTACTCAAAGTTTGTTTAAAAAAAATATGAACAAAGCTCACGTTGAGGCTCCTGATCTGCAGATTTACTAGTTTAATTTTTAATTTTTAATTAAATTTTAATTTATAATTTAAATTTAAATTTAAATTTTTATTAATTTTTAATTTTTAATTTTAATTTAATTTTTAATTTTAAATCCATAGCGCACAAGACTGTAGCAAAACAACTGGTCAAGAGTCCCAAAAAATATTGATAATGATGTAAAACTAATGTATCTTGAACCTATACTTCATTTGAGAGAAATTTATGTATTTATTTATTTTAAATTTAAATTTAAATTATAAAATTTCGAAAAAAAATATTAATTCAAAATTTGCCATTTTAAATAACCAATGGTATTATTATACTAAATTTGAAGTATAAGTTATTTTTTAACTTAAAATGAAGATATTTACCAAATTTCATGCAATTTGCTTTATTAGTTATTCAGAAATGTTGCAATGATGTCTGTAAAAGAACAATTTAATTTTTTTTTTTAATCAAAATTAAACATAAAATTTCAATGTAGAGTATTAAAAGAATTTTTTTTAAATAGAAGTTGCTTATATCGCAGTTGGTGCAAGTCAAAGAACAATTTTTTTTTAATTAAAATTAAATATTTAAAAAGTAAAATAAAATTTTAATGTAGAACATTAAAAGAATTATTTTAAATAGAAGAGATATTAGTTGTCTATATTAAATATTTTATGCATTCATGTTTCATAGGAACTGAGAAAAAAAATTAAATGTGACATGTTGCTAAATTATCCCACCAGGTAAAAAGTAAGACTCCTTGAGACCCCTTAAAAGCTAAATAATATATATCACCATTAAAGCGTATAATTCAGTTATTTTATAAAATTCCTAGTTATTTCATGAAATAACTTGTCAAGTCCATTAAAGTGTGTAAAATTATTGAATTCTATGATTTAACTAGTTATTTTATAGATTAACGATTGCCTAACCATTAAAGTATAAAATAAACAATTTAACAGTTTAAAAAAGCTGTTTTATAAATTAACAGATGATAAATAGTTAAAAATATTCGAAAAATACATCGCAAATTATCAATAGATGATTTAGTAAATAATATATAAAAACTGAATGTATAATGTAGTATTACTTTTATATTAGTTAAAAGTTATACAAAATAACAGAATGTAGTGCGGGAATAGTTGTGTAAATTTTTATAAGTCTGATTTACATAATTATTAGATTTCTTTGTTCTGTTGTCAAAAAATTTTAGGCTATTTAAAAAGCATTAAAAAATTATATCCCAAACACAAAATATAAATACTGCTTACAAAAGAAATAATAATAATTTTAAATATTATTAAAAGACGCTTGCTGACAGGAATAATTGTGTTATTTAGTGACGATATTTTATAAACATTTTTTACAAATTAATAATGCAACTGCACAGTATTTTAGATTTATGATATACCTTTATTTTTATTATATTTAAGAACAAGGATTGGCCTAATATGACATTCATTTTGGTTTAATTTAATTTTTCTATCGAATTTAATAATTTTTCACAAGTATAGCACTATTTTTTTTTTAGTTTACGCTTATTTAACAAGAATTCCAACCGCTATTCCATTTAAATATTTCTTACTTATCCACTGATTTCTCATTCTGCAGAAATTATTGTTTAAAAAAATTGCAAAAACATTTGTAAATAAACTCAAGTGAAATATGCTAACATAAATACAAATTTATGCAAGTTCAATACACATATCGACAAAACATGCACTCGCAATGACAATGGCGTAGAAATCAGCCATAAACGTTTTGAAACTGACCAAAATCTGTTTTAATCGGTTCAAACGGTTTTCCCCTACCATCTTTAATTTTTTAACGGTTAGGCAATCGTTATTCTATAAAAATAACTAGTTAAATCGTAAAATTTAATGATTTTACTCACTTTAACGGACGCCGTTTGTTATTCCATGAAATAACTAGGTATTTTATGAAATAACGGATTATACGCTTTAACGGTAACATGTACGCAATAAATTAATTTTTTTTTTATAAAAGGTTAATATAATCCTTATTTAATATAGACGGATCGTATTTTGATGGTTTTGTCCGTATTGTAGCGTATTTTTTTTTTTTTTTTTTTTTTTTTTTTTTTTTTTTATCGCATGTCGTTTGTGAAATTTTTGAGATAATTTTTATTGAGTGCAGCATTAACTATTTCGGCACGAACGACTATTACGGCATTTTAATTTTTTATCACTGTTTTTTTTTAATGCACAAACTTTTGGCTTATTGAATCGCAAAAATGCTCGGATTAAATAAAGCAAAATTCACAATAGTAAATTTACTGGTGGCTATTTCCATGAGTACTTGTAGTGTAAGTCACAGGCTACGATTTTTGGCTACCAGTATTTTAGTACGAAAAAATGTGATTTATTTTATCGGCACATTCTCATTAATTGAATAAGGCCAAGCAGACTTTTCGAAAATATCGGTGGCAAACAAGCATAGCAATTATAAGGTAATGTGACTTACACTACAAAACCCATGGAACTAGCTTTATGAGAATAGTCGATGATGCTGAGCACCTTATGCGGAGCGTATATCGATGGCGGTCACTCATCCCTAAAGTGTGAAATCATATCAATTTATCCTTTTGACCTTTGAAGAAAAAAAAAAATTTAAATCGTGTTTACTATGGTGCCGATACAACTCAAGTGAAGCCTAAGAAGAAGGTTTTAATTAAAATAATTAATTTACAATTAAAAATATTTCCTTAAAAATGGACACGCAACATAAAATTAATGTTTAAAATTTGTTCACTCTAATATGAGGGTCCTAAAATCTAAGATCCAAACCTTCAGTAGCCCTTCAACTAATTAGGCCATACGTACACAGCTGTTGATACATTCTCCAAGTCAGCAACAGATGCAATTAAATACAACTCGGCAAATCTGAAACACATAAACTTCTTGTTTATGTTTTGTTTTTGTTGTTTTTGTTTTTATTTTATTTTTGGGATTTTTGTTAACCAAACATCTATCTGTTCATTTTCCTAACATAAAAATCTCTCTCGAAGGTATTCCTTAACCGATTTTTTCGCAAACCGAACAGTTGGTTAGTCTGTCATACATTTTGCTATTAAAAATGTTGTTGTTAAATAAATGCCAAAAATATTGATTCTCAATTAAATGTTTGCAGGATTTACATTTAAACAACGTCGTAACTGAGAAAAATTAGAAAAAATAACGTTACTAATATACGGAATGTTTTGTTAAAATTATATCCGCCAACTTTACTGTTTTATGCAAAAGTAAATAATTAAATTAAAAAAAATATATTATCTTAGAAACCGGAAAATATATAAGACAAAAATTTATATATAATATTACAAGCTCTTAGTAAAATGTCTCAGTTCGTTTCAAAGCATTAATCGAGTAATCAAGCTGTCGTTAAAGACAGCTTGAAAAATATTTATTTAAAAGTAATTAGCAAAGCGCGATTAACAGAAAATTCTCTTTTCAAGACGCACACAACTGGTATCAAAAATCTAAAACAGAATAAAGCATTTTATCCGCAAGATTAAAGGTATGGCTATACGCCACCTAGTGGCCGTTTACTAGGTGGACGGCCACTAGTGGTAGTGCTAGGTGAAATTAAGAGAATATATTTTGATTTTTTTTGTGTGAATGGCAACGAGATAGTTTTGTTGTTAAAACATAGCTGCAAACTTTTACGCATTTTTGCTACCACTAAAATTCTACAGAGATTTTTCATATGTTTAATCACAAGATTTCGGCGATTAAATAACACAATATTTACTATATAATTTTTGTGGTTGGAAAAATGCGTAAAAGTTGGCAGCTATGTTAAAATAAAATATTACTTTGAAAAATTGGCTGGCTGTTGCGTAGAATAAAGTTTAGGTTTGAAATATTATTCTAAATAAGAGTAATTAATTGGATTCAGATAGAATAAATTGAAAAGATAAGTGAAGTGCGACTAAATATTAATATAAAATATTATTTAATTATGCAATACAAATGTTGCTGATTTAAATACATTATATATTGATTTTGCTTTTTTTATGTAAGGAAAAATTACATACAAGTTTAGTAATAATTTATATGTAAAAATAGAATTTTGTAGTTTCATTTTATACCAAATTCTTGATATGCTAAAATTACACAAAATAATGTACACGGTTGCATTTCTGATAAGAACACAACGTTTATCAGAGCTTAGAATATGTGAAGAATTAAATAAAAATAAAATATTCAAATTTAGGTCTTTTTTTCGTTTATCGAGCGTAGATGAAAAGTATCCAATATTTTCTTCTTCGTATTGCACATAATGTTATTTAACGTACAAATATTTCATTCTTTTAATTTAAAAATCATTTCATTATTTTATATTCGATGTCGGTTATTTTATATTCGATGTCATTATTTAGATCACTTTAATTTAAAATTTATACATTAAATGTTATACTTTTAAACAAGCAAATATTGTTCATTTCTTTGTTTAAATTTTTTGCAATTCTAGACAATAATTTTCCTACAATCGTCAGATTAGATGGTATTAACTATTTGAAAAAAATAATTGTTTTTCTTGGTAGAGTATTGAGAAATCTAAAGCATATCTGAATCTTTATATTGATTGAATTCCGCAATAAAGTTGGTTTATTCGTTTCCTGATTGGTCCAAGTTTAATGTCAAAAAATTGTATACTTCTGTTTTTTATTTTATTCGTTTTCTGATTGGTTTATGCTTATCGTCCAGAAATGGAACACTTTTGTTGCCACGATGACAAAAAAAATAATTAAAACTTTTGAAAAAAAAAATAATTTAACAATAAATTGTCATAGAGATTTCAAACAAATTTCATTAAAAAGTGCATTTTTTTTCTCTGCGCAACTGTGTAAAAATTTAAAATGTGCAATTTTTTGAAGTTGAAAAATTTGCAGTTCCCAAAATTGTGAAACTTAAATTTCATTTAAAATTTGTTTGTGATGGGTGCAGGAATATTAATGTTTAATCCATATCGGCGTAATACATAGTTGTCAATTCTTTCGAATTTTCGGCCCGGAAAAATTTAATAGAAATTCTTTACTTATTTAATCGGCATATTACGGAATTTGAAAAGGTAAAATTTTCTATAAAATTTTTCCGGGCCAGAAAAAACGGACGATATTGGCAGCTATGGTTACATGAGACGTTCTGAAGATAGTCAAATTAACTCCATCAAATAAAAATTCACATTTTATATAGTTAAAGTTGTCTATCTTTAATCTACTGTTTTTAGGTGCGTTCGTAATTATGTAAATATGTAGCACCTATAGTGGTCGTTCCGTCCGTCCGTCTGTCTGTCCTCACATAACAACGCAAAAACTACCCAACCGAATCGTTTGAAATTTAAAATACATAATCATTACATAATTTTGTCGAGTCATTTCAAATTTTATGAAAATCGGATGCATAGATCAATTACAGGGGCAATCAAAAGTATTCCATTACATTACGGTCAATGGGGAAAAAAGTTTCAAATGCATTTTCATCGTTTGAAATTTAAAATACATAATTATTAAATAATTTACGGATTCTTGAGATCCCTTAAAAGCTAAATAGTGTATACAAAATAAATTAAATCTTCTCTTTTTTATGAGTTTAATATAATACTACCTCTGACAAAAAAGTTCGGTGAATGAATTCAGAACGACCGATCTGGCTACACTAGGGAAACAAAATGCTGCACCTGAATAGAGCCAAGTGTTGGCCATCTCCCCCCCCCCCCTCGTTGTTCAGTTGAGCGTCGTTTATGTTTTGTGTAAGACGTGCTTTAGTAAGTGCTTGTTCAATGTGTTGGTTCCTAACTGAGAACAGGAAAATGAACGAACAAAAGATCAGTTTAAAGTTTGGTTTTAAGTTTTGCAAGACACCGAAAGAAATTCATGAGGGGTGGTGCAAATTGAACATCCACCATACTTGCCAGATCTCAATCCTCCAGACTTCTTCTTAATTTCACCACTCAAACTCTCTTTGAAAGAGATTTGACCATATTGCTGACATCCAACAAAACGTGACGAAGCTTTTGAACTCTATCCCAAAAGAAGACTTCTTGCAAATTTCCCAGGCATGTATAACAAATCTTAGCGGTGCATAGTTATGGGAAGTGACTATTTCGAAGGATGGTATGATAACTTTCGTTAATATTTCCTCTACATTAATTTTACAGGACTAGTCACCGAACCTTATTGTCAGAGGTAATACTTATTTAATATTGATGGATCGTATTTTGATGGTTTTACCCGTTTTTTTTTTTTTTTTTTTTTTTTTTTTTTTTATCTTTTTTAATGGCATGTCTTTTGTGAAACTTTGGGATCATATTCATTGAGTACAGTTTTAACCCCTTCTGGATGTATGACTATAATGGTATTTTAATTTTTTATCACCTTTTTTTTTTTTTTTTTTTTTTTTTTTTTTAAGCGCAAGCTTTTGGCTTATTGAATCACGAAAATTCTCAGATTAAATAAGACAAATTTCTCACTAATAATTTACTGATGAGAATGATCGAGAATTCTGAGCACCTTATGCGGAACGCATATCGGTTACTCGTCCCTAACAATAAAATATAAATTTGTCATTTTGACCTTTCAATTTTTTTTTTTTTTCTAAAAACAATCGCGTTTCGGTGCAAGATACAATTTAAGTGAAGCCTAAATGATTCGTAAACTCAATGTTAGTTAAAATATTTAATTTGCAATTAAAAATATTTCTTTAAAAATGGACACATAATATAAAATTAATGTTTTAAGTTTGTCCATTTTAATTTGAGGGCCCTAAATTGTAGGATTCAAACCCCCGGTAGCTCATGAATTAATTAGGCCATATGTACACAACTGTTAACCTTCAAGTGAACAAAAGATGCAATTAAATATAGCACATCAAATCTGAAACATAGAAACTTTTTTACTTTGTTTTTGTAAGTTTTCGTTATCCAAACATAAAAATCTCTCGCGAAATAGTTTACCGATTTTTTTCATAAACCGAAAAATTCGTTAACCTATCACCCATTCTGGTTTTAAGAGCATTGGTATTAAATAAATACCACAAATATCAATCCTCGATTAAATGTTTGCAAGATTTATATTTGAACAACATTGTGACCTAGGAAAAAAAATGAAAAAAAAAATTATGTTACTATTATACGGTATCTGTTTTTCTAATTATATCCGTCAATTTTTCTGTTTATGCAGAAGTAAATCATTAAATTTAAAAATATATTATCGTAAAACCCGGAAAACATATAAAATAAAAGTTTAAATTAAATATTACAAGTCCTACCTAATGTAAGTGAATGGTTTTTCTTGTGTTAATCATGCAATCGAGTTGTCATTAAAGGCAACTTGAATATTACTTGCTGTAAATAATATTTAGAAAAGAGTGATTATCAGAAAATGCTCTTTGCCAAACGCACACAACTAATTCTATGATCCAAAATTATATAAAGTGTCTTATCTTAAATGGGAAAGAAAGCCGGAAGTTTAAAGGTGAGTTCACACGCCACCTAGCGGACGGGTTAAAAACTACGGAATATAATTTAATTTTTTGTGTGAATGGCAACGAAATTGTTTTGCTGTTAAAATACAATATTATTGTAAAAAAAAAATCTGGCTGCTGCGTAGAATAAATTTTAAGTTTGAAATATAATTCTAAATAAGTGTAATTATTTGGATTCAGATAGAATAAATTGAATAAATAAATGAAGTACAACAATATTAAGATAAAATATTATTTAATTATGCAGTACAAATGCTGTTGATTTAAATACATTCGATTTTAATTATGCTTTTTATGTAATGAAAACTGACACATAAAAATTAGCCTTATTTTTTATTAACTTCTTTTTATTGACTTCTATTTAAAGAAAAAAAATCTGTCTTCAGATTATAGGTGCAGATTCACTGTCTCGACGAAGTGATTAAGTTTTTTGACATTTCGGCATGTAAGTCGCCATCCTTTGACGAATTTTGCGTTTTTTCACCCGATCATTTGACAGAAAATGCTTTTTTCCGCAAGCCTCCGGCGAGAATCTCATGTTTTTTTGCGATTCTCTCACAAAAATCGTACGTTTTTTAGCGATCCTCTAACAAAACCGATTTTTTGTGATCACTTGACGAAAATATATATATATGCAGCTATGATATATATATACGTCAAAAACTATCAGGATTTATTTTTTAACCTAAATTTTCGTATAACTAAAAAGTGTAAACTGAAATCGCATATAGATATGGATATTATAATAGAATCTTGATTTAAATAGAATTTTTTCATTGTTCCATTGAAAAATATATCATGAATTTGTACCTTCTGCTTAAAACGGAATTTTCTTAAGATCAATAATAATTCTGTTTTAAAAATTATCGTTTAAATATTTTTTTTTTTCATTCATAGAAAAAAGCTATAAATATCTGAAAAAAAATGTATGTCATATATAAGTTTTTATTATGATTCTGTTCAATAATGATTCTGTTTAAAAAATAATGGTTTAAATAATTTTTTTCCCATTCATAGAAAAAAAACTATAAATATCTGAAAAAAAAAATAATGTATGTAATGTATAAATTTTCATTACGATTATTTATTACATTTTATTTATTTATATATTTTTATTCATTTGTTTGTTTTACGGATATTAAGATATTATCAACATACTATTTTCAAAAATCGAGAAAAACTTTTTGAATTTATGGAAACTCCACATAATTCTTTGGTATTTTATACTTTTAGAGTGGAATTTTTTCCAGATCAATAATGATTCTGTTTAAAAAGCTATAAATATCTAAAAAAAATTACTTCTGCTATACTAGTACTTTTGTTCTTTGCACTGAACTGATAACAAAAAAGAATTGCATCTTATATTATCTACAATGCAACAATTGAGAGTAAACATAAATATCATCCACCTTTTAATACAATACATTGAGTTTTACTTTAATTAACATATACAAACATTTTAAAAAAATCTTTATTAAATGAAATAATGTATACTAAACACATAGAAACATTGTTATGATGAATAATAGCCTCTCTTTATGTATTCGCAATCAATAACCCCTCCAAGAAAAATAACATTTTATGCGTCTTCTTTATTATATTTATTTTATTGTATTCATGATAATAGTTTGTCTACAGATATTACTTTTATTTTCATATTAGATTGTTTATGAGAAATAAAGTAAAAGTGCTATTATTTTCAAAGAATTTTATGCAAGAATCTGAAATTCGAAAACTTTTTTTCCTTAACCCATTCGTGCCCAGCATCTTTTGCGTAAATTTTATTTGGATGGCACCACTATTTTTAGAAGATTTAAGTTTAGTTCATTAATCACGAAAATGCATTATTTAAATAAAATAATTATTGCTTTTCTTTTTTACCGGTGTCAAAAACAGTGCTGAATGCACCCTTTGAAGCGTCCCTAAAAAGGGACGCTAGGCACTAATGGGTTAAATAGCAAGAATGTGGCCAAAACACAATGAAACTACGATTTAAAAGAAGCTAATTAGATTTGATTCAATTTTTATATGCTTTGAGAATTCTCACAACTGAAGTATTATATTAAATTAAATAGTTTTTAACGATTCGTTACTATATAATAGTTGTATTTTCTTTAACATATTACAATTTTCTTATGATTGGATAAGTCTACATATTTTTGTAAATGTATTATTTTTAAAAATGCGAATTGAGAAAATTTGTGACATAATAATTCTCACTTTTTTCAGTACATTAATTATTCTGTAGATCATTTCAGATAAGAAAAGTTATCTTTAAAATTGTTTTTATTTGAAAAAAAAATGGTTTATTATTTAATTTTATGAAGTATATTTTAAACAAATTTTAAGAAATAATAAAAATCTAAAAAGTTACTAATATCATTTTTTCTAATTTATTATTTTTACAAAATAACTAGCAGGCTATGCCCGCTGCGCTGGTCAATATTTCAAAATCAACCGTGAATGAAACGAACTGGTGAATTTAAATTTGTATTTTAAATAATTTGGACCTCCAGCAGCACCTTGCTCATTGCTGAAAACGATTTAGACACCATTGTGATATTAAATTATCTTAAACGTTGAGCAAAAACCATCTATTTAGAAGTAACTATTTTAGTTTATTACTAACAGTGCACATTTGGAAGAGAAATGAGACCATTATGGCAACAGGATTTAAAAATTTCCCTTATCTGAAGAAATATTAATTATTACAGTCGTTACCACGGTACAACTTCTGAAAAATTTCTTCACAACTTTTCATTATGTGAAGCCAGGAACCCAAAGCTACTCCCACCTAAAAAGTTTATACATACATTAAATTTTGTCCGAGCGATAAAAGGCACAATTATGCAAGAACTTCAAACTCGTCAAGTACATTGAGATGGTTAATATCTCAGTGGGAATTGCAAATGATCAAAATCGGCCCAAGGGGGTGGTAATTGGGAAGGGTTCAAAATTTTGAATATCATCTTAACATGGCTTTCACAAAACCAGCTCTTACAAAACAATAGCAGAAAAAAAATTAACATTTTTCATTACAGAAAGTTGCCAACGATAAAAAAAAAAACACACATTAAAATTCTCACTACAACAATTACTTTATTATTGCAAAATTTCCTTCTGAAAAATGAAAACAAAATTATTTGCTCTTTCGTATTTAAGCATTTTCTCTTTAGTTATTTAAGATAAAATTATGTAAATTTGTATAATTTGGCGAACGATTTGGCGAAATTGGTTGACGTGATAATCAAGTAGTAGCCAATTTACACTTTTCATATTTCACAAAAGATTTCTACACAGACATCATATACGCAATAGGTTTAGCACGATTATCTTGCAACTACAATGTGGCAAAATCCTCGTTTTAGAATACCAAAGAAATTTATGTACATTTTATTATTTTCTATCATTTTAAACAGCAATTAACAATAAATAAAAAGTAACTGTAGAACAAAACAACAAATATCATTTCAAAAAAGAAAAAAATGAAAGTAAATAAACAACTATAGCTGGGTTATCATATGAGGCAAATAATGCCATTTTGGCGCCAGTGAAATAGCTCGATGAGTATATGATCAAATCCGTGACAAAATTTCTATTTGGAAAAAACTTTAATCGGTATTTATACTGCATTTTCCCTACTTATGTATAAGTAAAAACTTTGACACAGATGTCATGTATGCACCACATTGGCGTATTTTTTTTCTGGCGCCAGTTTGGAGAACTTGGTTTTTAATTACCAATTTCATAAATATTTTTTAATTATTTTGTATTATTTGAATAAAAAAATAATAAATAAAAAAGTTTAATTAATAGCTATAGAACAAAATGATTTATATTATAAAAAAAAATGAAAGTTAATAAATAGTTTATTAATAAATAAACAACCATAGTCGGTTTACCAGGTGTGGCATAAAATCGCCATTTTGTTGCAATCGTGCGAATATGGTGCGTATATGACATCTGCGCCAAAACTTTAAAAAGTTGCAATTAAATTATTTTACAGTTTGGATGAGGAAGACATTTATACCAAAATTTAAACATTATACGCTTTTTTTTTTTTTTTTTTTTTTTTTTTTTTTTTTTATGCTATAACTGCTATTTATATATTTACAATTAAACATAAAAAAATATCCTAAAAATGCTCTCACACATTTAAAAGAGAGAGAGAATTTAGTAATTGTGAACATCGCTCCGGCTTATGCCTTCTTGGTATACAATCGCATTGTTTGATGACAAAAGTAAATTCAAACACCCAAATAAACAAATAACATACAATTAACAGATAAAACGATTTTTAAAAGTAATTCTGCTATTTTGTCCTGTAAGACACATAATGGTAGAATTATTTTTAAAATATTTTTAAAAAAAATAAAAAAATGTTATTTACATTTTATCTAATAAAATATTTAAAAAACATTTTTGTTAACCCACGAGAAAGAGAATAGCGAAAGTTTGATTGAAGAAATATTGAAGGGGAAATGGTCAATTAAAAAAGACTTGTACATTTTATTCAGCGGGAAATTTTCATTTCAAAATATTGAATTTATCTATAGTAATAACGCATAATTGCATAAATTTACTTTGAATTGCAAACGTTTTCCTTCAGTACTACTTGGTTATACCGTCGACCAATTTCGCCAAATTATATAAATCGCCAAATTATTAGCCAGATTATATAGATTAGCATAAATTTTCATTTAAATAACGAAAAACAAATTAGCAGAACATATATAAAAGTAGAAATAAAATGTCGAATTAAAAATTACTTGATGACATAATTAGTATTTATATTATGCTTAATATCAAGTGAATGTGACATTTACGATCCTCCATTATTGACATTTAATCTTGGAATTTGGGGGTAGATTTTTAATCGACTTTTATTTTTCAGTTTTTAAATTTTAAAACTGAAATTTTTCCTGTAAGTGAAATTGACGAAATGGCGCAAGAAAAATTAAATTAACAATGAAAACATTTGCAAAAAGAAATAAAAGAGTTATACTCATATCTATATAATTTACGATTGAATATTAAAATATACTCTAAAAATTATCTTCACTTGAAAAAAAAAAACATTATTGCGACCATTAAGAACCTAAGTCAGGCATTACGTCAGTAGTGCATTTTCGGCTTAAAAACTTTGGTGAAAAAGCAAGATGAAAATGGTATAGAAACGAATAGTAACTCACAACTTACAGTTTCTTTTACAATCAGATCTGCTTTTTACTGTTGTAATTTATATTATACGGAAATTCGATAAAAAAGAGAAAGAAAATAATAAAAAGGGAAATAACTATCATTCAAAATTCATTTAATCAATTTCTGAAATTCATGTTTTTATTCTAACACCAGGGATAAGTCGCCAAAAGTTGAACCAATTGTTATATTTCGCGTTAATTTATTTTTTAAGCATTACAAATATTTTTTTCATTTTCAAGATAAATATATTTTTATAATATTACGCCTCATTTAAGCGGTCTTTCTTTATTATCATTAATATTGTCAGTAGTTATTTTCTGGTATTATTTGCAAGATATTTGTAATATGTCTAATAGATATAGCCATTTTAATTCTTTTAGCAATTATAATTTTCGCCAAAAACAGCTACTGGCAACCCTTTTGTCAAAAATAACCGAAAAATACGAAATTTACTACGGAAAATCAGAGTTATCCCTGTAAATTTGAATCATAAACCTTCGGAAAAATATTTCCTATCGAATGATACAATCGGCAAAAAAATCCATCGGGTAGTTTTTAAAAACACTCGTTTGGAAGTTTCAGAATTTTTGCTTTATAATATATATGATTTGTAATATTAGCTGTTTTTAAACAATTATAATTTATTAACAGCACAGGTTCTGTCATTTCTATGAATTATAATACGCTGTACCATAAAATTCTTCTTAAATTAATTATAAAATAGTCCTCGTACACAAACTTACAATTTTTTCTTTGTCATTTCTAATCTGTTTATTTTGGTTGGTTGGTTGGTTGGTTGGTTTTTAATCTATTTTCATTTATTTTAAAATTCTTAAATTATTTTTTAAGTCTACTTTAATACTACTATAAATCCCATCCTGTACAAATTCTCCTGTTTATGCCACGCATTTTCAATTGGGTTCAAATTTGGAGAATATGATGGAGTCTTGATAATTTGGGGCAGTTATACAATAGACATTAGCGAACATTTAGGGCTGTATGTTTGGGATCATTATCTTGATACAAATTAAATGAGTTTTGAATTCCAAGTTTTGGGGCAGATACTGTCAAGTTTTCTTTCAGGATATTTATTTACCAATACTGGTGCATATTATTTTCAACTAAACTAAACTTCCCATATTAGAAGCAGGAAAACAACCTCAAACCACTTTACTTCCCCTCCATGTTTGAATGTTGACAATAGATTTTTTAGATTGAGCTCATCGTTGGGCTTTCGCCATACAATTTTTCGTCCATCAGATCCAAATATCTTAAATTTTGATTCATTCACATGTATGACGTTCGCAAAACGATACACCTTTGTCTACCAGGGATTTTGAAAAATCCAGACGTAACTTTTTACTTAACAAAAAATTTTCTTCTGGCAACTCTAATGTTGTATCCATGGGATCTGATTACATGTCTAACAGTTTCAAGGTTTACTTTTATTTCAAATCTGTTTTGTAATTCTGTTGTAAGATTCACTGCACTAATTTTTCAATTTTTCTTGTTGTTATGCATAATAAACCGTCGATTCTTATGCGTTAAAGTGTGTGGAACTACTGATTTTAATTCTTTTCCAACAGTTTCGAGTAGTTTCCATCGTTTTATAATAGGCTATTTCCATGAGTACTTGTAGTGTAAGTCACAGGCTACGATTTTTGGCTACCAGTATTTTAGTACGAAAAAATTTGATTTATTTTATCGGCACATTCTCATTAATTGAATAAGGCCAAGCAGACTTTTCGAAAATAACGGTGTCAAACAAGCATAGCAATTTTAAAATAATGTGACTTACACTACAAAATCCATGGAAATAGCCAATACCAAAAGACTAATTCCATGAAAACGTGTCACGTCTGTCACATACAAAGATTTTTTGGCTATCAGAATTTTACAACGGAAAAATGTGACTTATTTTATCAGAAATATCTCATCAGTTGAATAGAGCAAAACAAACTTTTCTAAAATTGCGGTGGCCAAGAAGCATAGAAAATTTTAGATTTGTGAGAGATGACAAGTTCGCATGGAATTAACCAAAAATAATTGAATGACTTATTTTACCAAAATTTGCTATAGTTCTAAAGCTTTTACCATCTTTAAAATGTTTTAAGTTTGTAGCATCTTTGCAGCGTCTAGTCATGTTCACTCCAAATACAGAAATGTAAACAAATTTACAAGAATTAATAGTAGTTTCAAAATGCAGACGATAATATTCGACATATATTTTGATTTGTAATAATAATACAAAAAAATATATATATTGTTTGTGAAAAAAACAAAACTTTCAAATGTCCAATTACTTATGTGAGATCGTTTTTAACACTTTGTCGGAAAATTAATTTTTTGATTTTCTTAAAAATTTATTTTCGTTACAACATGTAGGTAAACTACTATAATTTGAGCTATGTACATTAAACTGTTACATGTAATAATGGACTTACTTGATGATACATGGCAAATAATGTGTTCCAAGTATAATTTATTTGATCATACATTTTCTAAAAATGTCGTAAAAGTGAATGAATATTATTTACGATTGTTTGTTTTTGAACGAGTTGCCGATCAAATATGTGTAGTATACAGGCGACTTTTTTTTTCTTCTAATCGCTAACACGTGTCCTTTTTTAAGAAAGTTAATAATTTTCAACGTATCTCTTATAGAGTATGAGATACGTTATATGAATTCGGAATTTACGGCTAAAAGCTAATTAACCCCTTAGGGACGAGCGACACGTATACGTGCCGCAAAAAGGCTTAAGAATCCTTGTTTATCCCCACCACTAAAATTTTACTGTAAAATTTGCCTTATTTTAGTAAAACTTATAAGAAAATTTCTGACTAAACAATTAAGCTGCATTTCTGTGATTTTAAGCATTCTTTCTGAATACATATTTACTACTTTACACTTCTATTTGAATACATGTGTAACTGTTAAGTTGGAGTAAAAATAAAATGTTAAATTAAATGCTGCTTCTCTATATAAAATTTTTGCCTATATTTTATTCGAAAAAGAAATAAACAAATAACAAAACAAAAATAGAAATTTGGCGGCTATATATTGAATGAAAAAAAGACATGCAACTTCATTTAATATATATCTTTAATTCTCAGGTACACATATTTTATCGACAACTCGTTCCGGTACCATCGATCATAAACGAAAATATTCATTCACTTTTAGCGACATGTTTAGAAAATTTATAATCAAATAAATTATTTCTGGAACGCGTTTGCTATGTTTTATTAAGTAAGTCCATTATTACATATAACAGTTTAATATACACAGCTCGAATTAGTTTTAGAGCGCATACACCGACAAATTATCTGTAATTAGCCTCTTATTAAACACCTTTAGCCTGCACGAGTGAGGACTTTTCTGCTAATAAGCTGCTACACTCCTGAGATATTGGCTGTAATGAACTGTTGCCATTAATTTCAAAATAATGACTTCTCTGACATCATTTGTTTCGTTTAGTCGTATATTAGCTGTACATTACTGTACAGTAATATGAATTATTCAGCTGAGTTTCGCAAGAAAGATTCTAATGAGAGGTAATAGAAGGGAGAGAACGACTCGGAGTGTGCTTACTTGTTAATTAATAGCGGAGTACTTCAAACAGAGGATTTTTTAATTTTCTAGATGCGTCGAGTAATAAATAGTCGGAGTTTTGTTTTTATGCTTGTAATGTTTTTTAAATAGTGACTTTATATTTGTGCTTTAAATTCAAAATGGATTGAAAATTAGTTTGTTTCTTTTTAAGAAAAAACTTTTCTTATAGAGGAGAAAGTTTATAATGATTATTTCAAAAATTAAACTTATTAAAATAGTGTATTTCACACAAGGGAGATCAGTTAGGAAAGTTTATGACATTTTATTTTAAAAAATATTAAAACCGAGTAATTAGAAATATTAATAAAAGAATATTTTAATGAATAATTAACTATTAAAATTAATGAAAAAGAATAATTTTGAAAGCTTTAATTAAGAATTAAAATGATTAATGATGATTAATTAAGACTATTCTAATGATTAATTAACCGTTAAAATTATGAAAATAGACTAATTAAGAAAGATTCTAATTAGGAATAATAAAGAGTAGTCAAAGATTTGGAATATTATGATAAAGATTAGGAGTTAATGATGAAATCTATTAAAATTAGCTGTACTCACTGACAAGTGGTCAATGAGCTACCACTTTTTCTAAATATAAATCTTTCTCTTATTTAATTGTACAATTTTTATTATTAAACAAAACGAACAGTGGAATTCCCCATTAGCCTAGATCAGCAGTTCCTAACCTGGGGTACGCGTACCCCATGAAACGATATGGCCATGCTGGGGGTACGTGCAAATAATGTCGGTAATGGCAGAAACCCCAAAAATGGTTAATAAACTCACAAAAATGTTAGAAATGACAATGTTATTTGTAGACATTTACTATATGATGGTGTTAAGAAAATTGCTAATGAAAAAAAGAAGCATGCTAATGGTAATAAAGGTATTTTATTTAAGAAAAATTGTGGTACTCTAAAATGAAAAGACTCAGAAAGGCGTATGCGACAGAAAAAAAAAAGGCTGGAAATCGCTGGCGTAGATGTTAGCATCTCTTAACACTAGAACCGTGGCGACGGGTCATTTTGACCCGTATCATATGCAAAGATGTTGATTCGAACCAGAAAACTCTTTATAAAATTAGCTAAATATAAGCTGAGCAAAAAATACAGTAGAACCCCGCTAATTCGGACCCCGATAATCCGGATCTCCGGATAATTCGGATCAGTTTGGTCATTTTTTTTCAAGTTTGAGAAGTGATTGGCTAATTTCCATAACATTAACTTGTTTCATCGTCGTATTCTGAATTTTAAAAAAAACTTTTTCAGAAATCTTTTCGGAAGAATTAAGCAAAGTGAACATTTTTACTGTCTGTAAATATTCAATAAGTTTAACATAAAGGTGATTTTCTGTAAGTATGTTCTGTTTTATTTCATTTTTTTATTATTCTCCGGATAATCCGGATTTTCGATAACCCGGATTGGGTCCGGTCCCAATTAACCCGAATTATCGGGATTTTACTGTACTTTCAATATATAATTTAAACAGTTTTAAGTGAAAATTCCGGTGAAAAATATTTTTATAAAACGAATGAATTTTCCCGCGGTTGTAGTGTTAACTCTTTACAGCACAGACGAATTCTGTTCGTAAAAGGAGAAATTATTGACTGACACCAGAATTCAATAACGACTTTTTCATAAATTTAAAGCCTTTTATTTCATGCTTTCATTGTATAAGCAAAGTTTTATTAAAATATTCTTGGTAACGTTTGCAAGTGTGGAGTTAAAATTAGGTGTGATCCGGAAAGGGGGAGGGGACAGTAACGAAAATGCTTAAACCTTTCATTTCTGGTGGGTAAATTTCTTCAAATTTCGAAATGTCACATTGGTACCAGTATTTTGCAAAGAAAAGAAAAATGGGTTTACGATATTCACGGGAGGGGGGGGGGAGGATTAAACATTTGTCAAACAAATTTGGTTGATTATTCCGGTGTAACTATAAAATTATGGAATCAAAATTAAGTGGTAGTAAATTCAACTATCAGAGTAGAAAGAGTTAATAATTCCGCAGTTCAATGCAACGCTAACATGTTTTAAACCGGAAAATGTATATTAAGAAGCCTGTCCTTTTGCAATAAATTTGATTTATAGATTTCGTTTTGAAATGTTGATCAAATAAAATCTCCATTTAAAACATGTTACTCTTGGACAGGAGTGCGAAAATGTAAGCGCCAGAGTAAGTAATGTAAGCGCGAGTTCTGCCACCACTAAAATTTAAAAGTTTTTTTTTTTTTTTTTTTGTGAAAATTTAATAGCATTTTAACAAGAATTTTACACGGAATATTAGAAAAAAAAGAAAACGAAAAGAAAGAAAGAAAGATATTTAAAGGTGAGAGACTGCTTACTGGAGCTTAGATTTTTGCACCCCTGGTATTTGCTTTATACTCCAGAATAATTAACCACTTACCTGATTTGCCCGTACGACGTACGGGCAAGAATAGTTTGCTTGTTCCATCGCTTAAAGCTTTTTGATACCGGTAATTTTTTAATTTATAATTTCATATAATTTAATAACATAAATTTTTAGACTATATATTACTAATATTTTAGTTTAAAAAAAGTGATATTTACCCCAGATTTTCAATTTATTGTTTCAAAATGAAAGAATCAGTTAAGTGGTTAACACTAGAACCACGGAAACATTATTCTCGAGATTCCTAAAAATATTTGACATTAGAATTTTCATTTTAAACTAAATAAATCACTTATTTAAAAAAAAAAGAAAAAAAAAAATCCGGCATCATATATATAACTAGTTTTACAATGAATTTTCTGGTTGGAATCGACATCTATTTTTCTGGTTTCGGGTCAAAATGAGCCGGTTCCGCCGTTCTAGTGTTAAGACATGTTAGCATCTATGCGTTAGTAATGTGAGAAATTGTATCTAAAAATAGTAAATAAAACTGTTTTAAACGAAAGTTGTTGTTATTTTAAATTTTGCTTTCTGTAGCTACTGCTCTAATAAATATTCCAATTTTATTTTGATATTTGTGAACTTAAAAAAAAAAAAAATGTTTGTATTAACACTATTTCTACTCAATTTTGTGTTTACCTATTTCTACCAAAAGTTATAGTTTGATACCTTACGTTTAAATGAATGTAATTTCTATTGCTGTTGGGATTTCCAACTATCAGTTAAATATAGATAATTTGAGTAACGTATTTATTCATTGATAAGTATTCATTAGATATTATTTATTTAATATTTAATTTTAAATTTATCACAGGTTATAAATTTTAGCTTAATTCAACAATCTACAAAATATAAATAGACATAAATGTAATCAAACATGTTTTACATTAATAGGAACAACAACTAAAAAATATTATCTTCTTCAATTAAAAAAAATAAATGAATAAAAAATCAAACATTTCAATACTCTTAGCTTAACAAACTTTTAGTGTGATGTATAAAAATTCAATCATTGTAACAACAACAACAAAATTAATCATAAAAACATAGTCCAAAAAACGACAGTACTAAAACTTATGGTATCTTGCACAAGAAAAAATAAACTTTATTTAGTGGAAGAGTAGTGATAGGGGAATCTAAGGAACCATATCTGCCGGAAGTGAAGTGATGCATAAGCCAAAAATGAATACTTCATGTGGTTTACTCGTATAGGCTTAACATTGTGTTTGCCGTACAGGTCATGCCATATCTTTAATTGTAAGGCAAACACGATGCTAAACCTATGAGTAAACCACAAGTGGTTGGTTCATTAGATTCCATAATTGTTACTTTTCCATAAAATAAAGGTTTTTTTGTTGCGTTCGATACCTTAAGCTTTTGTATTGCCGGCTCTTGGACTAACAGCAGTGAAATAAAACATTATCCTTATTTAAAGATAGAAAACCAAAGTGAATTTGTTAAAAAACTTCACAGTTTTAAGCCACAAAGCCACATGATGGTTTCTTTTGATGTTTCATCATTATTTACTAATGTTCCTGTCGAAGGGGGCTTTAGATTCAGGGCCTGATTACTAACGGGGCACTCTCCCACCAGGAAAAAGAAATAAAGAATTTTTCCTTATTCATGCCAGTAATCTTGTATGAAAAGAGCGTTTAAAGAAGACGAAAATTTCTATAATTTTTTTCTGGTGAGAGAGTGCCCCGTTAGTAATCAGGCTCTGTTTAGATTGCCTGAAGAAAAGGCTCTGTTAATTTCATTTTTCTTTTTTCGAAATCGAGGAGCTCATTCATCTCACTCGTGCTTGCTTATCTCAAAACACTTTTGTATTTAACGGGAATTTCTTTCGTATGACTGACGGTTTGGCTATGGGTAATCCTCTTAGTCCAATTTTATGCGATTTGTACATGCACTATTTTGAAATAAAATTGTTTGAAATCTTAAAATTTTAGTTTTATGTTCGTTACGTAGATGATATCTATGCTTTGGTTGAAGTGAATTCAGATATAAATCATATTTTCTTTGTCATGAATTCTATTGATTCTTGCATTCAATTTACTTTTGAAGTTGAATCGAACAATTGCCTTTCTTTTCTGGATGTCCTTGTTATTCGCAATGTAGATAATTTTCAGACTACTGTCTTTTGCAAACCTTTTGCGGTCAGTCTTCCACCTCACAGATATTCGTCTCATCCTCCTAACCAGAAAGTGCCAGCTTTTAAAACTTTTTTTTTCCTGGCTTCCAATATTTGTTCAACTCCTCAGTTACTCAGTGATGAACTTAATTATCTAAAAGCTATTGCTGTTGACCGTGGTTATTCCCCTAATATTATAGATTCAATTCACAGAAAATTGACAAAATCCATTCATTCTGAAAGAAAAAACTTTAACTCGAACTCCAATACTTCGGTTTTTTTGCCTTTTTCCCCCAAAATCAGTCAGCAAGTTGTTAAAATTTTAAAAAGGTTCGACTTCAATGTTATTTTTTCTCCTGTTAATAAAATTGCTTTTTCTAATCTTAAGCACCCCAGTGATCACTTAGATCACTGGGGTATTTACCAAATTTCTTGCCAATGTGGTCTTTCTTATATTGGTCAGACTAAATGTGCTCTATTTTGTTTAACGGAACAGAAAAGATATGTCAAAAATCAAGAACTTAAACGCTCATCTATTGCTCAACATTGTTGGTCTTCACAACATAAGTTTAACTTTTCTTCAGCCACCATCATCCATAAGTGTTCTTCAATTCTTGATCTTAATTTTTGGGAAGCTTACCACATCATTAAAAGTTCTCACTCCTTAGTCAATGGCTTATCAAGTACTCCTTATTTTCCAAGCATTTGGCAATCTTTAATTTAAAACTTTTTTCCCTCACTTTTTAGTTTTTGTTTTGTTTGTTCTCCGGTAGATGTCGCTACTTGTCCACCCAGTTATTCAGGCTGCTTTCTTCTCATTGGTTGCTTTTCTTTAGGCGGGATCGTTCCCGTTGCTAGTATATAAGCCTGCGTCTCCCAGTCTCCTTGCTCAGTTTTGCTTTTTCTAGCTCGCTGAATTTTGCACTAATGAAGAATCTCGATAGTGGATTCGAAACAGCTGTTTGCTAAATTTCCATACTTTATTTGTGCATTTATAATCGTTGTTTTTCTATCTTTAAACATTTTTGCACTAAGGCTTTATTTTCTATTTTAATTATCCTTATTCAAAATCAGAGATTTTACACGAATGAAAACAAAGACTATGTGCATTGAACTCACTACTAGAACTGGAGACCAAACTGCGCTATTGAATTTTTTGGAACTAATCACTGTCTTGATCTATATACAAAACTGAAACATGGCGGAAAATAAGCGAATATCAGATTTATGCAGAAACTCTTGTATTTTCCCTAACATTTGAAATCAGGCTACTCTAATGTCTAATCTGATTATAGTAATTGATATGATGCGGTAAAATGGTGTTGATATCTATGAGTAAAATTGTTTAAAATTAGAAATTATGAAATCCTTAGAAAATAGAAATTATAAAATCTTTAATCCCTTGAGGACGAACGACCCGAATACGTGCCACATAAGATATTCAGAATCTTCGCTTATTCCCACCAGGAAAAAATTTTGTAAATTTTGCCTCATTTAATCCAAGCCTTTTCCGAATTCAATTATACAAATAATTATGTTTTGAAAAACTAGTGATAAAAGATGAATAGAAATTAGTAACATACGCCCGACCCCAAAGGGGTTAACCCCTTAACTGGTTAATTCTTTTCCGTTCAATAAATTGAAAATAGCGGATTCACACCTCTATTATTTAAATAAAATAGTCGTAAAATTTAGTCTAAACATTTCCGCCTTTCAATAATATGAAAATTATCTTAAAAATAATAGTGGTGTCAAAAAGCTTTAAATGATGCAATAAGCAAATTCGTCTTGCCCGAACGGCGGTCAAGCAAACCAGTTAAAGGGTTGAGGGCTCAAAATACACCTCATGGTAGAAATAGGCATACCATATGCATATTTTTGTATCCAGGAACAAATAGAGAAAAATGATACCGCTATATTAATTTAACATCTTTTACACGAGAAATCATAAAATTAATTGTGGAGAAAGATTAAACTTAGAATATAATAAAAAATCTGAAAGGTGCCTTTTGTCACTTCTTGCAAGAAATAATGTTAAAATAAATTTTAAAAATTACATAAGAATTTGAAAATAAATAAAAATAAATAAATAAAACAAACAAACAAGCAAAGAATAACAAAAAACAGATTAGAAATGACAAAGAAAAAATTGTAAATTTGTGTACGAGGAATATTTTATAATTTATTTAAGAATTATTTTATGGTACAGCGTATTATAGTTCTAGAAAGGTAAGAAACTATACTGTTAATAAATTATGTTGTTTAAACAACAGCTAATATTACACATTATTTTATAAAAATTGAAAATTAGAAAAAATGATACTACTAATTTGTCAGATTTCTAATTTTTTTTTTATTGAGTATTTCTAAAATTTGTTTAAAATATTTTTTAAATTTATAAATTTAAACTTTTTTTTAAATAAAGGACAATTTTAAAGATAATTTTTATTATCTGAAATTCTTTGCTGAATTATTAATGTACTATTAAAAAACTTGAGGAATTATTATATCACAGATTTTCTGAATTCGCGTTTTTTAAAAAAAATACAATCACAAAAATATGTAGACTTATTCAATCATAAGAAAATTGTAATATGTTAAAGAAAATATAACTGTTATATAGTAACGAATCCTTAAAACTATTTAATATATACTTCAGTTGAGAGAATTCTCAAAGCATACAAAAATTGAATTAAATCTAATTAGCTTTTTTTTAAATCGTAGTTTCATTGTGTTTTGTCCACATTTTTGCTTTTTAAGGAAAAAGTTTTCTAATTTCATATTTTTGCATAAAATTCTTTGAAAATAATAGCACTTTTACTTTATTTCTCATAAACAATCTAATATGAAAATAAAAGTATTATCTGTGTACAAACTATTATCATGAATACAATAAAATAAGAATAATAAAGAGGACGCGTAGAATGTTATTTTTCTTGGAGGCGTTATTGTTTGCGAATACATAATGAGAGGCTATTATTCATCTTAACAATGTTTCTATGTGTTTAGTATATATTATTTTATTTAATAATGAATTTTTTTTAATGATTGTCTATGCTAATTAAAGTAAAGCTGAATGTATTGTATTAAAAGGTGGATGATATTTATGTTTACTCACAACTGTTACATTGTATATAATATAATACGCAATTCTTTTTAGTTATTATTTGATTGCAAAGAACAAAATCATTAGCATAGCAGAAGTAATAAGCTCTAAAAGTATAAAACACCAAAGAACTATGTGAAGTTTCCATAAATTCAAAAAAAAAAATTCTCGAATTTTGCAAAATATTATTTTGATAATATCTTAATAAAATACTTTCTTGCATAATATCTTAATATCCATAAAACAAACAATTATATAAAAATATATAAATAAATAAAATGAAATAAATAATGATAAAAAAACTTATGTATTACATTATATGAATGTTTTTAGAAATTTATAGCTTTTATCTATGAGCATAGCTGCTAACTTTTATGCTTTTTTTTTCTACCACAAAAATTTTATAGTAAATATTGTCTTATTTAATCATCGAAATCTTATGATTAAACAAATGGAAAAGCTCTGTACAATTTTAGTGGTAGCAAAAATGTGTAAAAGTTGGCAGCTATGCTATGAGAGAAAAATTTTTTTTAACCGCTTGGGGACGAGTGACACGTATACGTGCCGCAAAAAGCTTAAGAATCCTTGTTTATCCGCACCAGTAAAATTATACTGTGAAATCCGCCTCATTTAATCGGAGCATTTTCTCGATTTAATATGGCACAAATTTTTGTTTTTAAATATCGGTGACAAAACATTTAAAATTTCGTAACAGGTTCCCGTCGCGAAAGGGTTAAACGATTCTTTTTTAAACAGAATCATTATTCATCTCATGAAAATTCCGTTTTAGGCAGAAAATATAAATGCATGATATTATCCAATGGAATAGCAAAAAAATTCCATTTAAATTAATATTCCGTTATAATATCAATCTCTATACGTGATTTCACGTTACACATTTTAGCTATACCAAAAATTAGTTATCATGTTATTTTTTGACTTTTATGTATTTTTTAATTGTATTGCTTCTAAAATAGTAGGCACTTTTCCAGTATAGAGGAGTAGGCGAGAGAAGTATATTTTTTATGCATAATATTTGGTAATCTAGTCAATGTTTTATATACACAACAATTTTTTTTTACAAGGTTCATACAATTTATTTAACATAAAGAAAACATTTAAAATAAAAACATAAATATATAAAATATAGCATATATAAAAAACATTAATAACATATAGCAGTGGCGTAGCTACATATTCAGCGCCCTGGAGCAAGTAAAATTTTTGCGCCCTTTTGTCACATAAAAATGTTCTGCCTAATTTTGTTTTGAAGTTTAAAATTTACATACTATTCTTAATTAGATTTAAAACCTTACTTTTATTTGAAAGGTCTAAGTATTTTCACATATTAAATACAAATATTTTAAACTAGTAAAAAAAAAAAAATTCGTTCGGTGTTTGCGTATGTGTCTGTCTGTCTGTTTACAATGCCAATGGCTAGCAAAACCTACGGCACGCACGAATTTAAAAAAAATTGCGACGAATATTGAAGGCCTCTGCTTATGTTTCTGAAGTGAATTTTTAATTTTTAATAATTAGTTGAGAAATTGGTTAAAAATTTCAAAATAAAAAGATGAAAAATTATTCATAATTCAGCAAAAAACAAAGTTTTTTTTTTTAAATCAAACCTATACTACAGACAATTTCTTTGAAAACTGGAAGAGAGGAAGAAGGGTCAATAGAATTACAGAGCTGCTGGGGCGATAAATGTACCAGCCCTTAAGAAAAGGGCTTTATCTTAAATTTTAAGGGCCAAAAAACTCAAATTTCACAGCCTATCAAAAAAAAATTCTTTTCCAAAAATTCTAAAAATTATTCCTACACTCCTATATAAAACTGAGAAATCCCCTAAAATCCATTTGTAAATCTCTTTATTTGCGTTCAAATAAACAGATTTTTGAAAAATCTTTCATAGTTAGAACCAGGGCCGGGGAGTCGTAGTCGGACCAGTTTTTAAGTAAAAGAGTCGGAGTGGTTAAAAGAACAAGCCGACCTCGACTTTTTTTTTCTTAAACACTTTAAAATGGAATTAAGTCAATTATATGTATTTTTAATCCATATATAATTTATACTAATTTAAATACATACAAATTCTTATTTTTTTATTATATCAAGCTATCCAAGTTAAAGATTTTCAATATATTACCTGGCATACATAGTAGATGAAAACCGTTTTGAATTAAAAAGTCTAGTAGATCCCGAATTAACTAGTAAAATTTTCCTCTTTACCTTTTTTTCCCCCCTTTCCGTCGAATGTTTTCTGCCCTGGAAGACACGAATTGACATCAAAATTGTAAAATTTTCCCTTTTTCAAGTCTACAGATCCGAAATAGTAAAATTTCTGTTTTGTTTTGTTCTTTAAAATTCGATAGTTGGATTTTTTGGGTTGTGATATGCAAAATACTAAAACGGAAAATTGTTCATTCCTTTTTTAATTTCAAAGTTCTAAAGTTTGAATTAGTACCGAAATAGTGAAAATTTTGCCATACTTTTTTTGCGTTGCCTCATAATTTTAACTAATAACAACGCCAGTGTATTAGATAGCCCGGAGCTGGAGTCGAAGCTGTTAAAATTTCCGGAGTCCGTCGGATTCGTAATCGGACATTTCCTTCACCGACTCCGCAGCCCTGGTTCAGCAGCCCTCCGCAGCATTTGTTTCAAAGGCAGCCACTGTCACTGTCGCCAGTCGGTAGCAGCGTTTATAGACGACCTGTATTATTATTATTATTATTGTTATTTTTAATATTCAATTTATAAATTTAATTTTAATGCATCCAGATGTAGAATTTTTTGCTGAGTTCAGATATATAAATTTCTTTTACAGTGCTAGAAATTATTTCATTAATTGGATGATTCCTTTTAAACTCTTATTTTAAAAGCTCCCGAAACTACAAATGATTTGTATACTAGATTCTTTAGAATAGGTCAGTTCTCTATTTTCACATTAGATAGAGAATACAATCACATAAATTTCTAGGGTTTTTTTTTTCCTTATGCTTTGTTAAAACACAAATTTGTTAGAATTAAGAAAACTGACGGAACTGATCGATTTGTAACTTTCAGATAATTTATAACACATCATAAAAAATTTTTAAAGTAGGAGGCATCAAATTTCGTGGATAAAAGAAGAGGGCGATAAAAATTATTTAAGGAGCGCGATCAAATATTCAAAACCTTACTGCTATGAGTTTTGCTACACGGTACAGCAGGCAGCGAAGACCCGGCTTAAGATTGGGTCTATTTATGAGATTTTGCAGTCACTGGCAGACTAAATTTCTTGGAAATTACGTCATTAGAAAAATAGTTAAGATTTATGGAGGAAACTATTCATTTTCTTTAAAATGCGAGGTCTTTATCACCAGCTGAAATATATTCACCTTTGTATAAAATCAGGATCTAAAGTTTTTTTCATTGTTATACTTTTTGAATACAATTTTTTTCTGTAAACCGTTCGTAAAGTACAATGGAGTAAATCAAGATCCCCCCTTTTATAATTCGAAAACTCATTGATTAATAATGTGTGATATCGGATGTTGTTGGGGTGGGGGAGGGGCAGAGCCTGATTACGGCATAAGCAAACTCGTGTTATTTTTTTTTTTCAAAACATATGTTTTCCCTTATTTAATCCTAAAATTCTGTTACGAAATAAGATATGTGGGAAAATATTTTCGCAAAATATCGTGTAAATTTGCGTAGGCGATAATCAGGTTCTAAGGTAACTGAATTTGATACTCAACGTTTTCAGGGAAAATGCTTATCAATTCTGCATTTGAGATTTGTGATATTCTCAAAATCTCAAAATACACACAAAGTTTAATTTTCCGCTTTCAATTTATCGTCCACTACATTTATTCCGACTCTATTGTTTTGTAATGCGTATTGAGCCGACCCAGTGGCGTGGATGGTAGCGGAGACTGCTCCCACACCGCTGGTCCCTGGTTCGAGTCCAGCTAGCGGCATGGGTGTCTGTGTTGTCCCTGTGAAAATGTATGTACTGGATATTCTCTAATAAAGTGTTCTATATGGTTTCTTGTGTCATTGGAGGTTATGCCGGCGAATAGCTGTAGCGCCTACCTCAAAGCAAAATAAATACAAATGCGTATTGATATATTTTTTCTACAAGGAAAAAAAAATCAAGGTTGACGTTTTTGTTTGTTTGTAAAGTGGTCAATAATTTTCTTAAACTTATCAAGCTATTATTGTAATGGTTAAAAAAAATATAAATAGCTAAGACATTACTGTTACATCTTAAAAATAGGTTTCTCAGCGATGATTTCTTTGGTTATGATTATTTCCGTATAGTAATATTCAAGATAATTTTTTTAAACGTTTTCAAGAAAATTCTTGTTTGGTAACTGTGGTAGCCAATAAAGTGATCGATTGGAATTCTATAAACAAGTTTTTATTACCTCAAGATTGGAAAATCCTCAACTGTCGTCTACAGAAAATTTACAGGGGAAAAAAAATCAGGCATACTAAAATGGTATTAGAGAAGTTATTTGAAGTTGCAAGATGGTAGGAATTAAATTAAAACTTCGTAAATAGAAATGATTGCTTTTAACTGAGTATAAAAACGTATTTTAAACGAAATAGTTCAAGTTAAACACAAGGTAAAATGTCGTAGGATATTTTGATTGTAACAAGTATTTGATTAATAAGGTTAAAATAAGCAAATATATATTAAAAAAATATTTCGCACTTTCAAATTTTGCGCCCTCTGGATTCGTGCGCCTGGAGCAGTTTTCTCCAATTGCTCCACGGTAGCTACGCCCCTGACATATAGTCTTATAGCCGACTAACATATGGACGACCGCAGAAAGCCCTAAGTGATTGAGCACAAGAAAAATTCCTTTATTTTATTAAATAGTATAGGGCATAGACACAGGCAAAATATCTATTATTACCGTTTACTAAATACATTGATATCTTGAATTGTTTGCGGATAATTTCGCTTCTACTGTGTACCTGAGAACTATTGAATTAAAATAGCTCACATTTGTTTTTTGACATTGGGTTTCTGAAACATATTTATAAAAAACATCAAATAAATATAAAATAATCTACTTACTTTTTTTCATATAAATTTTATTTTCCTTGCAACAAAACCTACATGATGAAACATTTTTTTTTTCCAAAAATTAATTCCCCGGGAAAGTGATAAAACGATCTCACATAAGTAATTGGACACTTGAAAGTGTTACTTTTTTTTTTTTTTTTTTTTTCCAAACGATATTTTGCGAGAAATTGTAAAAAGTTTCGGTTAACCCAATTTTCGGATAACCGGGATTCGGAAAAACGAGGTCCTACTGTATTTTTTCTATTATTTTATTTTCTATATTTTTATTTTTTCTATTATTTTAGGTTAGATTATTTTTTTTATTACAATTAGCAAGGGGAGTAAATGACTACATGTATCAATCAATGTATCAACATTATGTAACAACAATCGGCACATATGTCAATTTGCACTTACCACGTATATATAACCGATAGTAAGGAGCCCAACAATCAAACAACAATACCATTTTCAAGTAAGTTGTACCGTTTTTGATAGCCAAGGCTTGCAGTGTTGAAACACCATGGCTGTCATATCTGATAGCCAGTATCCCAACGGAAACATCACTGGTTATCACATATGATAGCCACGGTGTCAAAGTGTTACAGAGAAATGGAACAAAATCGAAAATTTTTACACAAAAACATTGGTAACATCTATACCAAAATATACTAAAAGTGTAATTTTAACTAAAGGATATCCAACAAAGTATTAAAATATTTGATTATGTACATATATTTATTTACATTTGTTGAATTTTCAAAGTGTCCAATTACTTATGAAAGATTGTTTTTAACACATTCTCAATAAACTAATTTTTTGAAAAAAAAAAAAAGTTTTTAATTTGTTTTTATTAGAATATGTAGATTTTATTACAGATTAAAGAAAGTTAACATGATTTTTTTTAAATAGATCATTTGATTGTTATGTGATGGTTTTTGTAAGTAAGTTTTTTCAAAAACACATGTGTCCAAAAACAAATGTTAGCTATTGTATTTAAAATGAATTTGGCATGTCGTAGTTCCGACAGAGTGTAAGGAATATTTAGAGCGCCCAGTGAATTATACCTCTGGAAGTGCCTTTCCAGGTAAAAGTCTTGTCACCTGACCAAAGGGCGGGGCTTGTTGAGCTTAAGCCGCATGTTAGGTCTCCCCGCCTTGTTGAACATATGTCACCTGACCAAGGTCCTAATTTACGAGATAAACTTCAGTAGCAAAACGCGGCTCCTAAACACCAAAATCAAATTATTAACTCCTTAGGGACGAACAACACGTATACGTGCTGCAAATAGGCTTAAGAATCCGTGTTTATCGCCACCAAGAAAATTATGCTGTATATTTTGCCCTATTTAATCGGAGCATTTAGTAGGACACAAATTTCTGTTTTTTAAAACCGGTGACAAAACATTAAAAATTTCGTAAAAGGCTCCATTCGCAAAGGGGTTAACCATTTCCGGCACAGTGTGACCACTCTGAACATATCTAATTTTAATTCCAAACTTGCAAATGGCACCAATAATATTTTAATAAATTTTTTATTTTATAATGAAAGCTAAAATTAAGGAGTTCTTAGTTTCTGAAAAAGTCGTATGTAAATCCCGGTGTCAAACGATAATTTCTCATTTTATTATCAAATTTGTACGTGTCGGAAAGGGTTAAGCAACTGGATTAATAAAGATAACAACTAAGCATGTATGTATAGTAAAACAGTACTATATGGTCAGATCTCAGCGCCTTCTAGTCATAAATTTTGTAAATACTTATTGTATCTCAAACACTATAAAACATACGACTCAAAATATTAATTTTGTAAGAAAAGACATCCTGTACATGCAGATATGATAAACAGTCGCTTGTACAGATGAAAATATTTGTGGTGAATATTCCAATGAGAGGCATAAAAATGGTTAAAAAGGCTTAAATTAGATATTTAGATTAGTCGATATATGCCTGCAAAAACACTGTATACATTAATCTGTTCTTATATATAATAATAAACTTATTTATTATAATATAACTAATCCGTTTCACGAATGATCTATCTAGTCATAAATTCTCTAAACATGTCTCTAAAAGGTAATGAATATTACCTTTTATGATCGATGGTTTCATAAAGATGTGTCGATAAAATATGTGCTCCAAGAAAATTAATGAAATTATTGAAAGTGACGTTGCGAGATTGTAAATCTTTTATATTTATTTTCTTTGCGTATAAGAATAAAGATTTACAAAATAATCTATACAATCTTAATCAGCAGCTAAATTATTTAATTCTAAAGATTAACTCTTTGCGGCGCAGAGCAAATTCATTGCTTAAGTGTTGAAATTATCCCCTTAACTGTTTTTTTTTTCTTTTCTGTTCAACAAATCGAAAATAACGGATTCACACCACAATTTTTTACACAAAATATTCGTAACATTTAGTCTAAAAATATCCCCCTTTCAATAGTATGAAATTATTTAAAAAAAAAAAAAAAACAGTGGTGTCAAAAAGCTTTAAATGATGAATTAAGCAAATTCGTCTTGACGGAACGGCAAGTCAGTGAAGGGCTTAATGACTGACACCGGATTTTGAAAATAATTTTATTTGTAAATAAGAAAAACCTTTATTCCATGCATTCAATAAACCGAAATTTTTTTTACCAAAATTCTGGTGCCAATGTGGCGTTTGGGAATGAAAATTAAGTGGTTTCATAGACATACCACCGCGCCTCAAAAGGTTAACCACCACTTGAGGGCAAGCAATAATGTCGCTGTAATATTGAATTCTCATCGGAAAAATCGAGAAAATTTCTTAATAAGGAAGGCAATTATTCAAAATGTTGCCGCCAAATTTAAAAAAAAAAGTTTCATTAAAAGTTTCTGGTGAGAATCTCTTATAAACTAGGTGGGATAAAATATATTCCACCACCCCTCAAGGGGTTAACAGAGCACGAAATAGTAGTCACATTTTGACAATTAATTTTATCGTCGATGATTTTGATATGATAGATTAGATGAGTAGATAACGAAAGTGCCAGTGAGCAGGCACAACAGTTGTGGAGGGGGGTATCATAGCAACATCTCACAACTTGCTTAACCCTTTAACGATCATAGCATTTTCATTGCTAAGATGTCGAAATAAATGAGTGACACCGGTAATTAAGAACAAATATATTTCTAAATAAGAAAACGTGATTTTCCATATACAAAATAAAAGGGATGTTTTTAGATAAAAATACCGGTGTCAGTGTTGCGTATCGGAATTAAAATTTTGTGGTTTCGTGGCGAAACCAATGAACGTTAAAGGGTTAAATGAAAAATTTAGGGCAACCCGATTACTGATGTTACATCGATTAGAAGCTATTATTAGTAATCGGGTTGCCATACATGGAATGAAGTGATGTTTCTATGGCAACACTCCTCATTGGTGAGCCAGCTGATAATTAATCTATCGTATATTCTAAAACCAAAATCATCGAGGCTAAAACTGGTTGCCAAAATGTGTCACCAGGCATTGTTATTAAATTAAATCTCTAAAGGAACTCATTTCTACCATTTGCAATAAATAACTGTATTTGTTTTAGGTGTAAAGTTGTGATTATTATGAGAACAGGGAGAATGTGTGAAGGTTTACTTTTTAACGAAAAAAAAAAAAAAACTTCGTAAATTATTAGGTATTGTAGAAAAGTATCTATCCCTTCCTGCAATAATTAAGTGAAGTTTTTTGATTTATTTAATTCTTATTCCCACCATTTTTTCAAACAAAAATCTGTACCTTCCCCTAACATGTACTTTCACAATCAATGCATCAGAAATGTTCTACAAAATTTATTTTTTAGGAATAGTGGTTCAAATAAAGTATGAAAATGGTGGCCAGAGACAACTGTGCATGCCCGAGTTTATTCGGATAATAATCAATCACATTCTGTATGAACTCGAGATAACACGGGATAATAAGGGGAGTGGTTAATGCACTTTTAGATGCATCGATACTGCAATATATTCTTTATTTTTTTATGAAACTGTTGTTTAAACTTTGAACTGCAATTAAAACTGCTGGTCATGTTTACAATACAATTTTCTTGAGGCAAGGGTGACCCCTGACAAAACCTGAATTCCGGTTAGAATTGATCAGGCACTGACAACATAATAGTATAAAAATATTGAGAAAATGAACTAATATTTTAGAAGAAAAAAAAGTCAGATTTTTTAATTTTTCAGTTTGTTTTCTTCTTCATGTCTTTCAAATAATGAAGAAAATTTTTTCTTTACTCAATTTCTAAAATATACCCATTTAGATAACCTAGCGCCATCTATTTTATCGTTTGAGAATTACTGAACTCAAATCAATAATGTGGAGAAAACAAAAAAAAATTTGTATTGTATCTAACATTTACAAAGCATAATGATTGGATTTGTTCTTTTTGATATAAGAAAAGAAGTGATATTCATGAAACGTTCATAAAAATTTAATGAAATATTTTTATTGAGTAGGGAATAGTTGTTTGTGCTATGTAAAGTGAAATCTTCTTGTTATAATAAACGCCTGCAATTTATTTTTAGAAGTATGTATAAGATTTTATCAACGTAAATAAGTGTAATACACTGGATCGGAAAACTAATATATATGTGTATATAACAAGCTAAGCTTACGTATCTAAAAATGTCAATAAAATTATTCTGTTAATTCTTTTTAATTATTAAAAATAACAAATTAATATGATGTACGTAATACACTGGATAATATAAGTAATATGATGTGATGTATTGCATTCGAACGAAAAAAATTACATATATATATATATATATATATATGCAGGTGTATCGAAAAATGAAAATAAAATTATATTATTAATATTAACTTTAAATTCTAAAAATAACGAATGAACACCATGTATGCAATATTTATAATCTATATATAATGCGATATAATGTAATACCCTGCAACGGAAAAATTTATATACATATGTTACATAAAATTTCTCATCGCAATATGTACCTTGATTGTTCTAATTTCCAGCATTTCACTGTTTTCCTATTTCTTAATAATATCTATAATTTATTTCTATTTAATTTTCCTTTATTCCTTCCCGGTGCGGAATAATTCTGTTTGTAAAGGCGAATTTATTAGAAAAAAAGTCTTGTTAGCTTTCTTTTACTTTATAAATGGAAAATTTTAATTAAATATTATTGGTGCCGGTGCTCTTAAAATTAGGTGTTCCTTTGTGTACATTGCTCCCTAAACACTAGAACGGCGGGAAGTTGTCAATTTGACACCAATCATTGGACTATTTGTCGATTTGAACCAGAAAAATCTTCAAGAAATAAGTTATATATGAGTGGCAATAATATTAGCTAAACAAATAAACTAAGCTGAATTCCTATGCAAAATGACGAAATGACTAATCAACATCGGTTGAAGGTGAACTGAAACAAGACGACTTCACTAGGAACTTCGTATATTCATGAGGTGGTTCATTGGTTCAAATAAATTAAATAATTTCCAATTATTTTTCTGGTTTTAAATATACTTTATAAAAGATACGAAAAATTACCCGGTGTTCTAGTGTTAACCCTTTCCGGCACGGACAAAATCTGTTAATAAAATAGAAATAATCGATTTACACCGGAATTCAGAAATGAATTTTTAAAATATCTTGAATTCCTTAATTTTCGCTTATAATGTAAGAGCAAAATTTTACTAAAATATTACTGGTGCCGATTGCAAATTTTGAATTAAAATTAGGTATCCCAGACCGGGCACAGTGTGCCGGAAAGGGTTAAAGGGTTAATTTTCAAACGCGTATATTATGATTATCTTACATGTAATCTTAATCTAATTTTTTCAGTCCCTTCATAATCTATAATATTCAAAGGGAAGCTTGTTTTTATTTTCGAATGTTTTTATAAAAGCCATGCTGTTATTTTTATTTCCAATCTTAATTTCACGAATCTAGTTTCCCGGGCGTTTTCAACAAAGGTTTTTACTTCAAAAACACTATTTTTTTTAGTTAAGGACCTCTTTCGCCCTCGATAATAACCCTCTCACAGCATTAGTTTTGCTGCTCATCTTTTGAAGTGCGCTTTCACCTGTTGGTTCGTTTCTGTACTACGTCGATATCTATCGTCCTCCACCAGTCTAACAAAAAGCAGATGTAATGACTTTGGAGCTTAGATTTTTGTCTTGTTTCAAGTGAATCGAAATATATTATGTCTACCGGAAAGTTCTGTCGCATAATGTTATTTCACGCCTTCTTTTTAAATTACCGTTTGAACTGATTGAGATGAAATGTTGAATTGACCTGTTTGAGATTTGTGCGAGATGCGACCCCCATTTCCTCCGGAATATGATTTTGATTTTTTTAATATGATGTACCCTAAGTAGATAGTGAATATACATCAGTGAATATGGTGAATATGCAGTTTCGTCATAATGCGCTCTTTTCCAAAACAGTCATTTAGGGCGATTACCCCCCGTCGTCCTCAGATACAAACTTGAAACTGAGCAGAAATGAATTTCTTTTTATAGGCTGTCGATTCATGTAGGACTCGATGTGGTTGACTCAAGGGCATATTTTACTAAAAAACCCGTCTATACCCTTTGCATTTTAAAATCATGTAGCATGATGTAAAGATTAATGCTCCAAGATCGAGAGCTTTACGAATTTTTTCATAATTGTCACTTTGATAATCACCTGTTTTTAAATTTCAATGTGTGATGAATGTGTTCATGCCTTAAAACGTCAAACTGGTTTCGTTTCTCATGGATAAATGACCGAATTATTGAATCCATTTGCTTTGTTAGACTTACCCCTCAACCGTATGGATTAATGGCAAAATTTTACCTTATAATCAGAATCGTTTAGAAAAATAGCCAATCAAAAAGCCCAACATTCATCTGATTTAGAAATTAACTGTTTAGAAACACACTATTAATTTTTGGCATTTCTCTATCAAGATTAATTTTTGGTATCACGATATTAAGTTGGCACTTTATCGGACGGAAAACAGACCTTTTTTCATGCATGTTTAATTTTTAAAAAATTATAAATATGTCCATAATTACCTAGTGTTTTTAAAGTAATAGCATTTTAGTATGTTCATGGCTACAAGCAAGAGCAAAAAGTTAATTAATCTTCTTTAAAATATTTTTCAATAGTCATATAAAGCTGAGTTTTTTCCAAATGTTAATATAATTTGAATTACGTAATCAAGTTTGACAAAATCTTTTTTTATGTCTCCTTTATAACCAATCAACAACAGTTAATTAATGACCGATACAAAAATTAGTTCAAGAGTTTTCTTTGATCCTGAACAATATTGCAGCATCGGAAAGGTTTTTATTTTGAAAATTCTGAATCCAATCAGAAAAAATTTTAATAGTAACTTTTCTTAAATCTTATTTCTGGATCAACGTAAACAATATGATCTAGTTAATCAACTTCCTAGTTGCATTTCAACTTCACATCCAGTGCAGATGTGTAGGTCTTTAGGGAGCCTTTAAAAATATTTTGTTTAACCGTGACTCGCACCCGTAATGAAAAAATTCAACTATAAAAAACAAAGAAAGGGTATAAAAGTTAAAATAATAGTTAATAGAATATAAAAAATACATAAAGCAGAACTACCAAGTCTCTGGCTGTTTGGATATCAGTATTTTAATAAAGAAAATATTCTTTTATTTAATTGGAACTTTTGGATAATTTTAATCTTGTAGTCCCACTCCCCCTGGCACACCTAATTTGAATTCCAAACTTGTAAATGGCACCCATAATATTTTAATAAAATTCTGCTTTTACAATGAAAGCTAAAATTTAGGGGTTCTTAATTTCTAAAAAATTCGTTTGTAAATTCCTATGTCATTCAGTAATTTATCATTCTACAAACAGAATTTGTCTGTGCCAGGGACAAATTCTGTTACTAAACTAATAAATTATCGACTGGCATGGTAATTTACAAACGACTTTATTAAAAATTATAAACTGCTACTTTCATTGTAAAAGCAAAATATTATTTAAATATTATTGGCGCCATTTGCAAGTTTGAAATTAAAATAAAGGTGTGTCCGGACGCGGCACTGGAAAGGGTTAACCCTTTCCGGCACACTGTGCCCGGTCTGGGATACTTAATTTTAATTCCAAACTTGCAAATGGCACCAATAATATTTTAGTAAAATTTTGATTTTACAATAAACGGTTAAATTAAGGAATTCAAGATTTCTAAAAAATTCGTTTGTGAATTCCGGTGTCAGTCGATAATTTCCCATTTTACTACAGATTTTGCCCGTGCCGGAAAGGGTTAAAAGAATAATAATATAACTATTATAATAGTTGTATGATCAAAGACGGGAACTTAGCAATCTGCATGAGGTATATCTCTGAAAATTTATGGCGATATGAGTCATATATATAATTATTAAAACTTTCTGGTGAGAATTCGAAATGCCTGAATAAAAACTTACTATATGACGTAGCATTCATTCTGTTTTGTATACTGTAAAAAAAGATTTTTACTAAAAAAAAATATTAATCAACTGCGAGCAACAAACGAGCCTTTATTTCCCCCATGTGATTACATTTCCTGTGACGCTTTAAACATCATGAACTGGCCTTCTATGTCGTTGGTGGCGGTTAATTCTTTCAAGGGCAGAAAATGCTATTCGTAAAATGGTGAGATAATTAATTGACACCAAAATTTATAAACGAATTTTTTACTAAATAAAATTATACCTTTTTAATACTTTCATTACAAAAGCAAAATTTTAATTCAATATTCTTTGCTCCGCTCGTCCATTTTGGAATTTAAATTAGGTAGACATGGCTATGTGAAAACTGCCCTTGAAAGGGGAAAACCAAAATTTTGCAAATATGTGTCCTTAACTATGTGTTACAATATACCTACAATGTAAATTTAACCCATTCGTGCCCACCACCTTTTGCGCAAATTTTATTCGATTTGCACCACTATTTTTAAAAGAATTACGTTTAGTTCATTAATTACGAAAATGTTTCAATTAAATAAAATAAAGATTGCTGTTCTTTTTTACCGGTGTCAAAAACAGTGCTACATGCACCTTTTGAAGCGTCTTTAAAAAGGGACGCTAAGCACTAATGGGTTAATGAAAAATAAGAATTTTAAAAATGGGAAAATTGGGTGGCATAAAGTTTTTTGAAGTGCGGATATAGAAATTGATAATACACTAATTTTTCTTCTATGAATCTTGTGTTTTTATCATAGACTCGATTCATATTTTCAATAACTGGAATCGATCTAAATATTTTTTTTCTGCAACAAAACTTCGACGTGTATCAGCATACCATTTTTTATGCCCCTAAGGTCGTTAACAATGCAAAAAAATTAAAAATACTGCACTATAACATTACCAAAGAGACTGAAATAAAATAATTTAAATACTTATTACACATCTGTGTATTTATTTACCTCTTGTAAGCTTTTATACTGCGGAAAATTTTTAAAAAAATCTTTTTAGTCCTGACATTATGAAATAAAACAACATTTTTTGTAACAATGAGTTATTTTAAATGTGAACAAAAGAGTAGTTACTTTAGTGTTTGTTCACTTTCTCACAATTGTTGTAAAAGTACTGGAACAGAACAATGAAATACCACCTGCGTAATGTTTAATTAAAGATTGTAGGAATGCAAAGAAAATATTTGGTTCATTAAGAGCATTAATTAAATATTTATAAGAACGTGTTGTGTCTGTATACAAAGGAGGTTATTTAATTTCAAAGTCACTAAAACATCACACAGATTATTTTTTTTCTCCATCGTTGGAATTCATTTATAATTAAAGTAATTACTTAAAACATCAGAGCACACACATTTTATTTATTTGAATATTTGATTAGAAAAAAACAATCTACAACATTATGCTACTGCATTTGAAAATACATTTAGTTACAAAAAATACATTTAGACTAACCAAAGCACATTTTTGGATCAAATTCTTTTGCTTTTAACTCAGTGGAACATTTTGAACAGTATTATGCTGAACTAAAAAGGCATTAAATTAACAGATATGAATCGTTAAAAATAATAGGAAAATGCTTTTAAAGAAACAAATTTAACCCATTCCTGCCCAGCATCTTTTGCGTAAATTTTATTTGGTTTGCACCACTATATTTAGAAGATTTAAGTTTAGTTCATTAATCACGAAAATGCATCACTTAAAAAAGATAATTATTGCTTTTCTTTTTTACCGGTGTCAAAAACAGTGCTGAATGCACCTTTTGAAGCGTCCCTAAAAAGGGACGCTAGGCACTAATGGGTTAACCTAATATTACTTACATTTTGTGCTTTGTTTTTCTTCTTCAACGTTAAATTTCATTTAAATTGTTCTGCAATCTCCGATGATTTTTTGTGATTGCTTAAAAATGATAATTGTTTTCAAGAGAAGACGTACGATGATCTAGATTACTTTTATAAGATAGCAATAATGGATGCACAAGGATGTTCACATTCAAAGTTTTTATCCAAAATAAGACAATACGTTTTACATAATTTTGTGATACATGCTTACACAAGTTCACTTTTGAGAGACTATTAATTTTACAACAACTTTTGAACGAAATCTTTGAAAAAATGACTGGTCTTATAAAATATATCAGATTTCATCGCGAATCCTTTGTATTAAGGTGCTTAGATGCAAACAACATTACTCTATTAATAAAAAAAAAAAAAAAAAAAAAAAAAAAAAAAAAAAACATGGCGATGTTTACCATTATAGCCAGTTTATTATTTTTTTATTGATTTAATTACAGAATCTGGATATGAAGGAGGCGACATAAGGCTTATAACATTCAAGCGGGTGAGACGATTTTAGACAAAAACGAATCGCCAAACATCTTGCCGAATCTGTTATTATCTCTCAGCGAATGTTTGTTAACTTGTTAAACTCTTATAATCAAATTTTATCCGGAGAGTATAGCTAAGTTTTGGAATAGAAATGTCTAGATTTGTCATACATTGAACAAATGACTATATAAGCACAAGCACAGCCCCATACATCACCAGCCTTGTATCAAGGCATGCTACATCTAAGTGAATTTGACCGAGCGACATCGCCAAATTTTATAAATGGTTTGCCATAATTTGGACAAACTCCTCTGAGTACGTACGCTGTGCATAAGCGTAACCAACGACATACAAATCCAACGAATGCTTTTTAAAAGGTCACACAGAGTAGATATCTTTACATGGCGATTGGCACAAAACGATGTACGCGCCTCTTTGTATCAATCACCATGTAAAGATTAGGGCTCCTATAACTCAGGCTGAATTATCAGGCATCTTGTTTCCCAGTTACCGTTTGTTTCCCATTGATTCCTATGGGGCGAGAAACGTTTGTATGACTTTAAGGCTACAAAATCGTTAAAAATGGACGATTGTTTAGCAGAAAATTATTCTGACCTGTTCAGGAATGGGTTTAGAGTATTTAACTTCCATATAAATGAAAAAAAGGGGAGTAATTTGTGTATAAATACTTAAAAGAATAGATCTGGATTGGAGAACTTCGCCAAATATCGCGCCAACCTAATCGCTTGTATACAACAAACCGGTTCTTCGAAGTGATGGCGTGTTTTATACCAGACGGGTGAGAAAAGAAAAGAAAAAACAAGAATTCCCCGTTCTCTCATTTATGCAACTTTCGCCTTATTCATTTATTTATTTTTATTTTTATTTATTTATTTATTTATTTATTTATTTTTAGAGTGTGAGGTATTGATTTAAATGGTTGGATTCACTTAATATTTAAGAAGTAAAGAATAGAGATATTTTAAATCGAAATTGAAAAAGGTATTATACTTTGAAGCGTAAGAAAAGGAGGGGGGGGTAGAGACATAGTTAAAGAAAAAGCCAAAAATTCAGAAGAGGTGAGATTTTATAATTATAAATTTATTGTTAAAAAAATAACAAAAATATTAGAAAAAATCATGAGTTTTAAAGATTTTAAATTTTGTAAGATAAAAATGAGGGATATGGCATATTTTATTATTTATTTATTTATTATTATTATTATTATTATTATTTATTTATTTATTTTTTTAGCGTGGGGTTGGGGGTGTTTGACTTAATAATTTATTATTTATCAACAATTACAATATAATTCCAAATAGAATAGAAAAATAAAAATGAAAAAGTATTGTTTAATTGTTTTATATTTTGAATTCTCAGTTTGGGGGGAGGGTATGAAAACGGTAATTTCAAAAGGTGGAGATTTAAATAATTGATTATTTATTGTTGCAATAAAGTAATGAATAAGCAGAAAAGTTTTGAAAAATGTTTTACAAATCTTAAGCATTTGATTGGAACATAAAATAAAGAATAGAGATATTTTTAATCGAAAGTGAAAATGATATTACATTTTTGCGGAGGAAAAGGAGGGGGGGGAGGAGAGTTAAAAAGGAAAAAGCCGAAAATTCATCGGTGGGCAGGGCCTGATTACTAACGGGGCACTCTCCCACCAGGAAAAAGAAATAAAGAATTTTTCCTTATTCATGCCAGTAATCTTGTATGAAAAGAGCGTTTAAAGAAGACGAAAATTTCTATAATTTTTTTCTGGTGAGAGAGTGCCCCGTTAGTAATCAGGCTCTGTCGGTGGGATTTTATGATTATAAATTTATTGTTTAGAAAAATATCAAAAGCATTAGAAAAAATTATAAATATAAAAGATTTATAATTTTTAAGCTAAAAATGAAGGAGGTGTCATGTTTTATTATTAGTATTATTTTATTTATTTATTTATTTATTTATTTGGCGTAAGGGAGGGGTATTTGATTTAACAATGTATTATTTATCTACAATTACTATAAAATTCCAAATAGAACTGAAAAAAAATGAAACAGTATTGTTTAATTATTTTACATTTTGAATGCTTTGTTTCGGAGGGGGGGGGGCGAGATCGGTAATTTTGAAAGGTGGAGATTTAAATAATTGATTATTTGTTGTTGCAATAAAGTAATAAAAGGGCAAGATATTGAATAAAAAAAGTTTTACAAATCTTAAGCATTTGATTGAATCTTTTAGGGATTAAGGGGGAAAAGGGACGAGTTAGGATGAAATTAAAAGAAACCGGAAACACGGAAGGATTTCATTCTTCCTTTTTAAATTATTTCATTTTTTAAATTTTTAATTAGAAATTATTTTACGTGCGACTAATTCGTTAAAACTGTGTCCTTGATTTACTAACTTATAGCAAAGAATATCAGCATTTGAAGCTTTTTTATTAAAAAAATATTAATCATAATTTGACTGCGAAAATAAAAAAAAAGAATAAAATCAGTCTAAAGTATGTGAATATATATTTATACTCACATTAAATCAAATTTAGAATTAGTTCCATTTATATTTTCTTTCTTAAATAGGCATGTAAAACATATCAATAAAAATAAATTGATGGAAATATTTTTTTAATTTTAATATAGCATTATACAAAAGCATACCTACATGTTATTATTTTACCCTTTAATATACAACAAATTTAAATGCCTTATATTTTCCCGTGAGAGAGATTGAGAAACTAAAATTACTCGCCTCGCCATCTACGCGATAAGACGCCAAATCAGGCAACCGTTTTGGAAACTTAATGGAGGCGTGATTCAGCCCGGTATATAGGACCCTTAGTAAAGATGATCCACACCATGTGACGTTTTAAACGTCATTAACTGGCTTTGTATGCCGTTGGTCGCGGCACAAATCACCACTGCAATAGATGAAAGAACCCAAGAGCGCAGAATATTTAAAACCAAAGATATAATAATTTAGTTGTTCCTTCCTGTATGTTTAAAATTGGACTTTGCGAAGCAACATTTTTATCCGCATCAAAAGTAGAGTGCTTTTAAAAGAGCGTGATAACGTACAATCCATAATAATTTTTAAAACGGGACGATTTTGGACAAAAACGGTTAATCAAGTATCTGTCAAGCTGATCTTTGTTATATTGTTGAACTCGTGTAATCGAACACGACCAGCTGAATATTGTCGAGTTGAGGAAGTTTGGATAAAATATCTGTTTGATCATATGGTCTGTACGTATATGTATATCATTTCTCTGTTACAGAAGCACTGAATCTAGACCATTTTTCTGTTGTTTATTTTCTGATTTCTCCTTCTCAAAAAAAGCTGTCTTATCACCTAGCCCCAAATCAGCATGTTTTTTTTTTTTTTTTTTTTTTTTTTTTTTTTTTTTTTTTACATTTTTAAAACAATGCTGAGAAAACTGGCTGGAAAGAAACGAAATTTGTTTCCTTTTGCTACTTTTTTGATACTTTTAGTTTTTTATTGTTTCATTAATTAACAATACTGATTCTAACCAAAAGTAGTTAAACATGAATATTTGCGAAGTTGTGAAACGAATGATTTTACTTATAGCTCAATGGATCATCCATTAAATACGCCATGCTTTGAGAAGAGGAGAGCAGGAAGTCCACAAAGTACTTTATGCAATATAACACGGGGAGGGAGTGGGTTACACATTGTGACGGCACATTTAGATTTTTGTAATTGGAATATCGTAGTTTTAGTTTTATAATCCATCTGGCGTCCAGTTTATTCATCCGAAATTTCTATATTATGAAAGTAAATGCTATGACGGTGAGCATTTCGTATATATATAAGCATACATACATATATATATATATATATTTGGGGGGTGTATACTTAAACTTTCCAATATAGAACTTGACAAAACCTCGAATTTCACTCACTTCTGTAACTATGCTCTAGAATATCTACTTGAATTCGAAATAAAGCACATTATTTTATGTAGAAACATTTAGATCTCGATAATTATCCATAATGGAATCGCTGCCAATTGACGCTCATTGAAAGAGTGATTTGGTGGTACAAATGGGATTTTATGACACCATTCAAATATTCTCATTATTCTTTTCTTCAACTTTTGTAAGCAAATCATTACCAAGCAAAAACGACCACCTACTTGATTCTTCATCGTGAATGTTTTCACGTCCTTCATTAAAATTTCGTACTCACCTCCATACCAACAAATATCTCTTCGCATTTTGTCCGTAAATTTCGCAAATTTATTTGCGACTTCCAATTGGTTTTTGTTTTTCTAGCATTCAAAAAGTGGGTGACAGACCACATTTGGCATGCGGAGGGATACACAATTTTTTTAGACATTTGAATGCTTAAGATGCGGCCGACGCAAACGCAATACTGAGCTATGTAAAAGTAACTTCACTTATTTGCCATAGAGTCTTAGAAGGGGACGCCCATATATGAAATCACGATTTCATCGATTTTGCGGCAAAGGATGAAAATGAGACTTACTTTTTGAATTTCTTGATCAGAACTTTTTTAATATAAATTTTGAAGAATATTTCTTTTGCAAATATTGACAAAGTGTCTGTTAAGATTTTCTGTTTTGAGAAAATAGTGCCAGTTAAACTATCGTTAACCCTTTCCGGCGCAGTGTTACCACTCCGGCAACACCTAATTTTAATTCCAAACTTACAAACGGCACCAATAATATTTTAGTAAAATTTTATTTTTACAATCACAGCTTAAATCAGGGAATTCCTAATTTCTAAAAAAGTCATTTATAAATTCCGGTGTCAGTCAACAATTTCTCATTTTACGAACAGAATTTGTCTGCGTCGGAAAGGGTTAAATAGTCGCATGTGGCAGCCCTGAAAATTTCATTAAGCACAGTTAACTTTAAACTTCTTTCAATTGTTTCTGACAAAGTTTGAAACCAATGGGATTCATTTAAGATCGTGCAGAGTGAAACATGAAGGTACTATGATCAATTTTATTGCTACGAATAAATCATCCAATGCGTGATGCTATTACTTTATCTAAGCATTGTGATTTTTCATACTTATAATACACTTTAAATAAGTGAAGGTTATTTTTGAAAGATAAATTTTGCTAAAAACTGAATAAAAGAAATTATGGTGTAAACGCGATTCATCATGAATGAACAAAAATTCAAGTTTATATTAGGTTATTAACACGAGAACGCCGGGAAATTTTACGCAACTTTTTAAAAATCTATATTATAAAGGCCAAACGTATCTGTCCGTAACGCATACGTCATTTTGTGAATGGCAACGTTTTAAAATGTGAAATGAAAATTCGGTTTTGCAATTTTTCTACTGAAAAAAATTTAACTTCTAAACATACCACATTTTTGAATTTTACACCATCGAATAGGGAAAATATGTGCTCTTAAATGCATTTTGTTTGAAAACTGTATCTCAATTTGTTTTTGATATATTAATTTTTTTTTATAGTTTTTGGTACAAATTTTGTAATTGTGGCAACAGAATCACTTCATTTTCTCTTAAAATTGAAAATAAAAATAAAAATACGTACACTATGTCAAATTTATCGTCTGTGATCGTGTCAATTTGGAATAATTTTTGTTTTCATTCGCATTTATACCAAACACAATAGCCTCAATTGATAACTTCATCATAATAACTGAACATTATTATAGTTTACTGATTAGAATTGCAATTAAAGTTTAATTTTAATAATTTAGACAACATAGGGCGTGTTCAGTGCAACTTACCGGTCACTTACCGAAGTAATCATTCTTACGACCAATTGTAGATAAGTACGAAATGAAAATCAAGGCGAAGTGTGACCTCAGCTAAAATTCAACAGGATAGTTTTCATTGGTTTTACAATTCGCTTTCGTACTGCCCTATAATCGGTCGGTAACATTGGTTACTTCGGTAAGTTGCGCTGAACACGCCCTGAGTTTCATAGAAATATTATTTTATAAATTTTAGCTTAAGATAATATTTGTTTGAGAGTTAGACTAACCAATATAAGATGCATTTTTTCTGTAACTAATTTTGGAGATTTATTATAAATCAATGAAACAGTTCTCGAATTTCGATGGGTTCCACCTCGTATATTTAAAATCAGAAAAATAATTTTAAATTATTTACTTTATATTTGTTTAGCCTAATTCCATTGCAACTCATATAGAACTTATTTCTTGAAAATTTTTCTGGTTCAAATCGACAATTAGTCTAGTGATCGGTGTCGAATTGACACTTTTTCGGCGTTCTAGTATTAAATGTGAAATGCTTGATTTTAAACAGTTCTTTAATTAAGGAATTCTAATTCACGCAAGCAAATTTTTAATAATAGCTTTATTTTATTTATGAATACTATGTAATCATAAAGATAAAAATAACTATTGAAATTTCCTGGTAATAATTCCGAATTTGTAAATGAAAAAAGCTTTTTAAAATAGAATGTTCCATACTTAATGACATAATACTTTCAATTCATTTCGCATCATATATTTCTAGACGCTACTTAATTCTTTACGCGTTCAAGCAATATTTTTGACCTCAGCGCCTACTAAGAAAATGCAATATTTTGGATACGTTCCAAAGCAATACCGATATACGTGATTCCTATATTGCACACATATACACTGTAGCTCTTACTCTAGTTTAGGAAAAGAATTTTATGAGTATAAATAAACACACTTTATAAATATTTCTTATTATCTAAGTATTTTTTTTAAATAATAGTGGTAAAAAATGTTTAAAAATTAAAGTTTATAACCTATATTTTCTTCCTAATACCCGCGAAAAAATTCTTTGCGTAACATTTTTTTTCGGGTAAAAGTTATAACATTGCTTGTATTTGCAGAACAGTAATTAGTTTTTCGCAAAAAAAAACTATAAAATTAGTCAAAGACAAAATCACTTTACTTGTAACATAAAAAGTTTTTAAAATAATGGGTACCATTCTTTTGAAAAACTGCATCGTGTTACTAAATTATGCCGTATTTCCTCCCTTCAAATTGATATAATTTGTCAAAAGAAAGGAAAACAATATCACAAGATACATTACAACCCAACATAAAATTGTTTCTTTAATGAATTCTATAGAATATAATATAATACCCCGTTATCTCTTTAATTAAAACAAAAGAACTTTATGAAATATTTTTACATTTTTTAAACGTATTTTCGGGATTATATTTCACCCTTAACGACTAAAATAAAAAATAAAAATAAATAAAAATTTAGCGTTAACTGTAATTAACATGAATTACATATCACATGCCCTAGCGGAACCATTATATATATTTTTTTTAATTCCTTCCCTAGCATGTTCATTAACGCAAATAAAAATTACTGAAACTAGTTGTTAAACAACTTTTAAATCTTAATAAATAACAAGCACAGGGCTGTTATTTCAACCATTAAATAAAATAAATACTCATTTTGAAGCAGCATTAATTAAAATTACGGTATTCTTTGGTTAAAAGATACACCAAAATAAAAATGAATAACCTTTTGCTCTTTTCAGCTATCGGAAAACTGTTGATTTGGTTATCGCGAAATTTTATTTTTCTTTCACCCCATCAATTTTATGCTAAAAGGGTCATTATGGGATTCCGGTTCTAATTAATTATTTTTCATATAGCTATAGTTATTGACTTTTCTTTTTGTGTTGATAATGAATTGGATAATTTTTTTACTCTCTGCCTAAAATGTTGAAAACAAATGAATCTGTTTATGTTATTGTCGTTTAGTTGTTATTTTTAATTAATGTATTAACTATATGATACGAGACTAATGTTTTATTGTTGTTAATTGCTTAAATAAAGCAATCAGTTTCACATGTACGAATATTGTATGCATTAAAAAAAGTACATAGTGTATTTTCATAATATATTTTTACAAATTAATATTGCTTAAAAATTTACATCGGTGGTTATAGATATCATTGATTAATAATAATCAGATGCTATTACATGAAGGTTTTAACTATAACTGTTTTTCCAGCATAGTTTTTTTTCCTTCATAAAAATAGATCAAATAAAACTAGTCGTTGGGGTCCACCGTAATACTTACCCATCATGGATATGTATATGAAAATAAAACATGTGAAAATTATTTGTACAATGCATTGCAATTCATAAACAAAATTTAAATATTGTTAATATACATAGTAATGCTATATTAAAGAGCTACTGATTATCAATTTCGACAAATTATATAAAACCCCAAACTACTCAAGTAGTACCGAACTGCGTGAAAGAAACATCCTTATAACTCCAAAAATAATAATTTTATTAACTAACAATTAACTGCGTCGGATTTAGCTTCTTATTTCCAATTAAACTATACCTCTGAATTGAAATTTGAATGAAATACAGGGTCATGAAAAATCGAAGAATGTGGAAAACAGGATTACAAATATCTCGGCAACTAATAATCCGATCGACTTTGTTTTATATGCAAAATGTGTGTTATTTTATTGCCTTTTATGTCCATTCCTTAGACCAAAAAAATTCGAAAATTTTTTATACCTTTCATCAGAACGAATTTTTTTCGAGAGTCCGAAAAAAATAGTTCCGGATAATCGAGGTTGTTGATATTAAATAGTCTTCGTCCCATTCTTACATGTTAACTACATACAAAATTTCAAGTCTCTATCTCAATTTGTTCGTGAGATAGAGCGTTTACAGACAGACAGACAGACGGACGGCAATTTTTTTTTTTTTCTAAAAATATGTTTTTCGGAATCTCCACTATCTAAAACGTGTAAATCCGTCAAAAAAAAATTTCGATTTTCAAAACGATTGCAAGACTTACCCTATACTACGTATGATGGGTAAGTAAAAAGAACATTTTTGATTCCTTACTAATATTTATAATTATTTTATTTATTTATTTATTTATTTTTGTAATTTCTCTTATAATGCAGATATTATTATAAAATGATACAATGCAACGTACTGATTCATGCATGTTTTTAAGAAAATATCTGAACAATAAAAACTACTTATTTAACCCTTTCGACTTGGACGTCTCTTACACAAATTTTATTCGGTTGACATCATTTTTTAAAAAGAAATTTCCTTTAACCCTTTAACATTCATTGGTTTCGCCACGAAACCACAAAATTTTAATTCCGATACGCAGCACTGACACCGGAATTTTTATCTAAAAATATCCCTTTTATTTTGTATGTGAAAAATCACGTTTTCTTATTTAGAAATATATTTGTTCTTAATTACCGGTGTCATTCATTTATTTCGACATCTTAGCAATGAAAATGCTATGATTGTTAAAAGGTAAACCCTTTCCGGCACACTGTGCCCGTCTGGGATACCTAATTTTAATTCCAAACTTGCAAACGGCACCAGTAATATTTTAGCAAAATTTTGCTTTTACAATTAAAGCTTAAATTAAGGAATTCAAAATATCTAAAAAATTCGTTTGGGAATTTCGGTGTCAGTCGATAATTTCTCATTTTAGTACAGATTTTGCCCGTGCCGAAAAGGGTTAAGTGAGTCTAAAAGGCATCATGACATTACTTATATTTTTCGTTTGTATATTCAATTCGGATATTCCAATTTCACACTAGAACATTAAAATAGAAATACTTGTTTTATTTAGTAACAGACTGTCCATATTTAAACAAAGCAAATTTTATCATTGAAAATTTCTGGTGTAAATTCATATTCTCTAAACTACGGAATTTTTAGAACATATTCTATCAAGGCGATGAATGGGTTAACCAAACCTAAATTTTTACACAGGAATTCTATGCGATGGAGCCATCCCCCGCTTTATAAAAAAATTACCAATTAACTTTTTGTGGTTCAAATTCAAAAATTAAAAAACAACAATAAAAACAACAATAACAACAGCAACAAACAAAAACAATGCAAAATGCGGCAACACTGGTGGCTAGTGCTAACAGCGCCGGACCTCCAGGGGTTAATACACAATTTCATTGAATTCTGTTCATTGGTTCTAGAACGGTATGCTTACAAAATTATTTCTTCTCGTAAATATAGAAGCAAGTAAAAATTAAAACATTCTAAGAATTCAGTCTTACTTATTTACAAGAAAAAAGAAAAGCTTCACTTATCTAAAGATAGATTTCTCGGGGGCTACGATCTTTAAATATTGTTTTAATTTCTTTAAAAGATGGCACATACTAACATTTAGAACAATAAACAAACATGAAATATTTACAAATAGCGCTTTTATTTACATAATTCTAATTGCACATACCACCAACAATAAGACATGAACATACTGCTCACAACCAACTTTCGAATTTTTCGAAATGTAACTTAGAATAGAACGTTTTTAATAGAACTAGTGTTGCCAGATTTTTTTAAACGAAAAAATACTACAGCTACATTTTTAATTCAGCAGAGCTCAGGTCGTGATAGTCCTTTTTTTTAAGTTAATAGTTTTTATCGAATGAATAAAGCGGTAAGAAGAATTAAATTAAAAAAAAATTAAGTTTAATGTAAGATAACAAAATCTATGTTCATCTCTATCTATTAAATAAAATACACATTCAATTTTTACTTTATGAGGTATGCGATATCAAAACTACACTGATGAAAAAACAAACATCCAATTACTGCGTGTATAATCCGGAAACTGTTGATTTACTTATCATAAATTTCCCCTTTTTTTCTTCCATCTTTTCCCCTTAAAAAGGTCATTACGGAATTCCGGCTGTAATTGATAACTTCTCACTTAATTATAGTTATTGATTTCTCTTTAACACCCATAGGAAAAATAATTTTTATGACAAACGAGATTTTTGGAAACAAGCGGGCATCTACAATATTTGTTGCGCCCCGGATGTAGATGTTTTATTATTTTAGCAGCATACAGCTCACTATTGCTTAGAAATGCATTGTAAATATCGATTTATTTTATTAGCGAGAAAATTAAATCGATAGGAAGGATTCTAATCGTGAAGCTTTTGCGTCATATCAGGATAAAGCTATTTGATTATTAACCCTTTCCGGTGTGGAATAATTTAGAAAGGCCGAAAATTTTAGCCAACAATTATAAAATTTCACACCAGAGTTTAACTTTTTATATTTAACGCTTTTCTTCTTCATATCTTTTAACCCTTTGAACTCTGATGGTAGAATTTTCTACCACATAATTTTTATTCCGAAATGTCACAACGGCACCAGAAAATTCGACCAAATTTATTTGAAAAAGGTTTAATGTATTTTTTCGTGCATATCCTTTACCACTTTTTTTCTTTGCAAAATACTGGTGCCAGTGTAACATTTGGAATTTTGAAGAAATTTACCCATCAGAGCTCAAAGGGTTAATTGATTTTATAATCAATATCTGGTCTGAACTAAAAAAATATTTACATGGCAGCGATCAAAATGGCCGCTCATCACCGCTCTAGTGTTAATTCTGTTTGAAAAATGGTGAAATAACGGACTGACAAAAAAATTTACAAAAAATTTATTAGAAAATAAAATATAGTTGAACAGTAGGGCAGCTTTGAGGGGTTTTCTAATTGATACCAACTTAACACCCAATCTTATGATATTTTATGTTGTATTGAGCCATTCACATATTCCGTATTCTCACCAGAAATTTAAAAGAGCAATTTTTACTTTACTTAATGACAGACCATACGTAATTAAGTGTTCCCGATTTATTGGGAGTATTATTCACATATTCCGTATTCTCACCAGAAATTTAAAAGAGCAATTTTCACTTTACTTAATGACAGACCATACGTAATTAAATATAGAAAAATTTACTATTTAGATTTTTCTGATATGAATTCTGATTCTTTGAATTGCGCATTTTTTGGAATGTGTTCTATCCTATGCATTTAAGGGTTAAATGTAGTATAAATTACTTAATAGAAAAGGATAAATTAACAGAGAAAAACTACAAATTTAAACTCAATAGAAAAATTTTAAGTAAGGATTTAAACTTTAAACTTAAGTCCATTAAGTTAATGAAAAATAATAGAGTAATGGTTTAGTTATAGTTACTGGAACTATTATAAAAAAGGGGGGAAATATTATATAAAGGAAAGTTAGCGCTTGTTCAAAAGGCACTCGCACCAAGCAAGGGCAAGAAAAGCTGTAAAGGAAGCGGAAAAAGCCATATTAACACAAAAGGCACTAATAAGGGGAATTAAATTTCTGTGGTGTGAATTGAAAAAATAAATAACATATAAAAAACAAAGAAAAAAGAAGGAAATAAAAACTTTGCCAAATATTGTAACGTGGTGGCTTGCACTGACAGCGCCAGACTTTCAGGGGTCAATGCAAGGTTTCATTGAATTCTGCACGTTGTTTTTAGAACGCCATGCTTACAAAAGTTTTTCTAACAAATAACCAAACATAGTTCAAAATTAAACAAATTGTATGCAGGAAACCCTGAACATGTAAATAAATCAAAACTCAAACCTTTTTTGAATCAATTATTTCTTCTTGCAAATATAGAAACAATTAAAAATAAGAACAAAGTTTTTATTGAATGAATAAAGCGGTAAGAAGAATTAAATTTTTTAAAAAAAGTTTAATGTAACATAAGAAAATCTATGTTCATCTCTTTACCTATTAAATAAAATGCACATTCAATTTTTCCTTATATGAGGTTTGCGATATCAAAACTACACTGATGAAAAAACAAACATCCAATTACTGCGTGTATAATCCAGAAACTGTTGATTTACTTATCATAAATTTCCCCTTTTTTTCTTCCATCTTTTCCCCCTAAAAGGTCATTACGGAATTCCGGCTGTACTTGATAACTTCTCACTTAATTATAGCTATTATAGCTCTTTAACACCCATAAGAAAAATAATTTTTATGACAAACGAGATTTTTAGAAACAAGCGGGCATCTACAATATTTGTTGCGCCCCGGATGTAGATGTTTTGTTATTTCAGCAGCATACAGCTCACTATTGCTTAGAAATGTATTGTAAATATCGATTTATTTTATTAGCGAGAAAGTTAAATCGATAGGAAGAGTTCTAATCGTGAAGCTTTTGCGCCAAACTAATTAACTTATTGTGCGTCATATGAGAATAAAGCTTTTTCATTATTAACCCTTTCCGGAGTGGAATAATTGATTTAGAAAGACCTAAAATTTTAGGCAACAATTATAAAATTTCACACCAGTTTTGATTTAAGACAGTTTAACTTTTTATATTTAACGCTTTTCTTCTTCATATCATTTAAGTGATTTTATAATCAATATCTGGTCTGAACTAAAAAATACTTACATGACAGCGGTCAAAATGACCGCTTATCACCGCTTTAGTGTTAATTCTGTTTGAAAAATGGTGAAATAACGGACTGACAAAAAAATTTATTAGAAAATAAAACATAGTTGAACAGTAGGGCAGCTTCGAGGGGTTTTCTAACTGATACCAACTTAACACCCAATCTTATGAATGTAGATATTTTATGTTGTATTGAGCCACTGGGAGAAAGTTTAAATGTAGTATAAATTACTTAATACAAAAAGAAAAATTAACAGAGAAAAACTACAAATTTAAAATCAATAGAAAAATTTTAAGTAAGGATTTAAACTTTAAACTTAAGTCAATTAAGTTAATGAAAAATAATAGAGTAATGATTTAGCTATAGTTATTGGAACTATTATAAAAAAAGGGGAACATAATATATAAAGTAAAGTTAGCGCTTGTTCAAAAGGCACTCTCACCAGGCAAGGGCAAGAAAAGCTGTAAAGGAGGTGGGAAAAGCCATATTAACACAAAAGGCACTAATCAGCGCAATTAAATTTCTGTGGTGTAAATTAAAAAAACTATATATACATATAAAAAAGAAAGGAAAAAGAAAGAAATAAAAACTTTGCCAAATATTGTAACGTGGTGGCTAGCACTGACAGTGCCAGACTTTCAGGGGTCAATCCAAGGTTTCATTGAATTCTGCATGTTGTTTTTAGAACGCCATGCTTACAAAAGTTTTTCTAACAAATAACCAAATATAGTTCAAAATTAAACAAATTGTATGCAGGAAACCCTGAACATGTAAATAAATCAAAACTCAAACCTTTTTTGAATCAATTATTTATTTTCGCAAATATAAAAACAAGTAAAAATAAGAACAAAGTTTTTATCGAATGAATAAAGCGTTAAAAAGAATTAAATTAAAAAAAATAAGTTTAAAGTAAGATAAGCAAATCTATGTTCATCTCTTTACCTATTAAATAAAATGCACATTCAATTTTTCCTTATCTGAGGTTTGCGATAACAAAAATACACTGAAGAAAAAACAAACATCCAATTACTGCGTGTATAATCCGGAAACTGTTGATTTACTTATTATAAATTTTCCCTTTTTTTCGTGCAATCTTTTCCCCTAAAAAGGTCATTACGGAATTCCGGCTGTACTTGATAACTTCTCACTTAATTATACCTATTGATTTCTCTTTAACACCCATAAGAAAAATAATTTTTATGACAAACGAGATTTTTGGAAACAAGCGGGCATCTACAATATTTGTTGCGCCCCGGATGTAGATGTTTTGTTATTTTAGCAGCATACAGCTCACTGTTGCTTAGAAATGTATTGTAAATATCGATTTATTTTATTAGCGCGAAAGTTAAATCGATAAGAAGGATTCTAATCGTGAAGCTTTTGTGCCAAACTAATTAACTTATTGTGTGTCATATCAGAATAAAGCTATTTCATAATTAACCCTTTCCGGAGCGAAGTATTCTGTTTGAAAAATGATGAAATGGCGGATTGATACCAAAATTTACAAACGAATTTATTCGAACATAAAAACCAGTTGAATCGTAGAGCAGATTAGAAGGGTTTCCTAACTGATATCAACTTAACACCCAATTTTGAGAACGTAGATATTTTATGTTGTAATGAGTAAATGGGAGAAGGTTCAAATGGAGTATGAATTACTTGATATAGAAATGGATAAATTAATAGAGAAAAACTATAAATTTAAAATCAATAGAAAAATTTTAAGAAAGGATTTAAGTTTTAACCCATTTCCTTTCATTGGTTACTTTACAAAACCACAAAATTTTAATTCCGATATGCAACAATGACACCGGAATTTTACTTTAACACTAGAACGCAGGGAAATTTTACGCAAGTTTTATAAAATATATTTAAAACCAGAAAAATAATTTTAAACTAATCAGTTTATTTGTTTAGTTCATTTCATTGCAACTGGTATCTAAGTTATTTCTTAAAGATTTTTCTGGTTCGAATCGACAGTTGGTCCAGTGATCGGTGTCAAATTGACACCTTCCCGGCGTTCTAGTGTTAAAATATCCATATTATTATGTATGTGAAAAATCACTTTTTCTTATTTAAAAATATATTTGTTCGCAATTAACGGTGTTAATCATTTATTTCAAAATCTTAGCAATGAAAATGCTTTGTCCGTTAAAGGGTCAAACTTAAATCAATTAAATTAATAGAAAACAATAGAATAATGGTATAGCTGCAATTATTCGAACTATTATTTAAAAAAAAAAAAGAAAATAATAATAAATAAAGAAAAATTAGTACTTGTTCAAAAGTCACTCTCACCAAGCAAGGATAGAAAAAGTTGCAAAAGAGGCGGCAAAAGCCACATTAATAAAAAAGGCATTAATTAGGGCAATATATATATATATTCTCTTATAAGTATAGAAAAAAAAGGTATTATTTTTTTTCAAAAGAAACTATAAAAAGGATTAAAAAATGGAAAAGTATAGACAGAGAGCAATCTAAAGAGGTGAATACAGATTTCACTGGGTGTCCATAATGTGATGTAGAATCACATATAGTTTTCTTAAATTTATATTTGTCTAAATTACAGTTAAAACTAATCTTTAATTAAATATCTATTTTATCTTAACGTTTCATTTCGATTCCACAATAACTTTCCAACAAAAAAAAAGAAAGAAAACATATGTAGCATCTGCTTTATCATTAACAGATTTCCTTTAGATAAATTTTCTCCTTCAGTAAAAAAAATAAAAGAAAGAATAAAGAACCACGTTGCTTGTGCTTAATGAAAAATCCTTTCTCTCTCTGCGTAATTTTGAGCCTAACTTCTTTATTACATAATATACTTTTCATGTACATGCTCTATGTTGTGTCTTTTGATCTAAGTTTTCAAAATATGCTCCTACGTAGGAATTGGCTATCAAATTCGTTTTGGCGTATTTTTAGGACTGCCTATTTCTGGTTGCCATGCCATTAAATTCAAAATCATCTTATTTGTGTAAGGCGTAACAGAAAATTTCAAGGATATGATATCATTCATTTTTCATATGCTCTTTGTCGCCAATTGTATAGTGCCAATGTGTGAATTATAGAATAAGGAATTCATTACCTCGCCCTCTCTTCAGGAACTCAGTCATGTAAAGAAGGTCTCTTAAAAAAAATGCGTTCAGGCACCATCCCTAACTATTTCTGTAAGAAATGACTTAAATTCATAATTCTACTTCAAATAAACAATTTCTTGAAAAGCCTCTAGTTTCCTAAAAATGATCACAGCCTACAGCTCTAGCGAATGCATTTTAAAAGGAACCTAGTCAATATCCTTTAAAATACAGATCTATACTATACATAATAACAGAAAACCTGAGACGTTTATGATGATAAGGCTCGAAGGCGTCATAATCATGCAGCTACGCTACAATTTCATTATGGAGATCGTAGATTTTGCTGTAAAAGTTTTTAGCTAAATAATTGATACGTTTAGGTAGGGGTGATAGTTAGGCTCCGTTCAGATTACAATATTCTTGCCTTCAGCCGAATTCTTGGAAAAAGTGGGGAAGTCTTTGGTATAGGATCCATTTGCGGTTTCTTCATAATAGGAACGAGGGGAATTAACAAAAGAATCGGGAAATAAGCAATCCACCCGACTTGACGAAAAGATTTTCCTTTCGCCGGACAATCGTCATCGCTTTCCTGCAAAACTCTTTAAGATCAAAAACACCGCGTCGCCACAATAAAGGAGCCGATACCGAAATTCAAGAAGTGGCCAAATATGTTTGGGCCTTATAGGTCCCTTCGGACAGTAGAGTTGTGTAAAGAACGAGAGGCGACGCGGACAATGCGTAAATGCCTATCCAGCTTAATTTCCCCTCCTTTATACAGGGTTCATACGAGTACTGTTATTTTTCAGGTGAAATACCAATATATTTTTGTAAAAAAAAAAAAAAAAAAAAAAAAAACTAGTTGAAACACGTGAAATTTCACCATTTTTAACCCTTTTTCCGGTTCACTACTTTTTAAAGTTGAAATTTAAAGAAAAAAATAATTAGGCAATCTATTAAGGCCTAGAGGAGTACACAGGTATTGTTTCATAAAGACTGCACTAACCATTTTAATTATACAGCTGTTGCCGAAGTGGTAACCTCCCATAAGTAAAGCATTGATAAGCACAGTGAGAAGAGCATTGCTGTGAAGCGCGTATTACAGTAAAACATTTTACCTATAATTTAAAAACAGTAGAGTTTGATCTCTGTGGTGCTGCCATCTAGAACTCATAAAAAAGATTTAAAGTAGCCATTAGAGTAGTTTTTGAAATATTCAAGGAGTTTTTGTGTCTCTAAAAAGGGGGAACTTAAGGTGTTGCCGACCCGGCAACACTGCGCGTTTAGGGGTTAAGCAGCGATTTTCCAATAAAAAATTCTAGTGCTGATGTAATTCCTGGTCTTGAAATTCCAGCACCCGTACGACATCCTGTTTATAAAAGGAAAATTTTAAATAAATATTCTTGGTGGAAGTACTCTTAAAATTAAATGTCTTTTTTTTTTTTTTTTTTTTTTTTTTTGACACCGCAGGATAAACAGTTAAGAAACTTACAACAGTCATTCTAAAGGGTAACCTTAATTATCTGATGACGACATGTAAACAGTGACATTTATTGAAGTTATTATACCAGAAGAAATCTTGAATTTCTTTGCTACGGCAATAGTTATTGTAGTTCCAAATATCATGATGGTTAGCGCTGTACTACCTTACTGTAACAATGTTCAAAATAATCTTTAACCCCTTAATCGTCGCTTTAAATTAGGGTTTTAAAATTCAAATTCATTATTCCCGCCATGTTTTTGAAAAAAATATATTCATCTTATTTAATGACAAGTAAAATGATACCAGAATAAAACCAATTACACTATACTATAAAACTGGTGGGAATCAAACAATTCTGAATAAAAGCATCGAAGCTTGCAACCCTTGAATGTCTCGGGCGTGACGATTAACCCTTTCCGGCACGGGCAAAATCTGTAGTAAAATGAGAAATAATCATCTGACACCGGAATTCACAGACGAATGTTTTAGACATTTTGAATTCCTTAATTAAAGATTTAAATGTAAAAGTGCAATTCTACTAAAATATTATTGGTGCCGTTTGCAAGTTTGGAATTAAAATTAGGTATCCCAGACCGGGCACAGTGTGCCGGAAAGGTTTAAGTGATTAAAATGCAACTTCCTCTCCTCCACCTTTTCTTTTTTCTTTTTTTTTTTTTTTTTTTTTTTTTTTTTGGCGCGTGAATTTTAAGAATAAACCGATTGAAGTATAAATGATAATTTGAAATTTGATAATTTTTATACTTTATTTTGCGTTCTCACAGATAAAGACAACGTAGCGTCATCTACCGTTGACATATGAAACTAAAAGAAAGATACATAGTAAAGAAATTTCCAACTTCTCACAAAATCCCTTTCCAGGATAAATAGCTCTCACTAAAGAATTTTAAAAAGCATCGGTTTTCGGGCATATTTCATCCAATCAAATTTCTTTTGCGTTTTGAAACTTTTACTTTTTTACGAATGATGGCAAATTGAGGTGATTTTTTATGTCATTCAAAGAGTTAGGTTTTTTTTGTGAAGAGAATGGTTGAGAGAACGAAATGAAAAGTAGTCGTATGGAGCAATATCCGAAGAGTAGAGAGGATGGATAAATCAGAATGTCTCGATCGAATGCAAGGAGTTTATTTCGGGCAATCATGTGTAATAGATACATGTGGAATGATAATGGGAGATGGTGAAATTCTCTTTGTTTTCGTCTTGATTAGCATGTCTTTAATAAGCTGCATTTTATCATTTCAAAAGAGTGATGCCAATGAAAAATATGAAATTAAAAAAGTAATCCATCTGGCAACACTACACCGTCCCTAAGGAATTAATGTGTTAAATACGATGTTATTAATTTTCATGAAACAAAATATCAAACAACTATCTAATTAAAAAAATATATAATTTAATAAATTACAACACTATTTGGAAAAAGATATTTTCAAAGACTCAAATTTTAAAGACTTATAGGTAAATTCTCTATTTAAATAAATAATAACTATAAACATCATTGTTAGGATGATTATAACGAGTCATATATTCATAACTGCCAACATATTCCGCTTTTTTGGCCCGGAAAAATTTTACAGTAAATTTTACTACTGTAAGTCACCGTAATCTGTTGATTAAATCAGGTAAAAATTTCTGTTAAATTTTTCCGGGTCAAAAAATCAAAAGAGTTGGTAGCTATGTATATTATGTACGCTGTGCATTAAACATTAATATTCCGAGACCAATAATTAAAAACAAAACAAAAAAAACAGTAGATTAAAGATAGACAACTTTAACTGTTTAAAATGTGCATTTTTATTTGATGGAGTTAATCAGGTAGACTTCTGAACGCCTCATATTATGTACGTCATGGATTAAACATTAATATTCCTAGACCCATCACAAAAAAAAAATTTAATGAAATTTTAAATTTACAATTTTTGAAACTGTAATTTTTTCAACTTCTTAACATAGCACATTTTAAATTTTTACACCATTGCTTAGCGAAAAAAAATTCACTTTTAACGAAATTTGTTTGAAATCTCTATCACAATTTGTTTTTAAATTATAATTTTTTTACATTTTTTATTACGCTTTTTGTATCGTGACAACAGAAATTTTCAGTTTTTGGACATTATACGTGGACCAATCAGAAAACGAATAAAATATGAAACAGAAGTATTCCATTTTTTGGACATTAAACTTGGACCAATGAGGAAACGAATAAAATTAAATAAGTTGCGGAATTCAACCAATTAAAAGATTCAGATATACTTTAGATTTCTCAATTCTCTACCGAGAATAACAACTATTTTTTCCAAATAGTTAAAAAAACGAGTAAAATAAAACATTTCATTACTTTGTTACAGTTTTGAAACACTTTCTGTATGTTTTAATTAAAAAAGCTACCGGGTGAAGCTACAAAGCATACTTTGACACGATATCTGCATTTGATTAAAGAGAAAACGGTAGATCGTAGACAAACGTATTTTAAGTGCCATATAAGAAAATTAACTATAAAGTAGATTTTTTAGACTTTTTCCTTCCTAATGTAAAAATAAACTAGTTGGATGTGTCAATCCCAAAACTTTCTTCTATCTCATAAGTACATATTAATGTTTAAAAAAAAAAAAACATATGGTGACCCCAAATTTACCCACTATCGAATTTCCTCAAACATTTGACCTAGCCTAATGAGATTCTGGTATCCGAAAAGCCTAAAACGCAAAATTTAATTAATATTCTGAGAAAATGAGCTTAGTAGTGCCTCATGTTGGTAATTTATACTAAAACCTAATATATGTCAAGACCTAACAGAATCTGAAATTTGATAGAATTTCGTCCATTAGTTCTTGAGATATAGTTATAACAAAAAGTTTGCAAAACGTAGCACAGCAACACCATATCTTGGAAAATTTATGCCAAAACGTAAAAAAGCGTCTAATTATGTTATGGTGTAAAAGAATCTGAAGTTTGATGAAATTCTGTGCATTCGTTTTTGAGATATAGTTGGTTTAAAAAAAAACCGTGTAAAATATAGCATAGCAGCACCATCAGTTGAAGGATTTATAACAAAACGTAATCATCGTGTAATTATGTTATATGTCATTTCGTAACGAAATCTGAAGTTTGATGAAATTCTGTGCGTTGGTTGTTGAGATATAGCTATCGGAAAAATCGTGCAAAATAAAGGATAGCTGCACCACCTCTTACAAGGTTAATACCAAAATGTAATCAGCGTCTAATTATGTTATATATTCTAGTGTAACAGAATCTAAAATTTGATAAAGTTCTCTGCATTAGTTTTTGAGATATAGCTATCGCAAAAATCGTACAAAATGTAGCACAGCAGCGTCACCTATAGGGCAGTTCACACCAAAACCTTATCAGCGACTATGTATCTCAAGGTATCGCAGAATCTGAAATTTGGTGAAATTCTGTGCGATAGTTGTTGAGATATAGCTATCATGAAAATCATGAAAAACGTGGCATAGCAGCGCCACCTGCTGGCCAATTTACACCAAAACTTAATCAGCGTCTATGTATATCAAGGGGTCACAGAATATGAAGTTTGGTGAAATTCTGTGCATTAGTTCTTGAGATATAGCAATCGTGAAAATCATGAAAAACGTAGTATAGCAGCGCCACCTGCAGGCCAATTTTCACCAAAAACCAATAGGCACTAATTCATATCAAGGTCTAACTGAATATAAAATTTTATTAAATTTCGAGCATTAGTTCTTGAGATAAAGCGTCCACAATTTTTTTGTCACATACAGACAGACAGACACACAGACAGACAGACAGACGGACAGACAGACAGACAGACAGACAGACAGACGGACAGACTCACAGACAGACATTTTCTAAAAATAGTCAAAACGTGTTCAGGACCTTCTAAAACGTATAAATCCGTCGAAAACCGGAAGTCGAAAATTTTCATGAATCCAATACTTTCTTCTTGTAAAGATAGAAGAAAGTAAAAAAGAAAAGAACATTAACTTATTTTAAATTAAAGCTTGAGGATCGCTTAATATTTGAGAAACCATCAATGAGTACTAATTTTTTTATTGCAGAAATTGAGTAATTATAACATTTCTAAATACAATATGCAATTAGTTGTATGTTTGAGACGATAAAAAAAGTTGTTATAGGCATAGCTACCAACTTTTACGCATTATTGCCACCACTATAATTGTACAGAGATTTTCCATTTGTTTAATCATAAGATTTCGACGACAAAATAAGGGAATATTTACTATAAAATTCTTGTGATAGGAAAAATGCGTAAAAGTTGGCAACTATGTATAGACAAAATCACGTTTATAAAAAAGTCATCATGTGTAAATTTTCCTTTTTTTTTTTTTTTTTTTTTTTTTTTTTTTTTTTTTTTTTAAACACCATACAAATTGACACGATACAAATTGACCTTATTACTTTATTAAAAGAAGAAAGTATTGGATTCGTGAAAAATTTCGACTTCCGGTTTTGAATGTATTTATGCGTTTTAGAAGGTCTTGAACACGACTTGATGGTTTTTATAGAAAATGTCCGTCTATCACTCTGTCACTTTGTGAATCTGTATGTGATAAAAATTTTGTGGGCGCTTTGTCTAAGGAACTAAGACACAGAATTTCCCAAAACATTAGATGCTGTTAGACCTTGCTGTAAACTGAAGCTGATTAGTTTTTGGCGTATATCGCTCAACAGGTGGCACTATTATGCTGCATGTTCACGATTTTTATAGTATTCTTATCTCAAGAACTAATGCACGGATTTTCATAAAATTTTAGATTTAGTTAGTCCTTGACTAATTTAGCCTGGTTATGTTTTGATTAGATCTGTTATGCTGTATTTTTCAGATTTCGCAATGTCTGTATCTCAAGAATTAATGCATGTATTTTCATCAAAAATCATATCCAGATAGCTCCTGATAAAAATTCTTTCCAATTTGTTTTTCGTGTACATCACCTAACAAGTGGTGCTGTTATGCAGAATTTTTTAATATTTTCGGAATAGCTCTATCTCAGAAACTAATGCACAGATTTTTATCAAACCTCAGATTCAATCAGAAACTGGCATAAATTGTTGCTGACTAGATTTTGGTGTAAATCACCTAACGGGTATCTCTGCTGTGCTCCTTTTCACCAAGTATTAACTTGTACAAGATAGAAGAAAGTTTTGGGATTGCCACATCCGACTCGCTTTTTTCGATGTTCAACTATTTTACAAATAATTTTTAAAATACTATATTTATATAAAATGTTGAGAGTCAATTAAAGTCAAATCATCATCAGAAATGTGTGATTAATCAGAATCCACAATTTCCTGAACCATTGATTGTACTAAGGCTTGCCAATTTGGTCTCCATTTTTACTTCAAAATTTCACACTACCGGAAATTTTGTAAGACGATTCTGTGCTTTATGTAATCACAAAATTTCTGACATTAAGGGCCCGAACTAGCCACGCGGTAAAAGCCGAACGCTAATGCTAAGTCTATGGGCGCTTTCTTTTCAAATCTTATCTGTCTCAAAGTTTAATATTTTTACATGATTTTTTTTTTTTTTTTTTTTTTTTTTTTTTTTTTTTTTTGTGCATAGGATAGCTGAGGGCGATCCACAACCGGGGTAGTTTTTAATTATGATAGTAATAGTTTATAAGTAATATGTTATATAGTTTATAGTAATATGATATAATAGTTTTTAATTAGTTTCGATTTTGGTTATATATATATTTTGTATGAAATATGTGGAAAATTTTAATTTCACAACCGGTTCAAACAGGCTCTGAAAGTTAAAGTACTTTTTTAAATCCGAAACCAAAATCAAAAAGTAGAAAGTAGCCCGTTTTTAGATCGTCCTATCCAATGGAAAAAAATCATATAAAAATATTAAAATTTGAACGAGATATTTGAAAAGAACTCCCCCATAGACTTTACATTATCATCCGGCTCTTTTTCAGTGACTAGTGTGGTGTCTTAACCCCTTGAGGACGAACGACACGTATACGTGCCTTTAAAAAGGCTTAAGAATTCTTGTTTATCCCTACCAGTAAAATTTTTACTGTAAAATTTGACTTATTTAATAGGAGCATTTTTCTCGATTTAACAAGGCACAAATTTCTGTGTTAAAAAACCGGTGACTAAACATTAAAAAATTCGTATAATGCTCCCGTCCCGAAGGGGTTAAAGGAATCAATAAATACTATTTTTAACCCTTGGCACCCTGTTGTCTCCGCTGCGGAGACATCTTCCCTTCCAAAGTTTGTTTTTGGCACCAGTAATAAAGAAAAATAAAATTTTCCTTATTTAATCAGAGACTTTTTGAAATTATCAACTTCAAGGAAAATTCTTTTAAAAAAGTTGTACCAGTCGAATAAAATTTGTGCAGGAGGCCCCGGAGTTCGTGGGGTTAATTTATGACCCGAATTTGGATTTTCTGAAGGGAAATGGAGGCTATTCTGGTAAACCTAATTGCAGGAGCAAGCACGGCCACAAATTTCAGACCTCATATGTTAGGTAGTAAAATTTTTCTGGTTTCAGAATTTTTTCCGATTTTAAATTTTCAGCCCAACGATATTGTGGAAGTGAGAAATAGACAATGACACTTCAGCCCGTCTATTTGAAAGGAATGAGAATTAACCGCTTCCCTGATTTCCTCGTATATGATATGGGCAATGTGCTTTTGTCAATCATGATTTGCCCGTACGCATTTTCAGAAAGAATCACGTTTTGAGCCAGAACAACGATTGGCACAGAGATGAAGTCAATGCTACGCACCCTTTCTTGTTTGTGACGTCAAACGCCTAGCGAATAGCAACTCTTCCTTCTGCAAAGAGATCGCGCTTATTGTTCATTTGTTTATTCCGTAAATGTTATCAAGCAAAGACTATAATATGAGGAAATGTTCACCGTTGTTTACAATTAAAACATAGCTTAAAACAAGGAGCTTTTTCAGATTAAAATGCTTTAAATTTCACAAAACATCTAAACATAGGGGGGGGGGGTTTCCCAATTCAAAAATATTATTTACTAAACTCGCTATGTGCGATGAAATTGAGAAGTTAATTAAAAACAGTAGTAAACATTCTCTTGTAATAAATATAATTCTATTAATCATATGTTTTATGACACATTTGAACTTAGTTTATTTTGTGTTTGGCGATGCAGCTAGCTGAACGTTCTCGCTTTCGCCAACTCGCCAAGGCTGGTGCTCAAAACGTGATTCTTTCTAAAAATGCTGCCCGTACCTCGTATGGGGTGAATGATTTCAAGTCATGATTCATTATTTTCACTAATAAATATTTATTATAAATTTTGCATTGTTTAATCTTAGCATTTTTCTGATTCAATTAGGCAAAAATTTCTGTTTTGGAAAACCCGGTGATAAAAGATTAAAAATTGCGTAAAATACATGAAAAAAATAGGCATTATTTGAAAGTTTTTTCAAAAATATTTATCAATTAAGTGGTTAAGGGTTCCAGTGCGGATTGGCTGCTTTCTGGCGCATTCATGTAATAAGTTTTTCCTAAATGCAGGAAATCGACAGATCTTATTCAGAAACAAATAAATCATATTGAATTTTTCGATTTTCAATAAGGGTAAAGGAACTCCAAGAATTTTTTTTTTCAAAATTGACGTTTTTAACCCTTTAACGATCATAGCAAGTTCATTGCTAAAATGTCGAAATAAATGAATGATACCGGTAATTAAGAACAAATACATTTCTAAATAAGAAAACGTGATTTTTCACATACAAAATAAAAGGGATATTTTTAGATAAAAATACCGGTGTCAGTGTTGCGTATCGGAATTAAAATTTTGTGGTTTCGTGGCGAAACCAATGAACGTTAAAGGGTTAACCGGATTTCTGAATGTAACAAATATCCGTGCTTTATCGAAAAATGGAAAAAGAACCTCTATTCAATTTCTGTTATTTTCAATACTAATGCCTGCTAATTGTAAGCTTTTAAGTTTATGAGTCGATTAAAGAATATGCCAGAGAGTTTCTTGTTGTTGAAGAATATTTTTATTTTTGAGTAGACTGCTTAACCTTCCTACTCTGTTGAAAATTACTCAAACTTGATAAAAACATTTGACACCAGAATTTTTATTTAAAGCTATTTTACCTCTTTTTTTAACCCCTTGAGGGGCGGTGGTTTCATAGATATACCCCTTAATTTTAATTCCCAAAAGCCACATTCGCACCGGAATTTTGTTAAAGAAAATTAAGGTTTATTGAATGCGTGATGTATAGCGTTTTCTTATTTACAAATAAAGTTGTTTTCAAATTCCGGTGTCAGTCATTAATTTCAATACTTAAGCAATGAATTTGCTCTACCCCGCAAAGGGTTAACCCTTTTCGGCATGGGGAAATTGTGTTAGTAAAATTAGAAATTATCGACTGACACCGGAACTTAGAAACAACTTTTTTGAGAAATTAAAAAACCCTTTTCGCTGTTAATCCAAAATTTCATTAAAATATTATTGATGCCACTTAAATGTTCGGAATTAAAATTAGGGATCCCCTGGGCACTTGTGCCGGAAAGGCTTAACTTGGTTCTCTGTAGCTTTTATTTAACTTAGTGTATAAAGAAATTTCTGGTTCAAATCGAATTAAATATATGATAGAAACGGGTCTATTTGAACCATTCAGGGCAGGAAGGTTAATTTAGGGATAACCTTATCTCAGAGGCCGCGTTACTGGCTATTTTTCGGGAGTTAGATACATAGTTTAAAAATATACACTTTTCTTATCACTATTTTTCAGATAAATTTTTACCTTGCCAAGTAACAGCAATTTCGGCTAGTAAATAAATCAAGGTTTTCTTTTAAAAAATAGTGATGAGAAAAGAATAGATTTCGCAGTCATGCGTTTAGTGCCCCAACTAAATCCAATCAGACACCGCATTTGACATTTATGCTTACTCCTTACTAAAATTAATTAAAAATATTGATGAAAATGGCTTTAATTTTGGTACTAGCATTAATTTACTCGAAACAGTATATTTTAACATCAAAATCAAGATCAAATAAAGCGTTCTATTACTTAGTTAAAATTTAGAGCATTTTCTCGATTTTTTTTTTTTTTTTAATTAAAAGACTTTTTAATGATGTTGCTAAACATGCTCCGATCAGACAACTACATTTGATTAATGAAAAAACGTAACTAAATAATCGCATTTTAAGTCTCATATAGGAATATGAAAAATAAAATTAAATGTAAACTAGTATTTTAATTTGAGCTTTCGCTTTGCTAACGCCAGAATCAAAGAACAAACTTATTTATTTTAAATTAATACCCTGAAATTCATATCTTTAATCTGAAAAATTAATTAATTTTATGCAAAAGCGCATATCTCTTTTAATACTATTCTCATTACTCCAAGTTTAATGAATATATTTTTTAAAAAGAGAAATTGATTGTTTTTCACCCTTTTCAAAAGCGCCACGTTTATTCGTTGTCTATTTGTTTTTCCATTTCAAATTATTAGATACTTTTCACAACGTGGTTTTATGAAATATTTTGTGATATTATTTATTTAAAACTAAAACGATTGAATAAGATCCAGATGGAAAATTTACGACTGCTATAGTTAATTTACCGATTGAAAAATCGTGTAATTAATCTAGTATAATTGTGTGACAATTGTGTAACAAATTAATCTAGTATAATTTCATATGCACCGTTTTCTGCAGTTTAAATATATTGACCTTCGATTTATTCTGTTGAGCTGATCCTTTGTGTCTGACCAGATTATATGATCGTTGAGGATATTTGGGTGAAATAGTCCTCTAGTGTTCGTGTCCGGGATGGCTCAGTTGGAAGAGCATTGGCGGTTTCAGCCAATACATCCCTGGTTCGAATCCTGGCCCGGACTTTTTTCACCCACATGGAAAATGTACAGCTACTAAAACGATTATTTTTTTTTTAATTAAACAGAGCAGAAAATAATATTCAAGATTGTGTGACATTATCTGTGCTGTGGACCCACTTAAATTATGGTGAAAAGAAGAAAAAATAACTTATTAAATTTATTCATTATATAAAGCACACAAGGAAAAAAAACATTATGCATTGTTACAGGTTTCGTACGCTTCAGGGAATTTTTCAGGGCTAATATTAGTATTTTTTTAAAGAAAAAAATCTAGGTTAAACATTTGAATATTCACCTTAATTGAGAAGAGAATATATATATATATATATATATATATATATATATATATATGTGACGATTTCAGGAGAACTCACTCGAATTATTTCCACTGGTTAAAAAGAAACACACAGTCATGGCAAGCGAGGGAAAAAACAAAAATAATAAATAAATGTAGAAGATCCAATAATTAGTCATGGGCTGCTGTAAATTCATTTATTAAATTCGTGATAATGAGGAAGGAAAAGCTCCTTTTTGCAAAAATTCCATCATTATTTCAGCGAGCTGTCCTCATCGAAGAAGCAACCCAAGAAATCTTCAGAAGAATCTTCTTCTCATCTCGAGACTTCCCCCTTTTAAACTAAAAAGAAAGTTCTGGAACATTCTGTAATCTCTAACCATCATTATTTTATGTAAACAGAATTCTTGTCCAGCTACGAGATTATTTTAAACAGACGATAAATTTATTTTAAAAAAATATATATATTATTTAACCAATTTATAATTGACTCAGAATTTTAAATATCTTAGGCAGACGATTTTTATACATGATTAATTTTAAGAGAAAAAGAAAAGAAATGAATTTATTAACCCTTTCCGGCACGGGCAAAATCTGTAGTAAAATGAGAAATTATGAACTGACACCGGAATTCACAAACGAATTTTTTAGATATTTTGAATTCCTTAATTTAAGCTTTTATTGTAAAAGCAAAATTTTACTAAAATATTACTGGTGCCGTTTGCAAGTTTGGAATTAAAATTAGGTATCCCAGACCGGGCACAGTGTGCCGGAAAAGGTTAATATGCAAATTATCGTTGACGGCGGAAAAATAAATAAATAGATAAAATAAAATAATGATATTTTTTAAAGGTATGGGTTTGGAATAAATTTAATAAGACTTTCTTAAAAAGGGTTGATAAAAACATAGAAGAAATCAGTTTTATTTGGAATATTAAGAAATAAAGTTTTAATTAAGAATATTTTTAATTTAGAGCCATCTTTTTAAATTTACGCATACTGGATTAATGTTTTTTAAGGCAAATTAAGAATTTATATCGTCTGCATAAGGATTAACATATTAGATTTAGAAACAAGATTTTAATTTAATAATTTGAAGTAAGTACGGAACACTATTATAAGAAAATTAAGATAGTATAACGGTTAGTTTTGGCGAAAAAAATTTAAATTTGTAATATTATCCCCCCTCCCCAAGACTTTGTATGAAATTGATAGTTAAATAAAACTACAAGTTCAGACAACAGAAATATAATAATTTAGAAAAGTTAAATTTTGGAATAAAACTGTCAAACTCAGGAAGCCAAGAGATGGAAGAAAAGAAAATTAACGCAATATAAAAAATACTAGCGATTAAAATAAAATAGTTGACAGAAAATAATTCTGAATTGAATTTAGGTAGGAGCATTTCCCTGTAAGAAATACAATAATGTTACAACATCACTTACCATTTGTAAGTGCATAGGAGATAATACATATAATAACAGTATATAAGTTATGAATATTAATAAGCAAGAGATAAAAATATAATAAAAACAATAAAAATTCGTTCTCATGGAAGTTTAAATAATTACAATGACTTAATGCATAGTTTATTTTAAATAAGTCCTTTAAATGAAAAAAGTCTTTCAAGAATATATAAAAGAGTCTTTTTCAATGTCCAGTGAATACAGTCTCTTTAATTAAAAATCTTCAAACCTAGTTTAATCTTTGGTTTTAATGTTATGTTGGATCCAACATCTTTCAGAAATATATCAATTTTTCAATAATAAATAGCATCACTCTCAATATCAATAATAAATAATATAGAAAAATTTAAATAATAAAAATAACAACAATAATAAGTAATAGTATAATAAGACTCCATATCCTAATATTTTTCAATAAGAGTATAATACTAAACTTCATTATAGAAATAATAATAATAATAATAATAGTAAAACAAGAGTATAATCAAAAGAAAATATCACTATTTGTTTATTATTGATAGGGAAAATATTGGTTGAGGATAAAAATAATTACATAGCAACTAAATAATTTTCTTATCTTCTAATAGCATAAGAAAGTATTTTTTGCTAGCCGAAAGTATAAATAAAAAAAATCATAATAATTCCAAAATCCAAATTAAATTAAATCTAACTATTTAGAAAATGGACTCTCAACCAGTATTTCCTTACAATAATTCCTCTCTGATACTCTTTTACAAAATTGTCAAATTTGGTTATAAATTTTCAATGCCAAATGTAGAATAATGTTTTATCTACACATGGTTTATAAACTTCAATAATAAAATACAATAGGAATGAAAGGTGTCATTCTTAATTGAGAAATGGAAATAAAAATAGTGTGCTTTTTTTTTTTTTTTTTTTTTTTTTTTTTGAAAAACTTTTAATATCTAGTTTTCACAATCACTGAAAATCACATATTATGTTATAGGTTTGAGTAGAATCATTAGATTTTATAACTGTTATAACATAAATATCTGCTGAATAAATAGAATAATATTAATGTCAAATACATGAGTAAATATAATTAGACTTAAACACCCTTAAAATTAATTTATCAACATCAATTTGAAAGCTTTTACAATCAAAGTGTTCACCTTATGCCTGCATAAGGTGCCCAATTTAACCCCAAAAACTCCCCAAAACAAGTAATATTCTTGTAGGCCTCCAAGAACATACCTGCTGATGTTGAAAATTATGGGTTTTTTTTTATGGTAAATGGTTTTAATGGTTTAATGGTTTAATGGTATTTGGTAAATGGTTATGGTAAAAGTTTTTTTATGGTATTTTTTTTATGGTTGTTTATGGTAAATTTAATCTATTGTCTTGACTTTAGTTTGATCTAGTGATTGTATCTGAGGTTTTGTTTGTTTTTTGGGTTGCTCATGAAACAGTTTAAAATCTTCGGGTGAAAAATAGGGTCTTAATTTAGAAACATGCACAATAACGGAATTCTGTCCTGTCTCATAATTAAATTTATCTATTTCATAAGTTACATCAGAAAGTTTATTTATAATTTTATATGGTCCAGAGAAAGTAGGTTCTAATTTTCGAGTGTTAGGGTATTTAAATTCTTCATAAATTACAGAGTCTTGTATTTTTAATGGGCATTCGACAAAATGTCGATCATAGAGTCTTTTACTTTTAAGGTGAAATTCCTGAGTTCGCGCTTTCGCAATTTTGAGGGCTTTGTCTACTGGTGGGTAATAGTTTTGTTTTAAAGGAGATTCATAAGGCAATTGACCATAAAATAAATAGGCAGGTGGGAACTTGGTGATAGAATGGGGCGTATTGTTGTATTCTTCGATGACTTGGTTTAATAATCTAGTCCAAGGTATTTTAGAAGAAGTGGAATTAACTTTACATTTAAGCCTGGTAACTATAGTCTGATTAACGCGCTCTACCTTTCCATTGGTCTGAGGATGATGTGCGGATGTAAAACGCTGTTGAACATGATGATTTCTAAGGAATTTCTTAAATCTTGGAGATCTGAAAGATTTATGTCTGTCACTAAGTATTTTTTGAGGTGCTTTGATATTGAAAATTTGTTTTAAACAGTTAGTGTATGTTTCAGTGGTAACATTTTTGGAGGGAAAAGCCCAAACAAATCTAGTTGCATGATCTATTATTATGTGTAAGAATTTTTTTGTTGAGTTGTAATAGTTAAATCCACCAACAGTATCAATAGAAAGACATTCAAAAGGTTGATCTGTTGCTGGCATAGCTTGTAATAAGCCGAATCTTTTCTGTTTTGGTTTTTTATTTTTCTGACAGGTATCGCAATGTTTAACAAATTCTGTAATGTCTATTGTCATATTAGGCCAATAATAGTTGGGAGATATTAAATTAAGCATTTTTTGAATCCCTAAATGTCCAAAATTATCATGAGCAATATGGAGTAATTTTCTTCTTAATGACATTGGTACAACAATTTTTTTGAATCCCTTTTTCTGAACTATAATAATTCCATTCTCTTTTTTATATTTTTTGTCACAAACATTGTCTTTGTCTTGCATCTCTATAATTTCTTTCCTATCTAGCAATAAACTAATATGTTGATTAAAATGACAAATAGGATTTCGTGACAACATGTCTGCTTCGACATTTGTTGAACCCTTTTCATATTTTATCTCATAATCAAACATACTAAGTTTGAGCGACCATCTAAAAAGCCTACCTCTTAAGTTTTTAACACTCTTTAACCATACTAGAGATGCGTGGTCCGTATGAATTGTAAACTTGACACCATGAAAGTAATGATAGAATTTGTCAAGAGTATCTATAATAGCTAAACATTCTAATTCAGTTATGAAATAATTTTGTTCATAACTCTTCAAAATTCTAGAATGATAAGCAATAGGATGTAAGAAATTATCTTTATCAGGTTGTTTTAGAACGGCACCTACTGCTATCTGAGAGGCATCTACAAACATATGTAAAGGTAATTTAGGATCATAAATTTTCAGGATGGGTTTTGCAATTAAAGAATTTTTTAATTTTTCAAAAGACTCCTGGCACTCAGAGTTCCATTCCCATATTGTATCTTTTTTAAGTAATCGATTTAGAGGATATCTAATTTCAGCATATTTATTTATGAATTTATGGTAAACATTAATGGAACCTAGAAATCGTTGTAACTCTTTCACATTGGAAGGAGGTTTTAAATTTTTGATGGTTTCAATATTGGCATTTGCTGGTGTTATAGTTCCATTAGTGATTTCATAACCTAAGAAATTTATTTTATTTTGGCCTAATTTACATTTAGAAAGTTTAAGTTTAATGTTTTCTTGTTTGCAAATGTCAAAAATTTGAGCTAAATGGTTTAAATGTTCTTCTAAAGAGGAAGAGAAAATTATAATATCATCAAAATAGTGGCACGCAAAGTCGATTTTATATTTATTAAGGATTCTTCGAATGGTTCTATTGAATATGGGAGGGCCCGTTTTTATGCCAAAAGGGAGCACGAGCCACTCAAAAAGTCCAAAATTGGTTGCAAATGCTAATTTTTCTGTATCGGATGGATGTATTGGTATGTGCCAGTAGCCAGAGGCTAAATCCAAAGTTGAAAAATACTGAGCACTACTCAATTTATCTAAAATTCCATCGATACGGGGCAAGGGTTCTGCATCATTTTTAATTATTGCGTTTAATTTTCTATAGTCTATACATAATCGCGTTTTTTTACCTTCCTCTCTTTTCATAACTAGTGTAACAGGGGCAGAATAGGGGCTATTACTTTCCTTTATCAGTCCGGCTGCTAACAATGATTGAATTTGGTTTTTTATTTCTATTTCTTCTAGAGGAGATGTTCGGTAGGGCCTCAAAGATATAGGTAGGTCTGAGTTTAGTATAACGCGTTGTGGTTCAATATTAATCCTACCCACATCATATTTATGCTTTGCAAAAATATCACTATAAATATGAACTAATTCCCTTAAATTTACATCTTGAATTAAATTTATTTCCCCAGTTAAATCTGAATCCGAATTATCGCGAAAATTTTGAAGAGTCATGGAACCTCTATAATCAGGATGCACATTAATTGCGTGATCATATTCAACACAGTCTTCATTTTTCATAATATTTCCACAAGTAGATTGTAACTCTATATCATGATTATTTACATTCAGTGTTTCATTATCATAATTATCTATTGCTACAGTATTACCAGTATTTAATTTCATATCTTTTTTATATTCAGAGGTTACAAATTCATTAGATTGATCCCTGTTTTGTTGTACTTGGTCCATATTTACGGTATTGAAATGAAGGGATCTCTCATTATGTATGGATATACTGTTAGTTATAATTTCCCTTCCCTGCCTTACAATACAATTTTTACATTCTATGGTTAATTTAAATTTAGAACATTCTTTTAACCCCAAAATAGCATAATCCAAATTTGTATTGCATACTAAAAAGTTAACATATTTTTTAATTTTACCCACTTTTAGAAGAACACTACATTTTTTATTTATATGTAAAAATCCTTTTGCCTGACCAATGGTAACTGAGGGTATAGTCTCAATTTTAGCATTAAGTTTTTTAACAAATTTAAGTGGCAATAATGCAATAGTTGAACCAGTATCTACAACACATGGTAAATTATAATTATTTGTACATCCATACACAATTAATTGACAAACATTATGAGAATTATTTTGTGAGATATTTGGAAGAGTATCAGAGGATGGCAACTCATTCCTAAAAATACATTCTCTTTCCCAATGAAAAGCATTACTCACACCCCTATTTGTGCATATCCTACAAGGTCTTGAAGGGTATGAATTTTGAATATAATTATTTTGACAAACTCTAGGTCTTTGAAACTGAGATTGCCTTTGGGGAATCCAATTCCTAGGTGTAGTATTCGGCCTAACTGGCTGAATCCAGGACCTAGTTGGTTGAAAAGGTTGAAAATTTTGTCTAGCTGATGGTTGATTTATTACTTGGTTTGAAACTAGTGGGGTGGAAACTTCCACGAATTGTTTGACAACCCGGTACCATTCGGTGGTACTACTAGGAGGATTTATAATAATACTGTTTTTGAATTCTGGTTTTAAACCATCAGTTAAACCTTGTAATAGTATATTTTCACTAAGATGTAATTTCCTACCAATTTCCACTTTCTTACGAAAATAAGTTTCTAAATTGTCTAAATTATCTAATTTCAGATTTGAAAAATCAGAAAAACTCGGGAAGTCTAATTCAATGAGTCTTTCTATCAAAATTTTCTTAATTTGTTCATAATCCGTACAATTTAAGCAGTCATTGATGTAAATTTTTTGCGCTTCACCTTTCAAATATTGCGCAATAGAATTAAATTTCCATTCTAGATTTTTCTGTTCCCTATCACATGTTTTATCAAAATAAGTTAACCAAGACAAAATGTTCATTCCAGAACTCGGGTCAAACGGTACGAACTTAGGATCTTCCATAATTTTTTGATTCTTACTCATTAGAATAAATGAAGCACTTCTATTTTCTTTATTAAATCCTGATCGTAAAATCATTCGCAATAAATTTCAAAGTTAATAATTTCTATCAATTACATATTTTTTCAAAATTACTATATTTAGCTGCTAACTTTAACCAGAAATTTTATCTAATAAAACAGAAATTGTAAATATCATAGATATACCTTAAATTGGGATCAACTTTTAATTCTATTATTTTATAGATCATAAACATATTCAAAAATTTTAATTATAGGTAATTCCTTACTTAAAATCACAAAATTTACAAAAAAATTAATCATATTTATCAGTCAAAATTCTAGCAACAGCCTTGCACAGTTCCATATTCTTACTGAATTTAAATAAATTATAAGAATCCGGGAACCAAAGATCACTGTCACTAGAAATTCTAACAAATAAAGGAAAAAACATAAATGTTAACTTAATTTTCAGCTCAAATGTCTAGTTGTAGGAACATTATCATGAAAATACTGCATTCTGAGAATAGTTCTTGATAACAAACAAATATCAATAAAATAGAAAATGTACTTTTTAAAAGTAAACTTGAGCTACTAAGTTTTTTATATAATTCCTTATTATTACAAAATTGCCTTTAATCGTGCATAAAAATGTCATAATAGTCTTAATAAGTAACAGTAAATATCTTAAGAACATCATACTCCTCAATTAAATCCTTAAGAATAAAAATATTTCAATCTCCAACACATAATAATGATAATAATAATGCTCATAAATTGGTAAGTAAGTAAGATTCACAGATAAATAATCAAATAAATAAATAAATTAGTAAATTAATAAATTAACTTCAAATTACTCTCATCAATAAAATAATAAATAAATAAATAAATAAATAATAAATACTTTCCATCAATCATAAATAGAATAGAAATAATAATCAAAACATTTAATAAAATAAACTTACAGTTCACGAAAAATCTTCAATAAAATCCATTCTTCATTAAATTCCTCATCAAATACCTTTCGCATACTCACCACTTTGAAGTTATTAATTTTTTAAAAATTTGTCATTATGACCATGATTATCTTGAGTCATCAGTTACACATAAACAGCAAAAAGGTGGAATATCAGGCCTCAGGAATTCACGAAATATTTAGAAGAAATCTTTCAAACCACTCGCACAGAAAGCTGTTTAACATTAAAATCTCCTCTGTTACATTCACTCGAGGAATCAAAAGATAATGGCAATTCTTGCTTAATAACACTTTCAACCATGGCGGGAAAAATTTTCGGCGATCCATATTTTTGTCATCACTTCGTTTCAGTAGATTCATTCGATTCATTTACATAGCATTTTACTTCTTCAGTAGATTCATTTCAAAATCCGAAACAGGCACTAGCACAGGCATTACCTATCCTGTGCGACTTTTCGATTAGTTGTGACGATTTCAGGAGAACTCACTCGAATTATTTCCACTGGTTAAAAAGAAACACACAGTCATGGCAAGCGAGGGAAAAAACAAAAATAATAAATAAATGTAGAAGATCCAATAATTAGTCATGGGCTGCTGTAAATTCATTTATTAAATTCGTGATAATGAGGAAGGAAAAGCTCCTTTTTGCAAAAATTCCATCATTATTTCAGCGAGCTGTCCTCATCGAAGAAGCAACCCAAGAAATCTTCAGAAGAATCTTCTTCTCATCTCGAGACTTCCCCCTTTTAAACTAAAAAGAAAGTTCTGGAACATTCTGTAATCTCTAACCATCATTATTTTATGTAAACAGAATTCTTGTCCAGCTACGAGATTATTTTAAACAGACGATAAATTTATTTAAAAAAATATATATATTATTTAACCAATTTATAATTGACTCAGAATTTTAAATATCTTAGGCAGACGATTTTTATACATGATTAATTTTAAGAGAAAAAGAAAAGAAATGAATTTATTAATATGCAAATTATCGTTGACGGCGGAAAAATAAATAAATAGATAAAATAAAATAATGATATTTTTTAAAGGTATGGGTTTGGAATAAATTTAATAAGACTTTCTTAAAAAGGGTTGATAAAAACATAGAAGAAATCAGTTTTATTTGGAATATTAAGAAATAAAGTTTTAATTAAGAATATTTTTAATTTAGAGCCATCTTTTTAAATTTACGCATACTGGATTAATGTTTTTTAAGGCAAATTAAGAATTTATATCGTCTGCATAAGGATTAACAGATTAGATTTAGAAAAAAGATTTTAATTTAATAATTTGAAGTAAGTACGGAACACTATTATAAGAAAATTAAGATAGTATAACGGTTAGTTTTGGCGAAAAAAATTTAAATTTGTAATATATATATATATATATATAATGCTGGTACTGAAGAATTCCCTTTTATTGAAATTTCAGTACAAGTACGACACCTATTATTATGATTTGTAATAAAGAAGTTAGCAATTATATTTTAAAAAGGAGTGCCAAAAACATTGACCTCGGTTTTTATTGTTATAACATTGCGCCTTAGGCAAATGAACTGAAATACTAAATACTGTACAAAAAAGTTACAGAATTTTATAAAATCGATTACATTTTTCCCGGGGATTAATTCTTAAAATGTACATAATTAAAATTTTTGCAAAAAAAATTTCCAGTCACCGTACGAAATTCCGTACAAAATTTGCATCCTTACAAAACATTTTCCAATGAATAAAATGTCTACTGTGTCCTACATTAAGGTCATTACACGAAATTTCAACATTTTATCAGAAAAAGTCACAGATATACGAAAATACATAAATGCTGACTTGAACCATTTTTGGATGTCAGGATATGAGTTCGCAAAGGGGAAAAATCGTGTCAGATGATCGTGTTTCAGGTGTCATACACAAATTAAGAAAAAAAATAATGATTGCTACTCTCATTTACATTTAAACTCTGCGACTTTTTATGTTAAAAAGCTGAAATTTTGTAGATGAGCTTATTACAGAGATCGTATGCATCCAGGAATTTAGAAAAATTTAACCGTATTAGTACCAGAAATTTCTCAAAATAGTCGCTATACCTGAAGATAGATTTTTTAATTTTCACTTTATTAACCCTTTCTGGCACAGTGTTAATTTTAATTCCAAACTTTTGACTCCACCTAATTTTAATTCCAAACTTGCTATTGGCACCAATAATATTTTAATAGAATCTTGCTTTTACCGTAAAGGCTTAAATTAAGGATTTTTTTTTTTGATTTCTTAAAAAGTCGTTTGTAAATTCCGGTGTCAGTCGATAATTTCTCATTTTACTAACAGAATTTGTCTGCGCCGGAAAGGGTTAAATAAGGAAGACATCACAAAAATTTTGATAAAATGTGCTTAAAAGTCATTGAAACTTACGAACTCAGTATTACTGAGATTTATTATTATTATTATTTACGGACATTAAGGCACTATTTAGAGACATTTTACTCACTGGAAAAATTTTTGTACTGGAACCGGATAAAAAATTTATATTTTGTACTTCTTTACAATCAATTCCCTGAAAATTTGAATCGATTTCAGACAATTTTATACTTTTTTTTATGTAAATTTGTAATTTATAAAATATGCCTATGATCAATATATAAGGAATAAAAGCCGAGGTCAACATTGATGGGACATTCTGCGTAGAAAAGCGAATGTTCCTTGTTCTATTGGCGGAAAGCTCTTTCTGTTTGGGAAATTTAATTCGTGCCGTAAAATTCTATCACTTAATTATGACACACTAATTCGGTTCGAAAAGAACCCAGCATTGGTATCTATCAATCACATCCCAGAGATTGTCAGGAGATTGGTGTCAACTATTATGGAAAATTTATAATTGGCAGCAGTGGGGAGGTGAGATACGCGTACAAAGTCACTCAAAGAGCTCACAGAAAACAATGGTGCTAAAATGAAGGTTAAGTACAATATTACAAAAACAAGGTTTTTTTTTTTTTTTTTTTTTTTGGAATTAAAAATATATATATACATAAAAAAATTTATAAGTTTTTTAATATTTTTTTAATATTTTGATAAATGTTTTGTAATTTTTTACAGACAAAAATAAAAGTAGAAGATGAAGGACGTTAGCAATAAAAACGTAAAGGAAAGCCAAAGTATTAGCCCTTTGCACTCGAGAGGTGATTCGAATGAGTACAAGTGTCCCACGTAAATGGGTACTCCAAATGCTCTGGACATCAGTATTTTTAAAAAATTATCTTCGCCTTATCTAAAGACCAAATAATTTGTAATAAAAGATGGCGAAATAAACTATAAGATATTTGTGGTGTCGAAAACATTTGGTGTCCCGATTTACTTTGGAATACCTGACAACACTAGTGGTGAGCAGTGGCGCCAATTTTTGAAAAATATTGGGTTGGTTCAAAAATATTGGGTGGGCTCAAAATTATATTGATAAAATGGTACAACCAGTTTGTTCTTCTTAACCCTTTCCGGCACACTGTGCCCGGTCTGGGATACCTCATTTTAATTCAAAACTTGCAAACGGCACCAGCAATACTTTAGTAAAATTTTGCTTTTACAATAAAAGCGAAAATTAAGGAATTCAAAATATTTGAAAAATTCGTTTGTGAATTCCGGTGTCAGTCGATAATTTCTCATTTGATTATAGATTTTGCCCCTGCCGGAAAGGGTTAAAAGTGAAAGATGAGAATTTTAAGTCAAACTATCATATTTTAATAAAGTTCCAATTTTATTAATTTACATACTTGTGCGTTTTTCCTAATAAAAACACTAATATTTATTGTAATATCATCATATCACAAACATGACTACACATTGACGTAGCTGAAAGCTAAATATGGACATTTCAATTATTTGGGATTTATGGATGTCAATTGGAGAATTAAAATACATGATCATTGACAACATAAATTTTGTTGTAAGGAGAAAAATAATCATAAAAAATAATTAAATAAATAATTAAATAGAACAATAAAAATTGAGTATGCTAGGATTTAAAATTATTGGGTGGGCTCGGACCCCATTTGTCCATATAAGTTGGCGCCACTGGTGGTGAGTTACAGTTACCTTTCGAGTGCAAAAGGTTAATTCCGATATTTAATGTCTAGTAATTATAGGTGGGGTTGTTTGAACTAAAGGTAGGCCTCGCATCTTAGTTAGCAGCTGTCTAATAATTAACGAGAAGAATTTTTAGTACAAATTAATTTTTCCAAATGGAAAGGACTTTCCGTACGGCCCAGTAGTGAGAAGGTATAAGAAAAAATAAATAACTATTCTCAGTTACTCACTCTTCTGAGAATCATTTCTTTATCTTTAGAAACACGATAAATCATGCGTAATTTAGAGAAAATAAAATTTGTTTTAGAAATCTGAAGAAAAATTTCTGAATCTAAAGGTTATTTTGCAGCTCATAATTTCTGGTAAGTTTCCTCAGTTATTTATGCAGTGTGTTAACCCTTTAACGGACAAAGCATTCTCACTGCTAAGATATTGAAATAAATGAGTGACACCAGTAATTGCAAAAAAATATATTTGTAAAAAAAAAAAAAAAAAAAAAAAAAAAAAAGAGGCGTGATTTTTTTTTTTTACTTACATAATAAAACTGATTTTTAAAAATTAAAATTCCGGTGTCTTTGTTGCATGACGGAATTAAAATTTTGTGGTTTCGTAAAGAAACCAATGAACGTTAACCCTTTGCGGTGCAGGGCAAATTCATTGCTTAACCCTTTCCGGCACACTGTGCCCAGTCTGGGATACCTAATTTTAATTCCAAACTTGCAAATGGCACCAATAATATTTTAGTAAAATTTTGCTCTTACAATAAAAGCGTAAATTAAGGAATTCAAAATATCTAAAAAATTCATTTCTGAATTCCGGTGTCAATCGATTATTTCTCATTCTACTAACAGATTTTGCCCGTGCCGGAAAGGGTTAAGTGTTGAAATTAATGACTGACACCGGAATTTGAAAACAACTTTATTTTTAAATAAGAAAACGCTATATTTCACGCATTCAATAAACAGTAATTGTTTGAAACAAAATTCCGGTGCCGATATGGCGTTTGGGAATTAAAATTAAGTGGTATATCTATGAAACCACTGTGCCGCATAAAGTTAAGCAGTTAATCAGTTTTTCAAACTGTTTCAACACGAAATATCGGTTTATCGGATTCCATCAATACTGTAGTGAACATTTTAAACTGCTGTAGGAGATATACAATGGAGTTAGGAATAAAAAAGGAGATACATAATGTAGAGTTTACCAATTGCGTGTGAAATAATTTATCACCAGAAGGCGGCTCATTTTTTATATTGCATTAGCAGTTTCAGATGATCGCCGCAGCGAACTTCCTCCAGTAAATTTTTAATAGAAAATTTCACTTTATTTTATCAGCTTGTTTACCCAATTATTCTCTCACAACTATCGAAAAAAAATCCTATTTGTTTTTATTACTGTTGGATATTGGTCAGGGTATTGTAATCTCTTCCACTGCCACTCACTGATTGTTTAGTTTGTCACAATGTGGCAGAACGTACACGAAAAAATACATTTAAATTTTTGGCTATAATTTGGAGTGAAATTCTATCTTAATAAAGCATTTAAATTAAAAGAACATTTCTATTCAAATTTTCTGGTGGAAGTTTGTCCCAGCAGAAATATACCATTGCGAAATTGCTTATAGTTGAAGCTTCACCATTTGAGGTTATATAACTCCAATTTATTTATTATTCATTGTTTTATGTTGGGAACAATTTTGTTTACCATCTTCTTCAACGATATCCCACTTCAACAATATACACACTTCATCTCGCGCTTTATGCGGATGACACCTATATCTACACCTCTGTTCGCCGATACACATATAAAGGCACTTGCAGACTCATATAAAAGACTTGTTTGAACAGATGTACACTATGGTGCGTATTAACCCCTTTGCGACGGGAGCTTTTTACGAAATTTTTAATGTTTTGTCACCGTTTTTGAAAAAAACAGAAATATGTGTTTTATTAAATCGAGAAAATGCTTTGACTAAATTGAGCAAACTTTACAGCATAATTTTACTGGTGGTGTTAAACAAGGATTCTTAAGCCTTTTTGCGGCACGTATGCATGTAGCTCGTCCCCAAGGGGTTAATTAATGAAAATAAAACTGCTGCAGTACATTTCTCAAGCAAACTAACAGACCTAACAGAATTATTATTAATAACACTGCCATCCCTTGGTCAGAGGATGCGAAATAACTAGGTGTCATCTCACTTTAGTGTACTAGTTAAGGCCCCTGTCCTCGCTCGAGGAAACGCTCGCGAACTAATGCTATTCCTATGGGGAAGCATTTTTCTAATAACTCTTTCGCATTTTGACATTTTTGAATAATTTTTTTTTTATTGCATTGGATAGCTGAGGTGCATGCCGACAGCGAACCTTTTTTACTTTTTCGATTTTGGTTGGAGATATATTTCTTAAAAAGCACTTTTAGTTTCGAAACCGGTTTTGAAAGAGAAACTAACTTTGTAAAAAATATCTGCAACCAAAATCGAAAAGGTAAAAAAGGTGCGCTGTCGGCATGCACTTCAGCTATCCAATGCACAAAAAAAAATTATTCAAAAATATCAAAATGTAAAAGAGTTATTAGAAAAATGCTTCCCCATAGGAATAGCATTAGCTCGCGAGCGTTTCCTCGAGCGAGGACAGGGGCCTTAATTATGCAAAGAGATCTAAAAACTATTATCCTATGTAAACACGTAAATGATCTAGTTAAAAACTTTCATAGAAAAATTTGTGATATACCTAACGAAATTATACTACTACCTGTAAGCTACTACTGTACTTCTACATGCGTAGCTACCTGTTTATGAGGCCTTCGAGCCCCATCATCGAAAACATCCAAGGTTTTCCATTTCATGGACACCCAGTGATCTCTATGTATTCATCTCATTTAAATTGATATCTGTCAATTTCTTTCATTTTTATATTTTCTTATATCAACCTTCACCCCACCCCAATCCCAACTATTCACTCTATATTTATTGAGAAAAAAAATTATGTTGCCCTCATTAATACATATTTTGTTAATGAGTCGTTCGCCGTATCCTTTACAATTTTTCCTGCATTAGCTTTGTGAAAGTGACTCATGAACAAGTGCTAACTTTTATTTATTTTTATTCTTTTTCTTTTATATAGTAATTTTATTAACTACAGCTATACCAAAATATTATAGTCCTTTTAATACAGGGTGTCAAACAAATAACACCCTGATTTCAAAATTAAATTTCTCAAAAACAAAGATCAATAGAATTATGCAGTAAACGGTTTGTTTATCAGGTAAGCTGTAAAAATCTTATATAAAAGTTTGGAACGGTAAATATTTTGAAAAGATTGTGTTCTGATTGCAAAGAATGCTTTGATTTGACATTTTTCTTACTTTAGATTGCTGCCAGAGAATGTGTTTTTCGGCTTAAAGTGCCATATTTCATAGTTTTTTGAAATTTCGTAAATTTCTTTAATTTCGTAAATTTTGTAAATTTCTAAAAATTTACTTCGAAAACTCTTTAAAATATTGCACTGTAAGCTGAAAAATTATTTCTCTGCAGGCAATCTAAAACAAGAAAAATGTCAAATAAAAGCATTCTATGCAATCAGAACGCAATTTTTTCAAAATATTCACTGTTTGAAATTTCTGTATAAGATTTTTACAGCTTACCTAATGAAAAAACCGTTTACCGCATATTACTATCGATCTTTGTTTTTGAGAAATTTAATTTTGAAATCAGGGTGTTATTTTCTGGACACCCTGTAACTTATTATGCTCGAAATTAAATTAATTAAAATAATATAATTGACTTAAGTTTAGAAACTTAAATCTAAAAAAAATTTTAATTATACTATAATTATAGTTTTTCTCTGTTCAGTTATGCTTTTTTCAATGAAGTAATTTATACTACACCCATACCTTTTCCAAATGAATCACAAGAACTTGAGATATCTTGACTACAGTACTGACGACTGGATGTTTGGGCAGGGGTGCGAGTGTTCAGGGGAAAACGCAATCAGAAACTGTGTATAATAGCAGTATTTTGTTAAATAGAAATTAGTCTTTTTTTTTTTTTCAGTTCATTTATATTATTTGAAGTATTTTCTTATGAAAATACTGGTTGTAACCTCTTTCTTTGATTGTGTTTTTCCTGATCACTCGACAGCCTGTAACGCTAGAACGGCCGTAAGCGGTCATTTGAGCCACTACCGCATGAATATATTTCATTTCAAAGCAAAAATTTCATTACAAATTAAGTTTAAAAAATACAAACTTTTAAAAAAAGCTAAATATAAGAGCTAAACTGTTCTAAATCAAAATTCTGCTGTGAAATATTTTATAAAACTTGTTTAATATTTTTGGCCTTTTTAGTATTAACCCTTTCCGGCACACTGTGCCCGGTCTGGGATACTTAATTTTAATTCCAAATTTACAAATGGCACCAATAATATATTAGTGAAATTTTGCTCTTACTATAAAAGCTTAAATTAAGTATATCAAAATATCTAAAAAATTCGTTTGTGAATTCCGGTGGCAGTCGATAATTTCTCGTTTTATTAACAGATTTTGCCCGTGCCGAAAAGGGTTAAGCCGAATGCAGCTAAAATACATCTTACACTGCTTTACCTTATTAATCAAAAATAACTGTTAAAAATTTCTGGTAAGAATTCGAAATGCTTAACTAAAAATTAAGCCAGATGAGGCAACACTGAATTTCATTGTTGGAAACCACACTTTACAGGGTGGTTCAAATTAAAGTATCCCTGTTTGAGACGCACCAGCAAGAGAAGCAGTGGATGAAACAATTTTATATTTGGAGCATATACATATCAGACCACGGGAAACTGATTGATGCAATAAAAAATTTTAGTTCAAATAAAGGCCACCAGGGGATAAAAAGGCGCTGCAATCGGTTTAAAATAAGAAAAATGAAATAAAATTTTAAATTCTCACTGCTAAGTTTTTATTATTCGTCGCCTAATAAGAACACTAATAAAATTTATCGCAGCATATATTAATAAAACCGAAACGAATAATACAATTAAAAGTTATTGGTGCGAATAAACAATTTGGCACCAACATCCTTGGTCATGTTGCGCCCCACCAGTGGCCGAGAGGTTCGGACCTCTCAACTGGTAGACGGCAGGTGCTGGGTTCGAACCCAATCGCGGCTGTCGGCCTAACCGTTCGGAGTTCTCCGTGGTTTTCTTCGAACCTTGCGTAAATACGGGTTAGGTTCCCTTAGAAAGACCCCCACGGAGGGCACTCCCCCTGGTCCTATATCCCATTAGCGTAGATAATCGGACGACAAAAATCAACCAACCTTGGTCATGTTGCATTTTTTCTTATCTTAAACCGATCGCATGTCGCGATCCATGCTCGCTGTAAAATTGCTCAGACTAATCTCTTTAACCCCTTTGCAGTCTGCAAACGGTTAATTTTAATGCTTAAATTGCCAAATGGCATCAACAATTTTTTAGTAGAATTTCGATCTCATAATAAACATGAAGAAACGGTTTTAATTATTTCAACTAAATTTGTTCGTAAGTTGCAGTGGGAATTAATTGTTTGAACATTTTTGGACCACAAAAGGGTTGCCCCTGAAAGGTTTAAGAAATTGGTAAAATCAGCACAAGTTTCAAGCATTAAGTCATTAATCTCTTTCACTCAACTGAGACCGAAGCAAACCAATCCTGGTATAACCCCTAGTTTATAGTTTTTAAATTTATTTATTAGATTTTAAAACCTAAACGAATAATACTATTAAAAATTATTGGTGGGGATCAACAATTTGGCACCAAAATCCTTGGTCATGTTGCATTTTTTTCTTATCTTATATCTTTTTCTTATCTCAGCTCCTTATTATCCCCTGATGGCCTTTGTTTGAACTAAAAAAATTTTTGCACCGTACAATTTCCCATGGTCTGATATGTATACCCTTCCAAATCTGAAGACGTTTCATCCACTGCTTCTCTCGCTAGGGTGTCGCAAACAGGGATACTTTAATTTGAACCACCTTGTATATCAGTGGTTCCCAACATTTTTTTTTTTTTTTTTGACCACACCTCACTAAAGTATCCTTTCTAATCACCATGCCTCTTTCCCCTCACTCTGTAAATGTAAATTACGTTTCTTAATACTTAAAAAGCTAACTCTATTCAAATGGGGTAGGAGGAGCAATAGAGTCTTAACAATAACCATTCATTTCACATTTTCAATAAATTTCAAAAGTTTCTTTGAGTACAATAATCGATATTCTTCGTACATAAAATTTTGTTGAGTTTGTAATCTATCTAAAATGTACAAAAATATAGAAAATCTAATAAAGTAAAAAAAAAAAAAAAAAAAAAAAAAATTAAAAAAAAAAAGTTTTTACTTGCGTTTTGTAATTTAAAAGTTCGATTTCCAGTAATAACAACAATAATAAGGATTACAGAAACAAATGTTAATTTTAATTAACAGCACAATACTTTCTGCCTTTTGTGAATAATTTCTTTATAAAGATACAAAATATTTTTTCACTGCTCTTTCTTAAAAATATATGTAAAAATGTTTAAAATGGATGCTAATTAAACCAATAAATAAGAAAAATGCTTCTTTTTTAATCCATAAAATGAAACAGATATTCTCTTTTCGCTTAACTGATTTTTTTTTTGTTCATGATGAGCTGAAAGTAATAATAATAATAATTAAGGTTTCATTGTTTGTATCATAAGATGCGTTGATTTGTTTTATCGCACAATTCTTTTATTTTGTTATTTGTCTTTATTTGTATTTTACTTTTTCTTGTCGCTATATTCTCTGTACAAAATTCCGATTTTAATTAATTACTATTCATGTAGCTAAAGCTATTGATTTTTTTTTCCTCAGAATAATTTATTTCTACGATTCACGAAACGCCACGATCGAAGAAAACATGTGAATCTAGTTCTGTATCTGTCATTAAAGGATTTTTGTTGATTTGTTATTTTAAGATATATATATATATATATACATTAAATGTTCACAGTTGATTGCGTAATTCAAGCTTCATTAACATTTGGAAAAATTTATAAAAAACATCTTTAAGAGAAGATAGATTAATTGTTTAATTTTATCTTTGATATTGTTTTTGTTTTGTAGAGCGTAATTAAATGCAAGCTAGAAAAAATTCCTTTCTTAATTTAAAATTTTATAAAATGCGTAAGATTATAACAAATTTTAATTTTTAATTCTTAATCCATTAGTGCCTAGCGTCCCTTTTTAGGGACATTTATGAAAAAGGGCCAGAAAGCACTTTTCACACCAGTAAATAAAAAGATAAATAAGCGCTATTTTTCCCGAGACAAACTCCTCAATAAATTAAGATAAAAGCTACTTGTCTTTTAAAAGTGGTGGAAAACCCAAAATTTCATTTTTAATGAATAAAATAATGTGAGCATTAATGGGTTAAACAAAATCTCTATTACATAAATCCTTGCTTATTTATAAGTTTAAATATCACCTTACATCAGCTATACCCAAACTTTTATTGGCTGTTCACTACGAAAACCCCTGTAAAACCGATGAATTTATAAACATAAATTATTAAATACACCATAGAGAACAAGTAAACACAATAACAACAGCAAAACTCGAAACTCTACCTAAATTAGCAAAAAAAACTTAGGATTATTATAGAAATATGAACATGAGGAAAAACTAGTCGTTGGGGGCCACCGTAATACTTACCCATCATGGATATGTATATGAAAATAAAACATGTGAAAATTATTTATACAGTGCATTGCAATTCATAAACAAAATTTAAATATTGTTAATATACATAGTAATGGTATATTAAAGAACTGCTGATTACCGATTTCGACAAATTATATAAAACGCCAAACTACTCAAGTAGTACCGAACTGCGTAAAAGAAACATCCTTATAACTCCAAAAATAATAATTCTATTAACTAACAATTAACTGCGTCAGATTAAGCTCCTCATTTCCAATTAAAATATACCTCTGAATTGAAATTTGAATGAAATACAGGGTCATGAAAAATCGAAGAATGTGGAAAACAGGATTACAAATATTTTGGCAACTAATAATTCGATCGACTTCGTTCTATGTGCAAAATGTGCGTTATTTTATTGCCTTTTACGTCCATTCCTTAGAACAAAAAAATTCGAAAACCTTTTATATACCTTTCATCAGAACGAATTTTTCGAGAGTCCGAAAAAAATAGTTCCGGATAATCGAGGTTGTTGATATTAAATAGGGTTCGTCCCATTCCTACATACTAACTACATACAAAATTTCATGTCTCTATCTCAATTTGTTCGGGAGATAGAGCGTTTAAAGACAGACAGACAGACGGACGGCAAAATTTTTTTTCTAAAAATATATTTTTCGGAATCTCCACTATCTAAAACGTGTAAATCCGTCAATTTTTTTTTTTTCGATTTTCAAAACGATTGCAAGACTCTATACTACGTATGGGTAAGTAATATGTTTAAAAATTTCATTTGCATGGGTAATTGCGCTGTATTTATTAACAATATATCACGATGTAATTGTCTTATAGGTAAAAATGATGCGTAAAAATATTCACAATTAACCCTTTGATTACGGGGCTGGGACATATGTCATCCCAGCCACTATTTCTGTACTATATTCGCACCACTTAATGAAAAAAAAAACCTATTATAGATTTATACTAGGACACCTTTCAGAATCAATCTACTACCGTGAAACTTTTTGAAAATTGTGGTGCGAATGAATACGTACATAGTTGAGAGTCTAGACCGTATCAAAAGGTTAAAAAAGCTTTCAACTAATTTTAACCCTTCGGCATAGCTGCCAACTTTTACGCATTTTTCCTACCACAGAAATTTTATAGTAAATATTGTGTTGTTTATCCGTCGATATCTTATGATTAAATAAATAGAAAATCTCTGTACAATTTTAGTGGTAGCAAAAATGCGTAAACGTTGGCAGCTATGCCCTTCGGAGCCTTTTACACAAATTTTATTCGATTAGCACCTATAACGATTATTTCGTTATATATTGGTTATTTTCTTAAATTATTCCTTCCCCCCTGTCTCTGTTCAATTCAAAATCAGTTTTAAGTGTCCTTCATTCACTTTCCATTTTTTTCCCCTCGCCTAGCTTTTCTCTAACCGAAAAATCGGCAGCTGCTTAACTTTGTGAGAAATACACTCACATATTAATCAACCGTTTAAAGCTATTTCCAGATGTCTGCTATTTCCGATCGAGGCAATTCTGCATTACCTTATATGGACATCATCTCTGTTTCGCAGTTAAAATTTATGCTTACGCTTCTTTTCCTTTCTCGACAAAACCCTATAAAGAATTTAACATCTGCGCAGTAAAATCTCATGTCCCTTCGGTGTGCTTCTTTATTAGACAAAACAACACGTGTAACATTTTATTGTTTGGCAACCTTTTCCTTTCCCATCCCAGCTGGGAAACTAAATTGAATTCTTATCTTGCCGGCTGCATTTTAACTGTATTTGGCGTATACTATCCATTGTGCATGGGCGAACTTTTGTATGTTGGCGATTTTCTATCATGCCAAAAGTGGCAATTTGTTGCTATGTACGAGGCACTTGACTCTCTGCGCTCGTCTTGTTAACCTGCTATTCTTCGTTCGGAGATTTTCTCCGAGAGCTGTAAGTGTGCCCCCCCTTCGTAATAGATGTTAAAATAAAGTGTAACTTTGCAATCATCGTGGGGTTTTTTTGTACATCTGAACCTGGATACATGATCATTTCGTTCTTCTAAATGCCTTAACTAATATCTGCAACCACCAATCACCCTTACAAAATCTCTGGTGCCGTTTGACTCTCGTTTTTTTCCCCACATAAAAAAAAAAAATATATATGGAGGGGGGTACAATCAACTGCGACTTTACGGCGAATGTGATAATTTTGGTTCTTCTTTCTTCTCTGCATCCCCGGTAAAAAAAAAAAAAAAGCAACGGCTTGGAGTCTTGACTGGTATGTCTCAACAGAGGTGGAATTCCCCAGCTTCACCGGCGGTCGACGTCGAAATGTGATTCCTTGCCTGGACACCCCCTTTTCTCTCCCCTGTGATCTCCATCCCAAGTGCTGCGGAGCGTCTCCCCTTGAAATTACATCTTCAAAACGAAACCTGCGCCCGATTGTCACCTCAGCGTTGGGCGCCCCCCGTTTTCATCTCCGTGCATTCTCTGTGTGATTGACGTGTTCATCGCCGCCAGATATCGAGGGCTGCATGTGCGCATTGTGTGCTTCTATACCAGTGGTGTTTTGTGGTGTGCTTCTATACCAGTGGTGTTTTGTGGTGTGCTTCTATACCAGTGGTATTTTGTGCCTTTGGTGAACGTAATCTAAAGAAAGTTCATTGTGTTATTATGCATCGTAAAGTCATACATCGTACAAAATAGTGATTCATTAATTGTGGTCGGCAAAAGAAAGTAAAAAAAAAAAAAATCCACATATAATACATATGTCTTCAATTATGTGAAAATACATCAGAAATAATTCATCGTATGTATCAGTTAACAGTGCACAAAAAAAGTATTAAATAAATAACAGAATTCCAACTAAAGCTAAAAAAAAGATGTGTCACCACCTGTGATAAGTGATTACTAAAGTACCTGTTTACAATATAAAATTTCTGCTAGCCTTCAGTGATAAAAAAAAAGAGAAAAAAGTGCACTACAACAAAAATTAACTTAAAAAAAAATCTACATTTTGAATGTGGGAGCAGATCGAGCCCCATTTCCCTAAGTTTTTGTCTTATTAATTTAGTAATCATTTAATTATATATTTTTTTAAACTAAATCTGTAAGTTACCCCAAGTATTTTCTTTACTTTATGTTCTGCTTCCACAGTCAGTTCATCATAATCAATATTGCAGTTTGGTGTTTTTAAATCATATTTTTTTCAACATAACTATTATAATCCTGTTATTGTGTTTTTGCAAAGATTTTTTTAACTTGCGAAAGCACGGTAACTGTTGTCATTTCTAGTTATTATTTTTATGACATTTTATGCAGTTTTTATCGGTTATTTGCATTTATGTGCTATTGTTTCATATTTTACGTCCCACCCCTTTTTTTGTTTTTTTAATTTGTATTTAGATTCTCTAATATGCTTAAATGTGTTTAACCAGTTTTGAACTTTAATTACAAGGTTAAAATAAGAACATTCTTTTTCATCCAAAACATATAAATAAATCAGAAGGTTTTAAGTTACAAAAAAAGGAATTTTTTTTCCTTGAGTAAAGAAGTTAAAGGATTTTTTTTTCTTGCTTGCTAACAGTTTTTGCGGTTTTCTATAGAGTTTTCTTTACTTTATTATCTAAAGTAAGTACTTTGTTAAAGTGAAGGAATATATAGATATATGTTTCAAAGTGTAATTATTTTGCCATTTTATTTAATTTATTTTCTAAATGTGTTAATTTTGTATGTGCTTCCTTGCTTTACTGTCATAAAAGGTTCAAATAAGATATCTTTAAAGTGAGGTATATTTTAAAATCTATTTATTTTGCTAGTTTAGATATTTTTACTAGCTAGGAAATTTTCTTGTTTTCAATGTGCTTTAGGGTATAAATTCGGTCTGTGTAACAATTTCTCTAAAACTTGTGAGCGTAAACAAACAAAAAAAAAAAACTGATCATGGCGGCAAAACAAATTCCGATAAATATCATTCAATTTGATGGAGATCCAGATTTACTTAAATTTTTCTTTGATCAAGTTAGAGTCTCTGCAGAAATTAATAAATATAACCCACAAACAACAATTGCAATCTTAAAGGGAAAGTTAGTTGGGCCTGCACAAAAATTTCTAGCCCAAAATCCCGACCTGCAAAAGATAACAGACCTTGATTTGTTGGAAAAGGAATTTGCGTCATTTTTCGCCCCCCCTAGTAAATGTGTTGCTTCTGTTGAATTGTCCAGTTTAGCACTTATGCCTTCTGAGACGATAAAAAACTTAGCTCATAGACTAAATGTTCTTGCGGCGACTGTTTATGCAGATATCAATGACGAAAGTGCACGCAACACTATTAAACTTATGAAATTTCTAGAAGCCCTTCCTTCAAATATTAGAATAAAATTACAGGAAGAAGGCATTAATGATTATAAAACAGCAGTCGAAAGAGCACAAACCCTTCATGAAATTTTAAGGAATGAGAAAATCTTACATTCCTTACCTTCGGTACACAGACCAGAAAATCTCATCGAATCGCAACTGAAAGAAATTTCCGAGAAAATAAATGCATTATCCTTTGCCCCTCCTGATACTAAAACCGAAACTGAGCAAAAAAATCTCCAGACTAGACCAAAACATTTCGCAGGTGTTTCACGCTTCAAAAAAAATTACAAAAATCGAAACTACACTAGGCGTTATTCCCCACACAAGTTTTCACAAAAAAAACCAGTTGTTTGTCAGTTATGTGGACGAAACAATCATGATGCTCTCTCTTGTTTTAAATGGAAAAGAGCAAACACTCAAAGAAAAAATATCCTGCACTTAAATTAGAACTCATGGCGATTCATAAATCAGTTACTGCTTTCAAATATTATTTATACAACAGAGAATTTGTAATCCTTTCAGATAGTAAACCATTAGAAAAGTACAACAAAACTACAAACCCGGCTGATATTATCTCTCGTTGGCTCATGGATCTCTCAGAATACACATACAAATTTCAACATATTCCAGATAAAAAGAATGTACTCGCTGACTATTTATCTCGCTGTAACTTTGAAAATAATCAACAGACTTTAGCTACAAACCCTGAACTTATTCATGACACTCAACCCTTACCTATTGTAGAATGTGATACTCCACACTCCAGCTCGAGTGATTCTAATATGCATGTTAACTGCCTTATTTCTGGTACACAAACAAATCCTGACCCTTTATTAGAAATTTCGAATGAAACATTTGCTACTGAACAACAAAATGACCCTACTTTGTCTGTTGTTTATAAAGAAATCTTAAAGAAAGGATCTTCTCAAAAATTTCCTAACTACTTCATTCATCCTGATTCGAAAGTATTAATGTTAAAGAAGGAAAATATTTTTAATAACACTTTTTCGTATCACATTATTGTTCCAAATTCACTTAAAACCAAAGTCTTAACAATTTCACATTTATCCCATTTTGGGTTTAATAAAACTTATGAATTCTTGTCAGGTAGATATTTTTGGAAGGGTATGTATGTAGACACTTTAAACTTTGTTGCATCCTGTATCAAATGTCTTCAAACTAAACATCACCAAACTCCACCTGCACCCTTACAGCCCACATACACTCCCAGGTACCCTGGTCACACTATCAGTACAGATCTCCTTGGACCGTTTGCTAATGGAAAATATGTTTTAACTATCACTGATCATTTTTCGAGACATATTGAACTCTTTCCACTTAATGACATATCTGCGAGTAAGGTTGTTAAATGCTTATTCTCTTACATAACCACCTTTGGGAGACCTTCGGTTGTCTTATCAGACTTAGGACCCCAGTACACTTCTCAGGTATATAACATTTTTAATGATACAATGGGCATTAAGGTATTACACAGTTCTGCCTCGAGACCACAATCAAATGCGATTGCAGAACGAATCAATAAGTCAATCAAATATTCAGTTAATATTCTTTTACAAGAAGGTCATTCATTCGAAAATGCTGTATTTATACACAAGTCACTTTATAACGGCTCCAAACATGCAACTACATTGTACTCTCCTAATTTTCTTCATTTTGGACGCGAACTTTCTCTAATTTTTGACACTTTTGATCAGTCGTGCAACCAACCCTTTCTTGATAAACATATTGAAGTACACAAATTGCTTGATGATTTGAGTAAGATATATCACAAAGCCTATAACAACATTAAATCTGCTCAAGATAAAAGATATAAATATTACGGTCAGAAAGCTAAATTAAGATCCATTTTCTTAAAAGACATTGTATATCTAAAATCAAATGACAAGTTTAAAACAAAGTATACTGGTCCATATATTGTCACTTGTAAACATTCCCCTGTGTCATTCTCAATTAAAAGGTTGTATACTCCTGATAACACAGCATTTAGGGTACATATTGATAGACTTTTATTAGCACCTCCTCGTTATGGACATTTATTTGATGCATCAAGTCATATAAACAACACTAACTTTAATACGTTTTATCAACCTCACACATACAATCTAAGAAACAGAAGCTAATGTAAAAACACTATTTATTATTTTTTTTAAGTCATGTTTATGATACCACATATCCAACCAAAGAGCTCATGGTTGTGTGTATGTTGTTTTTGACTGATCTTTAACAATATCATGGCTGGTCCATCACTGTTGCTCTGAAGATCTCTTAGGAACAATATTAGGTATCATTGTTATCCTTTAACACTTAGATATGTCTTCATATCACTTAAATTTTAGTTACTTTTTATTTTATTTTGTTTCTTTTTGCAGTACACTTAAAATTTCTTTGACAATACTCATTAATTCAGTATTTTTCCACTAACCTCCCACTTAACATTTCTTGTACTGTAAGTCAAACATATTATAGTTAGATAAACAGGTACTGTACTTTAGAAAAGTAAACAAAAGATTCATGTAATTAAATAAAACACAGTTTATATATATGACTTGTTCATCACCCCACTCGATTGTGACATATTTTTCGTCTCTCTTCACTCTAGGATTGTCTGCCCATATTAGTTATTATATGATATACATTTTTTTGTTTTTTTTTCTTTTTGAATTCTTCCCTTTGAAGTCTTGTTCCCGTTCAAAATTAATGCCCTAAGGGTTCAAGCTTCATTGTGTTGAGAGACAAAATTTTGGAATTGGAGTTTCGATTCAAATTTTTGAATTGTGATTCCAATTCACAACAATTCAAGTTTTTTTCATGTAATTCGACGTGGGCTCCTTCAGAAGACCGCTAGTGTCTTCGGGGGAGCATCACAATTCCCTCCTCATCTAAGGCTAGGCCCTAAGCCGATGCCATAATACTTGTGTTGTACACAAGATTCAGGGTGACGCATATTTTTATGGGCGTGCTTGGAGCACCTCTTTTTTTTGTCATCCTATGCTTCGGCATGAAACAATTTTTACAAAAACATTTTTATTTTTTAATATACATCATGTTACTCTTTTTTAATTTTTTGAAAAATATAGTACTATTATGTTATTTTTGTGTATTGCCATTTTATATTCATTTAGTATTAGTTTCATGTTTTGTGTATATGTTTCAAAATTTTATTTATGTCATGATAACAATCAAAGCTGCAGTAAGATTTTTGTACTGTCTGAGTCGACTCAACCTATGCATATAAAATACAGTACTACCTTGGATCCATGAAATACAAATATAAAAAATATAGAGACTTTAGAACTGCTGACTGTTTTTGAATACAAAAGTCTCCATTACCATGACGTTAAATTTCTACATATATATATATAAAAAAAAAAAAAAACTTTTGCATTTATGTATGTTTTTATGTTATAATATTTTATGCTAGCCTATGCACATTGGACAGCAAAAGTTTTTTTTGTGGTGCACCGGGTGATATATATAACGATTATTTCGTTATATATTGGTTATTTTCTTAAATTATTCCTTCCCCCCTGTCTCTGTTCAATTCAAAATCAGTTTTAAGTGTCCTTCATTCACTTTCCATTTTTTTCCCCTCGCCTAGCTTTTCTCTAACCGAAAAATCGGCAGCTGCTTAACTTTGTGAGAAATACACTCACATATTAATCAACCGTTTAAAGCTATTTCCAGATGTCTGCTATTTCCGATCGAGGCAATTCTGCATTACCTTATATGGACATCATCTCTGTTTCGCAGTTAAAATTTATGCTTACGCTTCTTTTCCTTTCTCGACAAAACCCTATAAAGAATTTAACATCTGCGCAGTAAAATCTCATGTCCCTTCGGTGTGCTTCTTTATTAGACAAAACAACACGTGTAACATTTTATTGTTTGGCAACCTTTTCCTTTCCCATCCCAGCTGGGAAACTAAATTGAATTCTTATCTTGCCGGCTGCATTTTAACTGTATTTGGCGTATACTATCCATTGTGCATGGGCGAACTTTTGTATGTTGGCGATTTTCTATCATGCCAAAAGTGGCAATTTGTTGCTATGTACGAGGCACTTGACTCTCTGCGCTCGTCTTGTTAACCTGCTATTCTTCGTTCGGAGATTTTCTCCGAGAGCTGTAAGTGTGCCCCCCCTTCGTAATAGATGTTAAAATAAAGTGTAACTTTGCAATCATCGTGGGGTTTTTTTGTACATCTGAACCTGGATACATGATCATTTCGTTCTTCTAAATGCCTTAACTAATATCTGCAACCACCAATCACCCTTACAGCACCACTTTTTTAAAAGAACTTTCCTTAACCCCTTGGGGGACGAGCGACACGTATACGTGCCGCAAAAAGGCTTAAGAATCCTTGTTTATTCCCACCGGTAAAATTATACTGTAAAATTTTCCTTATTCAATCGAAGCATTTTCTGGATTCAAGAAAAACAAATTTCTGTTTTTTAAAACCGCTGAGAAAGCATTAAAAATTTCGTAAAATGCTCCCGCCGCGAAGGGGTTAAAGTAGCGATGCACAACCTTTTTGCCAGAAAATCGTTTGACACCAGAATATTTCAAAGGTGACGTTTGTTTTCTTTCATAGCAAAGTTTCTGTCATTATTATAAGGAAAATTATTCTGCATAAAATTACTGGTATCAGTTTGGCCCGCGGGCCATAGGTTGTGCACCCCTAGGTTAAAGCATACAATTCCAAAAATTCTCTGATCAAATAAGGGAAATTTTATTTTCCTTGATTAGTGGTGCCAAAAACAAATTTTGGTAGGAAAGATGATATCCCCGCAGCAGAGACAACGGAGTGCCCAAGGGTTAAAGAAATAAAATCGGTATTTTGACCACTTTCAAGGTAGTGCATCCCCTTAACAATAGCTATTCATTTCAGATTTTTAATAAATTTCAAAACTTTATTTGAGCACATAATTGATACATACATACTTCATACATAAACTTTTGTCGTATTTGTGATCGATCTAGAACATACAGAAATGTAGAAAATCTATTGAAATTTTTTCTTTAAAAAATGATTTTTCCTAGATTCTGTAACTTAGAAAGTTCATTTTGTATCCTCTAGTGATAACAATAATAATAAAGTATACATAAGCAAATGTTAATTTTGATTAACAGCATAATACTTCCTGTCTTTTGTGAATAATTTCTTTATAAAAGATATATAATATATTTTTTTTCACTACACTTTCTTAAAAATATTTGTAAAAATGTTTAAAATGGAATCTAATTAACCAATGAATAAGAAATATGCATCTTCTTTAATCCATAAAACGAAACAGATATTCCCCTTTCGCTTAGACTAATTAAACTTTTTTTTAGACATGATGAGCTGAAAGTAACAATAATAATAAATAACGTTTCATTATTTATATCATCAGATCTGTTGGTTTGTTTTATCGTACAGTTCTTTTATTTTGATATTTGTCTTCTTTGTTTGTATTTTACTTTTATTTACTTGTGTTTATATTCTTAGAATATCTTTACAAGATTTCGATTTTACTTAATTACTATTCTTATGGCTAAAGCTATTGATTTTTTATTTCTCGGAATAATTTATTTCTACGAAATCACGAAAATTCCAGGATCGAAATAAACATGTGAAAATAATTCTGTGTCTGTCATTAACGGTTTTTGTTGATTTGTTATTTTAAGAGACATAGAAAAAATTATTCATACTTGATTATGAAATTCAAGCTCCATTTACATTTGGAAAAATGCATAAAAAACAACTTTAAGAGAAGATAGAATAACTGTTTATTTTTGTCTGTGATATTGTTTTTGTTCTACATAGTGTAATTAAATGCAAGCTATAAAACAAGATAAGAAAAAAAAATACATCTCTTCTTATACAATTTTATAAAAAGCGTAAGCACATTTAAGATTATAACAAATTTTAATATTTTACACTTAAACAGTATCTCTATTGCATAAATCCTTATTTATTTATATGCTTAAATATCACTTTACATCAGCTATTCCCAAACATTTATTGGCCGTGCCCTATGAAAACATCTGTAAAACCGTCGGATTTATCACCATAAAATATTAAATACACCACAAAGAACAAAAAAAAAAAAAAAAAAAAAAAAAAAAAAAAAAAAAAAAAACTCCAATCTTTTTATAAACTAGCAAAAAATAATAATGTTAAAATAACATTAAAGATTACAGAAACAAATATTAATTTTAATTAACAGCATAATACATGTAAAACCGACGGATTTATCAACATAAAATATTAAATACACCACGAAGAAACAAAAAAAAAACTCGAACTTTTATGTAAATTAGCAAAAAAGCTTTAGTATTTATCGAAATAAAAAAAAAAACTCGAATCTTTTTATAAATTAGCAAAAAATAATAATACTAAAATAATATTAAAGATTACAGAAACAAATGTTAATTTTAATTAACAGCATAATACTTTCTGTCTTTTGTGAATAATTTCATTATAAAAGACATATAATATATTTTTTTCACTGCTCTTTCTTAAAAATATATGTAAAAATTTTTAAAATGGATGCTAATTAGAACAATGAATAAGAAACATGCATCTTTTTTAATCCATAAAACTAAACAGATATTCCCTTTTCGCCTGACTAATTAAACTTTTTTTTGGGCCATGATGAGATGAAAGTAATAATAATAATAAACAACGTTCATTATTTCTATCATCAGATCTGTTGATTTGTTTTGTCGCATAGTTCTTTTATTTTGTTATTTGTCTTCTTTATTTGCATTTTACTATTTCTTGTCGTTATATTCTCGTAGAATCTGTACAAGATTCCGATTTTAATTAATTACTATTCATGTACCTAAAGCTATGGATTTTTTTCCCTCAGAATAATTTATTTCTACTATTCTCGAAACACCAGGATCGGAGAACACATGTGAAACTAATTCTGTATCTGTCATTAATAGATTTTTGTTGATTTGCTATTTTAAGAGATATAAAAAAAATTGTTCGCACTTGAATATGTCTTTCGACCTCCATTAACATTTGAAAAAAATGGATAAAGAACATCTTTAGGAGAAGATAGATTAATTGTTTATTTTTGTCTGTGATATTGTTTTTGTTCCATATAGCTTAATTAAGTGCGAGATAACACACAATAATGTAAAAAAATATCTAATGCAATTTTATAAAACGCGTAACTATAGTTAAGATTGTAATTTTTTTAATTTTTTTTTTTTTTTTTTTGGTTAAACAATATCTTTGTTACTTACATAATTTTTTAATTATTTATATGCATAAATATCACCTTTCATCAGCTATTCTTAAACTGTTATTGGCTAAGCCCTCCGAAAACATCTGTAAAACCCACGGAACTGTCAACAAAGAAGAGCTGATATAGCTTTAACTCCTTGTAGCGCGGTAGTATAGCTATAAAACCACTCAATTTTAATTACCAAACGCCACATTGGTACCGGAATTTTGGTGAAAAAAAAATTCGGTTCATTGAATTCCTGAAAATAGCTTTTTCATAATTACAAATAAAGCTGTCTTCAAATTCCGGTATCAGTCATGTATTAAGCAATGAATTTGTTCTGCGCTGCAAAGGGTTAACCCTTTCCGGCACACTGGGTCCGGTCTGGGATGCCTAATTTTAATTCCAAACTTGTAAACGGCACCAATAATGTTTTACTAAAATTTTGCTTATGCAATAAAAGCTTCAATTAAGGATTTCAAAATATCTAAAAAATTCGTTTGTGAATTCCGGTGTTGGTTGATAATTTCTCATTTTACAAACAGATTTTGCCCGTGCCGGAAAGGGTTAAAACAGTGAAGCAGTGAAAACAGCGCAGTTGGAAAATTCTCATCATTAAAAATTATATAGAAATTTTCCTCTTATTTAACCCTTTCCGGCGCAGTGCGTCCAATCCGGGCACAATTAATTTTAATTCCATACTTGCAATCGGCACCAAGAATATTTTAAAGAAATCCCCCTTTTACAATAATAGCGTGAATTTTGGAATTCTTAATTTCTACAAAAGTAGTTTTTAAATTCCGGTGTCAATCAATGCTTCTTATTAAGCAGAGTTTGCCTGCGCCGGAAAGGGTTAACCCATTAAGGTGGTTCACCGGTAAATTCTACATTTTTGATAAAATGTGAATCCACAAATGCCACATTTTCGTGAGAATTTTTGCTTTAAAACTTTGTTTTTAAGGTGTACGTATAGAAAACTCTTTTACTTATTTCGATATAAATTTTTTCATAATTTCCGGCGTCATTCGGTTATTTTAACACTATCCCAACAAAAGAACACAGCAGAATTTTTTGGTTGACCCAATTATTTCGTCATCTTTTATCACAGATTATTCGACGAATAGATAATAGATATGAAAATTATTTTAAAATATTGGTGTCCACAGCATTTGAAGCACGTGGGACGGTAGTGGTCAGTAAGAATCGCCTTTCGAGTACAAATGGTTAATTGGGCTATCCTCTCTTTTAACCCTTTGAGGGGCAAAGTACTTCTATTCATTAAATGCTGAAATGATCGAATCACACCAGAATTTAAAAACAGATTTATTTCAAAATAGATAAATGCTTATCTTCGCGTACTTGATAAAATTAAAATTTTCATTTCAAAATTCTGGTGCCAATGTGGCTTTTTTCAATTAAAATTAAGTGGTATATATTTTATACCACCGCCCTTCAAGGGGTTAATTAGGTTCAACAGATGACACTTTTTATATCCTGTTAGTACTATTAAAAAAAATGCATTTTATAGTAAATTTCCCTCGAAATGTTGTGAAAGTGTATGTAAAAAATTTTGTTTTAAAAAAATAGTGCGAAATAGAATTAAAAAAAAAAAAAATCCTGCAGCAGTTCTGAATTAGATGTCGATGCTGCAGTGTATCAGGGGTATTTCGATTTCAACATATTCCGGTTGAGAAAAATGATTAATATGCTATGAAAACCGCTTGAAAGCGTTATCGAAATAATCAGTTGCAGCTAAAGAAACGTTGATCTTAAAAATTCTTCTTTGAATCTCGAAAATATTTTGCTTTATGAGATTCGAAAACTAAAGAACACTTTTCAGATTCATGGGTAACTCGTTAAGGATTATTGTACATATTTTCACAAATTAAGAAAAGTTTGTTCTTTTTTAACGGTGCATACACGATATATATATATTTGCAGCTTGAATTCTTCCTTGATTTACTAGAATTTTAACTTATAAAATTATAGGTATATCCATTAAGTGATAGTTGAGATAATTGCGGACATAGATATATACATATAAACATATATACATCCATTTCAGGCAAAAATGGAAAATTATTCTTTTAAAGTCGATTAACCATTTAATTCTCGCACCTGTCAATATCACGGATAGAGGTGTCGTTCGTCGTTTCCCGTGTCTATCTCATTTCTAGGCTGAAGATTTGCTGAAAAAAAAACTTCTGCAACCAAAAAGATTTAATTGGCTTTTCCATGTGAATTCTAATGAATGGGGTCGCTCGGGTGTGGTCTTTGGCATTAATTGTAATGTTGGATTTTATATTGCGTTTTTCAAAATGCGTTCTTTCAAGAAATTATTGACAATTGCAATTTTTCAAATGTTGTTCGTAAAGATGTCACCGATAAAGGTCTTATTTGCACTTTTTTGTATGGTGAAAAACAAACGTAAAGACGTAGAATTCTTGCATCATCGCTTTTTTGAAAATGTGATTTTAATCTATAACATCTTTTGTTTTCGCTTAAATAATTAATTGCATATTTTATGTAAAATCAATTTCTGTAATAAAAAATAGATACTTTTTGACAAATTTTCTAAATATTAAGCGATCCTTAAGGGATTAAAAATACAAATACAGATGCATAATAAATTTTAATAATTAAGATCTATACAGACTCTTTTATCTATAAAACGACACAGATATTCCCTTTTCACCAAACTAATTAAAATTATCGTATTTTTTTCAGTTACTCAGAATAAAATGAAAGTAATAATAATAATAAATAACCTTTCATTCCTTGCATTATCAGAAAACTACTGATTTTTTTTTTTTTTTTTTTTTTTTTTTTATCATATATTTATTCAATTTTTTCCACTTTTTCTATTTCTAGCCGCTATTTTCCCGAAGGATCATGATGAGATTGAAGTTTTAATTAATTACTTTCATGTAACTACAGTTATTGATTTTTTTTTTTTTTTTTTTAAGAAAACATGTGAAACTATTTTTGTATCTGTCATTAACTGACTGCTGTTGATTTGCTGTTAAGGTGACATAAAAAAGCGATTTGTTCAAGCTTGATTAAGTAAAATTAATGTTTCATTAACATTTGGAAAAATACAGTTTTTATGCACTTACTGAAAATTCTTTTAGCGATTGATTACCTTTTTGTTCATACTTGTAAGCACAAACAGGCGAATTTCTTATTATTTTAGAAAAGCTTAAAGTTTAGGTAAATATTTATATATTTTTTAAAAACTAAATGCATGGGGGTAAAAGACTTATTTGTTGCTCGTTATTGAATAAAAAGAAAATTAGTAGAAGAGAAATTTCAACAGTGCACAAAACATTTGGAAGAGTGTTTTATATTTTGGCAAGTTATTATTCAAATGTTTCGAATTTCAACCAGAAAATTTTAATAATTATTTCTAATTTATAAAATAAATGGTGGTTCTTACAGAAGAAAGGTAATTGATATACTTAATCCAGATTTGCATCAAATCTGCAGCTTTTTTTGCACATCACTATTTTCTTAAGGATAACTAGGGGGGCCCCGCCCCCCTGCTCGCTATGCTCGCCAACCCCCCGCGTAATCGCTTCGCGATTCCAAATTATTGTCTACCCCTGCTTGCTGCGCTCGCCAATAACCCATGGTATGAATAAGCAGTTGCAGACCTTTCAAATGATGTGTCATACAATTGGTGTTGTAAAAAAATTACAAAATGCGCCCCCTCTGAGGGCAGAGGGGGGGTGGGTTACACACAAGGTATCCATAATATGAATAAGCAGTTGCAGACCGCTCAAATGATGTGTCACACAATTGGTGTTGTAAAGAAATTAAAAATGTGCCCCCCTGGGGGGCTGAGTGGGGGATGACACACAACACATCCATAATATGAATAAGCAGTTGCAGACCTTTCAAATGATGTGTCACTCAACTGGTGTTGTAAAGAAATTAAAAATGTGACCCCCCCCCCCTGGGGAGAGCAGAGTGTGGGGGTGACACACAAGACATCCATAATATGAATAAGCAGTTGCAGACCTTTCAAATCTTGTGTAACACGACTGGTGTTGTAAAGAAAATAAAAATGTGTCCCCCCTGGGGAGCAGAATGGGGGATAACACACAAGACATCCATTATATGAATAAGCAGTTGCAAACCTCTCAAATGATGTATCAAACGACTGGTGTTGTAAAGACAACTAATTTTGGTCGCCACTTTTGACAACTAATTTTGGTCGCCAAATTTGGCGATATATCCCCAAGTTGGCGACAAACTTGGCGATGGTAACCTTTTCTCTCTTTATGGTAACCCATATGGCGATGCATAGACGGAGCCCTTTCCTGATTGGTCTATTTGACTCATGGAAGGAGTGGACAACCCGGATTCGTTAGTTCCGGAAATCTTCCACATCAGCATCATTCCAGGAGTCATTCCTTTTAAGGCTAGTTTTTTTTACTATAGAAGGATATTGTTCTTTTGCATCGTCTAATTGTTCCAATAAAAAAAGAGCATTTTTCTATATTAAAATACCGGGATCCAAAAACCCAGAGGCATGACAGCTGTGCTAAAAGTAACTTTTACATTCTATTAACTCTTATTTTAACTTTTATACTTCATTTTAACTTTTATCGGCATTTTTTTTCTTTATAGCCACTATAATTTTCAATTGATGGATTTTCTAAAAATGTGATTTTGTTCTGTAACATCTTTTTTCTTTTGCTTTAAAAAATTAATTGCATATTTTATGCAGAAACATTATAATTATTCAATTTTTGAAATAAAAAATAGATGCTTTTCATTTTTTTTAAACTTAAGGGGTTCTTAAGGGGTTAAAAATACAAATGTAGATGCTCAATAAATTTAAATAATTATGAACTATGCAGCTTCCTTTATCTATAAAAGAAAATACATATTCCCCTTTCTCCAAACTAATTAAACTTATCGTATTTTTTCAGTGTCCCAGAATACAATGAAAATAATAATAATAATAAACAATCTTTCATTCTTTGCGTTATCAGAAAACTACTGATTTGCTTATTATATATTTATTCCCCTTTTTTCACTTTGTTATTTATTTTATTTATTTATTTTTCTAGCCGCCATTTTCCCGAAGGATCATGATGAGATCGAGGTTTTAATTAATTACTTTCATGTAACGAAAGTTATTGATTATTATTTTTTTCCCTGGAGTTTCTACAGTTCACAAAACCTCAGAATCGAAGAAAACATGTGAAACTATTTTTGTATCTGTCATTAATTGACTGCTGTTTATTCGCTGTTAAGGTGACATAAAGAAAAAAAAATTGTTCAAGCTTGATTAAGTCATTAATGTTTCATTAACATTTGAAAAAATGCAGTTTTTATGCACTTACCGAAAATTCTTTTAACGATTGATTCACATTTTGTTCATGCTAGTAAGCACATACAGTCGAATTTCTTATTATTTTAGAAAAGCTAAAGTTTAGGTAAATATTTTTATATTTTTTAAAAACTAAATACATGAGGGGAAGAGGCTTGTTTGCTGCTCGTTATTGAATAAAAAAAATTTCTACAATACGCAAAACATTTGGATGAGTGTTGTATTATTTGGCAAGCTTTCATTCAAATATTTTGAATTCTAACCAGAAAGTTTTAACATTTATTTCTAATTTATAAAATAAATAGTAACATTAAGGAGGGTTAAAAAAAAAAAACATTGATATACTTAATCTAAATTTATATCAAATCTCCAGCTCTTTGGACACCACTATTTTTTTTAAAGATAACTAGGGGGGCCCCGCCCCCCTGCTCGCTATGCTCGCCAACCCCCCGCGTAATCGCTTCGCGATTTCAAATTATTGTCTACCCCTGCCTGCTGCGCTCGCCAATAACCCATGGTATGAATAAGCAGTTGCAGACCTTTCAAATGATGTGTCACACAATTGGTGTTGTAAAGAAATTACAAAATGCGCCCCCTCTGAGGGCAGAGGGGGGGGGTTACACACAAGGTATCCATAATATGAATAAGCAGTTGCAGACCTCTCAAATGATGTGTCACACAATTGGTGTTGTAAAGAAATTAAAAATGTGCCCCCCTGGAGGGCAGAGTGGGGGATGACACACAACACATCCATAATATGAATAAGCAGTTGCAGACCTTTCAAATGATGTGTCACTCAACTGGTGTTGTAAAGAAATTAAAAATGTGACCGCCCCCCCCCCGGGGAGAGCAGAGTATGGGGGTGACACACAAGACATCCATAATATGAATAAGCAGTTGCAGACCTTTCAAATCTTGTGTAACACGACTGGTGTTGTAAAGAAAATAAAAATGTGTCCCCCCTGGGGGGCACAATGGGCGATAACACACAAGACATCCATTATATGAATAAGCAGTTGCAAACCTCTCAAATGATGCACAAACGACTGGTGTTGTAAAGAAATTAAAAATTTGGCGAAATATTACAGTTATCGCCAAGTTGGCGTCATTTTTGACAACTAATTTTGGTCGCCAAATTTGGCGATATATCGCCAAGTTGGCGGCAAACTCGGCGATTGTTGGCGATGGTAACCTTTCCTCTCTTTATGGTAACCCATATGGCGATGCATAGACGGAGCCCTTTCCTGATTGGTCTATTCGACTCATGGAAGGAGTGGACAACCCGGATTCGTTAGTTCCGGAAATCTTCCACATCAGCATCATTCCAAGAGTCATTCCTTTTAAGGCTAGTTTTTTTTTACTATAGAAGGATATTGGTCAATAAATCGTCTTACTGTTCTAATTAAATAAAAGAGAATTTTCTATATTAAAATACCGAGATCCAAAAACCCAAAGGCGTGGCAGCTGTGCTAAAAGTAACTTTTACTCTCATTTTAACTTTTATACTTCATCTTAACTTTTATCGGTATTTTTTTTTTCTTTATAGCCACTATAATTTTCGCTTGATGGATTTTCTACAAATGTGATTTTGTTCTACAACATCTTTTTTCTTTCGCTTTAAAAAATTAATTGCATATTAAATGCAGAAACATTATAATTATTCAATTTTTGAAATAAAAAATAGATGCTTTTCATTTTTTTAAAACTAAATATTAAGCGGTTCTTAACCCTCTGGATCCCAAACCGTCCGAGACCGCCCGAGATATTTTAATTCGTATATTTCAGTTCCCACCAGAAAATTAAAACAACAATATTTGCTTTAATCAATAACAGAACATTCCGTATTTAAATAAAACGAAATTAGCCATTGAATTTTTCTGGTGTGAAATGAGCTAAACAATTTCAAGAACGTGTTCTAGCATGGGAATTAAAGGGTTAAATGGTTAAAAATACAAATATAGATGCTTAATAAATTTTAATAATTATGAAATATGCAGCTTCCTTTATCTATAAAAGAAAATAGATATTCCCTTTTCCCCAAACTAATTAAACTTATCGTATTTTTTCAGTGTCCCAGAATACAATGAAAATAATAATAATAAATAACCTTTCATTATTTGTGTTATCTGAAAACTACTGATTTGTTTATCATATATTTATTCCCCTTTTTTCACTTTGTTATTTAATTTTGTTTCTTTTTCTTGTCGCTATCTTCCCAAAAGATCATTATGAGATCGAGGTTTTAATTAATTACTTTCATGTAACTAAAGTTATTGATTATTTTTTTCGTAGAATATCTGCAGTTCAGAAAACCTCAGGATCGAAGAAAACATGTGAAACTATTTCTGTATCTGTCATTAACTGACTGCTGTTGATTTGCTGTTAAGGTGTAGTAAAAAAACAATTAGTTCAAGTTTGATTAAATAATTAATGTTTCATTAACATTTGTAAAAATGCAGTTTTTATGTGCTTATTGAAAAATCTTTTAGCGATCGATTCACTTTTTGTTCATGCTTGTAAGCATAAACAGGCTTTTTTTTTACTTTAGAAAAGCTAAAGCGTAGGTAAATATTCATATTTTTTAAAAACTATATATTTACACGGTGATCACTACGAAGAGGCGCATCAATTGTTTGAGCCAATCACCTAATAAAGATGATCCAGTTCGTGTGAAACTTTAAAAGTCCTTCCGGAAATGCCGGGAGGAAGAGGTAGCTTTCATATTCTTATTTATTTATTTATTTTAAATTAAGTTATATTATTCAAACATACGAAACTCAGATTAGTGGAACCCGATTATATAAGACTAGCAGCCTTCGCCCGCTACGCTGGTCTTGAATCAAACGAAATATATTTAAATAAAAAATTTTGATATCTAATCAAATACCCACAATTTTTTTCTGATTTCTGTAATCTTACATTGTTCATTTTAAAGTTCATGTTGGCTACAAAATACCTCTAAAATAACTAAATAACTGACAAATTACAAAAGTACTAAAGTATTTAACATTTTTCTAGTAGTTTTTTTTATCTTGAATTCTACTTGAATTGCTTCTAACTGAATTTGCTTCTGAGATATGGTTAAATATGTTATTATTTTAGACCATCCGTTGAACTTCCGAAGCTGATCGCCCGCTTTTGTAGTTATTTTTCAAATGATAACGTGTTTTAGTGTATTTTTTATGCTGAATCGAATGGTAGTAAGCAAGTTCTTTTAAATCCAGTAGTTCGTGAGATACTTCACATTTTCCTAATTTGGCGATGTCTTCGGCTCAAAAACCTGAAATTTTAAATTCTTATCTATATATAAAAATGTCTGATGTTATAAAATGTATTTTCACCCTGGATTACCTCGAACTAATGGATTTAAAAGAATTTGCTTAATACAATTCGATTCAACATAAAAAAATAAACTAAAATATGTTATCAGTTAAAAATAACTTTAAAAGCCAGTTTTTAGGGAATTTTTTTAAAAGTTCATTCATTTTTTTACCCCCATTTAGGGGTGGAACTTTTAAAAATCCCTTCTTAGCGGCAATTTATGTCATAAGAAATATTTTTACAAGATTTTCAAGAATTTTGGCTCGGTAGATTTTTCTGTGCCGTGATTAATACGAAATACAGACTTTTATATTATATATATAGATAAGGATTGAAAATTTAAGGTTTTTGCGCCGAAGACATCCCCAAATTAGGAAAATATGACGTATCTCACGAACTACCAGATTTAAAAGAATTTGCTTACTACCATTCGATTCAGCATGAAAAAATGCATTAAAATATGTTATCAGTTTAAAAATAAGTACAAAAGCCCATTTTTAAAGATTTTTTTTTTAAATTCGTTCTTTTTGTTAATCCTCTTAGGGGTGGAATTTTCGAAAATCCCTTCTTAGCGGTACTCGATGTTATAAGAAGTATTTTTACTCCAATTTTCAAGATTTTTGGTTCGGTAGATTTTTTTGTGCTGTGATTAATGCGAAATCCAGACTTTCTTTTATATATATAGATAAGGATTGAAAATTTCAGGTTTTTGCGCCGAAGACATCGTCAAATTAGGAAAATTGTGAAGCATCTCACGAACTACTGGTTTTAAAAGAATTTGCTTAGTACCATTCGATTCAGCATGAAAAAATACACTTAAATATGTTATCAGTTGAAAAATAACTATAAATACCACTTTTTAACAGGGTGCGTAGTCATCGAAAAACTCAGAGGATTTTAATTCTTTTAGTATCAGAAATTCTTTAAAGCACTGGTTGTTTCATCTGAAAAATGATTTTTTTTTCGTTAAATAAAACAAATAATACATTATAAAATTTCTGGTAAAAGGTGCTTACAAGGTTCTTCCACACTACGCACCCTGTTTAAGGAATTTTTTAAAAGTTCGTTCTTTTTTTTTACCCCCCCCCCCCCCCTTAGGGGTGAAATTTTCGAAAATCACTTCTTAGCGGCACTCGATGTTATAAGAAGTATTTTTACTCCAATTTTCAAGATTTTTGGTTCGGTAGATTTTTTTGTGCTGTGATTAATACGAAATCCAGACTTTCTTTTATATATATAGATTGAATTCTAGTTTTTGTCAATACTGAATATTAATAGGAATTTTTAGAAATTAGTCATCTTTTATTCAACCTGGTTTTATTTTAAGCGAAGAGTCACCAAATTCCGCGATATCATGAAGTGTATGTCATTTTAAAGCAATATGATGGATAAAAAAAACCAATGAGCTTGGTCGAAATCTTAATTCATAAGCACATGCACACTAATTTTGAAGTCGATTAATATGTACGAGTGCTGTCGCGGGCAAATTGATTTTTAAAAAAATGTCACCCATATTAGAAATTTTAACTGTTATATCTCACGCATTTTTAAGGTAAAGACAAAGCAAAAAATATTCTGGAATTCATTATTAACATCAAACACTTTAGAAAGAACCATTTTTTCAATTTCTAATTTTTTGTTTGTACATCATTATACATTTAAAAGATTTTTGAGAAACTCAAATCGCAGCCATTTTGAAACAATATGGCGGATAAAGTGTGCCTATGAACTCGTCAAGACATTGGCATGTACTATGGACACACGGAGTTATATCCAAATCAGTTTATAAATATACATATTGTCACGTGACAAATTTCAGACCGTTTCAAAATGTCAACCACATTGCAAATTTACAGTGCTATAACTCATCCATTTTTTAATATATAGATGAAACAAAAAACGCTCTGGAATCTTTGTATCAAGATCAAACACGCAAAAGAAAACTGTTTTTCAATTTCTTATTTTTTAACACCTAATTTTAAATTTTAATTTTTTTAAAAAAAATTCAGGGTTCGCACAACACTACCACTAAATTTTTTACAGTATTTTCAACGTCTTTCACTGTAGAAAAAATGACACGAAAATTGTGAATAGAGGTTGTGTTTGCGAATTATGGTTCTTAAAAATTTAATATAAATTTTCTTATCATTAATAGTGGTGTCAGAGTCCTTACAAAATATAAGGAGTGTGCGAACCCTGAAATTGAATGGCTGCCATTTTGAAACAAGATGGCGTATGGAACTGGCTAACGAACTTGGTCCAAGCCTTATTATGTACTATGTACACACAAAGTTACATCCAAATCGATTCATAAATCCGCATGTTATCTCGTGACGAAAATCAGATCGTTTTAAAATGAGCTATACTAGAAATTCAAAGTGCTATAACTTAGTCATTTTTTAAGATATAGACGAAAAAAAAGTGTTCTGGAATTGTTGTTTTAAGTTCTAACACATAAAAGAAAAATATTTTTCAACTTGTAATCTTTTCGCATTTAATTTTAAATTTAAATTTTTTTTTTTAAATTTTAAATGGACGCCATTTTGAAACAAGATGGCGTATGATGCTGGCCAACGAACTCGGTCGAGACATTTGTATGTACTATGCACATACCAAGTTTCATTCAAATCGGTTCATTAATACGATAGTTATCGCATGACAAAAATCAGGTATATAAGGTACCCTGGGGTAATAACGCCACGTTAAGGTTCTACCAATTTTCACGGCTTAGTTTTAGATTGTATTTTTCAAACAAATATAGAATCTGATACAGCAACTCATTGACTATCTATATAAAATAAAATAATTTAACAGATATGTATTCATAAAATGTAATGGCGTTTTTTCTTGACCAATGCTATTTGGCGTTATTACCCACCTATATGGGTAATAACGCCATGCAAACAAAACTATGAAATAAGATGGAATAATTGCCTGTTGATTGCCCAATTCTAAAAAGCACAAACTCTACAAACTTCGAAATTGACAAATTGCATTCTAAGCTATTGAAAATGTTCAATTTTTTGTGAAAGTGTAAGACAAATAAAGGTGTGGTGTGGGAGGGGGGAGATGAGGCAAAAGAATATCAGACCGTGAGCTTCTTTTTGCTTAAAAAAGACCGCTTAAATAGAAATATGAGAAACATTGCACAGTTTTAACTGTGTTTATTTGAATCAGTATTTAGGATGTAGCTCGGCCACTGTAGGGAATCAACCGGGGTATTAATGTCAAGGATTGGCGTTATTACCCCGGTATAGTTATTGCGCAGTACATTTTAAATTCCAAATTATCTCGAGAATATATCCAAATTCTTCAACAACATTTTAAAAGTACATGAAATGCACTACAAATTTACGTAATTAACAAAGTATTTCCGGATAAAAAGATAGTCTTCACATCACAAAACGTATCTCGCAAATTTTAGATCAAGCGTTAATTTTAGTTGTTTGTAAAAACAATAAGACCTAAAAATGAAACAAATTAACTTGAAGCTGTTTTTTTGCGATTTATATGGCTCCAAACCCTTCTGCGCAGAGCACATGGGTGTCATTTACCTGATTATTTCATAATTATGCAAAATATAAGCACTTGGCGTTATTACCCCGCCTGGCGTTATTACCCCAGGGTACCTTATATATATATATATATATATATATATCGCAATTAATGTGCTATTTAGTATTGCCCTTGATAACGAGCTAAATACCACATTTTCAATTTTATTTCTAATTCTGACAGCTCCTCTGTGTGATATGGTTTGGCATTAACAAATTTTTACAGTAATTGATGTTGATTTGTAGTATTATCTAATGGTTCTATATATGTATATATATATGTCAACATTTGAACGGAGGGTGGTTTTGGGGTCTGGGGGCCATGATCAGTGAAAATATACCAAATTTTTCCGGAAGTGCTTTCCTCCGGACGGCTGCAATATGTAACTTTTTACTTTTTGTAGTGAAAGCTACCTAAAAGCCAGTCCATAAAGCGTGGCCAGTTCATAATTGGCCACGCCTTCTGAATAGTACAACTGAACGCTGACACAGAACTAGCGGTTACCGAAGGCGGATTTCTTTCCACGTATGTATAGTCTCCTAAATTTAGATACTTGTGTTTTATAAACGATTTCTTTGTCTGGTTTAATATCAGAAAAGAAAGGCGGGAAGAACGTTTAAAAATTATTGTTACCGAAATTCGAGTGACTGAACACACGCTAAAAAAAATCCACCTTCGACGGCCGCCATTTCTGTCAGGGCCGTAACTACCGCCTGAGCAGGCGGGATCTCCAAGTCTGAGGGACCCCAAACTGATAGTTAAAAAAAACTATTGAAAAATATTGATTTTAGTTTCTAGTCTAATTTCCTATAAAATGCCCAGCACCTAACTAAAAGTTAGTAATTAAAAAAAAACAAAGTGCTAGAATAAGGTTTTTGAGTGTCCGTCAATAAACTCCATACACTTCGCATGCAAAAGCAGCTCAAGAGCAGACAGCAGAATGTCGAGTCGAATGTGCCATGTTGCACCAGTATGATTGTCGATAACACCGAAGCTAGAATGAGGAAGAAAATATGGGCTTCTGACCGGTTGAATAATATAAAAAGCATCTTAAAAAATTTTAGAAAATCTTTCTTCTTGTCTATTAATAAAAACATAAAATCAGAAAAAAAAATCAAAATCCATCTTTCAAAAGGTTTTTAAACAGAAATGTATGATGAAGTTACATAAACTCTAAAATGAACCTAAACAAAACGCTCTTTAACCCTTTAACGATCATAGCATTTTCATTGCTAAGATGTCGAAATAAATGAATGACACCGGTAATTAAGAACAAATATATTTCTTAATAGGAAAACGTGATTTTTCACATACAAAATAAAAGAGATTTTTTTAGATAAAAATACCGGTGTCAGTGTTGCGTATCGCGGAATTAAAATTTTGTGGTTTCGTGGCGAAACCAATGAACGTTAAAGGGTTAAAGTATTCAACCAATCAAAAGTCCACATTTTCTCCCCCATATTAACTTCAGAGGGATCGGCGAAAATTGTGTCGCCGCCAAGGTGCCCGCCGAGTAGGGTTGCCCAATTCTAAGTTTTTAGTCTGTGTACGTTTAAACATAGGCAGGTGAAAAAAAAACCGCGCCCGGGGCAAAGTTTTAATTTGCCCTGGGCACGAGAGGCCTCACTTGTTTGCCCCGGGGCCTCCAAGTTTATAGTTACGGCCCTGATTTCTGTGTCAGTTTTCAGGCATAGTATTCAAAGTTGGTGATTGATCTTGCATGTCGTTGGTCGCAGTTTTAACTTTACGCATCCAATCTGAGTCGGGGCTAAAATTAACCTGCTGGAGGCATTTGGCGCTGTGCATACTGGCATTCAGGAGGATCAAGCAGGGCCGAAACTAGAGGGGGGCAGAGAGGGCACGTGCCCCGGACGCCAACAGAACAGAAGGTGAAGGGGGCGCCAAATTAAGATTTTCTTTGGTGCGTTTGTTATAAAGAATGCATATGTGTGGGGATGGGGGGCGCCAAAATCCATGTTTGCCCTGGGTGCAAAAAAAAAACTAGTTTCGGTGCTGGGATCAAGCATACAGGTCATTTACGGCTCTCTGAGATCACATACATAGGGCCGAGGTTAACGAAAAAGACATGTTGCCGCGATGCATTATAAGGAAAGGGCATGCTCACAAACAAATACTTCCATCAATCAATCTACCACTACATTTTTGTCACAGCGATCATTGCAGAAATCGCCTTGGCAACTCTAGGCAATCATTTCATAGATCTATCAAACATAGCCTGTTAAACGACCAATCAAATTCCCGCAACTCATGCGTACAGTAAAGAACGGACAGGTTTTTCTTGCTGACCAACAGTAATTCAATCAACAGTGATGTCAGCTGTCCTTTCCTTATTATTATTTTTTTTTTTTTTTTTTTTTTTTTTTTTTTTTACAGACCACTAGAGTAACACGATGCTCTTTTCGATCATCTGCATTGGTGCATTAGAGCATCACGTGACTCCAACAGTCTGTACAAAAGGTAAGCGTAAAGCAATGCGATAACATTTTTATTTTGTTAGCCTCGCTTAGCGCTGGAGCTGACGAAAAAAAGATGGACTACTGCGCTTCACCGATTTAGAGTAGTCCGTAATGCTCATAGGACTTAGATGAGCTGGTCAAATAAGCTGGCGAAACATTTTACTGTCTTGCCTTTAGATTACTATCATATCCAAGTCATTTTTAATTTTGATCTTTCCCAGGAGCAGATGAATCATGTTGCCAAATCATATAGATGTTTCAAAACACTGTCATAATTTCAATTTTATTAAATAAAATTATATATATGTCGTGTATAAATTGTTAAAAAAAGTTAATTGTTAAAAAAGTTAAAAATAAAATAAAAATAATGATCAACTAATCTCTATATACATAGCAATAGCTGTAAATGCATCAAATTAAAAATAGATTAGGTAAGAACATTTACTTAACACATAAATATTTTGAAGCTCACTCTGAGCGTCTTGCCAAAGGATAAAATTGTAATGTTGTTTTCTCCGCATTTTATTTTAAATCCTCAGAAAATATGATTCTTTCAACATTATGAAAAAAAAAATTAAAAATACGAATGTAATCCTTGAGAATATTAATCATTCTAAAATGAATTGATAATTCAATAAATCTATAGAATTATATTATTTCAAATATGGCTTATATTCTAGTCAAACCTGGAGCTTAGTGAGCGGGATATTATGTTCGAAACACTTAAAGGTTTAACACAATTTTAACCCTAATAAATTTAATTTAAAAATAGATACAAAAAGAAGCAAAAAGTATTTTAATAAAATTAAAAATGTTAAATCATTTAAATATAATCCAAAATTCTAAATTTTTTGAATATCCGAAATTTTAAAAATTTAGTGGATATATAAGTAAAACTTTAAATTTTTAAAAGCAAAAAAATTGTTAAAAATTAAATTTAAAGTGCTGAATCATTAATAAAGCGCAAAAGTTTTTTTTTAAGGGTGTATTTCGATTCAAACTGCTTGTTTTCCGATTTATTTTTGAATTCACTTTTGCTCTCAAACACATGAAACTCGCAGATTCTCTTATTTAGAAAGTGCACAAGGTGCCGTAAAGGTCAATTCTTTGATAAGTGTACAAAATATTGCAAAAAAGCAATCAAAAACGGCAATTTGAACCGATTTTTCCGAAATGGGAGATAAGGGAACGAAAAAAAAGGGTCTTCCAGAGAAGTTAATTGCTTATAAATCAAATTCTAATGAATTGAGCGTAAAGAGACTTTACTCGGCACCTCATGCGTCCCTTCAAGAATCCCCTCAGCAAGTTTCATGATTCTACTTTTAAAAATGTGTCTGAAATTGTATCGGAAAATTTCGAGCTGCTGAAGGTGGAAAAGCGTTTTTTCGATTACACCCTTAAAAGTGCTATTACATGTAAAAATTGTAAGCGACAAAAATCGCCTGCGTTTTTTCGTGTTCTTAGCATTTTATTGGCTGTTCGAGAAGAGTCTTTACCATCATTTGGATTTCCAAGCATTTGATTGGCTGTTACTGGCGAGTCGCTTCGTTCCAGGCGTCAAAGACGCTTCGACACAAGAAAATCGGGCGCTAACCAAGCGACTCGCCTGGTCCCATAGGATAACATGGAGACGCCTGCGATTTGACGCCTGCAGCAGCGCATGTGTAATAGCACCTTAAGTAGGAAGAAAATTTGAAAAATGTGAACACATATAGCACACACCGATGTTTGGTTTGTTTGTGTCTCATTCTATGCCTCAGATTATATGCTCATGAGGACTATTCCATCTTGTGATGCAACGCATCCTTACCAACATATGAGTATGAAAAATTCTAAGCTGGACACAGGGCCGTAAGTGAACAATACGGGGGGGGGGGGACTCAAGAAAATGTAGGGTGGGCTCATAATTTTTTTTTTCTCTCTCTCTATGACGCAGAAAAATAAATCAGTGCATTTTCACATTGTAGGTACTGCGTTTCTTATTAAACTGTTGTAATAATTTCATTTTATGCTAAGAAAAGAATAGGATGATGAAATTTTGGAGTGTATAACTGGTTCATAATTAAACATGTTAGCTTCATATGGTATAAATAGGACGGTAAAGTGTTGAAACACTTAATTTAACCCTTTAACGTTCATTGGTTTCGCCACGAAACCACAAAATTTTAATTCCTATATGCAACACTGACACCGGTATTTTTATCTAGAAATATCCCTTTTATTATGTATGTGAAAAATCACGTTTTCTTATTTAGAAATATATTAGTTCTTAATTACCGGTGACAATCATTTATTTCGACATCTTAGCAATGAAAATGCCTTGATCGTTAAAGGGTTAAATACAACTTAGTAATTCTGCAAAACTATCAAAGGGTTTCAAAACTAAATTAGATTTTGAACAGAATTTCTTTTGGATTTTTGGATCATAAATTCGTTTAGTGATCTTGGAATCTTTTCCATGGATGGCTCAAAATATTTTAGGGGGGGGGGGCTGAGCCACCCATAGCGCCCCCTTAGATATGGCCCTGGCTAGGCATCGTCCTCTTAGCTTAAATGGCTGAGCACTTGTAGCGCTATTCTAAGGTTTCCGGGTTCGATCCCTGGCTTAAACATTTTTCACCCTGTTGGTTTCTACGCTTAGTTAGTAAGTGATAAATCACATATTAAATATTCAACAATTTCAAGCGTAATTTCATTGCTGAAAATTAATTAAATTGTATACAAGTTTGTTAGTTGCACAATTTTGGAATATTTTAACTATTTATCTAAAATAGAATTTTAAAAAATTATACTAAAGCATAAAAAAAAATTTTGAAAAAAAAAATTACATACTGAACAGTGCTTAAAATATATTATTACTCTACTATCAACCGTAATCACTTATGTCCATAATCATTTAGTCCCATAATGTTTGAATTTTATTTTTTAGGCGGATAATTAAACACCCAAAAAATTAAACCATTTTTCAGTGTGCCTTAACCCTTTGCGGCGCAGAATAAATTCATTGCTAAAGTGTTGCAATTAATGTCTGACACCGGAATTTGAAAACAACTTCATTTGTAAATAAGAGAAAGCTATATTTCACGCGTTCAGTAAACTGTAAATTTTTTTACCGAAATTCCGGTGTCAATGGAGCGTTTGGGAATTGAAATTAAATGGTTTTATAGATATACCACAGCGTCGCAAGGGGTTAAGACCAGCATAATATCAAACTCTTTAAGGCCCCACAATAGTCACAGAAAAAGTACTCAAAAAGACCCGGATGATAATGTAAAGTATATGGGAGCGTTCTTTTCAAATATCTCGCTCAAATTAAAAATTTTTACGTGATTTTTTTGCACAAGATAGCTGAGGACGATCCACAACCGGCCTAGTTTTTACTTTTTCGATTTTGGTTATATATTTTTTATATTACCATAGTTTTAGTTTCAGAACCGGTTTAAACCGGTTTCGAAAGTTAAAGTAATTTTTTAAAGAAAATCTGAAACCAAAACTGAAAAAGTAAAAACTAGGCCGGTTGTAGATCGCCCTCAGCCATCCTATGCAAAAAAAAAATCATGTAAAAATATTAAAATTTGAGCGAGATATTTGAAAAGAACGCTCCCATAGACTTATCATTAGCGTTCGGCTTTTACCGCGTGACTAGTGTGTGCTCTTAAGTATTATTGATGCCAGTACAGTAGAACTCCGCAAATTCGGACCCCGTTAATCCGAATCGGTTTGGTCATTTTTTTTTTTCAAGTTTGAGAAGCGATTAGTTATTTTCCACAACATTAACTTGTTTCATCGTCGTATTCTGAATTAAAAAAACTTTTTCTGAAATCTTTTCGGAAAAATTAAGCATAGTAAACATTTTTACTGTCTGTAAATATTCAACAAGTTTCACATAAAGGTGATTTTCTGTAAATATATTTTACTGTATTTCATTTTTTTTTCTAATTTTCCGGATAATCCGGATTTTCTATAATCCGGATTGGGTCTGGTCCCAGTTAATCCGAATTATCGGGGTTTTACTGTACTCTTAAAATTATGTGTTCTTTTTTGTAGATACCACCAACTAAAATGTTAATACCTCTTGAAAGGCAAGAGTACTACTTGATTTTACTTCCTAAATGCCACATTGGCACCAGAAATTTGGAATGGAAATTTACATTTTATTAATTACATAAAGAAAAGCATTTACTTTGCTTATTTGTAAGGAAATGTGTCAGTAAATTCTGGTAACATTCAGTCAGTATAGTAATTTTATGAATAGAAGTGCTTACTTTCTGAAAGGGTTAAAGAAACATAAAGAAGAATCTCTAAAACATTCGAATTAATTCTCTTTTTTCTGTTAGGGATTTGATTCTAAATAGCGCGACTACTTCACTCTAAACTTTTCACTGTCGTTAAGGTTGTTTTTCCAATCGGATTGTGTCAATAAGTAAAATAATAATAATTTAACAAATTACAGAAAACAATTTGGAAATGATGACGAATAAAATTTACAGGGTGCGTAGTCTGGAAGGACCTTGTAAGGACCTTTTACCAGAATTTTTATAATCTAATATTTGTTTTATTTAACGAAAAAGAAATTTTTTTTCAGATGTAACAACCAGTACTTTAAAAATTTTCTGATACTAAAAGAATTAAAATCCTTTGGTTTTCTTGATGACTACGCACCCTGTATATATAAATTCTATATGTAAAAAAAAAAAAAAAAAAAAAAAAAAAAAAAAAAAAAAAAATCTTTTTTTAAAAAATCAATTGGTTTAACATTAGATTGTTTACTTTTTCATGATCGTCACACATTTCGTAAACGGTGGGTTCGATAAACAGACCTCGTTTTTTTTTGTTTTAAAAGACGATCTTTCATACGAAGTCTTTCTTTGGATTCCATATCTGACAATTTGCGTTTACCCATTTAGTAACTTTTTTCTTTCTCTTTATTAACAACGACATTTCGATTTCTTATTCAAATAAAAATTCTTCTAAATGTAAAGAATTTCGAAAAAAAAATGCGGATATCCATTGTCCAGAAAAAAAAATGTTTGAATGTTGCATTGAGTTAATAAAAATCAGCAAAAACATTATTTTTATGATGATCAACACGTGGCCTTACGTAATAATGCAATTTTTTATTACGTACGCCATGGATGAAACATTAATATTTCTGGACTCAGCGCCCGGGGCGGTCGCCCCGGGCGCGGAAATTTAGGGGGCGCCAAACTTATACTACCAACGTCATTTTTGACCTATTACAAGCAAAAGTTGGGGGAGGGGGCCCCAAATTCCCCGGGCGCAATTTTCTCTTCGCACGCCCGTCTGGACCAATCATAAAAAAATAAAATGCGAACATCACAAGGTCCCTTCTTGACTCAAAATAACAAACATTTTCAAAATGATTAAAAAAAATAATTGATTATTAGCAAAAGGGAAAAGACGCTTTCAGTGTGACGTCATTCATGACGTTTTTCTTGGATACTGACTCCAAACAAACGGTTGCTATGTTTCATTTCTTATTAAGTATAAATCGTAGAAATTTTTACCACTGCTTTTTAAATATTAATACATATATCTATGAGATATAGCTGCAAGATATAGCTATAAAATATAATAAAAATAGAAAACACTGCATAGCAACGGTTTGTTTGGAGTCAGTATCCAAGCAAAACGTCATTCTTGACGTCACGACTGAAATCGTCGTTTTGGACGATATCCTAGTGACGTCACATACAATATAAAATCAATGCATGATTATTTGCACTTCGCATTCACTAGTTTTTTTCGCTACTTCTCTTAATATCGTTATTTTATTCTTATAGTTACGAACTTAGAAATTGAATTAATTTAAAAGAAATCATATTTTTCAAAAGTAAAATAAGCTTAATTTCCAATATTTATAAGGAAATAAGAATTAACACAAAGTTATTCTAAAATTAAATGAATATTCTTTTTAGTTATTAGATCTATTGCATACATTTCTACAATTTCTATAGTAATTAAAATTATTTTTCAAAAATTTTAACAGCTTTCGAACGATTTTCGATGTTTTCACAAACAGCTGTTCTTTACAGCCTCGAACTCACAAAAAATACTAAAGAAAATTATTTAAGTTGAAAATAATTTGTGCAGTGAAATTAAGTAAATATAATATTCTGTAATTCTAAAATTAAATTTTTAAAATATAAAAAAGTTTTTAAACATTCCTTGATATTTTCTCTCCGTAGATCCCAATGACCTTAAGATACTATATGAGAAAGTCAATGGTAGATCCAAAGACATTTTAAACGTCTTTGGGTAGATCCCTGGATTTGTATTTCACCGAAAAGTTTATTCGATTTCGAAGTGAAGGGCAACAGATGTTGGAACGACGGTTACGAAACAATTTGCTGTGTTCATTCGATTCAAAAAACTTTTCAAAAGCTTTGGCGCGTATTTTCCGTGGAGACTTATGAAATGTAAACATGATATGCATTGTACCAGATGTTGTATAGGCTTTCTTAGTAACGTTCCTAAACAGTCTGTTTACTTTAAATTTAAGCGAATATAATCAAAAGTTGGATTATTTACGGTGGATTAATGTTTGTGTCTAACATTAAAACCGAATTCTATGATGTTGTCTCCGGGAATCGAGTGTTACTTCTGGCAGCCTGCGATGTGGACGCTTTGTGTACATGCAAAATATTGCAATATCTTTTCAAATGTGATAATATATTATATACTTTGATACCCGTTCATGGGCAGACATCCTTAATCGAGTCTTACGCCAGATATAAAAGCCAAGCCAGGTTCGTAATACTAATTAACTGTGGTGCAAGTATTGATATTGTTGAATGCTTGCAACCCGACGAAAATGTTATTTTTTTCATTTTCGACAGTCACCGACCGGTAAATATTTATAATATCTACAGCGAGACTCAGATTCGTCTGCTGATGAAATCTGATGATTGTGAAGATATCCCTGCCTATGATGATGTTTTTAAGGATGAGGATTCGGAAGATGAAGAAGAAGATGAAACTGGAAGACCAACAGAAGCTTCGATGATTCGTCGACGCCGTCGTAGATTGTGGGAGGAAAATCGAGAAAAAATTCTCTTTGATTATTATCAAACTACATATTATGGTGAACCGTCGTCTTTGATTGTTTTTGATCTAGCTTGGAAAATGTCGAGAGATAATAATGACCTATTATGGTTGTCTATTTTGGGACTGGCTGAACAATTTGTCATGAAGAGGGTAGAACAAGAAAAATATGTCTTGTCCGCTGCTTCTATGCAAAGCCATCTTTCACGACACAACCGTGCTGAAAGTGGTAATTTGAATTCCGTCAGCTGCATGAAAATATCTTTCGAGAAAGATTTAAATTTAGTGCTCTACAGACATTGGAATTTGTATGAAAGCATGAAAAATTCGCAACATATCGCATGTAAGTTCAAATTATGGTCATTTAAAGGCCAGCGAAAATTTCACCAATACCTTGTACATATTGGGTTGCCACTAATTGAGTGTAAGCAACAATTTGCATACATGAAAAGAGATTTTCGGAACAATGTTTGCACGCTGATGGAAGATGGTGCAGAAGAATATGGACTCGACCAAATCGTATATGGTGCTTTTATATCCCATTTTGGATTCGGTAGAAAACTCAGTGCGACTGACGTCATATATGCCGTAAAGGCAATTTTAGAATCGACAGATAGGGAAAAAACTCCTGCTGATAAATTCCTTGACGCTCTTGATATGCTAAACCGATGCGAATACAAAGCTCTAGAAGCTGGTATAGAACTGGCAAAGAACAGAATGGTTGCCATCATGGAGCAAGTTCAGTCGTTTATAAACATGAAACGTGTTATAACGGCTGGGCCATTTTTATATTCCATTGTTTCTGATAGTACGAAGGATGCTAGACATTTCAGTCGACCCGAGTGTTTATTGATGCTTGCACATTTTCTGCTAGAAGCACATGTTAATAATTCTAAAAAAAGAAATGTGCACGCTTTACCTTTAATACTGTTTGCTGTCGATGACATTGATCCTGATCAGTGTTTAGTTGTAGGTATTCCACCATTATCGCAGCATTCGCCGAAAAACTTTTTGGGGAAAGCTTTCGAACAGGCTGCAAAGCAGAGAAATATTCCAATTTCACAGGATCTTTTCTGTCCGACTTTTGCGTATATTGATAAAAATCAACAGGGAAAATTTTTAGAATCTTTATATTTTCTCCTTAGTTAAATTTTATTTAAATTTTATTGTATATAGTATGTACAGTTTTTATATGTTGTAATATTTACTTTTATATAAATTATGCATTTTTGAAATTTTTAGTAAAAAAATTGTACAGTTTATGAAGCAGAACAGAAATATCCAAATTTTACAAAATATTTTCTTCTGTAGTTTTGCATACAATGATAAAAAACAACAAGGAAAAATTATAGAATCTTGATATTTTCTTCTTAGTTAAATTTCATTCTTCATTCTTTGTATATAATTTGTATAGCTTTTATTTGAAAAATGTACTGTTATATAATTATATACATTTTTGAAATCTATATTTTATAAAACTGTACAGTTTATGAAGCACCATAACAGGCTATGAAATGGAAATGTGCTAGTTTTACAGAATTTTTTCTGTTTGACTTTTGCATATATTGAAAAAAAAATCAACAAGGAAAATTTTTAGAATTTTTATATTTTCTGTTTGGTTAATTTTATTGTTTATTGCATAGTTTGTACAGTTTTTATATGTTGTAATATTTGCTAGATGTTTAGGTTATTTACAACTTTTTTGTACAGATTATGAAACATTAAATAGCCGATGAAATAGAAATACCCAAATCTTAAAGATATTTTAAGTACCTTAATCAATTATTGATTTTTTAAAAATCTTGGTTATTTTTTCCTTCATTAACTTTATTGTACAGTTTTTGTATGTGATAATATTTTCTTAAATAGCCCTTATATATTTTTTTCTGATATACATTTTTATAATTTGTACAGTTTTATAGTAAGCAAAGTTTCATAACCAGAGAAATATCTAAATTTTACTGGATTTTTTTTCTATATCCTAATTTTATACACTAATAAAAAATACAGAAAAGGTTTACAATTTTTTTTTTTTTTTTTTTTTTTTTTTTCTCTTAGCTTGATTTTTTTAAAAATAGAATTCATATTATGTGGTCGGAATTTACTTGTATATAGATAGTCAATGTAATTTAATTATAAATATTTTCATTTAAAATTTTTGTACAGTTCAGTTTCAGATTATGCAGTTATATTTATATAAGATATTTTCATCTTTTTGTGTATTTTTATTGTGTACATATATTTGTTGTGTGTTGATTGTTGGAAATGTCTTATAAATGCTGATTTTTTTTTTTTTTTTTTTTTTTTTTTTTTTTAATAAGTGTGAGTGTATGCCTATGTATTTATTGAAGAGTATAATGAGAGTTTTTTTAATTGCACAATTTTTTATATGTTGACAAATTTAATTAAATTTCTCTAAAATAGACTTTAAATAAAAAATATATATTTTTAAAAAGATAGTCTATTTTGAATTTTTTATGAGCTGTAAAATTTCTCATTTCAGGACTGAAAATTTGTCTGCTAATAGGTAAAATTATGCAAATATAATCTAACAGAATTCCTATGTGTCTGGAATTAAAAAATTTAGGCAAAAAGCCAGGGGAATTTTTTAAATATTTGAAGTGGTCAAAGAATTTTTTATGCACCATTTTACTTTCCATTAGAATATCGGGTATAACCAGGGGTGGGGAATTTTTCAAAAATCTTACCAGCCATGGATTTATTTCACCAGCCTGCAAGATACAACACGCATGCAGTTGAAAATAGTTTTGACAAAATCGCACATGAAATTACTATTAGGTACTGCAATACATTTTCGTAATTCTTTTTTCCCTATAAAATTAAGAAATATATGCAACAGGGGTAAGCTTAATATAAGATAGAACTTTAGTATCATATTTCAGACATGCTACTTTTCCGCGGAATTACGCAATTTCGGCGACGAATTTTATTATCCCTGGGATCAATACAAATATGCATTAAAATTTTTTGACATTTATATGTAGGGGGGGGGGGGACGATAAAATACAACAAAAACGCGAGTCAAACGGCGCTAAATTAAGAAAATTTCTTCAAAGGATTGCAGAAACAATGCAAATTTCTCCAAAGGATCGAAAAAAAACTATAAAATCATCAAACAATCGCGGAAAAAATACTATTTTCTTCAGAGGATCGCGAGAAAAAACACTATTTTTGTTAAATGATCACGAACAAGACGTGATTTTCGTCAAAAAATTGCTGGGAAAACACGATTTTTGTGAACACAGGGATGCCACTTTTCCGCCGAAAGGCGGATTTCCGCTTTTTTTAATTTTTAAGAATTGTCGATTTTCGTTAAGCGATCACGAAAAACAAATAGCGATTTTCGTCCAACGATCGCGAAAAATAGCGATTTTCGTCGAACGATCGTGAAATTACACAGCAATTTTCGTCAAGCGATCGAGAAATACAACAGCTTTTTTTGTCAAGTGATCGCGAAATATAGCAGCGATTTTCGTTAAAAGATCGTGAAATATAACAGCAATTTTCGTTAAAAGATCGCGAAATATAACGGTGATTTTTGTCAAAAGATCGCAAAATAAAATGATTATTTTCATCAAACGATCGTGAAATACAACAGCTTTCTTTCGTCAAGTGATCGCGAAATATAGTAGCAATTTTCGTTAAAAGATCGTGAAATATAACGGCGATTTTCGTTAAACGATCGTGAAATATAACGGTGATTTTTGTTAAAAGATCGCAAAATAAAACGGCTTTTTTCATCAAACGGTCGCGATATAAAACAGCAATTTTCATCAAACAATCTCGAAATGAAACGGTGATTTTCATCAAACGATCCCGATGTAAAACGACGATTTTCGTCGAACGATCATGATGTAAACCGGCAATTTTCGACAAACGATCGTGATGTAAAATGGCGATTTGCGTCAAACGATTGTGATGTAAAACGGCGATTTGCTTCAAACGATCGCGATATAAAACGGCGATTTTTGTCAAACGATCGCGTTGTAAAACGGCGATTTGCTTCAAACGATCGCGATATAAAACGGCGATTTTTGTCAAACGATCGCGTTGTAAAACGGCGATTTTCGTCAAACGATCGCGAAATAAAACGGCGATTTTCGTCAAACAATCACCATGTAAAACGGCGATTTTCGTCAAACGATCGCGAAATAAAACGGCGATTTTCGTCAAACAATCGCCATGTAAAACGGCGAGTTTCGTCAAACGATCGCGAAATAAAATGGCATTTTTCATCAAACGATCATGAAATAAAGCAGCTATTTTCGTCAAATAAAAAAAAAAAATCGCGGAAAAAAAAAATTAAAAAAAAAAAAAAGAAAACTTGCAAATTTTTGTTATTTACTCCTGGAATAATCATCGAATCTATTGCTGGATTACTTAAATTGATTTAAAATGATGTGATACATAAAATTCCTGAGTGAATTTGTTGCTGGATTAAATTAATTCATGTAAAATACTGTAAACTAAAGAAAAATCATTTTTATTAGCTCTTATAAATTAAAAGTAAAAAAAAAAAAAAAAAGCTGCTATTCTTTTTTAATTTATTATAAACAATATAGTTTACAAAATTCATGCATAAATGTTGTGAAAAATGTCGTAAATTTTACTTCATGCATAATTTCCTCTTTTTGGCTGTTTTCTGAGTGGCATCCCTGTGAACAGGTTGCGGAAAAATACTCTAATTTTGTCAAATAATCGCATTTTATCAAAAGATCGCGGAAAATGCTCCAATTTTGTAGAAAAATCGCAGAAAATACGCAAATTTTGACAAAAGATCGAGGAAAATACGGAAATTTTAACGAAAGATCGCAGAAAATACACATATGTTGACAAAAGATCGCAGAAAACACACAAATTTTGACGAAAGATCGCGAAAAATACACAAATTTTGACGAAAGATCGCGGAAAATACGCAAATTTTGACGAAAGATCGTGGAAAATACACATATTTTGACGAAAGATCGTGGGAAATACGCATATTTTACGAAAGATCGCGGAAAATATGCATATGTTGACGAAAGATCACGAAAAATATGCAAATTTTGACGTAAGATCGCGGAAAATACGCAAATTTTGACGAAAAATCGCGGAAAATACGGAAATTTTAACGAAAGATCGCAGAAAATACACATATGTTGACAAAAGATCGCAGAAAACACACAAATTTTGACGAAAGATCGGGAAAAATACGCAAATTTTGACGAAAAAGCGCAAATTTCGCTAAAGGATTTTGGAGAAATGCAAACTTTATTAAAAAGGGTGTGGGAGAAAAAGTGCAATTTTCGTCAATTGGTCGCGAAAAACGCTAATTTCGTTAAAAAATTGCAGAAAAACGCAGATTTCGCCAAAAGTCTGTGAGGCCGTGAAAGTTCAGCTTTTTTCTTGCTGAGCCTGTAGCATGTCTGATATTTACACTGTAATAATTTGGAAAGTTAAAATATCTAGATTGAAAAAGTGTCTCTGATAATGTTTCTATTGCCTACAGTTTTTTCAAAAATTAAAAATGCACTCGCCTTGCCAGAAAATCCACTCGCCACTGGCGAGCAAAATGATGTATTTCCCCATCCCTGGTTATAACAATGAATTTTTTTATTAATTATTCACCCAATTTAAAATTTTTATATAAAATTTATGCAATTTAGGACAAACTTATATCCAGAGGAATGAGTTTAATAGGATTTCATAAGATGACTGAAACATAAAAAATTTATGTAATTACAACAGTGAGCCCAACTTCAGTTAAAATTCATTGCTTTTTATTCATTATTCTTTTTAGATGATTATATTTTTACAAATTTAGAAAAATTTTATTTTTTTTTATGGACCAATAGGAAATGCTACAGAATTTACTCAAAATATATGAAAAAAATTAAAAAAAGTTAAGGAAGAATTTGGCAAAAAATTATCTCTAAGTTTTTTTATTTAAAAAAATCCTTTAATTTCTAATTAATTTTTTTTTTTTTTTTTTCAGAATTGTGTTTTAAAATTACTGTAATTTCGGGTGTATAAGCCGCGGGTTAAACAATTCTTTTTCGTCCCAGAATTTTTTAAGAAATAAGTGTAACTATTTAGATCGCCGTAAATCTTCATTCACTAAATAAGATTTCTGGGTCCAAAAAGAATTGCAGCTTGTACACCCGAAATTACGGTAATTAATAATAAAAGAAATATTTTGCCGCCTAACATTTTGATTTATACAGATGTTTTTACAAGTTTTTTATAGGTAGCATGGGTTATTTTTAGGAAAAAATTTATTTTTTTTTCAAATTCTTCTTTAGTTTGCTGCCATTTTGAAATACATTGTTACAATAAAAAATACTATACATTAAAATCTTAGTCAGATTAAATTGTAAAAATGTTTTTCTTTTAAATTTTTTTTGTATTATTTTATTAAATTTTATAGACAGAAAAGTAAAAAAGTTGGTTCTTTTTTTGAGGATATCACAATATAACAATACCATAGTATGAAAAATAATTAAAAATCGGAAATTAAAACAGTACACATACTTTTTTTTAGCATTTATCTTGATTAAAGTTGCCCATTGTGGAATATTTTATAACAACTTATAAAGACATTTTTATGGAAAAGTGTCTAAGAATTTTTTTACCAGAATTGTGTAGGAACCCTGTATAAATGATTGAAAAAGTGTTCATTATTATGGAGGCTTTTCTGTACTATATATAACATTGCTTCGTTCATTCTAAAAAGAAAAATAGCAAAGGACTAGTCCTTAAAAAGGTTACTAATGTAAGGATGCACAACCCGTGGCCCGCGATGGGTTAATGTGTGGCCCGCGAGTTCTGTCAATTTACAACTGGGAAAAAATACAATTTTTGTGCATATGTGACATGAAAAAATCGTAAATTTCATCAATTTTCTGCGGGAAAATATAAAATTTCGTCACTTAAGAATTGCAAATTTCATTGATCGGCACCAAAAAATCTCGAATTTCATTGATTATGTGCGGAAAAAAAGCGAATTTTGTCGATGAGACTTGCAAAAATTGCAATTTTCACTCATCAGATATTGAAAAATTGCGAATTTTGTTCATGAAGTTAGGAAAAAATAGCAAATTTCCCTGATCGGGCACAGAAAAATCGCGAGTTTTGCCGATCAGGCATAGAAAAAACGTGAATTTTGTCTGTCTTATGCGAAAAATCGCACATTAAATTCATCGGTTGGAAAAAAATGCATGTTTTTTCGGTTTATTGCATGAAAGAAAAACGCGACTATCGTTGATCAGGCACGGACGAAAAAATTGTATATTTGTTGATAAGGCACGGAAAAATTGCGAATTTATCGATAACGTGAGGAAAACATGAAAATTTCGTTAATCGGCTGCAAAACAATCGTGAATCTCATCAATTTATCCGGAGAAAAAAAATTGCGAGTTTCATCTTACTGCATAAAAAAATGCAGATTTCGCCAGTTAGTACTAAAATCGTGAATTTCGTTGATCTGGCGTGGAAAATGCGTATTTCGTGAATTAAGGGTGGGAAAAGGTGCACATTTCATCGATCAGACACCAAAATATCGCCAGTGTTATAGATCGAATTCCGAAAAATCGCAAATTTCGTTAATCGGAGACGGGAATATTGCAAATTTTGTTGATCACACGCGTAAAAATTGCTAATTACGTCGAATAGACTCTAATAAAATCGCGAATTTCCTCGATCGGCTGTGGAAAACCACGAAATTTGTCGATCAAGCATGAAAAATCGCTAATTTCATCGATCGTCTGAGTAAAAATTGCTAATTTCGTCGATCAGGTGTGGGACATTTTGTTGATTAGACTCGGAAAAAATTGAATTTTGTTTAACATGCGAGAAAAAATCACGAATTTCGTCAATCAGCTTTGAAAAATCACGAATATCGTTGGTCAGCTTTGTAAAAAAACGAATTTTGTTGATCAGGCGAGGAAAAATCGTAAATTTTCTCGATCATCTTCGTAAAAATTTCGAATTTTTTCGATCATCTTCGTAAAAATTGCAAATTTTGTTGATTAGGCTCGGAAAAATTTCAAATTTTACCGATCATGTGAAAAAATGTCGCCTATTTCCTCGATCCTGCGAAGGGAAATCGCGGATTTTGTTGACCACCCAGACATATTTGTAAGTGGCCCTTCACTTGAAAAGGTTGTGCACCCCTATACTAATGAATTAGAAAATTCATGCTAGATCAGATGAAAAAAGCATTATTTCAAGTATATTATTGTGTTTAATAATAAAATGAAAAATGAAATTTTTAGATATGATAAATAAGTTAACATAAGTAAGGTAATATTATGAAATTACTTTATTTATGAGTGTGGATGTAATTGTTGTAGTACAATTATATATTTTTTAAATTGCAATATTTCCTTTGTGTTGACAAATTTAATTAAATTTCTATAAAATAGACTTTAAATTAATGTAATTTAAAAAATATAAATAGTAGTCTATTTTAAATTTCTTATATTTTTGTATCCTTTCTCAGCCCTTTTGAATGATTTTATGAATAAGTAAATTAGGGGTGCACAACCTTTTCAAGAGAAAGGCCACTTACAAAAATGTCTGGCTGGCCGAGGGCCACATCAATAACACAGAGGGAATTCGATTTAGATGAGGTGATCTGTGACCTATGATCAGATAAAAGGTATGATTTCGGAGAAGGGTGGGGGGCCATTACCTTTTTAAGTTCGCTTAACCAGTCAAAATATAAAATTCAGTTGGTAAGAATATATTGGCAGTTTTTAATGTTTGTATATATATGACAGATATAGCAAGGGTTATTTTCTAGATGTAATAATATTCCTTGACTTTATTCAGGAGAATAAATTTTGTTTTATTGAAAGTGCAAAAAAACAAGCATAAATGATTGTTGCCGCAAAAGCTTTATAATCTAAGGAAAGAGAAGGGGCCGATCAACAAGATTTTTTCCACACTTGATCAATGAAATTCTCGATTTTCTGTGCCCAATCAAAGAAATTGTACTTCTTCCATGCCTGATTGACCAAATTTGCACTTTTTATGGAACCTATCGACAAAATACACAGTTTTTACAAAGCCGATCAAGAAAATTCTTATTTCCTCACCTGATCAACAAAATTCGCGATTCTTACGAAACTGATCAAGAAATCTCATGATTTTTCACACCTGATCAACAAAATTCACTATTTTTACGAATCTGATCGATGAAATTCTCAATTTTTCGGCTCTTAATCGACGATTTTCTGGCGACTAATCGACGATTTTCCGGCGACTAATCGACGAAATTCACAATTTTCCAAACAAAATTTGCAATTTTTACAAAGCCAATCATAGAAATTCGTGATTTTCCTTCTCATGATAGAGGAAATTCGTGATTTTTATAAAACCCACCGAGAAAATTCGCAAATATTAAGAAGCTGATCGAAGATAATCGCGATTTTTACAAAGCTGATTGTCAAAATTCACGATTTTTGAAGCTGATCGATGAAATTCTCGATTTTTCTGTTCCAGATTGGCGATAGTCCTGATTTTTATGAAGCAGATCAATGAAGTTCCCGATTTTTATGAAGCAGATCGGCGAAATTCCTGATTTTTGCAAAGCCGGTCGACGAAATTCCCGATTTTTAGAAAGCCAATCGTCAAAATTTGCGATTTTTCTTTGCATGATCGGCAAATTTTGTGATTTTCCCACACCCGATCGACAAATTCGCTATTTTATTAGAGCCTGATCAATGTAATTAGCTTTTTTTCCGCATGTTATCAACAAAATTCAAAATATTCCCATCTCTGACCAGCGATTTTTCGAAATCCGTTCACTAAAAACTTGCAATTTTTCAGTGTTCGATTGACAAAATGTGTGCCTTTTCCATTCTTAATTGACGAAATATGCATTTTTACGCATTCGATCAATAAAATTCGTGATTTTTGTACTAACTCCTGCGAAATCTGCACTTTTTTATGTGAGAAGATGAAATTCACGATTTTTTTTTCTTGATAAACTGCCGAAAATCACTATTTTTTTGCAACTGGTCAATGAAATTTTTAATTTTTCTGCGTATCATCATCAAATTCACGATTTTTTCATGCCTTACCAATGAAATTTGTGTTTTTTTTTTCATACCAATTCAACAAAATTTGTGATTTTTTTGGCCCGATCAATGATATTCACGTTATTTTCACACGATAAACCATGAAAACATGCTATTTAATTTGCTATTTTTTTCGATCATCATCAACAGCTGATGATTTCTTCCTGTCCGATTAATGAAATGTGCGTTTTTTCACATCAGATCAACAAAATTTACGATTTTTCCGTGCCTGGTCAACAAAACTTTTTCTGAACCTCATTGACAAATTTCCTTTTTTTTCTAACTTTATCAATGAAATTCACGATTTTTCCGTGCCGATTAACGAAATTTGCTATTCTTAAGTGATGAGATTTTATAATATCCCGCGCCAAATTGACGATATTTACCATCTTTTCCTTCTACATATTCACAAATATTACTATTTTTTTCCTTTTGTGAATTGATGAACCCATGGGCCACAGGTTGTGCATCCCTAAAGTAAATACATACTAAATAAATTACCAGAGTTTCCTCCATGTTTAAAAAAGGGTACTTTTTGATTCCATAGGGCACATTTTGAATTCTTAAGAGCTTTTTTATTTTTACATTCTTTTGATTTTTAAAACTACAGTAGAGGACCTAGTATCTGGAATCATTGGGACCAAGAGCTTTCTGGATTTCAGATCCTTGTAAAATTCTGTTTCTCGTAACTCAAATAGTGTATTTTAGTGGTTGCACATTGAAACAATAGACTTAAAAAAAAAAAAAAAGTAAAGTTTTTGAAAAATTTTAGTAAAATTTACAAATTTAGAAAATTTTTGAATATTTTTCTTTTGAATTTTGGGTCTTTCCAGATTTTAGAATTCTTGATAATAAGTCCTCTACTGTACTTTTATTATTTTAATTGTTAGGAAACCCTTTTAAAGACAGCAGTGAGTAAATTTTTAATACACAACAGAGTAAAGATATTTTTGTTTTCAGCTAAGGCGAATCGTGAATTTCATTGATCAATTTAGAAGAAAAAGGAAATTTGTCTATGAGGCTTGGAAAAATTCCAAGTTTAGTTCATCAGATATGGAAAAATCGCATTTTTTGCCCATGAGGCTCGAAAAAAAGTTTTGTCAACCAGGCATGGAAAAAATCGTGAATTTTGTCGATTCGATGTGAAAAAAAAGCTCATTTCATTAATCAGACAGGAAGAAATCGTCAGCTGTTGATGATGATCGAAAAAAATAGCAAATTGAATAGCATGTTTTCTTGGTTTATCGTGTGAAAATAACGTGAATATCGTTGATCAGGCCGAAAAAATCGCAAATTTTGTAGAATCGGTACGAAAAAAAAACACAAATTCCGTTGGTAAGGCATGAAAAAAATCGTGAATTTGATGATGACGCGCAGAAAAATTAAAAATTTCGTTGACCAGTTGCAAAAAAATACTGAATTTCGAAAGATGCTAATTTTTAGGTAAGGAGCAAGAAGGATACTATTTTGTAAACCTTAGGGCAGACAGGTGTTAAGGAAACTCTGTTATTGAATTTGTAAGATTTTTTTTTTTTATACTTTGCTTACAATCAAATATTTTTAATTCCTCAAAGGAAGAAAAAAAGGATACTATTTGTTTATCATGTCAACCAATTTTGCCAAATTATAGAAATCGTCAAATGATTTGCCAAATTATACAAATTTGCACAATCTTTATTTTAAATAATAAAAGAACAAATGAATTATAAAACATCAATGAAAATACAAATTAAAAGTTGAATTAAAAATAACTTGAGTTGTGCTTAATGTCAAATGTATGCATCATTGACATTTAATTTGCTGATAGTTTTTTAGTTAACAAAATAATCAAGTAGTACCAAGAAGAAAAAAAAAGGTGGTTATTCACTACAAAATGTTCTATTGGCCACACAAATTTGTACTTTTATAGGCTGCTAACTAGAAATATCCTGTGTATAATCTAATCATTCCTTCTTTTTAGTGCATTGCTTTGCAACTTAACATTTATAGTATTTTATATTTAAGAGAATAAAAATGGAACAAATGCAAAGTTTAGTGGTGGTATTTGTTATTTTGCTCTAGTGCAAAATAAAAATTTAATTCTAAAATTCCCCTTTAAAAAAAAGAAATAAATTTGTTTTACTGTTTTTGCAAATGATTATTTCTCGACACATTTCTTTTTTTACAGTGACCGTAAATTTTTTAAAAAGATAAGATATAAAAAAGTATCATAACTTTATATTTTGTCTACTAATCTTATCCAAATGAAAACTCTGTACTTTACAATCCTCCCCCCCCCCCAAAAAAAAAAAATAAAATAAAAAAAAATAACATGCAAATATATATTTTTAAAATTTTCAGATTAGATTTAATATTATGTGTATTTATTAAAAGAACATTGTACATTTTATCATCTTAAGCTATAGAAATTAAAAAAATAAAGAAAGAACTTTGGTTATTTCTTTCAGTACAAAATTCTCTGAAACAGTTTAGCATGCTCTGCAGATTATTTTAGACTAGCTTTGCACATATATTTAATATTTTAAAAACAAAACATGGGTTTAAACAAAATGTTATAATTTGCTTCATCTACTCTTGTATCTTTTTATTGTTGTTTCTTTGTAAATGCAAAATTTGCTTATGCTAACTTTTTAGATTAGCTTAAAACTGATATAATTTCAGAGTAATTTTTATAGATGTCTCAATACCTTATTTAATTTTAAAAGAATTTACAAGAAAATGGGTTCTGCATAAGCTTTTATCAATTAAATATACTTATTGTTTTGTTTATTTCCAGGTTTGTTTCTATTTTAATCTGTTAATGTGATCTTGATGTTTTTTCCTAAAGTATGCTTTGCTAATTTGTGAATGGATAAAAGTATTGGTAATTCAAACTTTTATATTATTTTTTATTATTATTGAAATGACTTATAAAAATGTTTATATATATATTTGGTAGCAGGAAATTTGATACAGGAGATGGGTGTCGCATATTTTCTTTTCTCTTTTGCAGATTCTTTTTCATCAAATTTTTATTTTGCTTGGTACCATGTTTAGCTCTTTATTACTTAATACAAAGAAAAAAAAAAAAAGATTAATATTAATAAAAAATCTAAATAAGTGACTAAAAATGCTACAGATAAGTGACTTTTTGATCAATCAATGCTTCAGAAAAATGCAAATCCCTTTAAAAAAAAAATCTCTGTAAAAACATGAATTACTTCAAAAGATTGTGGAAAAATTGTGAATTTTTTTAATGATCGTCATAAAATGCACATCTTGTCAAAAGATTGAAGAAAAAACTCTGATTTTGTCAAAGGATCACAGTAAAAAATGTGAGTGTCATCGAAAGATGTGGTAAAAATGCGAATTAAATCAAATGATTGTGGAAAAAAATGAATTTTTTTTAATGTATGCAACTATGCACCTCACATCTCTTCAATTCTTTTTCTCTTATGATCATGGCATTGTCATTTAGGTACATCATTATTATTTTAATTAATGAATTAAATAATAAATCAGCAAAATATGTGTAACACACCTGATGCCCATTGAATGTGATCCTGTAAAAATCCCCAAGTCTATTCCAATTCCGATATTAGTATAACCCCCTCTTTTTTTTTTCCCCACCCTTCCCTTCAGCCATAGCCTCGAGTAATTTTCATTTTTCAAATTGTAGTGTATTAATTTAATTTAAGAGTCTATTGTCACATGACAAAGCTTGCAAGCAATGTTAATCCTGTTGCAGCATTCTTTTCAATTTTCTTGTTTGCATTTCAATATTTTTTAATGTTTTTTTTTTTTTTTTTGCTCAGGATAGCTAAAGCCAATCTCTAACTGGGTCTTTCTTTACTTTTGGCCACAGATTTTTTTTTTTTTTTTTTATGAGTCAATTTCTATTTCTGACCAGTTTCAAAAGGAAAAATACCTTCATAAAGAAAATCTGCAACCAAAATTTTAAAAAAATTGAAAGGTCTCAATTAGAGATTATCCTCAGTTATCATTTTCTAAAATAGTGATATTAAAGTGAGAACTTTGGGAAAAAAATGCTCCCATAGGTTTAATATTAACTTGCAAATGTCTTCCTTATAGTGTAGGTTCTTAATATGTGTTTATTTTGTTATGTCAAAGGTTTCTTCTGGGAAAACAGTATAAATCAACATTTTTTAAAACTATGCATATTTTTGCATTATGTAATTTTGATATTAATAACATGACAAAAATAGAGAAAAGTATTTGAATATGAAAATTTTATCACTTCTAGGCCTAGCAAAGTATATTGAAAAAAAGTCTAAATACACATTTTTTACTTACCCATCATACGTAGTATAGGGTAAGTCTTGCAATCGTTTTGAAAATTAAAAAAAAATTTTGATGGATTTACACGTTTTAGACACTGGAGATTTCGAAAAACATATTTTTAGAAAAAAAAAATTTGCCGTCCGTCTGTCTTAAACGCTCTATCTCACGAACAAATTGAGATAGAGACTTGAAATTTTGTATGTACTTAGTATGTAAGAATGGGACGAAGCCTATTTAATATCAGCAACCTCGATTATCCGGAACTATTTTTTCCGGATTTTCGTAAAATTCGTTCTGATGAAAGGTATATAAAAATTTTCGAATTTTTTTATTTTAAGGAATGCATGTAAAAGACAATAAAAAAAACACAAATTTTGCATAAAGAATGAAGTCGATCGGATTATTAGTTGTCGAGATATTTGCAATCCTGTTTTCCACATTCTTCGATTTTTAATGACCATGTATTTCATTCAAATTTCAATTCAGATGTATATTTTAATTGAAAATGAGACGCTTAATCCGACGCAGTAAACTGTTTGTTAATATGATTATTATTTTTGGAGTTATAAGGATGTTTCTTTTACGCAGTTTGGTACTTCATGAGTAGGTTGGCGTTTTATATAATTTGTTGAAATTGGTGCATCAGCAATTCATTAATAGAGTATTACTATGTGTATTAACAATATTTAAATTTAGTTTTGGAAATGAAATACATTGTACAAATAGTTTTCACATGTTTCATTTTCATATGCATATAAATGATGGGCAAGTATTACGGTGGCCTCCAACGACTAGTTTTTTTTTAAAATCAAAAGTAGAAAAGCCCTCTGTTTTTGAAAAGTTTTAGTGTAATTGTTATTAATATAACTTTATTAAAATTAAACTTCCTTTTTATTGTAAGAAAATTAATTTTGAATTTTTAACTAGATAAATTTTAATTAAATCATGATTTCAAAAAAATTTTTACACACTCATTTTTAATTAAAAAAGATTTTAATTAATTTTAAAATTATGTAATTTGGTTTCGTATTTTGTTAAACATCTATTTGGTATGAAATACTTTTTGGTAAATGTTTCATAAATATTAGTAAAATGTAAATTTTATTTTGATTGTATTTTGTTTCAGATAATGTCTATGATCATAACATTTAATTCTTTTCCCTGAGCAGCTTTACGTGACTTTTAATACTCGTGATGAACTTTGTAATGGGATTATTAAACACTTCTGGAAATTGAATTGCATTAATGCTCTTTGATTTGTAAATATTTGTACAAAGGGAAATGTATATATTGTACTGTGCTTTATATTTTTGTCCTGTTTTTGTAAAATGCTACTTCATCAAGAAAATGAAATATTGTAAATTCTCAGATTTTTATATCAAACACACAAAACATATTGTACAAAATTAATGATAAAAAAGCTCTAGTCAATTATTTTGATTTAAATAATCTGAGAGAAAAAAAATCTTATAATATTTAATTTGATTATAAAATATTAAAAAGCTGGTGGGTCATTCCATGCCAAGTCAACCAGTGACTCAACCTGACATTTTCATATTTTGATGAAACTCCCAAAAATCATTCTACCTGATGATATAAATGAGAATATATGCTCATATATATATTTTTTAATCTTATCAAAATTTTATGTAGTTAATTATTAAAATTTTGAAAAAAAAAAATCATTTTTTTTGGCTTGCTTACATGGTTTTAATTTTGAATTTTGAATTTCTCAAGTTCTATCAAATGTAGAAATTTTATAACCACTCATTTTAAAGAGGAGTTTATAAGGTTTAATTTGATATGCAAGCTGAAGTTAAAAAAAAATAAATTTAAATTTTTTAAAGCTTAAAATTTGAAAATTTTTAAGATAGTCATTTTTAAAATTGTATGTTTGTAATAGTATAAGCTTAAAATTCTGAAATTTTTAGAATGGGATCTCAATGAGATCAGGACTTATGAAATAAAAGCTAAAAATTACCATTAAAATAACAATTAATTTCTATCTATTTTGTTATTTATTTAAAATTTGTATGGTAATTTTCAGTCAAAAAATGATGATTTTTTCAAAACTTAAATAATTGTATGAAAATTTAGAGCAATAAATAAATAAAAAAATAAATAAAAGTATGTTCTAATTTATATTGTCATAGAGAATGATCTATCCCTGGCAGTTTTGTTAAAATCTGAAATTGTTAGGTTGACTATTGAATTTTTTTGGTTGATATGAAATGATCCTGCTATATAACAGATTATTTATGAGTAAACAATGTAGATTCATAGATAAGCATTGAATCTTTGGTCACCTGATAAAGTAAACTTTCCTTTTTTATGTAAGATTTTTTTTCATTGTTTTAAGGGTGTATTTCGATTCAAGCTGCGTTTTTTCTGATTTATTTTTAAATATATTTTTGCTCTCAAATGCACCAAACTTTCAAATTCTCTCATTTAGAAAGTACACAAGGTGCTGTAATTATCAATTCTCTGTTAAATGCAAAAAATATTGCAAAAAAAGCAATCAAAAAAAGCATTTTGAACTGAATTTTCCGAAGCGGGAGGTCTGTGAACGAAAAAAAGGGTCATACTGAGAAGATAAATGTTTATAAATCAAATTCCAATGAATTGAGCGTAAAAAGACATCACACGGCACCTTATACGTCTTTTCAAAAATCCCCTCAGCAAGTTTCATGTTTATACTTTTAAAAATGTGTCTGAAATTGTATCGGGAAATTTCGAGCTGTTGAAGATGGAAAACCGTTTTTTCGAATACACCCTTAATGTAATTAAAGAGTTGCAGTAGAATCTTTCAAATCCACAAAGCTTGGGACCAGAAGTTGTGCGAACAGTATAATCGATTAGCGAACAGTTGAATATCAGTTTGAGAATTTTTCTTATACTCATGTATAAGCCACCCCCCTTACTTTAGAGAAAAAAAAAAATGCACAAAAATTCTCAACTTGTAGACAGAAATATACGGTACATTAAAGTTTGTCTACTGCCACCTACTGTATTTTTCTCATCTTGTGAAACACATTTAAACAATCTTCAACAAAAAGTCAGTTAGAAAAATAAAAAATTTATGCCCTATAGGTATATTAAAACAGTAAAAATATTTTAGAGAAAATGAATGTCTCTTAGCATATTAGGAGCAGAGTAGGACTGAAATTCAATGCTTATCTGTTTATCTCTTTTTTCTGTCTTAATCACTGGTGATTCTGTTCTAAATTTTCTGAAAATTAATCAAAAAAAATTTATCATGATAAAAAAAAAAAAAAAAAAAAAAAAAAAAAAAAAAAAAAAATTGCAAATTTTGATGAATTGTCATAAAAAAAAATCAATATCATTAATTGTTCAAGGAAAAAAATTGCGAATTTCATCAAAGGATTTAAAAAAAAAAAAAAAATTAAATTTCGTCAAAGAATTGCAGGAAGAACCCTCACAAATTTCACCAAAGGATCACACACACACATAATCAGTTATTGTGTCAAAGGACAAAAGATAAAATTCATAGTTACCACCATTTCTCCCTCGCTTCTCCCTCTGCTATACCTTTCAGAAAATTTATTGTGAATTTCAGAAATTTTTCTTACTCAGAATCACCCCTGGTCTCAATAGTTAGCTGCTATGAATGTATTTGCTTTAAAGCACATTCTTTCTAAAATTTAAAGTTTTGTAAGATACAAGTGTACCTGTTTTAAATGCCTGACATGTTGTTTTATGTATCATCATTAACTTATTTATCTATTATAATGTGTTCTGTTAAAGGTTAAGTATGTTTATTCATTATATTAATGGTGTATTTATAGATGATGGCTAAATTATAAAACTGTCGTGAAAAATAAAACATTTATCAGAATTTGATTATTTTCTTAATTTGTGCTCTTGCTGTTTGTCTTATTTTTATTTCTGAAAAGATTGTATAAATTGTGAAAAGTATGGTTGTCCCATATATCCTTTCACTTTTCAAAAGATCATTTTAAAAATTAATAAGAAATTGTTTCAAAATTTAGTTTGCATCCCAAGATTTTTCAAAGGGTCTGTTTTTTTTTCTGGCTATGGAAAAATAATCGATAAAAAAAATGTCATTAAAAAAAAAAAAAAAAAAAAAAAAAGATTGATCCAGTTGAAAATTGGAACCTAATTAATTTAGGGCCCTTCACAGTTTTTTTTTTTTTTTTTTTTTTTAATAAAATAAGCCTTGATGAAATCAAATAAATCTACATAATTTCTGAAAGTTTTTCTCACCTTGTTTAGTTTCTGTGTTTGTCACAGAATCTGTGGCGTGCATAAAAATATTCTATCTTGTGCTATGGTTTTAACCTTGTCAACCTATGATAGCGAAAAGTGCCAGACTGGATATTTTCGGAAATGCGATGCGAAAAAAAATTTCATCCAGAATCACTCCTGTGTAAATTGTTTAAGCTAAATTAAAAGATTTACATAATTATTCAATAAATTTTTGAAGGATTTAGAAGGATTAATTAAATTTGAATTTACAGGGATTTTGTGCAATATTTAAAACCTTAGTCAAATCTTTTATTTTAAATTGTCTTCTTAGAATTTTGTAGATTTATAAAATGTACAAAAATGATGTTCTTATAATATAAATATTTCCAAATTCAAAAATCCCCATCTCCTCAGGGGTGATTCTCGTCGAAAATTTCTGAAAATTTAACACTAGAACGCCCGGATGGAGTCGATTCGACTCCAATCATGTAACTAATTTCAATTCGACTATATATTCATAACTAAATTTCAATTCGAACCAGAAAAATTTTCTTGAAATAATTTAAATCTAATCCACGCAAATTTACGTTAAATAAATCAATTAAATAATTTTGAATAAAAATTCTGGTGAGAAATATTATTTTCAAACTTGAGTAGAATTTCCGGGCGTTCTAGTGTTAAGGAAAAAAAAATGATTCTGAAATGATTCTTCTGAAAATTTGAAATTGGGTTATCAGTCCTGCATAGTTGCCAACTTGTACGGTTTTGTGCACGGAAAAAACAATCACGGAGAAATGCACATTTCATGAAAGGATTGCCGAAAAAGTACACACTTCGTCAATATTTTGTGGAAAAACGACGATTTCACCAGTGTTTTTGTCACCGAACTTTGTAAAAAAATTGCTGTAAAACATGAATTTCCTGTGCGGATCTCGGGGAAAAAAACAGCAATTTCACTAAATATCGCAGATAAAACGCTGATTTCGTCTGAAGACCAGGGGAAAACGTTGATTTCGTCTGATGACTGCGGATATAAAGGCAATTTTGTTAAAAGATTGCAGGAAAAAAAACTCTGTTTTCGATAAAAGATCGTTTAAAAATATTTTGTCAAAAGATCATTGAAAAAAAGGCCGATTTCATCAAAAGATCGTGGGAAAACTGTCGATTTTGACAAAAGATCGCAATAAATCGCCAATTTTGCTAAAATATTTCAGATAAATCACTGATTTATCTGCACCAGTGAATATTTGGTAACATAACCGAATGCCGAATAGATACCGAATGTTCGGTGCATCCCTAATTTATAATATATATTTTTTATTATTTGAATTTTATTTATTTTTCATTTTGATGTATTTTTTCTATATCAAACTATGAGTATTAAGGTAATTTATTTTGTAGCTGTTCTATGAATATTTTTCTTTTTTTTTTTTTTTTTTTTTTTTTTACACCAGTGAATACACGCACATATTCTATATTCTCGATAATGGTCAGAAAATGTAACAAAAATTGTTGATCAGTTCAATTTATTTGATAGTTTTAATGTAAAATATTTTAGCTTAAGTACTTAAATATAAAATAATTTTTTCAAAATATTGTTGAATGTTACATTTTATTTAATTACAAAGCATTCAAATAACAATAATAAATCCTATATTTTCTCTTTTTAATAAAATATGTCATTATCAAAATAAATTATCAATAAAAATACTACAAAAATCATTTTGCCATGTCTGGATTCGAACCTGTATCTTCTACAAAAGTTTTAAGCTTTATACTCTTGCAATTATTGCACTAAGCTACCAGGAATTTTATTCACTACCTTCTAAACTGAAGAAATTAAAAAACACTTGATGCATGGGCAACTATCTCAAATTTAGGTTTTATTTAAAGAATCAGCTACAACTTAGACTGTCGATTCCCAATCTTCTTGTGTAACAATTAGCAATTTATGAGATGGATTACTAGTTTTAGCCTAAAATCTTTCTTTTCTGTGTTTAATATAACCAAAACAATCTGACACCTCTAAAATAAACCATATCTAGTTTTTAATATCGATACAACATATTTTTAAATTGTTTATAAAACTGAAAGAACCAAATAATATTAAATTTGCGAAAAAAGAAAGGCTTGTTTACATTAAAATTGAATAAATTATGTTTGAGATGCAGGCACACTTAAAACAACTTTTACCCGTGAAGTGATAGTTCAACTGAGCGAGCATCTCTGCATATGTACAGTACATCACTCTGAAGAAAGGCTTGTACTTGTATACTGTGCATAATGCAGCTGTAGAATTTTAATTTAAAATTATAGATTATTATTAAAATATTTGAACAAATGAATGTGAATTAACAAATCTGTGGCCAAATATCTTTCGCTTAAAATAAGAATGGTGCAATTTATTGCAATAGTTCACATGGCCTGTCGAAAGAAAATGCTTAGTGTTTTAAACGTTCTGAATAGTACGTAGTATCTGAATAGTATCTTAGTCTTTTTTTTTTCTCATATTCATAAACTTTATTTATGCACAAGTGCTGTAGGCTGCGATATTTATGCTTTTAATAAACTTTTGTTTGTTTTATGTAAATGTTTCAATTATCATTAGTATTATTAACTGGTACTGTTTATTTTGGCCCATGAAGACTAGGAAGAATGAAATCAGTCCAGGCTTTGTACGGAAAAAATAAGTTAAGCTTGGCTCAATGCTCCAGGAAAACGTATAGATAGATGCTTAGTTTGAAAATGAAAAACTCATTCATCTCATTACATTCATTATGTATCGATAATGATCCCTGAAAATGTATTATTCTGCAGTTTTTTTCACTTATCCCCAAAGCCCAACTTATGCAGGGGCAATTGCTAAGGGTGGTCCTCCTCTCTTTTCTTCCAGTACCCCATTCATCTATGCAAATAACAAATTACATTAGAAAATCAATAATTAGTTTTGTTATAACAACTCAGCATTATATTGTTTTCAAAAGAAATTCTTTTAGCGTGGCAAGTTAAAACCATTAATTATGACTATTTTGCAACATTTTCTTTTAGCCATCTTATAAATGTATGTAGTTAAGCAAAGAAAAATTTTTCAAAGAGATACTTGTGTAAACCAGTCTATCATATTTTTCAAATTTTTTTTTCAAAATTTCCAGGTCCAAGCCCTGCCAAATTCATAGAAAAAAATATTCGGCCCAGACTAGCCCTAACAGAAAAAATATTGGCCTGGTCTCTTATTAAAGTTAAAATTTCAGCCCAGCTCGTAGAAAAATTTAGTGGCCCGACCCAGCCTGATATAATAGCAAGCTGAAAATAAGGTCCGAGCTAGGCCCGGCAAGAGTGAATTTCCACAGAACATTGATCTTCACACTTATGGAAGAGTTTTGACAAAAAAAAAAACTTATCTTAGTCTTTTTTTTTTTTTTTCTCATATTCATAAACTTCATTTATGCACAGGTGCTGTAGGCTGCGATATTTATGCTTTTAATGAACTTTTGTTTGTTTTATGTAAATGTTTCAATTATCATAAGCATTATTAACTGGAACTGATTATTTTGGTCCATGAAGACTAGGAAGAATGAAATCAGTCCAGGCTTTGTGTGGAAAAAATAAGTTAAGCTTGGCTCAATGCTCCATGAAAAAAGTAAGGGTTGAGCCCGGCCCGAGTCTTCAGAAGAAAGATCATTAAGGTTCATGATTGGTTTGTGACCTCTAAGGGGAGGTCTAGAGGAGGACCTGGATCGGAAGAAAAGGAGAAGCCAGGGGTTTGCAGAGGAGATTCTCGCAGAGTAGAGAGAGAGAGAGCAGAGCGGTAAGCTCGGAGTGTTCTCTCGGATAAGTGAAGCAGCTCGGATTTGAGAGCTGGAAGAAGAAAGATCCCGCCAGCGAATCTGAGGAGGTGTTCTGATTGCAGAGCCCATGCAGCATCACGGAGTGTACTCTCGCCAGGAGAGACAGTGATAACTCTCGTCTTGAATGGTTTGATAACGCAGTTATCTGTGAATTATTTTAAGTCTACGTTGTGTATAATTTAGCGAGACTTTACATCAATCACGAACTTTGTATTTACGGAACTCAAACTGAATATTAGTTGAAGCTGGTTGGTATAAGAGCCTTCGTGCTTTTTAATAATTTTAATGCTGTAAATATTTCTCCAGAGGATCTTTTTTGTTCTGCCAATAATAAATAGATTCTCCATTAAATATTCTTGCCTGGATTATTCGCCAAGCGGCACACACGCTACCTACCACTTAGCATTATAATCTACTAAGGGCTAAGTTATTACAGCTCAAATGCCATTAATGGCATTCGAGCCAGATTAATTACATCAGCTTGAATGCCATTTATGGAAATCGGTCCATGCAGATCTCTAGTTCAGAGGCACATAAAATTATACTCATTTCAAAAATCCATAAAGCTTTTACCAAAAAAAAGTTTACTAACATTTAAAAATTTTATGAAACATTAGCAAATTGTCTTATCACATTGTGGTTTACACCATAAGACATAAGACCTATCAGAAAGTGCGATTTTTTGAAGTTAAAGAAAATAATTAAGACTCCCATAAGTTTGTGAAAATTTCAAAAATTCCTAAAACTTATGCAGATTTGTGTTTTAGAGTTAAATTTGCACTATAAGAATTAGCAAATGATAGAATTTTTGTTGTAAATATATATACAGTAAAGCATCGTTTATACGACGATCACTTATACGATGTTTACATTTATACGACGTTTTAATGTGGTCCCGACTCATTCCTATTAATTTTAATGTAAAAATATATGTTTTATATAACGCCCAAAATCGTTTATACGTCGATTTTTCGATTTTTATTTTTGTTTATTTTTCTTGTATATTTTACGAACGAGCGGAAGTTGGCAGCTATGAATGACACCAAAGAGCGTGTTTAAATGCACTCTACATTATAAAAATGTGGGCTGTGTTCGATTAGTCTGAAAAATCAGCTTACATGTAACAGATTACACTTGGAGGGGTCATTCTTTTTTCAGGGATGGTCAGCTTTCCCGACCTGTTTTAAGTTGCAAATAGACTATCCTTCTAACTCTTATCAGTATTGGCGACTTTTTGGTTTGTTTATTTTACAAACTCATGCAAATCATAACGTTAAACGTTAAAATTAAATGAAAACAGAATTAATTCTAGTTTTGGAAGTGAAAATCGATTATACATCGTTATCGTTTATACGACGTTTTTCTGCAGTCCCTTCGGCGTCGTATAAACGATGCTCCACTGTATATAAAATGGAAAGTTCTTTTTTTTCAAAAGATGAATGTTTTGACCAGTTTTATGATGCCTACTATATATATCATTACAAGGATTTAATTTTGTTAATGAACTTTTAGAATGTAAACAGATCTATGCAGGCCCCGATTATGACTAATTGGGGCCCTGGGCAAACATAAATTTAGGGGCCCCCCTTTCGAATCACTGCAAAACTATTCAAATAAAACTGATGGTCACTCATATGTGTATGTATAATGCATAAGCATATTTTCACACCTTGGATATAAATAACAGAAAATTCTTAGCTTTGTCAATTCTAAATTAAATACCTTAATAATAGTACACCTTTTTTTTTTCTTTAGTTTAGAACAAAACTCTTTAATATAACTTTAGAAATGTGTTATATTGACTTTAAAAGGATTTTAGTAATTTCAATATATGGAAGAGTTGGAATTGAAAAAAAAAAGTAAATATTTTATTATTTAATCTATGGATTTGGGGGCCCCTTAAGGTCCGGGGCCCATGGGCAAAGTCCCGATTTGCCCATGCGATAAAAATGGCCTGGATCTATGGTCGATCATATTATATGAAAATAATGTGTGAAGTTTAAAGTGGTTCTCAATTGTCTGCTCAACAATGTGAATCTTTTTTATTCTTTTTTAAACATAAAGGAAGGTGTTGACTGCAGAAATAATTTGGAAGTATTTTCCATCTTTTGAGAAATTACTGAGTTACAAGCATTTCTTGTTGCAAGGTTTCTCGGGTTGATGTTTTGGGAATATAGTTAAAAACATTTGCAGCATTTTCTAAAAGATCTGCCTTTACAAAAAAAAGAAAAAAAGGAAATACCTGCCAAATTTGTACATTTTTGAATAAAAATGAATGAAGAAATGTGTCAAAAACTTGCTCCTTTGGATTTGAGAACAACCTTTAAAAAATACAATGATTTCTCAATTATACTCTGTACATAAGTTTGAACTCTTAACAGAGCTTGTCTCCTTGACTGGTAGGACGTACACTGTGTAGTTCTTTCATTTCAAAAATCCATAAAGCTTTTACAAAAAAAAAGTTTACTAACATTTAAAAATTTTATGAAACATTAGCAAATTGTCTTATCACATTATGGTTTACACCATAAGACATAAGACTTATCAGAAAGTGCAATTTTTTGTAGTTAAAGATAAAGAAAATTCCCATAAGTTTGTGAAAATTTCAAAAATTAATAAAACTTATGCAGATTTGTGTTTTAGAGTTAAATTTGCATTATAAGAATTAGCAAATGACAGAAATTTTGTTGTAAATATATATATATATATAATAAAAAGTTTTTTTTTTTTTTTTTTTTTTTTTTTTTCAAAAAAGAATGTTTTGACCAGTTTTATGATGCCAACTATATATCATTACAAGGATTTAATTTTGTTAATGAATTTTTAGAATGTAAACAGATCTATTGTCGATCATATTATATGAAAATAATGTATGTTAAGTTTAAAGTGGTTCTCAATTATCTGCTCAACAATGTGAATCTTTATTCTTTTTTAAACATAAAGGAAGGTGTTGACTGCAGAAATGATTTGGAAGTATTTTCCATCTTTTGAGAAATTACTGAGTTACAAGCATTTCTTGTTGCAAGGTTTCTCGGGTTGATGTTTTGGGAATATAGTTAAAAACATTTGCAGCATTTTCTAAAAAATTTGCCTTTACAAAAAAAAAAAAAAAAAAAAAAAAAAAAGGAAATACCTGCCAAATTTGTACATTTTTGAATAAAAATGAATGAAGAAATGTGTCAGAAACTTGCTCCTTTGGATTTGAGAACTAAGTACTTTAAAAAGTACAATGATTTCTCAATTATATTCTGTACATAAGTTTGAACTCTTAACAGAGCTTGCCTCCTTGACTGGTAGGACGTACACTGTGTAGTTTTTTCATTTCAATAATGAATGGCCATTACATACACCTTGTATACCACTCACTACACAATAATGTGGCATATTTTAACCCTTTGCGGCACGGTGGTTTCATAGATACACCACTTAATTTTAATTCCCAAATGCCACATTGGCACCGGAATTTTGTTTAAAAAAATTATTGAATACACAGTTTATTGGTTTATTGAATGCGCGAAATATAGCGTTTTCTTATTTACAAATATAGATGTTTTCAAATTCCGGTGTTAGTCATTAATTTTAACACTTAAGCAATGAATTTGTCCTGCGCTGCAAAGGGTTAATGGGATTGGTCTGTGATATACAAATGATTTAATATATATTGGTCAAAGATGAGTTGTAATTTAGAGAATATAGCCTGGTATATAGCCTTGCACTGGTGAAATTAAGCCTGGTTGTCAAGGGGTTAGTGTTGAAAACATGCAGCAGAAAAATTTTGAATAATATTTTAAAATTGTTGCAAAATTTATTTTCTCATTTAAAAATATCTTGCATATACATGAGTAGTAATCCTGAAAACTCTCATTACAGCGTTTTATGATTTTTCTACTCTTGAGAATCTGTTGAAATAGTAAATTTGTTAGTTACACCCATAACCACTGGAAATATTCAGTAGTGACAATTTTTATTCTTTTAAAATGTATTACAACTATAGTAGAAAGATGTCTTTTTTTTTTTTTTCTAAAAATTCTGGAAGAGGACTTAACTTTCCACTGTGTCATTCTTGTCTATTTTATGAAAAAAAAAAAAAAATTTGAAATCTATATATCAGCCTAATAACTGGAAAAATGGTAAAAAAAAAAAAAAAAAAAAAAAAAAAAAAAAAAAAAAGTTTAAACTTTTAGCTAAAATTTGATATTTTATGGCACTTGTACACAATTAGGATTTTATTTATAACACTATAAAAACCTGCATTGCTTTATTTTGCAAGTAAGTGGGCTTAAATTAATTAATTGTATATGTTAACACTGCAACTTTTTTTAAGTTAATATTTTTAAATATTCATTAAAAATAAAAATTAATTTAACCTTAAAAGCTTAATCCTTTTTTTTTTAAGAACAAGTTTTAATTTTTTCAAGTTCTAAATGCAGCCATCTGACATGGATAAAATAGGTGTTATTCCAATCTTTGGACTGTTCTTGATCAATTAAGTGATCATATTGATCAAATTCATGACACATAATAATGAAAATTAATGTTAGGTATGTGCCAGTGTGGTACACACTGCAGTGAAGAATTAAATTATAAAATGAGGGTAGACAAGGGATATTTCATAGCTTTAATTTTTGTTACTAACACTGATTGTGCAAAAGTTTCAGAATATTTCTGCTTATGTCCCATCAATAACCATTCAAATCCCTTTCAAACTGATTCTTAAAGAATTGCAAAACCCTTTAAGGCCCCTGTCCTCACTCGAGGAAACGCTCGCGAGCTAATGTTATTCCTATGGGGAAGCATTTTTCCAATAACTTTCGCATTTCGACATTTTTGAATAATTTTTTTTTTTTTTTTTTTTTTTTTTTTTTTTGCATTGGATAGGTGAGGTGCAAACCAATTGCGCACCTTTTTTACTTTTTCGATTTTGATTGCAGATATTTTTTACAAAGTTAGTTTCACTTTCAACATCGGTTTCCAAACTGAAAGTGCTTTTTTAAAAATATATCTGCAACCAAAATCGAAAAAGTAAAAAAGGTGCACTGTCAGCATGCACTTCAGCTATCCAATGCAAAAAAAAAAATTATTCAAAAATGTCGAAATGCAAAAGAGTTATTAGAAAAATGCTTCCCCATAGGAATAGCATTAGCTCGCGAGCGTTTCCTCGAGCGAGGACAGGGGCCTTAAGAAACTTGGAATATATTCTTGTTTCTCAAGTATCAAGTTTATTCTTTTTTTTTTTCTTTAATTGATAAAAAAAATAAATAAAATTTCCACTTTAAGCACAAATCCAATGACTTATAAAAAAAAAAAAAAAAAAAAAAAAAAAAAAAAAAAGTCCTTAACTGTACTATGTGTCACATCTGGCATATACCTAAAATTACTATAAATCTTGTGTGCCATGAATTTGGCCAATATGATCTGTATCCCTGATCAAAAACAGTCCAAAGAATGGCATAACCTTTATTTTGTCTACTATGTCTAATGGCTGTATTTGACAAAAAATTAAATTTTGTTCTTTGCAAAAAAAAAAAAAAAAAAAGCTATTAAGGCAAAACTTTTTTTCATTATTTTTACTGAATACTTAAATATATTAATATAAAAAATGTTTCACAGTGTTAACTATAACCACCCAAGTTAAAAAACATTTTGTGAAAACAGATAAAACTCCATAATAAAGATCTAACAAACCCCTGTGGTTGATTTGCCTAGGCACCTAAAAAATTCTTGGCGACTAACTTTTTTTACAAACTTATTTATTTTTTCTTTAACCAAAAAAGTTCCATGTGCGAAAATATTTATATTTAATAGTGTGATTATATAGTAGTATTCTTGTGAAAGAGGTTTCAGAAAAATGAACATTATCAAAAGTAAACTCTGTTTAACCTTAAAAGCAGATAATATGAACAGTTTATTGTTTACAAACTTAATAACTTTACCTTTAAAGGATTTCAGTAATCAAAAATCAATTGACAAATGGCATTTCAAAATCAAAATTCCAAAGGCATTGTTAATTTATGTATGTATTTTCATGGTGGGAATTAAAGATAGTTATTAGTTTGTCTAATATTTTAATGTTTAATTTCAAAGTTTGTTTGTATTTAATTTTTACAATGTAAAAGTGGTATTATTATCTTAAAATTTTTTTTCAGCTTGGTTTTTTTTTATTTAATAGTTAACTTGTTCACTGCAAAATGACACATGTCCTCAAAAATAGCTGAATAGGGTTATGAGTTCTCCTTGTGATCCATTTTGCAGTGAATGTGTTAATGTCAGAGAAATGATTCCTAACTGACTCCTAAAAATTTCTCCTGACGCTTCAACTTTTGTCAGTCCATGACCATAACTTCTTAATTATATTACATATAGAATCAGTTTAAAATTATCATTACTTTAAGGGGGCTCAGGGGTTGAAAACTTTTCAAAAAATCGATTTTTTTTATGATCTAGTTTTATTATTAAATTGATTCTTAACTCAATGCAAAAAAACGCATAAAAATATTAGCATTTTTAATGGAGTTATAAGCATTTATGTATCAATACTTACATAGCCACATCCATATAATTTCAACTTTAAGTCGTGTTTTCTTAAAACTTGATTTTTGACGACTAACACCAAGATTAAAAAAAAACTATTTGATGGAATGGCTTAAATTTTTTTTTGCATGCATATAACATCATAATCTAGATTATGAATTAAGGATATAACTATCACTTAATAAAAACAGTATTAAAAAATCTCTCAAAGTTGAAAATTTAAAAAACCCCTAAAAAATACAACTTTTTTTCCATTAAAAATACTCAAAATATTAAACTATCTAAAATATATTAATTCATAATCTAGATAATGATGTTATGTATGCAAAAAAAAATAAGCCATTCCATCAAATAGATTTTTTTTATTTTGGTGTTAGTCATCAAAAATCAAGTTTTGAAAAAACGCGACTTAAATTTGAAATTATATGGATGCGGCTATGAAAGTGTTGATACATAAAGGCTTAAAGCTCCATTAAAAATGCAAATATTTTTATGCGTTTTTTTGCCTTGAGTTAAGAATTAAATGAATAATCAAATTAGATCATAAAAAAAAAAAATTTTGAAAAGTTTTTTGAAAGAAGATTTTTTGAAAAGTTTTCAACCCTTGAGCCCCCTTAAGGAAAAGGCCAAAAATTTATGTATGACAGAAGGTTGATATTGTTAAAAATGCCCTTATGGGATGAGAAAAATAGTGTTTTAAGAAGAAAATTTCATAACTTCATTATTTCTGAAGGTATCAATTTCAATTAAATTTATTAAAAATTTCTTAACATTATTTACAACTTTTATATTGACAAGATTTTGATAGGATCAAACTCTTACAGAAATGAAGAAAAAAAAGAGATTGAAGTATACAAAAAATTCCTAACTCCATCAGTTCACAAGACATCATACTCGTTTAAATTTATTATAACTTTCTTGACATTATTTACAACTTTTATATTGACAAATGTTTGATCAGACCAATTCTTACAGCAAAATATAAATAAAAAACAGTGTTGAAGAAAAAATTATTGTATGAACTTGATTCTGATAAAACCAGCTTTTACAGAGAAATGATAATAAAACTCGTCAAAAGCGGTCAGATAAAATTGTTATACTGGACATATCTCTAATCTTGATTTTGTTGGTGAAATCAGTGCTTAACTTTGAAATCTGCCTGTGCCTATAGGCCGAGCCAGCAGGGATATTTTAGATTTACGTGGAATTTATATGTGTAGGTATGTCATATATATACAGTGAAACCTCCGAATAAGGAACACCTCTATTTAAAGGACAAAAGTTCTGGTCCCAGTCCAGTCCCTTAGTATAGGACCTGTAATGTATTTACCTCCGAATAAGGGACACCTGAAAATGAAACTAAAGATGCTGGTTTTTGCATTTTAGATAATGAAGTCTATAGTGAAAATTAAAATACAGATTTTTGTGAAATTATCATTGATACAGGCAGTCAAGTTTATACAGAGACATACAACACAATCGAGGAGCTTTATTCACCCATAATTCAAATAAAGATATTGTGTTTATCCCTATTGTTGAAAATTGTGAGGATGGCTCTAAAGGAGAAGAAAACATGAAATTTGTGAGGTAAAGAAGCTAACAGTTGCTTTAAGATACATAAAACAGTTGAATACTTTTTTCGTAAATGCTGCTCATAATGAAAGTCTAAAATTTGTAAGTATGGTAAATGAACATTTGAGAGATTTGTAGTGAAATACTGAAATCTGAAAAGCCATCGTTTTTGATCGATTAGTACTCAAAGAAAGATTCTTTTAAATCTTATTGTAATTTTTGCATGTACACAAATGCTTATGTAAAAAATATAAATCAACAACTGTATAAATCATTTAATGTAGTAATTGACTGAAATTTGAATTAATTAAATCTTTTTCTTTTGTGTCTGATGAACGTATATAATAGCATTTGGGTACATTTAAATTTTATCTTTAACCCTTTAACGATCAAAGCATTTTCATTGCTAAGATGTCGAAATAAATGAATGACACCGGTAATTAAGAACAAATATATTTCTAAATAAGAAAACGTGATTTTTCTCATACAAAATAAAAGGGATTGTCGGACGTTCCTCTCAGTCCACACAACTTTGAAGAATGTCCGTGGTAGATATAGCTGCCACCACCGATATTATTTGGTGATATCGGTCACCCACTGTGAGGTTTGTGTAAATGAAGACTTACGCTAGTAACTGAATTATCAGTTTATTAAGAATATATGCACACACAAAATACACTATTTACAAATATATACAACTACAACTCGGATATAGGTGATCCGGTTCAACATTAAATTAGATACCGTAAAGATTGGTTGTGTACTATTCCAATTACACTTTCCACCTCACACTCAATACACATTAAATTCACTTTTTTGGAGCTCAACCTTGAGTCTCCCAACACAAATATACTGGGCCTGCACTTCTTAGCCCAGAACACTAAACACCAGGACGTCTGTGTCCTTTGCGTACCAGAAAACGCACACTTTACGCTCTTCCACACAGAGCAACTTCTAGGTGCGAAACCTAGGTACCGAATGACTGATCTGAGACAAACTCGCCCTCTCAACTCATGGGGTCACACAAATGCCAACTCCCTCTGGAGCTTCCTCATTGGGCACCTTCCCTCACTCCTTTCTTGCCTATTGACATGCTGCTAATCTGCTCATCATCCGCATACTTCACTGACAGATGGACATGCCTCTCAGCTATCTCCTTTCTCTAACACACCACCTGTAAAGGATTATCTGGCAATTCCCCTTTCCACAAAGAAGGAATGTCACCTTGGAAATTCTGTACACAACCATACAATACAAAATATTCAAATAGAGAAAGAGTAGACATTACATTCTTTAGCACAGGTGCTATCAGATCCTGACAGGGATATTTTTAGATAAAAATACCGGTGTCAGTGTTGCATATCGAAATTAAAATTTTGTGGTTTCGTGGCGAAACCAATGAACGTTAAAGGGTTAATGTTTGGTTATTTTTTATGTCTTTTCTAAATTTAAATCTTTTCTTTAATTTAAAAAAAAAATAAAAACTCCAAATAAGGGAAAAAAATTTCGGTCCCAAGGGTGTCCCTTATTCAGAGGTTTCACTGTATATATACATACCAACTGTGCAATTTAAAGTATGATTGCTTTGATTTCATTTCAAAATGTTTTGTCACTTTTTGAGAAGAAAAATTATTTTCTAACCTCCATTTCCGAAACACTAAAGACAAAACGCAATGAACACAGGGTGACAACAAGTTTTCCATTATTTATGATGATTCAATAAAGAATATCTAAGGTAAAATTAAATGAGAAAAGTAATTTATGAATTTTCAATTCTTTAATTTATAAATCTGTATCATTTATAAAAATGTTATTTGAGGTAAAGGATTTTTACACACACACACGTAGAAGCAAAAAAAAAAAAAAAAAAAAAAAAGAGTTAACAAATTTTATAAGTAGCTGCTTGATGTGTGCATATAATTCAGTAAAGAATATTAAATTCAAACTATGCGACATAAGTTAGCTTTTTCATTTGCTTTGCTGTAATAGTATTTCAACTCCTTGAAAACAGGAAGAAAGAGTTGTTACACCGTTGCCACTTATATGTTTTTATCTTGTCTGTAAATAGTAGTTTATCTGATATGAAACTGTGTCAGCTGATAAACAAATATTATGATAAGGGAACAAAAACAAGAATAGCCTGTTGTGAAATTTGAACTATTGTGATCTAACGGATGTTTTCTATTTGTTTACTGAACAAAAGTAAAATTTTAAAAAGTTTTTTTTTTTTTTTTTTTTTTTTTTTTTTTTTTAGTCGTAATCAGTTATCGATAGTTTTTGTGAATAAGTAACGGATTTTTATATATTTGGATTAAGGCTATACTTTCGCTTAACTATTTTTTGTAAATTTTTATTTAGTTATTATAAATAAAAAGTCGAATAATTTTGTGATTTAAATGACAAATCTGTTGCACAAAGACTCACGGTATCGTACGATCACAATGTGTTTTACTATATTTTAATAAACTTAAATATCTATTATTCTTAAAAAAAAAAAAAGTTCCAGAAAAATGGTGATTTAAAAATGCATGCACTTTTTGTAAAAATTTTTGGGCCGGTCCGAATTTTAATTATCTTTGAACGAACCAGGTGACGCCGAGACGATGATTTTTATGCGAACTGAGTTAGAATTGAGATTGAAAATTTTGGCCCGTGAAGAGTAAGAAGCATGAATCCACTCTCGACTCTGTACAGAAAAAAAAAAAAAAAAAAAAGGCCCGGCCCAAGTGCCTTGAATGAAAATTGCCCCGAACCTGGTCCGCGAGACGGGCAACGGGCCAGATTCCGGCCCGTGCAGATCTCTGTCCAGAGCCGTAGCTAAGAGGGGGGGGGGTGATCCCGCCTAAAACATTTTAAGCCTCCAGGGCCCGACTTAGACAGTGGGGGGCCCTGGGGCAAACATTTTTAGGGGGGCCCCCTTCTAACTTAAAACTGTTCGTGAATTATACTCAAGTGACTGAAATTATAATTCAAACCTATTATAATATATATATAAATTTCGTACCAAATACTATTCACATATACAGGGTGTCCGAAAAGTCTGGAAACGGCCGAATAACTCGAGAAATACGTATGAGATTGAAAAACGTAAATATACGTGTTGAATATTTTTAAATAAGCTACTCTGTGATACCAAATTTGACCTTCGAAACCGACCCCCTGGGGGTCAGAGGGGGTCCAACTTTGAAATCTTAAATTATAACTGTAAGGGAGATTGGTAGTTGAAAATATTTGTTAAGGCATTTAGAAGAACGAAATGATCATGTATCCAGGTTCAGATGTACGAAAAAAACCCCACAATGATTGCTAAGTTATTTTTTATTCATACATATGATACTAGGGGGGGCACACATACAGTACTCGGAGAAAATCTCCGAACAGCGATTAGCAAGTTTACCAGACGAGAGCAGAGAGTCGAGTGAGATCCTACATAGCAATAAACTGCCACTTTTGGCATGATAGAAAATCGCCAACACATACAAGTTCGCCCATGCACAATGGATAGTATATGCCAAATAACAGTTAAAATGCAGCCGGCAAGATAAGAATTCAATTTGGATTCCTAGCTAGGATGGGAAAGAAAAGGTTGCCAAACGATAGAATGTTACACGTGTTGTTTTGTCTAATAAAGAGGCACACCAAAGGGACATGAGATTTTTACTGCGCAGATGTTAAATTCTTTTTAGGTTTTTGTTGAGAAAGGAAAAAGAAGCGTAAGCATAAATTTTAACCGCGAAACAGAGATGATGTCCAAATAAGGTAATGCAGAATTGCTTCGATCGGAAATAGCAGACAACTGGAAATAGCTTTAAACGGTTGATTAATATGTGAGTGTATTTCTCACAAAGTTAAGCAGCTGCCGATTTTTCAGTTAGAGAAAAGCTAGGCGAGGGAAAAAAATGGAAAGTGAATGAAGGACATTTAAAACTGATTTTGAATTGAACAGAGACAGGGGGGAAGGAATAATTTAATAAAATAACCAATATATAACGAAATAATCGTTATATATATCACCCGGTGCACCACAAAAAAAAACTTTTGCTGTCCAATGTGCATAGGCTAGCATAAAATATTATAACATAAAAACATACATAAATGCAAAAGTTTTTTTTTTTTTTTTTTTTTTTTTTTATATATATATGTAGAAATTTAACGTCATGATAATGGAGGCTTTTGTATTCAAAAACAGTCAGCAGTTCTAAAGTCTCTATATTTTTTTTATATTTGTATTTCATGGATCCAAGGTAGTACTGTATTTTATATGTATAAGTTGAGTCGACTCAGACAGTACAAAAATCTTACTGCAGCTTTGATTGTTATCATGACATAAATAAAATTTTGAAACATATACACAAAACATGAAACTAATACTAAATGAATATAAAATGGCAATACACAAAAATAACATAATAGCACTATATTTTTCAAAAAATTAAAAAGAGTAATATGATGTATATTAAAAAATAAAAATGTTTTTGTAAAAAGTGTTTCATGCCGAAGCATAGGATGACAAAAAAAAAGAGGTGCTCCAAGCACGCCCATAAAAAATATGCGTCACCCTGAATCTTGTGTACAACACAAGTATTATGGCATCGGCTTAGGGCCTAGCCTTAGATGAGGAGGGAATTGTAATGCTCCCCCGAAGGCACTAGCGGTCTTCTGAAGGAGCCCACGTCGAATTACATGAAAAAAAAATTTGAATTGATGTGAATTGGAATCACAATTCAAAAATTTGAATCGAAACTCCAATTCCAAAATTTTGTCTCTCAACACAATGAAGCTTGAACCCTTAGGGCCTTAATTTTGAACGGGAACAAGACTTCAAAGGGAAGAATTCAAAAAGAAAAAAACAAAAAAAAATGTATATCATATAATAACTAATATGGGCAGACAATCCTAGAGTGAAGAGAGACGAAAAATATGTCACAATCGAGTGGGGTGATGAACAAGTCATATATAAAAACTGTGTTTAGTTTAATTACATGAATCTTTTGTTTACTTTTCTAGACTACAGTACCTGTTTATCTAACTATAATATGTTTGACTTATAGTACAGGAAATGTTAAGTGGAAGGTTAGTTAGTGGAAAAATACTGAATTAATGAGTATTGTCAAAGAAATTTTAAGTGTACTGCAAAAAGAAAACAAAATAAAAGTAAATAAAATTTAAGTGAGTATGAAGGGCTATCTAAGTGTTAAAGGATAACAATGATACCTAATATTGTTCTTAAGAGATCTTCAGAGCAATATTGATGGACCAGCCATGATATTGTTAAAGATCAGTCAAAAACAACATACACACAACCATGAGCTCTTTGGTTGGATATGTGGTATCATAAAACAAGACATAAAAATAATAAATAGTGTTTTTTACATTAGCTTCTGTTTCTTAGATTGTATGTGTGTGGTTGATAAAACGTATTAAAGTTAGTGTTGTTTATATGACTTGATGCATCAAATAAATGTCCATAACGAGGAGGTGCTAATAAAAGTCTATCAATATGTACCCGAAATGCTGTGTTATCAGGAGTATACAACCTTTTAATTGAGAATGACACAGGGGAATGTTTACAAGTGACAATATATGGACCAGTATACTTTGTTTTAAACTTGTCATTTGATTTTAGATATACAATGTCTTTTAAGAAAATGGATCTTAATTTAGCTTTCTGACCGTAATATTTATATCTTTTATCTTGAGCAGATTTAATGTTGTTATAGGCTTTGTGATATATCTTACTCAAATCATCAAGTAATTTGTGTACTTCAATATGTTTATCAAGAAAGGGTTGGTTGCACGACTGATCAAAAGTGTCAAAAATTAGAGAAAGTTCACGTCCAAAATGAAGAAAATTAGGAGAATATAATGTAGTTGCATGTTTCGAACCATTATAAAGTGATTTGTGTATAAATACTGCATTTTCGAATGAATGACCTTCTTGTAAAAGAATATTAACTGAATATTTGATTGACTTATTGATTCGTTCTGCAATCGCATTTGATTGTGGTCTCGAGGCAGAACTGTGTAATACCTTAATGCCCATTGTATCATTAAAGATGTTATATACCTGAGAAGTGTACTGGGGTCCTAAGTCTGATAAGACAACCGAAGGTCTCCCAAAGGTGGTTATGTAAGAGAATAAGCATTTAACAACCTTACTCGCAGATATGTCATTAAGTGGAAAGAGTTCAATATGTCTCGAAAAATGATCAGTGATAGTTAAAACATATTTTCCATTAGCAAACGGTCCAAGGAGATCTGTACTAATAGTGTGACCAGGGTACCTGGGAGTGTATGTGGGCTGTAAGGGTGCAGGTGGAGTTTGGTGATGTTTAGTTTGAAGACATTTGATACAGGATGCAACAAAGTTTAAAGTGTCTACATACATACCCTTCCAAAAATATCTACCTGACAAGAATTCATAAGTTTTATTAAAGCCAAAATGGGATAAATGTGAAATTGTTAAGACTTTGGTTTTAAGTGAATTTGGAACAATAATGTGATACGAAAAAGTGTTATTAAAAATATTTTCCTTCTTTAACATTAATACTTTCGAATCAGGATGAATGAAGTAGTTAGGAAATTTTTGAGAAGATCCTTTCTTTAAGATTTCTTTATAAACAACAGACAAAGTAGGGTCATTTTGTTGTTCAGTAGCAAATGTTTCATTCGAAATTTCTAATAAAGGGTCAGGATTTGATTGTGTACCAGAAATAAGGCAATTAACATGCATATTAGAATCACTCGAGCTGGAGTGTGGAGTATCACATTCTACAATAGGTAAGGGTTGAGTGTCATGAATAAGTTCAGGGTTTGTAGCTAAAGTCTGTTGATTATTTTCAAAGTTACAGCGAGATAAATAGTCAGCGAGTACATTCTTTTTACCTGGAATATGTTGAAATTTGTATGTGTATTCTGAGAGATCCATGAGCCAGCGAGAGATAATATCAGCCGGATTTGTAGTTTTGTTGTACTTTTCTAATGGTTTACTATCTGAAAGGATTACAAATTCTCTGTTGTATAAATAATATTTGAAAGCAGTGACTGATTTATGAATTGCCATGAGTTCTAATTTAAGTGCAGGATATTTTTTTTCGGATGCTTTTAAAGATTTTGAAAAGTATGCAACAGGTAATAGTTGTTTATCATGTTCTTGTAGTAAGACGCCAGAAATGGCAATATTTGACGCATCAGTATTTAAATAGAACTTTTTGTTCCAATCAGGTAATCTAACCATGGGTGGATTAAAGAATATCTTCTGTATGGTGTCCATAATTTTTTGATGTTTACATGTCCACTTAAATTTAGCTTTTGGAGTAGTTAAGTTTATGAGAGGTTGTACAAGTTCAGAAAAGGATGGAACCAGAGATTTGTAAAATGTAATGACGCCTATGAGTGCTTTTAATTGACGTTTTGTTGTAGGTGTTGGAAAAGATGTTATTTTTACAATGTTCGACTGAACAGGAGAAATAGTTTGATTTTCTATGTGAAATCCAAGATAATCTAAACTGGTTTTGTGAAAAGTGCATTTGTTAGGGGACAGCGTTAAATTATATTTTACTAATATTGCAAGAATTTTATCCAACTTATCACACATTTCTTGATATGAATTGGCACCAACAATAAGATCATCTTGGTAGGTATAGACACCTTCTAACTGTAATTCATCAAGTAAGGAGTCCATTAAAGCTTGATAAATAGAGGCGCTAGACTTTAATCCGAATACTAATCTCTTATACCGAAAAGAACCGAACATTGTAGTGAATGTGAGCTGATTTTGAAATTTTGCAGGCAAATCAATCTGATGATATGCCTGATGAAAGTCGAGAGAAGAGAAAAAACGATATTGTGAAAGATTTGAAATAATAGTTTGAATTTTTGGCAGTGGATAAGACGAACCTTGAATTATAGTATTAACCATTCTGAGATCTAATGCGAGTCTATATTTCTGTATACCTGTACCGTCAGGTTTCTTTTTAACAAGGAGCATGGGACAGGCCCATTCGGAACAATGACGCTCAATGATTTTGGCATCAAGTAACTGTTTGATTTGATTTAAAACATCCTTTTGCACCGCTTGGGGGAGAGGGAAAGGGAGAGTCTTTATGGGGTAATCATTAATGAATTTTAAATCAGGTACAATTTTATCAGTATGACCAAGTGTGTCTAATGATTTGGAAAAGGCAGGATAATAACTAAGTAGCAATTTAGTTAGGTTCTTTGCTTCGTCAGATTTTAAGTGAGAAAGTTTAAAATCATTAGCCGATAACTCCTGCTTTCTTTTTTGTAAGATTTCATTAGACGCCTGAATAAAATTTACAAAGTGCTGTTCTGAGTTATTTTGCTTGTCAGACATTTCAGAAGTATAGTCACGAATTTCCTCAATCTCAGATAATTGACCTATTTTTGTGTGTTTAGGGAGATGAATGGTCTTTTCAGAAGTGTTTTTAAGTGTTATTGAGAAGAAATGATGTATTTGTGAAGTTTTCTTTCTTTTATTGGATAATTTGTTCATTTGAATAATGGCATCATTTCCTATTAATTCTTTTGTTTGTGCCAAATATTCAAATAGATAATTTCTGTCATTGTTAATGTTATTGGAGGTGTAAACAGAGCACCATATTTGTTGTTGAGGTTCTACTATAATTTTTCGAGTTAAGAACACCGCTTGATTCAATACAACATCACTCAAAGAATTGCATGATTTTGATTGTTTCTCTCCAGAAGATTCTTTACTGGTTTTTAAAGGAACAGAGAAATTATTGTTGACATGGAGACACTTGTTAAAAGTATCGATGACAACATTGTATCTAGTTATGAAATCAAAACCTAAAATGCCTTCAAAACTGGAAGACTCGGGTATGTCAACAATATAAAAGTGATGTGAAAACGCTTTTTGTTTTAGCTTAATGGATGTTCTGATGCAGGCGGAAAATGAAACATCAGAATTGACAGTTTTAATATTGACGTCAGTGGACAGTCTTTTATATTTTAAGACAGGTTTAAGTTGGTTGAATAATTTTTGTGAAAGTAAAGATATACTACTACCAGAATCAGCCAATAAAGTAATATCATGGTTTGCTATAGTGGCTTTAACAAGAGGGAGGGATGGTGACATAGTGTTTACACTACAAATTATCTGAACATTATCACTTTCTGTTTGTGTACTGATGTTATTTGCTATCTTAATAGAGTCAAAAGTTTGGGAAGCTACTGAATTAACTAGTCTCGAACTTGAAATTTTAGGTAATACAGGGTCAAAAAGAATAGTTGCTGATGTAGAAGTATTAGACTGAGACACAAGACCATCAGCATAGAAATTGTATCTCTGTTTCAGTTTTCCTGAAATTGTGGCGTGGAATTTGTGTAATTGTTTTTTCTTTGAGTATTTGCTCTTTTCCATTTAAAACAAGAGAGAGCATCATGATTGTTTCGTCCACATAACTGACAAACAACTGGTTTTCTTTGTGAAAACTTGTGTGGGGAATAACGTCTAGTGTAGTTTCGATTTTTGTAATTTTTTTTGAAGCGTGAAACACCTGCGAAATGTTTTGGTCTAGTCTGGAGATTTTTTTGCTCAGTTTCGGTTTTAGTATCAGGAGGGGCAAACGATAATGCATTTATTTTCTCGGAAATTTCTTTCAGTTGCGATTCGATGAGATTTTCTGGTCTGTGTACCGAAGGTAAGGAATGTAAGATTTTTTCATTCCTTAAAATTTCATGAAGGGTTTGTGCTCTTTCTACTGCTGTTTTATAATCATTAATGCCTTCTTCCTGTAATTTTATTCTAATATTTGAAGGAAGGGCTTCTAGAAATTTCATAAGTTTAATAGTGTTGCGTGCACTTTCGTCGTTGATATCTGCATAAACAGTCGCCGCAAGAACATTTAGTCTATGAGCTAAGTTTTTTATCGTCTCAGAAGGCATAAGTGCTAAACTGGACAATTCAACAGAAGCAACACATTTACTAGGGGGGGCGAAAAATGACGCAAATTCCTTTTCCAACAAATCAAGGTCTGTTATCTTTTGCAGGTCGGGATTTTGGGCTAGAAATTTTTGTGCAGGCCCAACTAACTTTCCCTTTAAGATTGCAATTGTTGTTTGTGGGTTGTATTTATTAATTTCTGAACATACGCGAATTTGATCAAAGAAAAATTTAAGTAAATCTGGATCTCCATCAAATTGAATGATATTTATCGGAATTTGTTTTGCCGCCATGGCTACAATTTTTTTTTTTTTTTTTTTTTTTTTTTTTGTTTGTTTTGTTTAAGCTCACAAGTTTCGAGAAATTGTTACACAGACCGAATTTATACCCTAAAGCACATTGAAAACAAGAAAATTTCCTCGCTAGTAAAAATATGTAAACTAGCAAAATAAATAGATCTTAAAATATACCTCACTTTAAAGATATCTTATTTGAACTTCTTATAACAGTAAAGCAAAAGGGAGACATATAAAAGTAACACATTTAGTAAATAAATTAAATAAAAGCAAAATAATTACACTTTGAAACATATATCTATATATTCCTTCACTTTAAAAAGTACTTACTTTATCTTTAGATAATAAAGCAAAGAAAACTCTATAGAAAACTGCAAAAACTGTTAGCAACCAAGCAATAAAATTAGATCTTCTTTACACAAGGGAAAAGCTCCCTTTTCGTAACTTAAAATATTTTTCTTTTATTTTAGATGAAAAAGGAAAATCTTATTTTAACTTTTTAATTAAAAGTTCAAAACTGGTTAAAAACTTATTTAAGCATATTAGATAATCAAAATACCAAAATTAAAACAAAGGTGTTGGACGTAAAATATGAAACACTAACACATAAATGTAAATAACTGGTAAAAAACTGCATAAAATGTCACAAAAATAATAACTAGAAATGACAACAGTTACCGTGCTTTCGCAAATTAAAAATCTTTGCAAAAACACAATAACAGGATTAAATAGTTATATTGAATAAAATATGATTTAAAAACACCAAACTGCAATATTAACTAAGGTGAACTGACTGTGGAAGCAGAACCTAAAATAAACAAAATACTTGGGGTAACTTACAGATTTAGTTTTAAAAATAAATAACTGATTACTAATTTAATAAGACAAGAACTTAGGGAACTGGGGCACGATCTGCTCCCACATTCAACGTATAGATTATTTCGAAATTGCTTTTGGTTGTTTTACACTTTTTTTTATCACTGAAGACTAGTAGTAAACTTATATTGTAACCAGGTAATTGGTTATTCACTTGTCTAAGATGGTGACACCTCATTTAGAGAATTTTTGTAATTCTCTTATTTATTTATTTATTACTTTATGCACTGATAACTGATATCTACGATGAATTATTTCTGATGGATTTTCTCAGAATTGAAGACAATCACTATTTTTTTTGCACGATGAACGATTTTACGATGCATCACACCACATGTATACTGTTATTCACTAAATTTTCTATGAGATTATATGAACTTTCTGTAGATTACATTCACTGAAAACACACAAAACACTCTGGTATAGAAGCACACCACAAAACACCACTGGTATAGAAGCACACAATGCGCACATACAGCCCTCGATATCTGGCGGCGATGATCAAACACAAAACGGTGCTAGTGGAAGAAAGAAGGGCGGGCGCCCCAGCGCTCAGGTGATACTTGGCCGCATATTTCTTTTGAAGATGGAATTATAAGGGGAGACGCTCCGCAGCCCTTTGGATAGAGATCACAGGGGAGAGAAAGGGGGTGTCCAGGAAAGGAATCTCAGGACGGGAACACCACTTGTCGACGCCGATCGCAGATGAAGTGGGGGAAATCACTTCCACATCTGTTGACTTTTAGCAGGCAAGACTACTAGCAGTTGCGTTTTTTTCTTTTTTACCGGGGATGCAGAGAAGAGAGAAGAACCAAAATTATCACATTCGCCGTAAAGTCGGAGTTGATTGTACCCCCCTCCATATTTTTTTTTTTTTTTTTTTTTTTTTTTTTTTTTTTTATGTGGGGAAAAACGAAACTGTCAGGCACCAGAGGTTTTGTAAGGGAGATTGGTAGTTGAAAATATTTGTTAAGGCATTTAGAAGAACGAAATGATCATGTATCCAGGTTCAGATGTACGAAAAAAACCCCACAATGATTGCTAAGTTATTTTTTATTCATACATATGATACTAGGGGGGGCACACATACAGTACTCGGAGAAAATCTCCGAACAGCGATTAGCAAGTTTACCAGACGAGAGCAGAGAGTCGAGTGAGATCCTACATAGCAATAAACTGCCACTTTTGGCATGATAGAAAATCGCCAACACATACAAGTTCGCCCATGCACAATGGATAGTATATGCCAAATAACAGTTAAAATGCAGCCGGCAAGATAAGAATTCAATTTGGATTCCTAGCTAGGATGGGAAAGAAAAGGTTGCCAAACGATAGAATGTTACACGTGTTGTTTTGTCTAATAAAGAGGCACACCAAAGGGACATGAGATTTTTACTGCGCAGATGTTAAATTCTTTTTAGGTTTTTGTTGAGAAAGGAAAAAGAAGCGTAAGCATAAATTTTAACCGCGAAACAGAGATGATGTCCAAATAAGGTAATGCAGAATTGCTTCGATCGGAAATAGCAGACAACTGGAAATAGCTTTAAACGGTTGATTAATATGTGAGTGTATTTCTCACAAAGTTAAGCAGCTGCCGATTTTTCAGTTAGAGAAAAGCTAGGCGAGGGAAAAAAATGGAAAGTGAATGAAGGACATTTAAAACTGATTTTGAATTGAACAGAGACAGGGGGGAAGGAATAATTTAATAAAATAACCAATATATAACGAAATAATCGTTATAATAACCCCCATTTTTTATTGCAGATTCGGATTCTACGGACAAAAATACGTAACTTTTGTATTTGATGTTTATTTCAAATCTTCGTTTATCACGGCGTAATCGAGCATATTAAATCGATACATATTCCCGTTTTTCCAACGGGATTTTCCCTAATCGAAACTGATTGGGCGGAATTTTTGACGTCAAATTCCTCGTCTTTTGTAGGAATAGCGTTTCCTGAAAATCACCCGTGGCGATTATTTCAATAGTGCTACACTGTTAAAAATTTGACCCATTTGCTGCAGCGTCACTCCACAGCTATTATAGAATATCTCTTTTGTGACCAATGAGAATGCTCCATAACACAGTAAAGTAATCGTTTTCTATAAAAGCGGTGGAGTGACGATGCAGCAAAAGGGTCAATTTTTTTACAGTGTACTTTACTGTATATGAATTTTTCGAGTTATTCGACCGTTTCCAGACTTTTCGGACACCCTGTATACACATAATAGCAGAAGATAGATAATTTTAACTATTAGCTTCTTTTTATAATTAACTAGTACTTTAAGGGAGCGTGGGGCACTCAAACAGAGGAGATAGGAGAAAAAAGGCCCCTTAAATCTGAAAAAAAAAAAAAAGAATTTTAGTCATATTTCGCCATTTTTTATCATTTGACACTCTTTTAAGGAAAAACTTTTCTCTCCTTGGGGGGCCCCCTCCAGCTGGGGGGCCCGGGGCAATTGCCCCCCATGCCCCTGCATTAGTCAGGCACTGTGAGCCTCTCTTGAAAAAGATTCCAAAGTCACTAAAGGAATTTATGTTCTGAAAATCCAAACGAAATTCTGTTCCAAAATCTAATTTAGTTTTGAGATCCTTTCACAGTTTTGCAGAAATACTAAATTGTAAGATAAGCATTTCAACACTCGCTCATGGCTCATCCTATTTTCACTTATGAAGCTAGTATCATGTTTAGTATTGCACTAGTTATACATTCGATTTTTTTTTATCATCGTATTCTTTTCTGAGCATAAAATGAAGTTATCACAACAGTTTAATAAGAAACCTAGTACCGACTGTGTGAATATGCACTAATATATATTTCTATGTCAGAGAGAGAGAGAAAATTTGAGCCCCCCCCGCCCCTATTATTCACTTTTAGTTACGGCCCTGCCTCCAGGGCCTGACTAAAGCAGGAGCATGCGGGGCAATTGCCCCGGGCCCCCCAGCTTGAGAGGTCCCCCAAGGACAAATATAAAGTTTTTTTGTTAAAAAAGTATAAAATGATATAAAATAACTAAAATTCTTTCTTTTTTTTTTAAGTTTTGAGGCACTTTTTTCTCCTACCCTCTTTTTTTTGTCTTTACCCCATGTCTCCTTAAGGCCTCACATTTATCCTTATATTCCTGTAACCGAAAAAAAGAATTGGATTCCATAGTTTCTTAAAGATTTCTTTCTTCTGTTTTTATGAATATAGATTAGGGGTCTGCACGGGCCGGGCTCGGGCCGATTTCCAATAATGGCATTCGGGCCGGACCTAGTCACTAATCCTTTCGGGCCGGGCCGGGCTAGGCTCGGGCCTTAATTTTTTTGCTGGAGTATCGGGCCGGGCCTAACTTTTTTTTCCGTACGAAGCCGAGACTGATTCCATTTTTCCTAGTTTTCATGGACCAAAATAATCACTTCCTATTGAATCTTCCTATATGAAAATCCTTTTCTCGACTTTTTAGAAATCAGTAATATTTGGCTTTGTCCAAAAATTTCTGCAAAAAAAGCATATACTTTTAAGCCGTCATTATTCTACAATTAAACATTAGAATTTATTCCTTTTAAAGAATCGTAGATTACTAGGCGTTTTAAAATAGAATTAAACACACACACACACACACACACACACACACACACACAAAAAAAGAAAAACATGATTATGACGGAATTTTTTTTTAAACTGAAAACTGAAAGTTTCTTTTAAAATGTTCATCCATGCAAAATGAATACAACAATACGGGAGAAAAAAATATATTAAACATTTACATCTGTTAAGAAGGGAATGCATTTTTTTTTTCGTTCCAAAGCGATTTCGTCCTTGGAAATTTTACCATATACCGCTTTTTCGATTTTTTGTCTCCATTACAAGGAATATGGATTAATAATACTAGTGATAACTGAAACATTTACATACAACAAACAAAGATTCATTTAAAAGCATAAATATCGCAGCCTACGGCACTTCTGCATAAATGGAGATTATAAACATGGAGAAAAAAGAGTAATATAATTTTTTTGGTCAGAACTCTTCCATAAGATTAAAGATCAATGTTCTGTAGAAATTCACTCGAGCCGGGCCGGGTTCGGGCCGAATTTCAAACTTTTTTCCGGACCGGGCCGAAATTTTAACTTTCGGGCCGGGCCGGGTCGGGCCATTATTTTTTTCATTCGGGCCGGGCTGGGCTCGGGCCGTAATTTTAACTTTCGGGCCGAGCCGGGTCGGGCCAATATTTCTTTCGTTCGGGTCGGGCCGGGCCCAGGCCGAAATTTTAACTTTCGGGCCGGGCCCGGGCCTGGAAATTTCGGGCCGGCCCGTGCAGACCTCTAATATAGATGTCAATAGTACTCGGTATGAAATTTATGTACACATACAATAGGTATGAATTTTAGCTTTAGTCACATCAGTATAATTTACAAAAAAATTTAAGGTAGAAGGGGGCCCCCATAATAATGTTTGCCCTAGCCCCCCCCCCCCCCCAACTGTCTAAGTCGGGCCCTGCCCGTATTAATGAATAATTAGTTTTATTTACACTCAATTACTCCCACACGCACACAGACACTTATCGACGTTAACATGTTAAACAGGAACCTATGCAAGAATCCTCTTTTATTCTTCAAGTGACAAACGGAAAATCAGTGGAGGTGAAAAAGATTTCCCGGGGATTGTTTTTAAGGGAGAGGGCAAGGGCCAAAGCGAAGGACGGACGGAAAAGAGAATTTCCTGCCGCGAGAGGTGGGGCAGAACGTGATACTGTATCGCAACTTCAAGCAAAAATCCGGTCATATGCGATCTGGAATATGCAACGCAGCGAATTTTTCAGCAACAGTACAAGGAGGGAAGAAAACGTTGAGAACAGGTGTTCGCTAGACGAAAGGAGGTAACTGAACACCTGTTCTTAACATTTTTTTCGCACCGAAAACAGGAAATACATTTTTAAATAAACTGGAGTAGAAGAATATACAGTCGAGCCTCTATATAACGAAATCCATCGTTCCAGTAAAAAATTCGTTATATAGAGAAATTCGATGTATAGAGTATGATGTTAAAAATAGTATTTAATGTGTAAATTTTGAACAAATATTACTTTTGATCTTTTTAATTGAGAATTTGAAATGTTTAAAAGTATATATTAACCTAACATTTTATTTCTTACTTATTTAAGCAGTTTCAAAAAAGAGAAAAGACATTTATTTGAAAGCTTAATGAAAATCAAATAAGGAAGACTTACATAAATTTCAGAGGAGGAAATCTGTAATTTTTTGTTGTTTTGATTTTAAAATTACAATTGTTACGCTCTCAAAAAAAATTCTCAAATTTTAGCTAGGAATGAAAAATTGTAGTTGATATTTTCCTCCATTTGAAGGTCTCTCTTATGTGCTCTCATTGATTCCTCTCTTATATGTGTAACAATTCAATTGACTGTGTTTTGAGAAGGATGTTGTAAGGTGTGTGGGAGGTGGGATGAACTTGTTAGATTTAAAGAATAAGGAGAGAAGTAATATTTATAAAAAAAAAAAAAAAAACCCTCTCCACTGAACGATAAATCAAAACTAAGTGATGGAAAATTGATTCCATATGATTTTGAAGCTTTTTTAAAACTGAATAAATTAAGATCAATTTATGAAAAAATTCGTTATATGAAGATAGATATTTCGCTATATAGAGTCTGTTTTTAATGTAATCATGCGAAAAGGGGACCGTTCTTACTAAAAATTCGTTATATGGAGAAATTCGATGTATGGAGTTTCGTTATATAGAGGTTCGACTGTAGTCAAGTTATAACTGTTCTCTAATTTAAATTATATCAGGGATGAGATTCTTCTGACTTCAGTCTGAATTTCAGACTTTACTTCGATTTTTAAAGAAATTTCACAAATAAAATTTTTGGGAAAATTTTATATTTTCTCCTTTGTTTTTTACTTTTGTTTTTGTACTTTGATACAATAGTCCATTTTTTTTCTGAATTCCTTTTAATGTTCTGATTTTTTAATATGTTTTCCGTAGTATTACTAACTTGTCTTCTAAATAACATTTTAAAATTTTTTATTTTTTATTATTTTTCCTTAAATTTTCATTCTTATTGTTTGGCTTGCTGCACCTTTAACAATCAATTATGATCAATTTAATTCCTTAAAAAAGTAGGAACTCTGTTTTATCATATACTTAATGTGGTTGGAATTATTTTGATTTGCTGTTTCAAGAAAAGTATCTGCTATTTTTAAAACTACAATAAAAAAATGTTTATGTCAGTAGCTTAATTTAATGTTCTATATTTTGGTAAAATAGACTTTTCACTGCAGTAAGTAAGTAATTTCTGTCTAATTGTTTTTAACAGTTTCTTTTTAATTTGCTTAAAGCTAAATTGTATGTAACATATAAATTTTAATATCATTTATAATATTTATTCCGCTTGAAATTCATAAGTATTATTGCTGAAATGTCGTTCGCGCAGTTTTCAGATTTTTTTACTTTTTTGTCGATCTTATCCCTGAATATATATATGATTATGGTTCATATATTGTAATACAATTAATGGTTTTATTTATATATATATTTATTTATTTATATCTGTACCTTGGAACAAAAAAGACCAATTTCCATTTTTATCAAATGGCAAAAAACAATTTAAATTTGAGGGATTTTAAGAATCTTGCTGCGATTTCTGTACTATTATTTTCCAAAGTTGTGCCTTTCAATTCAGTTATGTTTTTCTCACTGCAATCTAATGTTACATTAATTTAGTTATTTTCTTTCTACAGTGACATTGGCCATTTTTTACATTAATAGTAAGTAACATAGGCCTGAGCAATATATATATATATATTTAATAATCTAATATTTGGAGGACTTTCGCCCTTTTAACAATTACTTTATAATTACATCCTGAATTCATTCGTGCATTTAACTCAATTTTGGACATTGGCCCTTTTTGTTCCAAGGTACAAATATAATCCATTAAGTTTTTAAATAAGTTTTGAAAATTACAATTTTGCTTTCGTATTTTATGCTCAGGTCTGAAAAGGTTAAAGCAGCTGAAACACAGTTTTAAGCACATTTTAACACTGGTTTCGGCAGAACCGAAACTAGAGGGGGGCAGAGGGGGCACGTGCCCCGGGCGCCAACAGAACAGAAGGCGAAGAGGGCGCCAAATTAAGATTTTCTTTGGTGTGTTAGTTATTAAGAATGCATATATGTGAGGGGTGGGGTGGGGGGTCGCCAAAATCCATGTTTGTCCCGGGCGCAAAAAGACTAGTTTCGCCGCTGGGTTTCGGTTATATTCAACATAACGTCAGCAGTGGAAAAAAAAAAAAATAAATAATAATAAAAAAAAACAGATTTACCTCATTATATCGTAGAGAAACGGTTTCGGGGTATAAGCAGGGCCGTAGCTAAGGGGGCGCTATGGGCGGCTCAGCCCCCCCCTAAAATATTTTGAGCCCCCCCCCCTGGAAAAAACTCCAAGGTCATTTAATGAATTTCTGTTCCGAAAATTCAAATGAAATTCTGTTCAAAAATCTAATTAAGTTTTGAGAACCTTTCACAATTTTGCAGAATTACTAAATTGTATCTAAAATAAGCAATTCAACACTCCCTCATCCTATTTGTACATATGAAGCTAACATGATGCTTAATTTTGCATCAGTTATACACTGAAAATTTTCAGCATCCTATACTTTTCTTAGAATAAAACGAAGTTATATCAACAATTTAATAAGAAACATAGTACCTACAATGTGAATATGCACTAATATATCTTTCTGCGTAAGAAAGAGAGAAAAAAAAAATTATGAGCCCCCCTACAATCTCTTGAGCCCCCCCCCCCCCCCCCCCCCCCCTATTGATCACTTCTAGCTACGGCCCTGGGTATAAGTTTATAGACCAATAGCAATGCAGGAAATTACAAATAACAACCTATAGGAAATTATATAAGGAAAATAACTGGTAATGCTAAAAAATATCTTATTCATTATATATATATATATATTTCATGTAATTTGCTTAAAAGTTTCGCGTCACACCTGAGATCTTTATGCGGCGCAATACTGTGCCGCGGCATTCAGGACGAGGATCACTGATCTCACTTTTTTTTTTTAACAATCTAAACACCGCGCCTAAATTATTTTTTTGCGTGCCCAAAGTGACACATGTGCCATAAGCTCTCCGTCCCTGTTGTTCTCCAATCTTCACAAATTCCCCATTTCAACGCCCTATCAAATCCAGCTCCCGGGGCAATTGCCCCGCCAGCTCTCATTCTCCTTCTAGTTTCATCACAAAACAGCAACTGCCTATAACTCAAGATGAATTATACATTCCATGTAACTTACGTTACGTTTAGACAATTTACTGCTGTAGTTTTAGTAATATAACCTAAAAAATATTCAAATGTAAAATTAATTTGATTTGTCAATTAAACCTATCTAAGGTTCGATTTAGATGAAAATGACCTAAAAAATAATAATGAAAATTGCATTTTATATGGTAATTTACCGTAATTTCGGGTGTATAAGCCGCAGATCAAACAATTCTTTTTCGACCCAGAATTTTTTAAGAAACAAATGTAACTAGTTAGATCGCCGTAAATATTTGTCTTCAATCACTAAATAAGATTTCTGGGTCCAAAAAGAATTGTTTGATCCGCGGCTTATACACCCGAAATTACGGTACATTCCTTTTTCAGTAGTGGAAGTTACCATAGTAAATAAAACTACCAAAATTTAAGAAATAACATTAAAATTAAGTAATTTTAATCTAAATTGGGTTTTGAATAAGTTTAATTAGCAAACCATGTCAAATTTAGATTTTGAATAATTTTTCCTGCGTATGTTACATTACTAAAATTACTGAAAATAGTTCAAAATGTAACGTAAGTTACCATGGAATGACCCTAATGCAGCGGTTCCCAAACTTTATTGTTACGCGACCCACCTTTAAGTAAAAAAAAAAATTTCGCGACCCACATAATGTAATGGCGTACATCAGTATGGAAATTTTTGTATGACATGTATAAGCTATCGGCTATCCTATCCTACGAAAAATACAAATTTTCGTACGAAGTATACACTATCAACGGAAACAACAATTCATAATTCCAATGTGTATAAGGGAATATTAATTAACACGACTCACAAAATAGAAAGATAATTAAAAATACATTTAATTACTATCAAAACATAACTTTATAATCAGTGAGTTTCCGGCATTGGTGTCTACCGATGAAAGCATATATATCAGGCTTGAAACTTGTTAATTTCAGCCTTAATTCACATTCAACCGACAGTTTTTTCTGTTCTTGTTTTTCTGAAACAGCCAAGTACAGAAAGCATGTTTACACGAGTATGTTGTGTTCAACTCCATCAAGGAATTGAAAGCTCAATTTACACATGTCTAGATGTTCTGCACATATATTTCTTCATATGAAAATTAAGAAATTTCCTTTAAGATGTTATTTACTGTTGAATTGTCATATTTTTTTTTTTTAACAGATGAAATTTAAAAACATTTTTGTGACAAACCTCGATTGTTCCCGCGGCCCACTAAAATAGCCACGGTGACCCACAGTGGGTCGCGACCCATAGTTTGGGAACCGCTGCCCTAATGCATTTATCGAAAAATCCGCTCATATTCGGTCTGGAATGTGCAATAAATTTTCCAGGTAGAGTAAAAGGAAGGGAAGAAGAGAAAAAAGGTATTCACTATAGCAGGCCGATATAGGGTAGTGAACACCTGTTTTTAACCCCTTGAGGGGCAAGCAATAATGTCTTTGTAATATTGAATTATCACCGGAAAAATCGAAAATTTTTGTTATAAAATAAGAAAACGCAATTTTTCAGCATTTTGCTGCATAAAACTATAAAATTTCGTTAAATGTTTCTGGTAACAATCTCGTTTAAATTTCCATCCTACCGCCCCTCAAGGGGTGAACCATTTAAACTGATCAATATTAAAAAAAAAAAAAAAAAAAAAAAAAAAAAAAAAAAAACTTTTCAACAATGCTTATTTTTTTTTCATGTGTTTCACAGAATTTTAAATCTTTTGTCACCGGTTTTCTCAAAACAAAAATTTTTGCCTAGTTGAGTCATAAAAATGATTAAATTAAATAATTCAAAATTAGCAATAAAAAGTTACTGATAAGAATAATAAATCATGATTGGAATATGGATACCCGTACGCGGTACTTAAAAATGGAATTGGGAAAAATAAGTTACGCGTATGACGTACAGACAAATCAGGGAAACTGTTAACATATATTTTAAGTACAAAAAATAGCAAACACACATTTAAAGGGATGCTAGACTTCAAAAGTTATTTTTTTATTTGTTCGGTTATCCCAAAGAAAAACTCGTTTTTTTCTTTTCTTGTTACCACGCGTCCTTTGCAGGCTAGCGTATTACTTGAGTTTACGCACGATGGATGACTTTCAGCAATAAATGGCATTTTATTACTAGAAGTAATTTTCGTCATAAATTTTTCTGGTAATAAATTTTTTTTGACGTAAATTATCAATAGATGTTTATGAATTTTTTTTAGCGTACGATATACATTAAAAATAATTTTCCATTATCTATATGTTATACAGTCCTCCCCACTTAATCGGGTAACGGATAATCGAATACCCCGCTTATTCGAATAAAATCCTCCGGAACCGAATTTAATCCCATTGGGCTAATGTTATTTTTTCCCGCTTAACCGAATATTTTTCACGAAATGTCCTCGCTTAATCGAATAACATGTGTGAGACAATTTGAAAAATGGGTGTGAAAAACATGTTTCAATTGGAATTTCCTCCACAGTTTTTGTCATTTTCTGTTGTTACACAGAAAACAAATTTCCAGAACTCCCAGCATGGATTTTGACTGGCAGGTGTATAAGTACTGGTCAAGGGAGTTCCCTTCCTTGTTCATTTTTTCGAATTAATTTCAAAAATGGTGACATAAATTGGACGGGAATTTCGATCAATTTTGTATTCTGTTTATTTTCGTTTGTCAAAAGACTTCTTTTTCACTTTTTCGATTTTTTTTACAATTATTTTTAATGGAGATACTTTCATTTTCAAAACCAGCCCCGAAACAGAAATCATCCTCATTAAAAATATCCGCGATAAAAATGGAAAAAGTTAAAAACGACGACGCCTTTTGTACAGATCGATCTCAGCTATCCATTGCAAAAAAGATCATTTAAAAATATTGAAATGCGAAAGAGATATCTTTATAAACTTTTCTATAGCATTAGCATTATCGAGCAAATCCTCGAAGTAACCCTTGAATAATAATGTGTTGTCACTTAGAGGTTTAAGATGGTAATTATGATACCATTCGAAAAAAATATCGTCCATTTTTTACTCTAAAATTTCACATAAACTGTTTTCATCTATTTTTTTAAACCTGTATAAATTACGTAAATAAAATTCTAATAACAAAATTTGGATCCAATTCACATGATCTGCATTAAATGCAATGTAAACAAAATGCATGTGTTTACTGTCATTGAACTATTGCGTATTTACTTGTCATTTTGTTTTTATTTCAGTTTGTATTATTCTATAAGTTTTTAACGATTTTCTTACTCTGGTAACTAAATATACTATGTTTAATAATTTTGTCATTTTATTGCACCTTAAATATTACATTTATATGCCTCCCCGTTTAATCTAATACCCCGCTTAATCGAATATTTTTTCTGGAACCGTCGATATTCGTTTATGCGGGGACGACTGAACCGACAAGAATTTCTTCAAAAAGTGTTTCCTTTTAAAATTTAATTTTAATTTAATTTTTTTTAAATAGATGTGTATTTAATTAAAATGTCAGTATAAAAATGAACTGATTTTTGCTAAATGTTTTTTGATACTCTTAGTAAGCTATCAAAAAATATATTATTATTATTATTAATCTATAGGTATTTCCTTTGTACGTTAGTTCCATTTAATAATTCACATTACAAAACTAAAACCTTTAATTTGTTACATCGCACTCAAATTGCTTTAGACCCATTATGAAGGAAAGGTAATTAACTGAACAGGGGAATCATAACCCTGCTTTTTCTTCTCCAATGTTTTTATTGAAAAAGAAATAAATGTTATTGCGTTTTATTTCCTTTTTAACAATAATAATAATAATAATAATAATGATGATAATAATAATGATAAACTCTTGATTTTCAGAAAAGAAAGGTGAAAATAAATAAGACATTAAATGAACAGTATTTCTGTGACATAACATTAGGTGATTTTTATAGCCTTGAACCTAAATTAAGAAAAGGGTCCACTTCTTTACGAATTACAGTAGACTCCCTCAAATCCGCACTCCTAAAATCCACAACTCTCTAAAATCCGCACATATTTTATGGATGTAAACAATGAAGCATTCAGTTCAGATGTAGGTGCAAAAATTGATTTTTTCAGTTTTATATCAATTCCATACATTTTTTAATTTATAATTTTTGTTAAGGTTATTGAATTCATGTTTTTTTCATGAAGAAAGAATAATTTATTTCTGAAAAAATAAAGATATTGCTAATATCATTGGTAATCACAATCTTACCAAATATATTTATGTATTTATAAAGCTCTTTTAGTTATTAAGTCTGGCTAAACCTGAAATAAAGTTTCATTATTTTATGATCCTAATGTGAATTAGTAATGTACCTTTATGAGGCAAGTTTCATTGAATAATTTAGGAAAAACACATTTCCTCTTTTATAATGAATATTTAATTGTACATCATTGATTATTAACTTTACCTTTCCTTTTAGTATTTTAATCATTTTAAAAATATCTAAATTTTTAATATTTTAGTTTATTACTTTTTTTAATATTTTAGTATATTGTATGCATTCATTATACTTTTGATTTCATTATTAATTACATTCAAATTATTTTTTTAAAAATGTAAACAAAGCAATGACCAAAAATCCGCAAAACCTCTGGTCCCAAGCTGTGCGGATTTGAGGGAGTCTACTGTATTAGTTGGAAACAAATGCTAAGCTATTTATAATTTCTTTTTAAAGTGTAGATGAAATTTTTTCTAATCATCTATATAGAATAAATGCGATAGACCCGCTGGCGTCACCTAATATACACTGAAAAAAAAAAAGGGTTCTCAAAATTGAGTAAATAGTACTCAATTTTAAGTATTTCACATACTCAAAATAGCTTCGATTATTCAAATGTACTCAAAACTGAGAAACATATGTACTCATTTTTGATTCCATGGTTGTGTTCAAATATAAATCACTATTATCTGCCACCTGAATTTACAAATTAAAGTGAAAAGATGCTGGTATATATTTCTTGCTCAAAATTATGGAAAAAAAAAAACATTTAATTGGTAATTTATTAAGGGAAATAGCAAAATTATAAGTAAAATATCCAAATCGAACATTTTTATGACAAGAGCATGATTTGCAAGTATACTTTAAAATTATTTTAATACTGTGCATAATTTAAGGGTGTATTCGAAAAAATGATTTTCCACCTTCAACAGCTCGAAATTTTCAGATACAATTTTGGGCATATTTTTAAAAGTAGAAGCATGAAACTTGCTGAGGGGATTCTTGAAGTGACGTACAAGGTGCTGTGTGATGTAATTTTTAGCTGATTTAATTAGAATTTGATTTATAAGAAATTATTTTCTCAGCGTGACCCTTTTTTTCGTTCTCAGATCTCCCGCTTCGGAAAATTTGGTCCAAAACGCCGTTTTTGACAGCATTTTTGCAACATTTTCTGCATTTATCAAGGAATTGATAATCACGGCATTTTGCATAGTTTCTAAATAAGAGAATTCGAAAGTTTGGCGCATTTGAGAGCAAAAATGAATCTAAAAATGAATCTGAAAAAAGGCAGTTTGGATCGGAATACACCCTTAATATTTACATTAATAAGCATCTTTTATGCCACCATGAATGATATAAACCAAAACTAGGTACAAAATTATCCTTTGTTTGGATTTAATAACATATGATGGTTCAAAATTCAGAAAGCAATGTGTTCATTTTTGATCCAAACATACTCAATTCTATTTGAGTACATCGACTTACTCATTTTTGAGTACTTCATTCTTTTTAGTGTAAAATGGCAATTTTTGTAGTCTCAAACCGAAAGGAAGAATAAGGTCCATATGATAAAATCGAAGACAAAAATTTTATAAAATTGAACAGTCACAATGTATATATGCAAAAGCTTTACAATTAATTATATTGCAAGACTAAAAGTTGCCTTTTTTTTGTTATTCGTGATATAATAAATAATAATAGATTTATCTATAATAAATAATTATAGGATATCTGTTCCAAAAGGTTGTCACAATGAGATAAAACGTTTTATAAGCAATTTATTTTTTATTATAAATGAAAGATAATTTTTCAATGTTCTGATCCGATTCGATTCGTCAATAATCAGCCAATAGATTGTGAATATTTTTTTCGCTTGTAATCAGTCCTTTTTTAACACTTTACAACAAGGTTGAAAAGTGTTTATGCATTCGGGTTGTCTGTCCGTCTGCCAATGCTCTAAATATACTCGGATTATCATACAATTAATAAATGTTATTTAGGATCATCAAGGCATGTTTCATATAGCATGCGGGATTAGTAGGTTATTTATAGGAGCACTCAAAAGAATTCTATTACATTATGGTATATGGGAGGGGGGATCGTTTGCAGAATATTTTAATGACATTACGTTATTTCAAATATATTAAAACTGATATAAATCATTGAAATTTACTACAAGATGGTTACGATAAAATAGGAAATTCATAGTATTTGTCGTTCATTCACAAGAATGCATAAAGGAAATAGGTTACAGTGTTGTCTTTAAGCAATAATTGCTGGATGTGCGTTTTAAAATTCGGTATGTGCTTTCAAATTTAGCTATTTTTTTAAAATGTTGCTCGTTGTATATAAATTATATAGCTCATATATATATATACAAAGCAGAGCTCGAAAACTCTATATGCTCAACATCAGTGTTGCTAGACAGGGTACATTTTTAAATTCAGATTGGCACCACTTTTTTGGGATGATAAAGTTAGTTTTTATGAAATGTCATATTAATCAACCGGAATTTTATTCTTTAATAAAAGTAGTGCCAATATAATTTTAAAAAAAATGTAGTCTGTCTTGCATGAAGATTTTCTAGACGTGATACATAGTCGCACAAAAGAATTCATGTACCATTCTCTTTGTTAATCGAAACACCTAAAGAGGAATTTTCGACTGAGATATATGTATTTCTTAACTGAATTAAAATTTAGCATAAATGTAGTTAATAATAGACACAAATCTTTGTATCTTATACAGGGTTACTCAAAGAATTCGTATAATTTTCCGATTCCAGGGATGATGTTTCAGTGTTTGCATATCAGTATAACCTTAGAAAAAATGTTATTACATTTATTCAGAGCATTTTTCTGATTATTTTTTTTTTAAAAAAACAACGTATTCGTTATAATTATTCTGGTTTGCAAAAAAGTTGGAAAATTTTCCTTGCAAATGGGAACAGGTGGAATTGGGTTTTATATTGTGTTATGCATTTCCATATGTTTGAATTAGATGTAATATTTTAACTTATTAAACGGAGCACTTTTGTTGCATTATTTTGAATGAGTCGGAAAGTGTTCCATAATCTATGCTTTGCACGTAATTGTACCTTTTTTGTTTAACATGCTTTTTTTTTTTTACTTGACAATCAAATCTTATTACTCATTTTTCATCCACATCCTGCTGACACAGAGCTTTGAAATTTCGAATATATAAGCTCCTGAGGACAATAAAGGAATTAAGTATTGGTTTTTTAAAAATTCGGTCAATAAGGGGGAGGGCAACATGGGGAAAATGTAAAATTAAAAAAAAAAATCACCGTATCTCCATAAACCAATATAAATAAAATCTTGGAACTTGACGTGACTATAATATAACAAAAATTAGCAAACATTTTCTTTGTAATTTTTCAAAATTCGACTGCAGAAAAGGGTCTTGCCGCCAAACGCCCACCGTTTTCTAAAGACATTGCAAAAACACAACTTAAACTTATTGAAAGAAAATAAATCGTGCTGGTGCTCTCATAGTAGACGCACGTCTACTTTTCGCCTTACGAAGAAAAACTCTTTTGAAAGAGCTAGCGAATTTAAGTTTTCCATGGTGTGTGTAAAAAGTTTTTATACCTTCACATTAAACTTATTGCTTACTCATATAGTATTTGACTTCCTTGTTGTTTAATCTATTATTTGATTTGAGAAATCAGTATCAGCTTCAACAATGAGTATTTTTGAAAAGTACTGATGGCAAAGTTTTCACAATAGGGCCAAATTTTGGCCAACTTGACGAAATATCGCGAAATTTAGTAGTGCATTTAAAAAGTATTTTTTTTCTACATTTTAGTGAAATTTAATGGAAGCATGTGTATATTTTTTACATTTATATTTATTTATCTATTTATTTTTGTGTAGGTTCGCGGGGAGTAGTCGATTAATGGTACTCTTTTCCTATGTATAATAATTTTGCTATATTACAGGGCTGCCACAAGCGACTATTTTTTAATCGTAACTGGTATCACTTTCTATAAACAGAAATACTTAACACACACTTTGCCAACACTTGCAAGAAAAATTCACTTCACGGTTTATAACAGAAAAATACTGGTATGAACCGAATATAAAAATAGTCGCCTGTGGCAGCCCTAATATTATTACCTCCTATTTTGCCTAACACAATTTTAATGTCTTGTAAAATGCAGAAACAGTGTTATAAAAAGGCAATATAGATTTGAAATTTCGATCTTGACCTATAATAAGTTTAAAAGTAAAACATATTTTCTTGATTTTTTTTTTTTTTATGTTATAATCAACGCCCCTGTTTTTGTCTTTTCAATAATATACACAACACAGATTCTGTCTTCTTGCCAGCTATTTCAGAAAAAGATACAAACTCTCACTTTTTCTTGTTTATTCTCTAAAGTTTTTCCAGTTAATAATTATGTCTTAGGATACAGACAAGGCCTAATAAATATTACTTTTGCGCTTTAATTCCATTTCATAGCTCAATGCTCCTTTACATTACAAAACTAAAAGCCCCAATTTATTATTTCGCGCTTTCATCGCTTGATAATAGATTTTTCCTTTCTTTTTGTCGAGATGTGATATCCCCATCAAAATTGTCCTAGACCCATTAAGCGAATGAAGGAAAATTAATTAACTAGATAGGGTTATCATTGTAAATGCTTTTTCCTCCCTACCTCTCATTTGACTGTTGAAATAAGGGCTAAAAGAGAAATAAATTCGAATTTTTCCCTTTTTTCAACAGAGAACAAATCGATTAACGAAAAAAGAAAAAAAAAGTTAAAATAAACTTTTGATATTTTTACAGTAATAGTGTAATAAAGTAATATTATGTTATTAGTAAATTTTTATAATTATGATTGATAAATTATAATAATTATTAGAAAATAGTATAACAAAGTAATATTATATATATTTTTCATACTTTAACGCAATTATAGCTTGTTTTTCTATGGAGAAATCAGTATCAGTTTCAAAAATGAATATTGAAAAGTACTAATGGCAAAGTTACCAAAATAGCGCACAAATTTTGGCCAAATTGGTGAAATATCGCCAAATTTAGTAGTGCATTAAGAAAAATATTTTTCCTATATTCTTATGAATTTTACTTAAAGCATTTTTTTTTTTTTTTTTTTTTGTACAATTACATTTATTTATTTTTCTGTGGATTAGCGGGAAGTGGCCAACTATTTTTACCATTATCCTATAAATTACAGTTATTATATAAGCACATATTATGTAGTGTAACAGAATTTTAAAGTCTTGTAAAATGCAGGAACACCGTTATAAAAAGGCAATATAGATTTAAAATTTCCATTATAGGTTTAAAATTAAAACATATTTTAGTGAATTTTTATGCCACACTCAATGTATCATGTCCTACTTTTTCTCTTTCAATAACATACACAAATGCTGTTTCATGCCAGCTATGCAAACTGTGATTTTTCTTGTTTAATCTTTAAAAATTTTGCAGTTAATAATTATGTCTTAGAACACAAATGAAGCTTAGTAAATATTTCTTTTGCGCTTTAAATTCATTTAATAGCTCAATACTCATTTACATTACAAAACTAAGAGCCCCAATTTATTATTTCGGGCATTCACCGCGTGATAATAGATTTTTTTAAGCTATTGCATAGCTTTTATCGCGGGCTTTAAGCGCGGCGACCGAATCCAAAAATTCCGTAACGCGAAAAATCCTAACACATCCGTAACGAAAAAAACCTAACACTCGGTTAACGTCGTTTCATTTCGGCAGACTTCGGCATGGTATCCTTCGGTAGACTTCGGCAGACATTGACGCGGTATTTTTCAGATATTTAGAGGATATCAAGTCTCAAACTTATATTTCTTATTTCAGTTACTATAAATCTATAGTTTCAATAATAACAATTCCTGATAGAATGTGTATAGAAAAGAATCGTCTTAAGATAAAACAGGGTAGGATAATGTAGCTTTTGGTGAGTGGAGACCCGCCCAACGGTGAGGATCGAAAAATTTAAAGTGCTTATAACTCACGATCTAATTTTCGTAGGGCGGCCAAATTTTGTTTGGTAATTTATTATGAGACAGTGTTAATTTTTGGTGAAAGGAGACCCCCTACGGTGAGGGTCGAAAATTTTAAAATGCTTCTAACTCGCGATCTAATTTTCGTAGCACGGCCAAATTTTGTTTGGTAATTTATAAAGAGACAGTGTTACTTTTGGTGACAGGTGACCCCCCCACGTTGAGGGTCGAAAAATTTAAAATGCTTATACTCGCGATCTAATTTTCGTAATGCGGCCAAATTTTGTTTGGTGATTTATTAAGAAACAGTGTTAATTTTTGGTGACAGGAGACCCCCCCCCTCACGGTGAGGGTCGAAAAAGTTAAAATGCTTATAACTCGCGGTCTAATTTTCGTATCGCGGCCAAATTTTGTTTGGTAATTTATTATGAGACAGTGTTAGTTTTTGTTAAAAGGAGACTCCCCCTCCATGGTGAGGGTCGAAAATTTTAAAATGCTTATAACTCGCGATCGAATTTTCATAGCGCAGCCAAATTTCGTTTGGTAATTTATTATGAGACAGTGTTAATATTTGGTGACAGGAGATTCCCCCATGGTGAGGGTCGAAAATTTTAAAGTGTTTATAACTCGCGATCTAATTTTCGTAGCGCGGCCAAATTTTGTTTGGTAATTTATTACGAGACAGTGTTACTTTTGGTGACAGGTGACCCCCCCACGTTGAGGGTCGGAAAATTTAAAATGCTTATACTCGCGATCTAATTTTCGTAGCGCGGCCAAATTTTGTTTGGTGATTTATTATGAAACAGTGTTAATTTTTGGTGACAGGAGACCCCTCCCACGTTGAGGGTCGGAAAATTCAAAATGCTTATACTCGCGATCTAATTTTCGTAGCGCGGCCAAATTTTGTTTGGTGATTTATTATGAAACAGTGTTAATTTTTGGTGACAGGAGACCCCTCCACGGTGAGGGTTGAAAAAGTTAAAATGCTTATAACTCGCGATCTAATTTTCGTAACGCGGTCAAAATTTGTTTGATGATTTATTATGAGACAGTGTTAATTTTTGGTGACAGGAGACCCCTCCCCCCACGGTGAGGGTCGAAAAATTTAAAATGCTTATAACTCGCGATCTGCTTTTCGTATCGCGGCCAAATTTTGTTTGGCAATTTATTATGAGAGCATGTTAATTTTTGGTGACAGGAGACCCCCCACGGTGAGGGTCAAAAATTTAAAATGCTTATAACTCGCGATCTAATTTTCGTAGTGCGGCCAAATTTTGTTTGGTAATTTATTATCAGACAATGTTACTTTCGGTGACAGGAGATCACCCATGGTGAGTGTCGAAAAATTTAAAATGCTTATAACTCGCGATCTAATTTTCGTAGTGCGGCCAAATTTTGTTTGGTAATTTATTATGAGAGAGTGTTACTTTTGGTGACAGGAGACCCCCCACGGTTAGGGTGGAAAAATTTAAAATGCTTATAATTCGCGATCTAATTTTCGTAGCGCGGCCAAATTTTGTTAGGTAATTTATTATGAGACAGTGTTACTTTTGCTGACAGGAGATCCCCATGGTGAGGGTCGAAAAATTTAAAATGCTTATAACTCGCGATCTAATTTTCGTAGTGCGGCCAAATTTTGCTTGGTAATTTATTATGAGAGAGTGTTAATTTTTGGTGACACGAGACCCCCCCCCCCCAACCCCACGGTGAGGGTCGAAAAATTTAAAATGTTTATAACTCGCGATCAATTTTCGTAGCGCGGCCAAATTTTGCTTGGTAATTTATTATGAGATAGTGTTAATTTTTGGTGACAGGAGATCCCCCATGGTGAGGGTCGAGAAATTTAAAATGCCTATAACTCGCGATCTAATTTTCGTAGTGCGGCCAAATTTTGTTTGGTAATTTATTATGAGACAGTGTTAATTTTTGGTGACAGGATACCCCCACGGTGAGGTTCGGAAAATTTAAAATGCTTATATCTCGCGATCTAATTTTCATAGCGCTGCCAAATTTTGTTTGGTAATTTATTAAGGTATTGCATAGCTTTTATCGCAGGGGGTTTGAGCGCGACGAAAGAATCTAGAAATTCCGTAACGAGAAAAAAAAACCTAACACTGCGGCTAACGTCGCTTCAGTTTGGAAGACTTCGGCATGCTATCCTTGTAGACTTCGGCAGACATTGACGCGGTATTTTTCAGATATTTTGAGAACATCAAGTCTTAAACTTATGTTTTTTATTTCAGCTACCATAAATGTATAGTTTCATGATAAAAATTCCTGATTAACCTACATGCATTGTAAGATAATAAAAGTATTTTAAACGATATTAACTTCTCATTCGTTCAATACAAGAAAAAAAAATTGTTATCGGTCATCACGCTCAAAAAGTTTAATTGAATTAATATCAAAGACAAAAAATAAATAAAAAAATAAATAAAAAATAAATTATTATAATTGCATAAGTTGATAAAAAATGCTATGCAATAGCTTTACCGCGGCAGTCCCCGAGTGCCACACGTATTTTTTTGTTTCTTTTTATCCTCATGTGATATCCCATCAAAATTGTTCTCGACCCATTATGCGAATGTAGGAAAAGTCATTAACTAGATAGGGATATCATTGTAATACTTTTTCCTCACTATCTCCCGTCTAACTGTTAAAATGGGTGCTGAAAGATGGATACATTCGAGTTTTTCCCTTTTTTCGACGGAAAAAAAAATTGATTAACAAAAAAAAAAAAAAAAAAGAAAGAAAGAAAAAAAATGTTAAAATAAACTTTTGATAATTTTGCAGTAAATAAAAGGGCAAAAAATAGTATATTAAAGTATTGTTTTATTATTTTTGATATTTTAACACAATTGCAGTTTGATTTCCTATGGAGAAATCAGTATCAGTTTCAACAACGAATATTTGTTGAAAAGTACTAATGGCAAAGTTACCACAAGAATGCCCAAATTTTGGCCAACTTCGCGAAATATCACCAAATTTGGTAGCGCTTTAACCCCTTAAGTGGTTAATTCTTTTCCATTCAATAAATTGAAAATAGCGGACTCATACCACTCTTTTTTAAATAAAATATTCGTAAAATTTAGTTTAAATATTTCTGCCTTGCAATAGTATGAAAATATTCTTAAAAATAATAGTGGTGTCAAAAAGCTTTAAATGATGAATTAAGAAAATTCGTCTTGCCCGAACGCCGTTCGGGCAAGCCAGTTAGGGGGTTAAAAGAAATATTTTTCTTTCTGTGATTTAGCAGAGCTCCAAGTCTCCGGCTTTTTTCGATACCGGTATTTTGATACAGAATTTTTTATTCTATTTAATTGGAACATTTAGGCGATTTAACAGAGCAATATTTTCAGTAAAATATTAGTGGTGTGAAAAAAGCCGGAGACTTGGCAACTCTGGATTTAGTGAATTTTACTTAAAGCATTTAATTTTTTTACATTTATTTTTATTTATTTATTTAATTTTCTTTATAATAGCGAGGAATTGCCAACTACTGGCGTTATTATCCTATATATTACATTTATTGTATTATTATCAACAATGTAATCTAACATAATTTTAATGTCTCGTAAAATGCAGAAAAATCGTTATAAAACGCAATATAGATTTGAAATTTCCATCAAGTCAAACCAAATTCGCTTAAATTTAAAGCATTTTCTTGAATTTTTATGCCATAATCAATGTACAATGTCCTGTTTTTTCTCTTTCAATAATATACACAGATTTTGTCTTCTTGCTAAATATACAAACTGTGGTTTTTTTTTTTTTTTTTTTTTTCTATTGGGTCGATCGAAAAGTGTTTTCCGTTTGGGAAAATCAATTCGTACCGGAAAAATTTGCTTATTTATATCTAAGTATTAGATATCGGAAACAATAGATTTTTCCGGTATGAATTGATTTTCCCAAACTGAAATTTCTTTCCGAACAACCCAGTAGTTTAATCTCTAAAATTTTCCCAGTTAATAATTACGTCGTATTACATAGACGAAGCCTAGTAACTATTTCTTCGTTTTATTCCATTTAATAGCTCAATACTCATTCACATTACAAAACTAAAAGCCCCAATTTTTATTTCGCGCTTTCACCATTTGAAAATAGAATTTTTCTTTCTTTTTATGGTGATGTGATATCCCGTCAAAATTGTTCTAGGTCCATTATGCGAATGAAGGAAAAGTAATTAACTTGATAGGGATATCATTGTAAATATTTTTTCTCCCTATCTCCTATCTGACAGCTGAAATGGGTGCTGAAAGGGAAATGAATTAGAGATTTTTCCCTTTTTTCAACAGAAAACAAATTTATTAACAAAAAAAAAAAAAAAAAAAAAAAAAAAAAAAACAATGTTAAATTAACTTTTGTTGTTTTTGCAGTACTGCAATTTCCTGTATATAATCCATGGATCAAACAATTATTTTTTTTGACCCAGAATTTGTTTAAAGAGAAATGTAACTTATTAGATTACTGTATATCATTGTCTTCAATCACTAAATAAGTTTTCTGTGTCCAAAAAGAATTGTTTGATCCGCGGATTATACGTAGGAAATTACGGTAAATAAAAATGTAAAAATTTATATAATAAAATAACATTATGTTATTTTGATACTGTTACAAAATTATAGTTTGATTTCCTATGGAAACATCAGTATCAGCTTGAATAATGAAAATTTGTTGAAAAGTACTAATGGCAAGGTTACCATAATAGAGCCCAAATTTTGGCCAACTTGGCGAAGTATCACCAAATTTGATAATGCGTTAAAACATATTTTTTCTATATTTTAGTGAATTTTACTGAAAGCATGTTAGTCTTTCTTACATTTATATTTATTTATTTATTTATTTTTGTATAGATTCGCGGGGAGTTGCCGACTACTTGTAGACTTATCCTATATATTACATTTATTATATTATTACCTGTTATGTAGTCTAACATACTTTTAATGTCTTGAAAAATGCAGAAACATCGTTATAAAGCGGCAATATAGATTTGAAATTTACATTATGACCTATAATAGGTTTAAATTTAACACTAGAACGCCCGGAAATTCTACTCAAGTTTGAAAATAATATTTCTCACCAGAATTTTTATTCAAAATTATTTAATTGATTTATTTAACGTAAATTTGCGTGGATTAGATTTAAATTATTTCAAGAAAATTTTTCTGGTTCGAATTGAAATTTAGTTACATGATTGGAGTCGAATCGACTCCATCCGGGCGTTCTAGTGTTAAAACATATTTTCCTGAATTTTCATACCATAATCACTGTACAATAACTTGTTTTTTCTCTTTTAATAATGTATATAGATGCTGTCTTCTTGTCAGCTCTTCTACAAAAAGATACTAACTCTATTTGTTTCTTGTTTATTCTATATTTTTTTTCCAGTTAACCCTTTCCGGGGCCAGGTACTTGTATTCGTAAAATGTCGAAATAATTGAGTGACACAAGTAATTACACGAAATTTTATTTATAAAGTAATAAACGTGTATTTTCGCGTATTTATTAAAAGTGAAATTTTCATAGAAACTTTCTGGTGCCAGTGTGGGATTAAAATTAGATGTCGTCATTTGCCGGCAAAGCCCTTCAAGGGATTACCGTAATTTCGAATGTATAAGCCGCAGATCAAACAATTCTTTTTCGACCCAGAATTTTTTAAGAGACAAATAAAATTAGTTAGATCGCCGTAAAGATTTGTTTTCAATCACTAAATAAGATTTCTGGGTCCAAAAAGAATTGTTTGATCCGCGGCTTATACACCCGAAAGTACGATAATAATTATATCTTAGAATGCAGACAAAGCCTAATAAATGTTACATTTGCGTTTTAATTCAATTTAATAGCTCAATACTTATTTACATTACAAAACTAAGAGCCCAAATTTTTTATTTCACGTATTCACCGCACGATAATAGATTTTTTTTGTTCCTTTTTATCCTGATGTGATATCCCATCAAAATTGTTCTAGACCTATTATGCGAATGAAGGAAAAGTCATTAACAAGATAGAAATGTCATTGTAATACTTTTTCGACACTAATTCCCATCTGACAGTTGGAATGGGTCTGAAGGATAGATAAATTCGAGTTTTTTCCTTTTTTCAACAGAAAAAAAAATCGATTTACAAAAAAAGAAAAAAAAATGTTAAAATAAAATTTTGATATTTTTGCAACAAATAAAAATACGAAAAATAGAATAATAATGCAATGTTGTATTATTTTTTTATATTTTAACACAATTATTGTTTGATTTCCTATGTAGACGTCATCATCAGCTTCAGAAATGAATATTTGTTCGTAAGTACTAATGGCAAAGTTACCAAAATAGCGCTCAAATTTTGGCCAACTTGGCAAAATATCGCCAAATTTGGTAATGTATATATTTTTTTCTATAATTTAGTGAATTTTACTGAACATTTATATATTTTTTACATTTACATTTATTTATTTATTTATTTTTCCGTAAATTAGCGGGGAGTGGCCAACTACTGGTATATTTATTCTATATGTGGCATTTATTAAATTATTACCTGTTATGTAGTCTAACATAATTTTAAAGTATTGTAAAATCCTGAAACATCGTTATAAAAAGGCAATATAGATTTAAAATTTCCATTATAGGTTTAAATTTAAAACCTATTTTTCTGTATTTTTATACCATAATCAATGTATAATGCCTTGCTTTTTTTCTTTCAATAATGTACACAGATTCTGTCTTCATGCCAACTATACAAACTGATTTTTTCTTGTTTAATCTCTAAAGTTTTTTCAATTAATAATTACGTCTTAGGACATCGACGACGCTTAATAAATATTTCTTTTGCGCTTGAATTTCATTTAATAGCTCGATGCTCGTTTACATTACGAAACTAAAAGCCCCAATTTATTAACCTTCCTACCCTGTCCAAATTTTACTCAATCTTGATTAAAAACATTTCACACCAGAATTGTTATTTAAAATATTTTAATACATTTAATTGACTTATTTCGAATTTTATTTAATTTTCTTTATAAAAAAAAAAAAAAAAGTTCTGGTTCGAATCGTATAAAACAAATTATAGTTATGGGTCGACTAGACCCATTCAAGATAGGAAGGTTAATTCGCGCTTTCATTGCTTGATAATAGATTTTTCTTTTCTTTTTATCGTGATGTGATATCGCATCAAAATCGTTCTACAACCCCATTAGACCCATTATGCGAATGAAGGAAAAGTAATTAACTAGATAGGGATGTCATTGTAATGCTTTTTTCTCCCCACTTCCCTTCTGACTGTTGAAATGGGTGCTGAAAGTGAGATAAATGCCTTCGAATTTTTCCCCTTTTTATTAACAGAAAAAAATCAATTAACAAAAAAGTACTAAAATAAACTTTTAATATTTTCGCTGTAAATAAATAATAAAAATAATAATATTTTAACCCTTTATCTACCGAATTATTTATCAAGAAATGGCTTCACAACAATAAATGTCTTCTTTAATGTCTGAAGATATACTAAAATTTTTAAATAATAATAATGTGAAATTTAGAAGCGTTTTTTCATTAAAACTGATTAAATATATCGGTTTTTTTTTTTTCTATGCCACCTGGGTTTTTTAGCCAGCGCCACCTGGGGCACTCTTTGTAAACTCCTCCCTCCTTCCTTGTGTTTATCTTTACTTTTCTTTTCCTCCTTGGCTCTGACAAGCAGCGCCACCTGTCGTACTCTGTGTAATCTCCTTCCTCTTTATTTCACTGTTATTTCCACTCTGTCCGTTGTGACACGTGTTTGGACCAGCTGATGTCGAGCAGTAATTTTGCAGCTCGAAACGCGTCCTGTTTATTTTTTCTCTTTATGGTGATTTAACAAAGTTTTTATATTTATTGATATATATCGGTATTTAGAATTTTTTTTTAAAAATATTTACAGAAATATTCAAATAAATTAACCAAAAATACTCTTATAAGGAAATATTACAATTCTTATAAAAGCAATGTATTTAAATGTATTATGATCCTCTCTGCAAATGGAAAGGATTTCACCGCCGAAAATATTTCATATAACTTTTTTTCAAAGAAAAAAAAATATATACCTATGAAAATTGTTAAAAAAATTACCTCTTTTTTAAAATATTAAACTTCGACTGTTTTTCTATTCTATCTAAATTAGTTCGAGTAAAGTATATTGAGTGGTTAGAAAAAGAACTTTTATTAATAGACTGATTAAATACGTTTTTTATTAAATTTTCCACAATGGTACTTATACGTACCGTCGGTAGACAAAGGGTTAAAGTAATGTTAAATGTGATTATTGTAAAAACAACTTAAAATTTTTAATAATTAAATCATCACGAAATGCCGTTGACTGACTATAATTCCGTAACTTTCAGATCGTGATAGTTGTTAAAAAATAAAAAAAATCCCTGCCGGCTCCGCTTGCATGCACAGGTATGTTAACAAATTAAGTAATAATTTCATCAGCAAAAAGTATAAGAAGACTAGAGATAAATATAGTTTAACAATCTTATCTGGCCACTTTTGGCGAGTTTTTAATTTAATTTTTCTGTAAAAGTTTGTTTTAACAGACTTCATAAGGGTTAGTCCTTGTCAATATAAAAGTTGTAGATAATATTAAGAAGATTTAAAATAAATTTAAGCGGATTTGATATCTTATAAATTGACGAAGTTAGTTTTTTTAATCACCCTCTCCTCCTTTTTGTGTGGTCTTTAATTGTTTTTTGCTGTAACAATCTGTACTATCAAAAATTTGTCAATATAAAAGTTGTAGATAAGATTAAGAAGACTGACTATGTATTCACTAATCCATTGAAAAAAAAAAGTAGAGATTACAATACGAAAAGTATGGCTCAAAATGCTCAATATTTACGAAAAAAAAAAAAAAAAAAAGATAACGTGCATAATATGAAAGAGTACGTCAAAACTGAAATGATAGCGTTTCATAGATCATGTCATTTAAGAATATTTTTATTTATTTATTTTCAATGACTTCGGCCAGCTGTAAATAGTAGAACAAAATTATTTTAAAAGTTATAACTTACGCCTTTTAACCCATTAGTGCCTGGCGTCCCATTTTTGGGACAGTTTTAAAAAATTCAAATAAGCGCTTTTCACACCAGTAAAAAAGAGGATAAATAAATTCTTTCTTTCTCGAGACAAATTTTCCGATGAATTAAGATAAAAGTTATTCTTGATTTAAAAGTGGTGGCAAAATGCAAAATTTGAATTTTAACAGAGAAAATAATTCAGGCACTAATGGGTTAACAATTAAAACTATTACATAAATACTTTTCAAATCGAAGTTGTTGAGACACAAAGGCAGTTTTTCCAGAAAATAATTATTGTGATTTTGGACACTGAAGGAGCCTAATAAATATTCCTTTTGTGCGTTAATTCCATTTAATGGCTCAGTGCCCATTAACATTACAAATCTGAAAGCCTTTATTTATTATTTCGCAGTTTTACTCTTTCACCATATGATAATAGCCCGTCTCTCTCTTTTTCTTTTATCACGATGTGATATCTCATCGAAATAGTTCTCTACCAATTACGCAAATGAAGGAATAATAATTAAGTAAATAGAGATATCATTATAACCCTACATTTTTCTTTTTCACCTCTCGCATCCTGGTGTTTGATTGTTGATAAAGAAGAAAATACCTGCGAGTTTTTCTTTTGTTTCAACAAAAAGAAATTTTGTTCTTTTAGGTAAAATATATAATGGTTTTGAAGTAAATATGTATAATACTAAAGGAAAATAATAAAAGTAAATCACTTTTTAGGTGAGTGCTTAATTATATAAATATGTAGCATTTATAGTCGTCGTCTGGTCAGTTCAGATGGCCGTATATAAGTGAACAAAAACTACCCAACCTAATGATTCAAGATTTCACATACGTTCGTTGCAGAATTTTGTTCAAGTCACTTCAAATTTTGTGAAAATCAAAACAAACGATATATTAATAACATTTTTCTCCACTCTATGATAGGCCATGATAGGTAAAAATTCTATTTGCCACGGTAATGCCGTTCTTTTTTAGGATGAAGTCCTATTATTTCTGTATAACTGAATATAAAATTTATATATAATCATATAAAATTTTATTTTCATGCATTTTTGTGTAAGAGTGCGGCAGCTATTACGACAAGATATGAATGTTTATAAAATTACTTATTATGCGAACGCTCCCCATTTGCCGTGCTTGACATACAATTTCCGATTTTGTTTTGCAATTTTTTTTTCATGTTGAAAATGACGTATTCTAACATTGAAATTCTAAATAAATATTTTTTCAAATCAGAGTTGTGGAGCCACAAAGACAGTTTTTCCAGAAAATAATTGTTGTGATTTTGCACATTGAAGGAGACTAATAAATATTCCTTTTGTGCGTTAATTCAATTTAATGGCTCAATGCTCATTAACATTACAAATCTGAAAGCCTTTATTTATTATTTCGCACTTTCACTCTTTCCCCATATGATAATAGCCCGTCTCTCTATCTCCCTCTTTTTCTTCTATCACGATGTGATATCTCATCAAAATGGTTTTCGACCCATTACACAAATGAAGAAAAAGTAATTAAACTAGTTGGATGTGCCAATCCCAAAACTTTCTTCTATCTCTTACGTACATTTTAATATTTTTTTAAAAAAATAGTTACTCATTTTAATACTTTAATTATTTTAATTCAATACCATACCAACTTTGATTTTCATCTTAAATATCTGCGTCAATTAATTAATCGGAGTAAAAACGAATTTCCGTCTCTGCACGAGCCGATGGACAATAGAATGATAGGCAGATTTTCTTTTTAAATTCAGGGAGGAATTACTCGCCTTACCAAAAAACAATCATATACAAAAAATTTAGTTCAGTTCTAGAACTAACTTCATACACTTTTAAGTGATGCAATATTGAGAATGGCATAAAATTTGCTATTGCAGCGACCCCTTCCGACGGATTTTTTTTCAGATTCAGGGCGATCCAACTAGCCATAGCCATACAATTGCACAAAACATTTCGTTCAATTCGATGCATAACTTCACGTAATTTTGGTCGGTACAGTATTGAAAATGGCACAAATATCGCGATTGCAGCGCCCCCTTCCGTCGGATTATTTTCAAATTCAGGGAGGACCAACAAACCATAGTCATACACTTACACAAAAAATTTGGTTCAATTCGATGCATACTTTTATATACATATACTTTTAGTCGGTACAATATTGAAAATGGCACTAAAATCGCGATTGCAGCGCCCCCTTCCGGCGGAATATTTCAAAACTGAAGGAGGACCTGCTTGCCACAGCCAAAAACATTCACAAAAAATTTGGTTCAATTCTATGCATATCTTCATACACTTTTTGATGGTAGAATGGCGACATACACACAGACACACGGACAGACAGACATTTTGTAAAAACATGTTTTTTGGAATCTCTGACCCCTAAAACGTGTAAATCCGTCGAAAACCGGAAGTCGAAAAAAATTTCGATTACAATACTTTCTTCTATTGAAGATAGAAGAAAGTAATAAACAGAATAAACAGAAAAATCATTATAACACTACATATCAATAAAATACTTTTTCCTCTCAATTTCCCATCTGATTGTTGAAACTGGTGCTGCAAGAAAAATAAATGCCTTCGAATTTTTCCTTTTTTTATTAGCAGAAAAAAAAAGATATAGAGAGGCAAAAAATCGTTAACTCAATTAACGTTATATCAATTAACAAAAAAGTATTAAAAGAACCTTTAATATTTTCTCAGTAAATAAAAGCATAAAATCTAATGTATTACTCTCTTAAAAATTCAGCCACAAAATAACTCAAGTTGAGCTGAAATCCACTCATCTCACGTTTTGAAAGGCAGCTTCTCGAAAAGAGTTGAAATAACTCGAGTTTACGAGCTATTTTTAACCAATCTAAATAAAGTTGAGCTATTTAAATAACCAATTTAAATCAAGAAGATTCAGTCGTTTGAAAAACAACTCTTTTATGATCGAAAAAACTACAGCTCTTTCATGAGAAGCCAAATCAGCTCTTTCATTTTAAATGTGTAAAACAATGTTAAATGTGATAAATATGAATACAACTTAAAAATTTTAATAGTTGAACCAACACAAATTACCGTCTACTGGCTGTTTTTATAATTCCATAACTTCCCGATCATGACAGTTGTTAAAAAGTAAAAAAAAAAAATCCCTGCCGGCTCGACTTGCATGCACATGTATGTTAAGAAATTAAGTAATAATTTCACCAACAAAATGTAAAAGAAGATTGCAGATAAATGTAGTTTAACAACCTTATCTTTCCGCTTTTGATGAGTTTTTAATTTAATTTTTCTGTAAAAGTTGGTTTTAACAGACTTCGTAAGAATTATTCCTTGTCAGTATAAAAGTTATAGATAATATTAAGAAGATTTAAAATAAATTTAAGCGGATTTTATATCTTATAAATTGACGAAGTTCTAACATCTAAATAAATATTTTTCAAGTAAGAGCTGTTGAGCCACAAAGGCAGTTTTTCCAGAAAATACTTATTATGATTTTGGACACTGAAGGAGACTAATAAATATTCCTTTTGTGCGTTAATTCCATTTAATGGCTCAATGCCCATTAGCATTAGAAATCTGAAAGCCTTCATTTATTATTTCGAACTTTCACTCTTTCACCATATTGTAATAGCCCGTCTCTCTCTCTCTCTTTTTCTTTTATCACGATGTAATATCTCATCAAAATGGTTCTCGACACATTACGCAAATGAAGGAATAGTAATTAAATAAACAGAGATATCATTATAATCCTACATGTAAATAAAAAAAATTTTTCTCTTAATTTCCAATCTGATTGTTGAAATGAGTGCTGCAAGAGAAATAAATGCCTCCGAAATTTAACTTTTTTTATTAGGAGAAAAAAAAAAAAAAAACTGATTAACAAAAAAGTATTAAAATGAACCTTTAATATTTTCTCAGTAAATAAAAACATAAAAACTAATATATTAAAACAATGTTAAATGTAATAAATATGAAAACAACTTAAAAAATTTAATAGTTGAACCAACACAAATTACCGTGTACTGGCTGTTTTTATAATTCCAGAACTTCCCGACCATGACAGTTGTTAAAAAAAAAAAAAAAAAAAAAAAAAAAAAAAAATCCCTGCCGGCTCGGCTTGCATGCACAGGTATGTTACGAAATTAAGTAATAATTTCTCCAACAAAATGTAACAGAAGATTAGAGATAAATGTAGTTTAACAGCCTTATCTTTCCGCTTTTGATGAGTTTTTAATTTAATTTTTCTGTAAAAGTTGGTTTTAACAGACTTCGTAAGAGTTATTTCTTGTCAGTATAAAAGTTGTAGATAATATTAAGAATATTTAAAATAAATTTAAGCGGATTTTATATCTTATAAATTGACGAAGTTCTAACATCTAAATAAATATTTTTCAAATGAGAGTTGTGGAGCAACAAAGACATTTTTTCCAGAAAAAAATTATTGTGATTTTGGACACTGAAGGAGACTAATAAATATTCCCTTTGTGCGTTAATTCCACTTAATGGTTCAATGCCCATTAGCATTTCAAATCTGAAAGCCTTTATTTATTATTTCGCACTTTCACTCTTTCACCATATTATAATAGCCCGTATCTCTCTCTCCCTCTCTCTTTTACTTTTATCACGATGTGATAGCTCATCAAAATGGTTCTCGACCAATTACGCAAATGAAGGAAAAAGCAATTAAGTAAATAGAGATTAATAAGAATGTGTTTATTAAAATACAATACGTTGCTCAGTGGTGCACAAAACAAGAATTTTAATATACACTGATACAATTAAAATAATATAAAAATGTCAACGTTTCGCGCCGCGGGCGTCTTCAGGAAAATATGATATTGTGAGGACTAAGTTTTTTTCGATTTTAATTTATTATAGGGATGAGAGTGTTCCGCGTTTTTTCATACCAGTATAATAGTAGAGAAAATATTGTTCTGTTAAATCGCAGCATTTTTCGATTGAGTAAAATAACATTTTCTCTAAGATTATACTGGTGGGAAAAAACGCTGAAAAACGCGGAAAATTCTCATGCCTATTATTAGAAATATTATCTCTCGATCAAGGTGCAAACTTAGTCCTTCCATTATAATATTTTCCTGAAGACGGCGCGAAACGTTGTTATTTTTATATTATTTTAATTGTACCAGTGTATATTAAAATTCTTGTCTTGTGCACGACTGAGCAAGGTGTTGTATTTTAATAAATACATTCTTATTAGTTAAATTTTATGGTGCAACTGTCCTGTATATGTTTATAGTAAATAGAGATATCATTATAACCCTACATTTTTCTTTTTCACCTCTCGCATCCTGGTGTTTGATTGTTGATAAAGAAGTAAATACCGGGGAGTTTTTCTTTTGTGTCAACAAAAAGGAATTATTGTTTTTTTTTTTTTTTAGGTACAATATATAATGGCTTTGAAGTAAATATGTACAATAGTAAAGAAAATAATAAAAGTAAATCACTTTTTAGGTGAGTGCTTAATTATATAAATATGTTAAATATATGTCTAAATATTTATAATCGTCGTCTGGTCAGTTCAGATGCCCGTATGTAAGTGAACAAAAACTACCCAACCTAATGATTCAAAATTTCACACATATTCGTTGCAGGATTTTGTTCAAGTCACTTCAAATTTTGTGAAAATCAAAACAAACGATATATTAATAACACTTTTCTCTACTCTATGATAGGCCTACAAAGGCAGTTTTTCCAGATAATAATTATTGTGATTTTGGACACTGAAGGAGACTAATAAATATTCCCTTTGTGCGTTAACTCCATTTAATGGCTCAATGCCCATTAACATTACAAATCTGAAAGACTTCATTTATTATTTCGCACTTTCGCTCTTTCACCATATGATAACAGCCCGTCTCTCTCTTTCTCTCTTTTTCTTTTATCACGAAGTGATATCTCATCAAAATGGTTCTCGACCTATTACGCAAATGAAGGAAATGCAATTAAGTAAATAGGGATATCATTATAACCCTACATTTTTCTTTTTCACCTCTCGCGTCCTGGTATTTGATTGTTGATAAAGAAGTATATATATACCAGCAAGTTTTTATTTTATTCCAGTACATTTTTTTTTCTTTTTTAATAAATAAATCATGGTTTTTGCAGCAAATAAGTATATTTGTAAAAGTAATAATAAAAGAAAAAACTTTCTTCGCTCCTCGGTTTCTGATTGTAATACACTTTCCTCAAAATTCCCGTTTAACTACCTAAATTTCGCATGGCGCCGGATTATAGAACATTCACCACTTTAACCCCTTGGGGACGACCGACACGTATACGTGCCGCAAATAGGCTTAAGAATCCTTGTTTATTCATACCAGTAAAATGATATTGTAAAATTTGTCTTATCCAATCGGAGCATTTTTTTGATTTAATAAGCAACAAATTTCTGTTTTTTAAAACCGGTGACAAACCATTTAAAATTTCGTAAAAGACACCCGTCGCGAAGGAGTTAACTGCTTCCCTGATTTGCCCGTACCATGTACTTGAATCCATTCTCCAATCATGATTTATTATTCCCACCAGTAAATTTTTATTGTAAATTTTGCAGTATTTAATCGAGTACTTTTCTGACTTTATTAGCCAAAAATGTCTGTGTTGAAAAACCGGCGTTAAAAGATAAAAATTTTTGTAAAAAACATGAAAGAAATAGGCTTTATTTGAAAGTTTTTTCTTTCAAAAATATCAATCAGTTAAGTGGTTAACCCTTTGAAGATCTATCCTAACTAATTTTAACCAGTTAATTGATCAATATTTTTGAAAAAAAAAAAAAAAAGAAAAAAAACTTTCAAATAATGACTATTTTTTGCGTCTTTTATACAATTTTTAGTGTTTTATCACCGGTTTTTCAAAGTAGATTTTTTTTTTTTTTTTTTTTTTTAAACATGAGAATTATTCTAATTCTCGTATTAACCCATTCGTGCCCAGCATCTTTTGCGTAAATTTTATTTGGTTGGCACCACTATTTTTAGAAGATTTAAGTTTAGTTCATTAATCGCGAAAATGCATCATTTAAGTAAAATAATTATTGCTTTTATTTTTTACCGGTGTCAAAAACAGTGCTGAATGCACCTTTTGAAGCGTCCCTAAAAAGGGACGCTAGGCACTAATGGGTTAAATAATGCAAAATTTACAATAGAATTTTACTGGTAATAATAATAAATTATGATTGGAGTATAGATGCCCGTACGTGGTATGGACAAATCAGGATTGGCAAAAACACGTTGTCCGTACTACGTAAGGGCAAAACAGAGGGAGGCGGTTAAAGACGATTTCCAATAAAAACTTTTAGTTAAATTTTTGTATTTTAATTCTAGTAGGAACAGGTTGCAATGCTTTTTTTTTTTAATTATTATTATTATTAAATGAAATTTTTAAAAATTTCGGTGTGATTTCAACATTTAAGAAACACGATTATTTGTTCTTGATAAGGTTATTCCACATTTGGTAGAAACCGCAAACTAGTGAATTTTTTGAAAAAATGTATTTTTTTTTTATTATCTTCTTGTTTTCTTTTTTATGTGGAAAGAGGGGGAAAATATCATTAGTTAAACAATAGATACTGGTTATCTAAATTGTTTTTTGAATAATCTTCTATAATAATAATTTAATTAATATTAAACTATCATTGATAAAAGATTTTTTTTTAAATATACTCTTTATATATTTATATTTTATTTTTGATTATTTAGTGTTCAAAATATTTCATTGTTGCCATCTGAAAGCCACATCGGTTTTTTTAGCTAGTGAGGTTTGGCTCATAACTAAATCCAGTGTTATTGTAACTCTTACATAGTTGTAAACATAAAGCATATTTATTAATTTATCATCGGCTCCGGACTTTCGGGACATGCTTAAAAAATTAATTTATTAATTTATAATTAAGTTCAAAAAACATTAAAATTTTGTATTGTCATACAAAACACACTTATACACATTTTTAAGATTCTAGCAGCACTGTAAGCGAATGAAAAATCGATCACGAAATTCCACCTTTAAGTACTGGTACATGAAGCTAAGTCAAAGAGTGTAAAATGTATAAAAAATTGTAAAAATAAACATAAAAATTGTAGGAAAATAAATGAGATCTTAACCCTTTGAGGGGCAGTGGTATATATTTTATACCACCTAATTCAAACGAGATTCAGATTCTCACCAGAAACATTTAACGAAATTTTGTATATTTATCTTTGGCGGCAAGATTTCTTTTAGGCGGCCTTTTCTTATTTAAAAATAAAATTATTCGATTTTTCCGGTGAGAATTCAATAATACAGAGACATTACTGATTGCCCCTCAAAGGGTTAAATGCGATCAGGGCTGCGGAGTCGGACCCATTTTTTGAGTAGAAGAGTCGGAGTTGCTGAAAAGCTGATTCCAATTCCAACTTTATGTGCTAGACACTTTAAAGTGACATTAAATCAATTATATGTGTAAGAGGTATTATTATTATTGCTATTCTGGATTGTATCGGGCTAGCAAAGTTAACGCCTTCGCGACGGGAGTCTTTTACGAAATTTTTAATGTTTTGTCACCGGTTTTAATTCTTTCCGGCACACTGTGCCCGGTCTGGAATACCTAACTTTAATTCCAAACTTGCAAACGGCACCAGTAATATTTTAGAAAAATTTTTCTTTTACAATAAAAGCTTAATTTACGGAATTCAAATTATTTGAAAAATTCGTTTCTGAATTCCGGTATCAGTCAATAATTTCTCATTTTAGTACAGATTTTGCCCGTGCCGGAAAGGGTTAACCCCTTGGGGACGAGCGACACGTATACGTGCCGCAAAAAGGCTTAAGAATCCGTGTTTATCCCCACCAGTAAAATTTTACTGTTAAATTTGCCGTATTTAATCAGAGTATTTTTTCGATTCAATGAGACACAAATTTCTGTTTTTTAAAACCGGTGACAAAACATTAAAAATTTCGTAAAATGCTCCCGTCGGGAAGGGGTTAAAGAACAGAAGTTTGTTCCTTCTTCAATCGAGAAAATGCTCCGATTGAATAATCCAAATTTTACAGTATAATTTTACCGGTAGGAATAAACAAGAATTCTTAAGACTTTTTGCGGCATGTATACGTGTCGCTCGTTTCCAAGCGGTTAAAGATTACCATTATAGTGCCTGGTGTACACAGAAGATGAAAATCATAGATGAAAAAATTGTATTGGACACCAAGTGTCATCCACTACACGTTTAAAAAATGTATTTGTACTTGAGTGGACGAATAAAAAGTATTTTATTAATGATTTAAGACGAACAAGATATATGAATATATATAAGGAAAGTGTGAACTAATAGTAGGAATTGAAAAAATAAAGAAAGAGCTTTAACAAATATTTGATTCTAACTTACTTCAACAACATAACAAGTTACCGCTTAAATTAATCACAGTAAACGATTATAAATTCCTTTATTCTTTATTGTTTTCGAACTTTCAGGAAACATGATAGTTTCTCTAAAAGCAAGATTCTACATTTGGGAAAATAAAATTAATCTAAATACTTTTACTTTAAGTCGATTATCAAGTTCACTAGATACTGTAATAATCTAAAACAAACGCATTTCTTCAGATAATCCAAGTAAATGAATTTGAGCCATTTTGTCGACTTTATCTAATGTTTTAAATCACCAGATGATATCTTATTTTCGATGAGCTGAATAACAATTTTCATTTAAAATAATGAGGTTCTCTCTGGTGCTATTTGTCATCGTCAATTCGTGATTTGTTGGAATTCCTAAAATAGATGAAATGCCGTTATGTGTTTCAGCTATGTATTAATACCGATATGTACTACTTTACTTTGTGTTTTTGTTTTGTTTTGAGAAGATAATTTTAACAAAAGAATTTTTAAATTAAAGCTATAGATGTTAAAAGTGAAAACAAGACATATAAAGACTTATAAATTCCCTTTAACCACTTAACTTGATCAATATTCTTGTAAAAAACCTTTCAAATAATGCCTATTTTTTCATGTCTTTTACAGAATTTTTAATCTTGTATCACCGATTTTTCAAAATAGATATTTTGCCTAATTGAATCAGAAAAATGCTCAGATTAAATAATGAAAAATTTGCAATAAAAATTTACTGGTGAGGATAATAAATCATGATTGGAATATGGATACCCACACGTGGTACGGGCAAATCATGATTGGAAAAAACATATTGTCCGTATGACGTACGGGCAAATCAGGGAAAATGTTAATAAACAGATCTACATGTTTCGTACGTACATCGACTTTATTTTATTCATTGACTTTATCAAGATCAATATTAATAAATAAACTGTTCCGGTAAATATTTAAAAAGAGCTTATAAATAAAAATCACGAGATCTCAGGTCAAGTTCATTTTTTAAATTTTTTGCGAGAGTAGTAATAAGGCTTTACCATCAGGAGTCGTCATTTTGCGCATATGGCGCCGTAAGAATGGAGTAATGAATAAAGATGATGAGACATACAGTTTATCAGTTGTGAGTGAAGTAGCTAAGGAGGATGTCACAATATGGCGGCTAATAGTTTCCAATAACTTCCGAAGCAAGCTTTCACCGGTAAACTTTGACTAGAATATTTTACCTTATTTTATAAGTATTTTTATGGATGATTTCTTTCACAAATATTTTTAAAATTTCTATTTATTTTTACTGGTGGCAATTTAATTAGATATTTTAATGATTGCCACTGATATTTGGATAACACGAGCTTATGTTATGTAGGTTGTAACAACATGGCGGAAACGCAAGGTCTGACTACAACTCAATTAAACTCATACCAGCAAAAATTAATATTTGGTTTAGACATTTTTAACGATTGAAATCTTGAATCAATAAGGTGTTTAAACAAGCAAAAATTTTTCTATTTAAAGTTGCTGTGGAAGTTTGACTCCGGTGTAATCAACTCCTGCGAAAGCGGTTAAAGTTGATGCTTCATTATTTTAAGACTATGTCAGTTTCTCTTTATTAATAGTTACATGGCTGTAAATGAGTGTTTGTTTGTATTTATGTGGGCCAATTATCTACACGGTGGGATATAGGCCCTAAGGGATGGGATGCCCTCCGTGGGGTCTTTCTAAGGGAACCTAACCCGTATTTATGCAAGGTTCGAAGAAAAACACGGAAAACTCCGAAAGATTAGGCCGACGGTCGCGATTGGGTTCGAACCCAGCACCTACCGTCTAGCAGTTTGGAGGTCAGAACCTCACGGCCACTGGTGGGGCGTAAATGAGTGAACAGCAAAGCAATATTCCCGCATGCGCTTATTTAAAACTGTGTTATTCTTTATTTGTGACATTGAACCAATACTCTATAACATTTACAGTGGATACTATTCAAATTTATAAATGGAACATTCTTTCATGGATACTGCACATTCTATTTCAGTTGCAAGATTGCCACAGACGACTATTTTAGGAATCCTATTCGTACCATTACTTAAAAATACATTTTATAGTATGTTTCTCTTGCAAATTTTACCAGCATGTCTGTAAAATAAAATTGTTTTGAAAAAGAGGTTCGAAAAAGAAAAAAAAAATGTCGCCTATGGCAGTTCCATATTGTCAACGAGAACACAGAATTATAGGCAGTTTCTAGAATTCCAGCATATCAGGAAAGTGGGAAAAATGAATTACAAAATTCTATCTTTACATATAGGAATCAAATTAAGTTAAATAAAAGAGTATGTTAAAATAAATCCGCTTTTCTAGAGTTTATCCAATGTTTAAAACTCTCGATTTTGCTTTTTCTCAATGATCAGAATTCAATTTACAGTTGAAGTAATGAACAGTTCTCTGATGTCATTTGTCACTTGTCAGTTTGTAATTTGCTCGACTTGCTGAAGAAAATAAAGTTCTTTTACGCATTTATTTTGTATTGGATAGTTATTATGTTTCGTGAAGTTAAACTTGTTCTAAATATTTTTTTCTTTAAAGAAAATTATTAGTTTTAAATCTTTAAAACTTTTCATTTACACATTAACCCTTTGAAGGGCGGTAATGGCGCAATGGCATCACATAATTTTAATCCCTAATTGCCAATTCGGCACGGGAATCTTATAATGAAAATCTCACCTTTATATAGCACTCGAAAATGAATTTTTCTTGTTTACAAATAATTTTTTTTTTTTTTTTTTGTAAATAATGGTGTCGGTAAATTATTTCAATATTTTATGAATACATTATCATGCCTCTGAAATAGCTAAAAATTATGTAACAATAATACTCCAATTACCTCAACAATTTGTTCCAAGACAAGCGACGTAAATTGATGCACATTTAGATAAGAAAAAAAAGGATAAGTAATAAAATTCATCAAAAATCTAATGTATATTTGTCAACTTTGGACTTCCGTAAAATGTGAGTTGATTTAAACCAAATTAAGCAAGTTTCATACCAAAATACTTAAAAAAAAAAAAAAAAAAAACGATATGAAATAAATTCCACATATGAACCATGATCCTCTGAATACTAGGCCTGTTCGCTATGTTAAAAATGGCGGCTCCAGCTGCTGAAGGAGGATGTTTTTCAGCGTGTACACGGTCCCTAAAATATTTGCACCATTATTTTTTTAAAAAAGTTTCTAATGTTTGTGGTAAATTTATACAATATTTAAAATGACATTTAGTTAGAAACTTTTACGTCAACATCAAAGCATTGTTTTTAATTTATACATATAAAAAATCATATCAACCATTTTTTAACTTATAACGAATAACGTACTTTTTTCTAGAACAATGATATTAATACGAATAAACTCCGGTAGATGTCTCTAAAGTCAACTTTGTAGTAGTATTTTGTAGTATTTTTTCAGAGGTAGCTGTAGTATTTTTCGTTTTAAAAAGCTGGCAACACTGTTTCTTCTGCTCTCTTTTTCTGGGATTAAACAATAGAAAGCAATCTCTTATAAAATTTAGTTGTAAAAGTTTTAGAGATCGTATATATGTTAAAAAATCACTTTCGACAGCCGCTATATTTTTGTAGCAGCTACAGTGTTGCTACACTGTCAGAAAAATTCGTCAATATACACTAAGTTATCGTTATTTTTTCACAAATAATTTCTGTTCTCCCAGAAAACGTATTTGTTCTGTGAGTTCATTCCGAGCGTCGAAAAATGAGGAAAAGTTTCCGTTTCTATCCAGCACGCATGCGCATTGGGTCTGTTAGTAATAAGTTCGAATTTATTTTTAAAATGAAAAACAAAAATATTCTATTGATTAAAATGTCTAATTTAGTTTTAAAAGACAAAAATGTTTTCGAATTTAAAAATAAATAACAATTACTTTCTTTATACGTTCAAAAATTCTCACAAATAGAACATCCATGTTTTTCTCTAACATTCTACGTAATATATTTAAAATTCACATTTTTATACTATATTAATACTAAACGTAAAAAAAACCCAGCCACAGTTTCATTAAAGATGAAATCTTTCCGAGATTAACTGCATAATTAAAAGCTTTTTAACGAAATACACCAACCCACACCATATGAAATGAAGAGTTCTATTTTAACGCAAAATCATCATGAGCAGCCGTAGCGCCGTGGATTAGCGTTGGTCTGGTAATCCTGGGGTCCTTGGTTCGATCCCCGCCTCTTCCGCATTGATTTTTTTCCAAACTTTTTTCAAGTGACGGATATTTTTCCTCTTTTGACAGAGAAAAAAATAAACAGAAAATCGTCAATATACAGACAATTTCTGGCAGCAGTGCTGCCAGTGCATTTTCTGTGAAAAGACGGAAGTTTTTTTGAGAGTGTAGATGGGCTACTTATTTTAAATTCAGTTTCTTGATTGGCACCACTTTTATGAAATAGTAAAAGGCATCTTATTTAATGACGTATTAATGAAGGCGAAAACAAACGGAATTTTGCAGTTTCAAAAAAGTGGTGTGAATCAAGAAATCTGAATTTAAAAAAAGTAGCCCAATGGCAACACCATAGCTACCAACATCTTCCGCTTTTTTGGCCCGGAAAAATTTTATAGTAAGTTTTACCAATGCAAATCGTCATTTGCCGATTAAATAAGGCAAAGTTTTCTGTTAAATTTCTCCGGGCCAAAAAATCAGAAGAGTTGGCAGCTATGGGCAACACTGTAGCAGCAATTAGGTCTACTATTGGATGAATGATGTAGATACAGGAAATTAAATAGCTAATGATAGATCTAAAATATTTTCCGGTTAAAAACATGTTTAATTTAGCTTAAATTAACATTTTACAAAAGTTGTGTCGGAAATGGGATAGTGTACTAATGAACATATTCTATAGTGCTTAGGGATTATGCTACATAACATTTAACATCAGCAAAAGCTTGCATTTGCAATATAAGAATCTGGAATAAATCAGTAATTCAGTGTTAACTTAGTTCAATGTTAACTTAAGAATTTATTGTTCTTTTAGCTGCCTGGCAAAAGTCTTTGACAAACCTTTTCAGATGAAAAGTCATGTAGACGTAATGCAAGGGTGGAAAAATCTAGGAGTCAGAGGGTAGTTTTTCACCACTGAATTTTAAACGATTCATCGCTGAAAATTTAATAGCATTTTAATAAGGTTTTTTTACACGAAATATTAGAGAAAAGAAAGTGGTGAGAGACTGCTTGCTGGCGCTTGAATTTTTGCACTCCTGATGTAATGTTGTTTGAAGCGACGATTTTTCTTTTTTTACTCCTAAACTCTCCTTTTAGAGGCCCATTGTAACTGCTCAATGATTTTTCTAAGTTTTTTTGGGCCCTCGCTACTGTTTGCTTGTTCGAATATTCTTCAAAAACTGTTATTCCAGTTTCAAAACGGTTTAGTCTTTCGACTGATTTTGCAAAAATTCAATACCTTTTATTAGCTTACAGGTTATCAAAGCCTGAGAGCTAATGTGCCCGGAGTTTCTGTACGTACGTACACGTATGTATGTACATACGTAATGCGATAACTATTGATAAAAATATCCGATTTGCTTCAAATTATGGATATAACTTTATTCTGATAAGGCGCTTCTCTGATTAGTTTTAGGGGTTCATTGATTGAGTATAAAGGGGGAAATGGAGAGTATCCCCCCCCTTAATTTAGATAAATATTTTTTTTCATGCAGAAAGTCCGATTTGCTAGAAATTTTGCATGTAAATTAATTCTGATAAGGCGTTTGCTTGATGAGTTTTGGAGGTTCACTGGATAAGTATAATAGGGGAAACGGGGGTTATACTCCCTTTAATTTAGATAAATGAGTTTTTCATGCAGAAAAATCCGACTTCCTTCAAATTTTTATATAATTTCATCCTGCTAAGGCGATTTCCTTATTAGTTTTAGTAGTTAATTGTTGAAGTATAAAAGGAGAGAACGGGGACCCCCTAATTTAGTTAATAATTTTTTCATGCATGAATATCCGATTTGTTTTAGACTTGGTATACCTCAAATTTATCATTTATTATCAGACGAGAATTTAAAAAAAAAAGGGTAAAAATATTAATTTTCCGAGGAGATACTTTGAATATAAAAATGTATCAAACGCCCATAGACTTAACTTTATCGAGAGGAAATCGGAAACTGAGTGACTAGCAACCTTAACGCTGCAAAACTAAATAGGCTGGGTGACCAGTACTCTTAACCCTTTCCGACACACTGTGCCCAGTCCAAGATACCTAATTTTTACTCCAAAATTGCAATCAATACCAATAATATTTTAATAAAATTTTGCTTTTACAGTGAAAGTTTAAATTAAGGGGTTCTTAATTTCTCAAAATGCTATTTCTAAATTCTGGTGTCAGTCGATAATGTCTCATTTTGCTAATAGAATTTGCCCGCTCCGGAAAGGGTTAAATGTAATATATCTAAAAATCCATACGCAGTTTTGTTTAATACACATTTGAAAATTAAACAAAAAATGGTCAAAATATCATTTTTTGAAAAATATTAGAAGTTTAAAGAAAATTTAAACTTTAACAATTTTTTTTTAATTTTTCTTAAATATACAAATGAATTTTTTTCCAAGTATACTACTAGTTTAGATTGAAATACAATTATTTCATAATTTGTACCATATTTTAAAAAATAAACAGAACTGATATAAAGACAAACTGTCCCCTTTATATTTGAAAAATATAAAAATAAATTAAAACGAAATAAAGGAAAAAGAAAATCCTTACAATCACCTAATAAATTTTTCTTTCTATGCACATTCCTTTGATTTCCATGCAATAATAATAATTACTTTTTTGTAAGTGAAGGAGGTGGTAATGAAGATTACTTTTGTATGAGAAAATCCATTTAATAGTCCCCTTTTTATAAATATAATGCGACTGAAAATATTATTTATTGAATCGCATTTTCACATCAAGTTTTTATCGCTGTTCTCTAACAGCGTGTGATTTAGCATAAAAAATACTCAAAACCATAAATGAAAAAAGTAATTAACTAAATAGGAATTTGATAACCTTCCATTATTTTTCATTTCATATTCTTGTTAGAAGTAGATACTGGAAAAAGATAAAGCTGTATTTTTTTTTTATTTAAATGACATTGAGATAATAAGCTTTGCTTTTATCACATGACTAAATAACATCTTTTGTGGTTAAAATTTATAATGTGTAAAAATAAAATGATTTAAAATAATAATAATAAAAATCTCATAATCATTTAATGAAGATTTTCTCTCTTGCCTGCTCCCTCCCCAATTTTTTTAAAAAAGTATTTACCTTTTGTTTTATGAAAAAGAATAGAAAAGAATAGAATAGAAAAGAATAGAAATGAACGTTAGTTTCGTTCGTGGCATCTCTTTTATACACCCTCCCCATAAATTAAAGAAAATGAAAGACTTATGTATTACGTCACAATTATAACACATTTTCACATATTTTTATCGCATTATCGTGTGATGTAACATAAAAAAAGAGCTCCAAACCGTAATTGATAATAGTAATTAACCCTTAAATTGTGATGGTATTGTGATTTCTTAGCGAGGAAACGGCACCAAGATGCCATTTCTTCTGTATCAAGTATTATCATAGATGCCAACATCTCTTAATTATTCCACAATTTGAACCACTACGAACAATTCGCACTCTTGCTACAAAAGTGTTACAACTCAAAAATTAGGTTATTTGAGTTATGACTGACATTCTACGGAGTTTTCGTTCATCTAGCAATAATCTAAAGTAGAAGATAGCCCACTTAAAATCCAACAACTAGGCTGTAGCTGTAAAGGTTGTAGGTTGTAGTAAAAAAAAAGAAAATTAATAGTATATCTACGTACCCATCGTCATCTAGAGTTCCTTTACCTGCGGTCTATTCTGTTGAGCTGTCTAAATGACAGACCAGATGTTATAACCTATAAGGTTATCTGAGCGAAAAATCCCAGCTGGCTATCGCCCAGGTAGCTTAACATTGGCCTTGTAAGCCAAGTATCTGGATTCGATTCCCGGCCTCGCAATTTTTCGCTCAGTTGGAAATATTAAAAAAAAATTCGTAGGTTGTAGTTTTGTTTGCAACATTCCTATTGACCTACTACAACCTGAAACATTTCTTCGCATTTCCTGAATAACGAAGCTTTTTGAGTTATGACACTTTCGTAGCAAGGGTTTTCAACCGAGAATGTTATTTAAACAAAAATTTCGAAATTAAGCCCAAAACCTACCTTACTGAAAGAGGCGATAAATTCTTATATCATAGTTGCCAACCTCCGGCTTTTTTTTTAATTAAAAAAAATATTTTTTGTTTATACAATCATTAACCCTTAAATGCATATTGTATCATTTTCGATACCATAAGTGTTCCCGATTTATTGGGGGTTTTATTCACATATTCCGTATTCTCACCAGAAATTTAAAAGAGCAATTTTCAGTTTACTTAATGACAGACCATTCGTAATTAAATAAAGAAAAATTTACCATTTAGATTTTTCTGGTATGAATTCTGATTCTTTGAATTGCGCATTTTTTGGAACGCGTTCTATCCTATGCATTTAAGGGTTAACGCTTTACACTCGAGAGATAACTCTTACTCAAGACTAGTGTTGTCAGGTGGTCTTCGTAAATTGGAACGCCAAATGCTTTGAACACCACTATTATCTTACAATTTATTTCGCCATATTTTATCACAGATTTTTGGTCGAATAATCTGTGATAAAATATGGCCATTAGATAAGGCGAAGAAAATTAACTTAAGGCCCACAATAGTCACTGAAAAAGACCCGCATGATAATGTAAAGTCTAAGGGAACGTTCTTTTCAAACATCTCGCTTAAATTTTAATTTTTTTTTTTTTTTTTTTTTTTGCATAGGATAGCTGAGGACGATCCACAACTGGCCTAGTTTTTACTCTTTCGATTTTGCTTATATATATTTTATATTTTGATAGTTTCAATTTCAGAATCGGTTTAAACCGGTTTTGAAATTTAAAGTAATTTTTTTTTCTTTTCTTTTCTTTTCTTTTCTTTTTTTTTTTCTTTTTTTTTTTTTTTTTTTTTTTAAATCTGAAACCAAAATTGAAAAAGTAAAAACTAGGCCGGTTATGGATCCTCCTCAGCTATCCCATGAAAATAAATAAATAAATAAATAAATAAATAAATAAATAAAAATAAAATTTGAGCGAGATATTTGAAAAGAACGCTCCCATAGACTTAACATTATCATCCGGTTCTTTTTCTGTGACTAGTGTTGCGCCTTAAAATGCTGATGACCAGAGCACTTGGAGCACTTATTAGAGCACGCAGAACATTAGTGGTCAGTGAGAATCCCCTCTCGAGTGCAAAGGGTTAATAGATTGAAAGTGAAACATATATTTATTTAAACACGTTTCTTTACAACATCACGTTTTTATCGTTTTTCTTTAATAGCGTGTAATTTAACATAAAAGTGCTCTAAACCACATTTGAAAAGCATAATTAACTAAATAGCAGTATAGTAATATGTAATTATTTCTGCTTTTTTTTTCATATTTCATATTTATATTAAGAGCTGAAAAAATACAAAGCTGGCTCATTATTATTATTGTGCTTTAACGCCTATTGAGTATGTGTCACACTGCAAAATAATGTATTTTCTGGGATAAAATTTGCTATGCATAAAAATAAATTGAAAAGAATCAGAAAAAAATAAAAAAGATGAAAGCTCATAAATGGTTAATTAATTTCCTCCTCCCTCACTACCCCCGCCTCCAATTTCCATAAAATAATAGTTATCATTTAGAAAAAGAACGAAGTTTATTTTTGTGAGAAAAATATTCATTGAATAGTCCTCTCTTCATTAATATAATGAAACTGAAGACCGTATTTATTACATCTCATTTTCATATCATCAGCTAAATTTGTTTTTCTAATTTAAGGGGAGACATAAGTGAAACCTTTTGAAAAAAATTATTCTTTTTTCTTGGCTAAAAAATGCTTCCAACCTTCCTGAATCCACTGGTATGTCCAGTTTTTTTTCTGACCATTAGAAGTATTTGTAAAACTTTGTGGAAAGAAAAGACTGGGTCGCCACTCTCAATCACATTAATTTTACTATAGCATTTTACACTCAATTATGATATGTAACTAAATTTCAACTAATTGTTTATATGTTCCGCAATTTCCGGCGTATAATTCGTTAACCCCTTGGGGACGAGCGACAAGTATACGTGCTGCAAAAAGGCTTAAGAATCCTTTCTTATCTCCACTGGTAAAATTTTACTGTAAAATTTGCCTTATTTCATCGGAGCATTCTCTCAATTCAATAAAGCACAAATTTCTGTTTTTAAAATCCGGTGACAAACCATTAAACATTTTGTAAAAGGCTCCCGTCGCGAAGGGGTTAATTATTAAACAATCATTTTTCGACCTAGAAAGATTTTTATGCAAAATATAACCACTTATATCGCGGTAAATATTTGGCTTCAGTTACTAAATAAAATTTCTGGGTCGAAAGGAATTATTTTATCCGAGTATTATTTCCCGGAGATTACGGTACTTTAACTACTTGCACTCCGTTGTTGTCGCTGCAGCGACATTGTAAGGTACGTGAAACGCTCCGTTGTCGCTATCGCTACTGCAGCGACATAGTAAGGAAAATTAAAAACTCCTTTGTCGCCGTTGCGGCGATATAATCTTTCCTTATGAAATTTGTTTTGGCACCATTAATAAAGTAAAATACAATTTGTCTCACTTAATGAGAATATTTTTGATATTGTGTACTTCAAAGAAACTTCATTTAACCCCTTAATGGTCGTATTAAATTACGGTTTAAGAATTCAAATTCATCATTGCCACCACTGTTTTGAAAAAAAAATATTCATCTTATATAATGAAAAATAAAATGATACCTGAATAAAATGTAAGCCAATTACACTATTTTATAAAACTGATAGGAATCAAACAATTCTGAACAAAAGCCGTTAAGCTTGTAGCCCGTGAATGTGTCGGGTGCGACGATTAAGTGGTTAACTCTTTGAATGGTAGTGGAATATATTTAATGAAAAAGAGAAATTCTCACCAGAAACTTTTAACGAAATTTTATATTTTTCACTTTGGCGGCAAATTATTGAGAAATTGCCTTTTCCTTATTTTAAAATAGAAATTTTCGTTTTTTCCCGGTGATAATTCAATATTACAAATATATTATTGTTTGCCCCTCAAGCAGTTAAAATTTTTTTTCCCAACCAACTGAAATTCGAATAAAATTTGTAAAATGATGCGGAGTGCAAAGGGTTAATTCAGACTTTGATGAATTTGTGGGAAAATTTCTCTCAAGTTGGAAATGACTAGGTTTTTTAGTCTCCGAAAAATTGCACTTTTCAGATAAAAACTCTATTAACTCCAAAAGTTCTCGAGCGATTTCGCTAAAATTTTTTTTGATGGCATATTATAAGTATACGATCATATGTGGCAGACAATTAAATAATAATAAGTTTCAGAAAAAACATTTCTGAAAAAATATCTGAAAAATTGACATTGTTGCCCAAGGCCTAATTACCGCACAGGCCAACTAGGCCATGGCCTTCGGCCCACTGCTGCTGGGAGCCCTAAACTGAGTAAAATGATTTAGAAAAAAAAATCTTAACATTGCAATTCTTGGAATTATTTTCCCAAAAACCAAAAAATATTTTGACTAATGTCGCAACTGTATGATAAAATCTAATAATATCCCCCCCCCCCAAAAAAAAAAAAAACTAAAAAATAATAAAAAATAAAGCAACTATTTCGCTGCGAGGGCTCCCAAAAATGTGCTAGGCCTTAGGCCCCGCACATTGACTTTCTAATATACGGTATCTTAGGTCATTGGCCCCGCACAATCTTAATCGGGCTCTGTTGATGCCATGAAGTGAAAATTGCAGAAAAACCCCCTGTGTATTATATGCCATAAGATTTGAGAATAATCCAGTGAATATCGATTCTAAATTTCATCATAATCGGTTAGGGATTTAATGAAAAAACGGATCCTAATCCATTCGTTGAAGAAAGAAACAACCATTGACTTTCTAATATACGTATCAGGCCATTGGAAACAACGAAGCAGGAAACTAATGGGTAATGGGTTTTTTCTGGACACTTAGCGCCATCTATTGGGTTCGAAAACAATCACTGCTACGCAGCCTGCACAGGATTCATACGCATACGCATCGGGAGAATAATAAAATTATAGGTGTTTCAGCAGCGCCGTGCGAAAGGGGCAGTCGCCCCGGGCGCCGAAATTTAGGGGGCACCAAATTTATATTGCCAACGTCATTTTTAGTCTGTCACAAGCAAAAGTTTTTTTTGGGGGGGGGAGGCCGAATTTATACTGCGAACGTCATTTTTGGCATATCAAAAGAAATAGTTTGGGGGAAGGGGGCGCCAAATTGAAACTTTGCCCCGAGCGCAGTTTTCTTTTTCTACGCCCCTGAACCAGAATTTGAGATTTTGTGTTGTCAATATTCAAAAGTTGTAATTTCTCCCCTGGAATTCTATAATGTTCCCCTTCCCCCCGGAGCTACAGAAGTCCCACCCGTAGAAAAAAAAAAAGCGATTGAGTTCAGCACCGATCTGATGGTAGAATTTTTTTTTTCGTTAAAAAATGCAAATATTACTTAACAAAACTTCTAGTAAAAGGTGCTTGAAGCATATGAACACTGTCATACAAAACCAATCAGCAAAACAATCAGAGACGATATATAGGGGAGAGTGGGGATACTTGAGCATAGGGGATACTTGAGCCACCCCTATTATCTCTACAGTTGGTCAATTTTTCTTTCTAAAACTGGCAACATGGTAACATATTTATAGTTCTGAACATGTAAAAAAGAAATCACATACCTTGGTACCATTTTGAAAGTATGGTGATTAACCCTTTGAGCTCTGCTGGTAGAATTTTCTACCACATAATTTTAATTCTGAAATGTCACAACGACACCAGAAAATTAGGCCAAATTTATTTGAAAAAGGTTTAATGCTTTTTTTTTTTTTTTTTTTTTTTTTTCGTGTATATTGTAAATCGGTTTTTTTCTTTGCAAAATACTGGTGCGAATGTGACATCTGGATCAATTATCCCCTCCATGGGGATACTTGAGCCACGATGTAAAAGAAAAAGTAAAAATTTATTAGACATAGAAAAACAGTCCAAAAGTAATTGAAAGTGGTTTTCAATTGAAGAAAAAATATCAAATTTTCATTTTTAATATTTTATTTTGTTCTAAGAAATTATAAAAAAATTAAAAAAATTAAAATTTAAAAAATGGCTCAAGTATCCCCATCTTCCCCTAATGATAATAATAATAATACGTGCGTAGAACATTGCAGTTTACGCTTAAAATGAACACGCACGCACACACATTCTGGGATTTCAAATAGAAGAGTGCATGTCATACGCAGATACATGTGGTGTTTAACTCTTTCAAAGGCGATGGTATGTTTTTGAAATATAATTTTAGTAAAATATTTTTCGTTTATTATATATACAATACAATACAATACAGCCTTTTACATATTGGCAGATACATTTGTTTGTAAATTCCGGTGACATTAAGTTATTTCAACACTCCAATCGCAATTTTAAAACGTTAATGTTGTTTTGCCGAATGATATTGTAGATGTTAAAAGAATCTGTTATGAAGATTGTTGTTTTAAAATACTGGTAGCTGAATGTGAAAATTTTTGGAACACTGCGAACCCTGAAAATAGATTTTTGGCTTTATCAGTATGAATGACTCTGTGTAAAGTTAATCATTACATTCTATAAAATATAATAATATTAACAATAATAATAATAATAAACATTTTTTTCAAAAAAAAAAAAAATAAAGTACAATTTGTTCAATCTTTAATATACTTCCGGAAGAAAAAAGGGGGGACTAAAATTCAGTTGAAAAATGATTCATATTTTTTCCTCTTTTCAAATGAATTTTTATTCACAAAGTCAAAACAGAAAAAAAAAAAATCTTTAGAAACGCTGATTGGTATTTTATGTTAATGATCAAACGAAAGCACGATTTAAAATATAAACGTTGTTGGTATTTTTTAAATCCATATTCATTAACTGTGAAACAGTTTTAAGGAAATCCATTTGCTTAAGTGTATTTGATATTTTCAGATATTTAAAGGTTTTTTTTCAAAAGAAAAAGCATTTTACAGCAATGAATATCATATCAGTGATCGTTTACTTTTCAAATCATAAAAAAAACATCGTTCATAATTCCGATGCGAGGATGTAATGATTTTCATGACATATAGAGATTGAACTGTGCAGATAAAAAAAAAATATAATTTTGAAGCTTGTAATTTTATCTTTTTATTTAAATTTTAAGCAACTATCTTTTAAAAATATTCGGGATATTATGTTTCTGCGATATTATCTGAAGTTTTTTTTTATGTCTTTGGGAAGGTTCTTTTTTAATTACAAAAGTGATGTAATCTGAAGTACTAAAAAAAAGAAAAAAAAAATGCATGCGTTGAAGTGTTAGTGATATATTTTTTTCTTATGCTGTTTGTAGCATAGAATTTATTTCCAGCTTAAAAAAAGAGAAAAGTTACAGATCGAAAGTAAATAAGATTACATTTTTTCTAGAGAAATAAAATAAAACTTTAGGGTGATACTCCAAAATATTAATAATAATAATTCTTGCTGAATTTCTGGGAAATTCCATATTCAAACTCAATTAAAAAATAAATAAAATGTTGAATTATTCTAAGAAATTTATTTTTTGTATGATTAAAAACAGAACAGTGAATTACGTCTTACTATTATGAGATGGGTACATTTTGCCCTAATCCACTTGATTTTTTGAATAACAAAAATAAAATTGTTCACAAATTCAATCGAGATATTTTTGACATGTTCCTGAATTATTTTTTGTTTCAGAATTTCTTAAACGTTCAAATAATACAATTATGAAATCAAATAGCATTTTTCCCTTTTTAGATAAAGGCAGTGTATCATTCAAAAAAGCTAAAATGTTGTCTTTTTGACGAAACTGTCAGACTTTACGGATCATCGAGCAAAACTAATGACTTAGGTCAAGATTTCATAGAATTATTGAAAGTATTCGGCGATTCTTTTAAAATTATTCGGGATATTATGTTTCTGCGATATTATTTGAAGTTTTATTTTGATTTCTTTTGGAAGTGTTTTTTTTTCTTTTTTTTTTTTTAAATACAAAAATGACATAACCTGCAGTGTTAAAAAAGGGGGAAAATATATGCGTTGAGTATTACGTATATTTTTTATTCCATTCTTATTTATATTTTATGCAATTTGAAAGCATAGAATATATTTCTAGCTTTAAGGAAATAGAGATCGAAAATAAATAAGATTATTCAGTACTAAGTCTAAAGTCTGGAATCCCCTGGACTTTCCCAAGTTCGAACTTCGGATTTTCCCGAAATTTGTGTCGTCAAAAATGTGCTTACTTTTGTTCAGCGATTATTAAAAGCAAAGTTATAGTCCAAAATATAAACCTTTATTCATAAGTTTTTGTGCTATATTAAATAGGACATATAGTCTGTATTAAAATATTTATACCAATATTTTAATGCAGAAAATATCTATGAAAACACATAATTTTAATTCTCAAACGCCACATTGGCACCGGCATTTCGGTAGAAAAATTTACAGTTTATTGAATGTGTGAAATATAGCTTTTTTCTTATTTATAAATAAAGTTGTTTTCAAATTCCGGTATCGGTCATTAATTTCAATACTTAAGTATAGAATTTGCCCTGCGCCGCAAAGGGTTAATTGAAACATTTAGGCGATTTAAAAGAACCAGATTTTCTCAAAAATAGTGGTGTGAAAAAGCCGGAGACTTGGCAACTCTGGTTTATTATTTTTATTATTTTAAAGTTCAAATATTTGGGATCCCAAAAATGTCTTGCTTTTGGTTCAGCGATCATTAGAAGCAAAGTTATAATCCGAAATATAAACATTTATTCATAAGTTTTTGTGCTATATTAAAATTTTAATTTGCGTTTTCTGGAAAAAATGTGTTTTTCATTGTTTACATTTTCAAGAAACCTCATTTCTCAAAAAGTTGTTAAGCTATTGAAATAAACTTTGGTCTCGAGGTTTTTGCTCATCTATTGATTTATGACAGAACTGCCACAGGTGACTAGTTTCATACTTCGTTCGGACTAGTATTTTTCTAATATAAATTTTAAAATTAATTTTTTTTTCCAAATGTTATCAGTGTGTTAAGGATTTCTGTTTAAAAAAAGTGGTGCCAGTAAGAATTAAAAAATAGTCGTCTGTGGCAGCCCTGATGTTATGTAGGAAACGATGAAGGAACAACTTTTAACACTTTGCAACGCGTTAGTATACCTATGAAACCGTTTAATTTTAATTCCCAAACGTCACACTGCCACCGGAATTATGGTAAAAAAATTACGATATATTTTATTTGTGAAATATAGCTTTTTCATATTTACAAATAAAGTTGTTTTCAAATTCCGTTATCCCTTTCCGGCACACCGTGCCCGGTCTGGGATACCTAATATTAATTCCAAATTTGGAAATGACACCAATAATATTTCAGTGAAATTTAGCTTTTGCAATAAAAGCTTAAATTAGGGGTTTTAAAATATCTAAAAAATTCGTTTGTGAATTCCGGTGTCAGTCGATAATTTCTCATTTTACTAACAGATTTTGCCCGTGCCGGAAAGGGTAAACAGTCATTAATTTCAACACTAAATCAATGAATTTACCCTGCGCCGCAAACGGTTAAACATGTATATATAAATTTAAGACCTGTTTTTATTAAAAAATGCACATTTTTTCAAGAAAAAAAATCATGTTTTTATGCAAAATTTGCTATATGTTAATAAATTCAAGATGTACTTTAAATCTTTAGTTTCATAACGCAGGTAAGTGGTTTGTTAATATATTGTTGAAAAAATAAGTGATTTTCAATAAATTTCGTTAAAGATGGTTTAGCATAAATGGTATTCTTTACTAAAATTTGAATTAACATTACCTAAATTAAAAAAGTTAATTAAAATTCAACTAAAAATTTATTTGAATTCATAGTTTTATCCCGTTTTAACTAAAAGCCAATAAACTGTAACAAAAATTTAATATTTTTGAAAAAAATTGACTTGAAGGTAGAGACATAATAGAAGAATGATAATTAGAAATATATTCGCATGATTTGCAGTGGATTTTTCTTTTTTAATGAAACGTTTATTCTAAATTTAATCAACTCAAATGTTAGATTTAAAAAAAAAGAAAAAAAAAAACCCTGAGGGTTAAAATTTAATTTACAGTAAAGTTGAAGTTAAAATTAAACTTATTTTGCTGAACATTGTGACATTTCTTAAAATACAGATTTTTTCACAGACTGATAACCATAAACAAGTAAGAAAAATAATGCGTTAAGCATAGATTATGAAGCACTTTCCAACGCTTCATGAAATCTTTAACAAAACTTCGTTATTTAGGGAAATAATGGTATAAAGCCAAATATAGCCAAATATGTGTTCCAGTACTATTGGACAGTCCTGTATTTGATCTGTCAACTAATATGCATAATATATAATGGGAAAATTTAGTTTAGCAAGAAAATGTCTAGTAGCTTGAAATTTCTCTTTCAGCAATTTATATTAATAGATGGAACAATACAACCTTATAGTTTACCTGACTGGTACCTTTATTACACATCAGTATTAAGCTAAAATTTATTTTAAACTAAAACACTCCTAAAACAACTGAAATCGCATTCTCATAAAATATCATTCATAGGCGTCCATGTACCCAATACTTTGCGTGGCCTTGTATATCATTTTATCTATATTCTGCAAACATTTCTTTGTAAATTTGATGCAGTTCAGCGTAAAAATGCATAGCTTATTTAAGAACCACCTTTAAGTAATTTACGCTCATATCCAGTAACGTTGGTGAGCTCTTTTGGGTAGCTTTGTATATTAACTATAGCATTTATACACACCATATAATGTGAAACTTATACACGCATATCATAATTAAAATGCATTTCATCCATCCATCGGCCATCAACGGATACATATTGAGTTCTTCGGAAAGAATGTACTATTTGAAATCTTTTGTGTGTCCTGTTAATACTAAGTACTTCATATTGGGCAAGGCACAGTATCGTAGAATTTATATTAGCCTCAATGAATACATCAATTTTATTATAAATGAAACAGTTTAATATATTTGAAATATGTCACGCACAATTCCCCCTTTTACCATTATCTAATGGAATTTTTTTGTGTGGTCTTGTAAATGAATAATAGCTGTATTTTCACCGCATATTTTATAGAATGTATATTTTAATGCACTTCATAAATGCATATAAATTCTAATATGTTTGACAGGGTATAACAGCTTTAAAATTCCTTTGAAACGATTTTTCCCCATAGACCGTAATGTAATGGGAAACTTTTGATTCTTCCTGTAGATAAACTAATCATGATAGAAACTTCATTTTCAATAGGGTTTATGCTAGGGTAAACGTCAATAACGTCCTGAAATTTCATGGCAATACGAGTATATTTACGTGAGTTAGAGAGCGGACAGACGGCCAGACAAACCAAATGCATCTATACTATTAACTGCAGTAAACGTCTGTCTGTCTGTCTGTCTGTACCGCTAAAAACTTTTCTGAACGGCCGAGTGGAGTGGCGCTCTGGGTGTCTATCGACTCGGGACGATTCGGCCTTTTGTGATAATGAATTTCGAGAAAATCGCCCGGTAATTACCCGAGATATTAATTAAAAACTACCCGGGAAACGTGACAAAAAATCCAAGTTTCGAGACGGTTCTCTGACGGAGCTCTCCGGTCGAAACTAGCTTTCCGAGGATGAAGAACCACGAAGGTGTCAAAAATACGAAAATTAAGGAGTTTTATATAACGTCGCATCCGCGCTGCAGAGTCACGGATTTTAAAACAAATTACATATTCTTGAAGGAAATTTAAAGACCTTTCTGACGGTCTATTCCGTTTCAAGAAATACGAACATTAACCTTTTGAAAAAAAACGTTTTCCCGAAAGCTTTCATTTTCCATTTTTCTCCGCAGAATTTTCGACCGAAAACTGTCGAATTTTAAAACGATTCCATCCTTTTTAATTTTGGAGGCACGACAAAGAAAAAAAATACCCCCTCAAAGACACTTCTGTCTAATTTCTAACGGTGTGTTTATTTTTGAAATATTCTAATATTAACCCTTTGAAAAAAAATCGAGAAAAAGAGTCTCCGATCGTACAATTTTGTTTGCTTTTTCGACACTTTTTCCGCTCATATTTATATGAATAAAATCCCTAATTTTCAATATTTCTTTTCCATCTTTATACACCTCTTAGTGAATACATCGTTTTGAGTTGTGTCAAAATTTCAAAAAGATACAACGGTTAGAAGTATTTTTAAATCTGTAAAAACCGCGAAATTACGGCGTAAAACGGGCGATTTTTTTTTCTGCCATATTTTTAGGTAAAAGTAGCCCTTAAATCCTGTATTCTTCAATGATCTTTATATGTGTGTTTGGGGTACTGGTTTTACACCTTGCATAAAAATTTTGAAAAAATCGGGAGGCCGTAACTGTATTTTAAATAATATAATAGGCGAATTTTTTAATTTAAATTATTAAATGTGAAAAAGGAAAAAACTAAAAATTAAAATTTTTGTACAAAATATGCATATTTTTACACGAAAATTATACTCGAGGTTTTTTTCAAAGTGTGTAATAGTAATACATTGCGACCTCACTAATCCGACACTCGGTAATCCGTATATTTTTAAAATATCGTTAGAGAACATTATTGCAAATAAAAACATTTTAAAGTTTGACATTTCTTTAAAATCTTCATAAAAGCAGTTAGAGAATACCGTGGTACAAGTTGCATCACTATTTTGAAACGATGCAACAGTTAAAAGTATTTTTAAATAAATAAAAACCGCGAAATTACGGGGAAAGAACGAACTTCTTTTTTTTTTGTTTCATATTTTTAGGAACAACTTTTACTTAATTTCAATATTTCCTTAAAATTGGCTAATACCATTCTTGGTAATCCACTTTTAATGAGGTATGAAATTTTTGGAAAAATATGGCTATCAGAACTATCTTTTAAATAAAATAATAGGTGTAACCATTTGCAGAACAACAAACATATTTTTATAAATATTAAATCTTCATCTTTTGTATAAACAGAAACAATGTTTTTCGCATTGCGCATGCGTGCACTTAGCCAAGCTACGCCGATATGAAAAAATCAATGGGTTTTTTTATATCCACATAAAAGAACAATTTTAAGTAATGAAAAAAAATTATGAAAATTAATAAGAAAGTATTTTTCTTAATGCACTTTGACGTACCCCAAATATTCAAAGTGGGCCTCTGAGTGAACTCTAGAAGGTTTATACTAATAATACACAATTGTGAAAAATTTTAAAACATTTTGTTAAATAATTTATAAAAAGTATAGTAAGCACTTTTCAACTTTGTTGGAAAGTGCTAATAAACATGGTAGAAACTTCATTTTCAATAGGATTTGTGCTAGGGTAAACGTCAATAACGTCCTAAAATTTCATGGCAATCCAAGTATATTTACGTGAGTTTGAGCACGGCCAGACGGCCAGACAAACCAAATGCACAAGCACTTTTCAACTTTGTTGGAAAGTGCTAAAAAGAAAATTGGAATTATTCGAAAATTTCGTAATGGACTCTTTTTATTAATTTTTTTTCTGTTAGGGGAATTTATGTTGAATATAATAATCTAAAACGTTTTGTAGGATATTTTGTACGATCTTTACATAAGAACTGCGACTTTAATTTACGCTGAAGTTGGAGTTAAGATTAAAATTGTTTTAGAGAACAATGTGAAATCGTACATTTTTGTACTCATTTTTTGTTCGCATACAGATAAGTAGCACGGAAAAAGACGTGCGAAATTAGGAGTATCAGGAATTTATAAAGAAAAATTCTCAAAATATAGAATGAATCTTTATGTTTAAAGGCTGATATATTATTTAATACAAACATATTAACATAATTTGAAATGAATCTTCTTTTAAAAAAGGAGAGTATGTTCTATGTTAATCATTAAAACTGGATTTTTAAAAAGAGAATTGAGAATTGAAATTAAATTTATGGTAAAACTGAAGTTAAAGTAATTTTGTAGAACAGTGTGGCATTTCGTAAAATACAGTGTTATTTGCAGGCTGATAAACACAAAAGAAAAAAAAATAGAATTATTCGGGAATTTTTCAATGAAATACTTCTTTTGAATAAAAAGCAGAGTAAGATATATTAAATTTACTTTTCTAACATGTTTTACAGGATCTGTATCTTCACAAAAGACTTGAAACTTTAATTTTCGCTAAAGTTGAAGCTTGATAAAATTTTTAAATAAAATAGTGCAATTTTTTTTAAAAAATAAGCTATATCTATGCGAACTTGTTTCATCATATACTACCATTTTTGGCTACCAGTATTTTAGAATGGAAAAATGGGACTTATTTTATCGGAGATGCCTCATTAAATGAATAAGGCGAAGCAAAGTTTTCGAAAGTAATGATGGCCAACAAGCATAGCGATTTTCAGCTGTGTGACAGACATCACAAGTTCGCATCGAAATAGCCAATAGAATTTAAAGTGTACTTTTTTTTACACATATTGAGAAGTACAATGGAAGAAAAAGACAAAATTAGAATTATATGGAAAATGCAACGAAAAATTCTTAAAATATAGAATTATTTTTATTTATCAGGGTTCGCACAACTGTACCACTAAATTTTTACAGTATTTTCAATGTATTTCAGTGCAGGAAAAAGTTGCGAAAATTGCGAATCGAGGAGGTGGTTTCGGACTCTGTTTCTTAAAAATTAAATATAAATTTTCTTATCATTAATACTGGTGTCAGAGTCCTTATAAAATATAAGGAGTGTGCGAACCCTGTTTATTCATATTGTTATATGACTGAACGATTTTTTAACCCCTTAACTGGTTAGCCCGAACGCCGTTCGAACAAGACGAATTTGCTTATTTCATCATTTAAAGCTTTCTGATACCACTATTATTTTTAAGAAAATTTTCAAGCTATAGAAAGGCAGAAATGTTTAGACTAAATTTTACGAATACGTTATTTAAATAATAGTGGTGTGAGTCTGCTATTTTCAATTTATTGAACGGAAAAGAATTAACCAGTTCAGGAGTTAACCAGAAAAAATTAATAGAAATTTTTTCCTTATTTAATAGACAGATTTCAAGGATTTAAAAAAAGGCAAAATTTTCTATAAAATTTTTGAATACAAAAAAACCGAACGATGCTGGCAGATATAACTCAACTAATCTATGATTTTTTTAAAACCTTTTCAATTAATGACTAATTGAATCAAATAGATATTCGGATTAAATAATTCAAAATTTACGTCAAAAAATTTACTGGTGAGAATAATAAATCATGAATTGAAATCATTTGCCCGTATGTGAAACAGACAAATCATGACTGGCAAAAACACATTACCCATATGACATATGTGTAAATCAGATAAACGATTAAAAAATGATATATTCTTTAAAACAAACATATTCGCATGATTTGCAATGGACTTGTTTAAAAAAAAGAGGCGTATATTCTAAATTTAATCAACTCAAATATTGGGTTTTTAAAAAGAAAATTGGGGATTTGAAATTTAATTTACAACAAAACTGCAGTGAAAAATATTTTGCACAACAGTGTGACATTTCGTAAAATACAATTTTATTTGCAGTCTGATAAGTGCAAAAGAGAAAATTAGAATTATTCGAATTTTTCGCAATGGACTCCTTTCTTTTTCCTTAAAGAGGGATTTATATAGAATTTAATCATCTAAAGTGTTTTATAAGATCTGTATCTTTACAAAAGAACTGGAATTTTAATTTACGCTGAAGTTGGAATAAAGATTAAACATTTTTAATAAAAAATGTGTAAAATTTTTGTAAAATGCAATTTTGTTGGTACTTTTATGCTTATGCTATAAGCACAACGAATGAAGGAGGTAAAATAGAATTATCTGGAAAATGTAACGAAAATTTTTGAACATATATAAATATATTTTTTATTTATTCATAATATCTTTATATTTAAAGATTGATATATTATTTAATAGAAACATATCTGCGTAATTTGCAAAGGAACCTGTTTTAAAAAAGAGCCGTATTCTCTAAATTTAATCATCGCAAACAAGAAATTTTTAAACAGAAAAATTGTGGATCGAAATTTAATTTACAGCAAAACTGAAATTAAAATGTAAATTATTTTTTCAAAATAGTGTGACATTTCGTAAAATACAATTTTATTTGCCTACTGATAAGCACAAATAGAAAATTAGAATTATTCGAAAACTTAACAATGGAGTCTTTTTTATTTTTTCCTACTTCCTTTCATGTTTTTTTCTTAAAGAGGAGTTTATATTGAATTTAATCATTTAAAATGTTTTATAAGATCTGATTTTTTACAAAAGGAAATAAACTTTAATTTACTCAGAAGTTGGGCAGAGTTAAGATTAAAATTGTTTTAGCGTAAAAGTTTTAAAAAACACAATTTTATATGTACTTTTTTCGCACATGCTGATAAGCACGATGACAAAATTAGAATTATCAGGAAACTGTAACTGAATGTTCTTAAAACATCGCGATAATTTGATTTACTGATAATAATTTCACCTGTAAAAAGACTGGAACCACTGGAAATTTGAATCAAGATATAAAATATTTCACAGCAAACTTTTTATTTAAAACTGTTTAACTTTATTATTTAATATTTTTTTCTGTGTGTTTTTCAACACCTTCGCGACGGGATTCTTTTACGAAATTTTTAATCTATTGCCATCGATTTTTAAAAAGAGAAATTTGTGCCTTTTTGAATCGCGAAAAACGCTCCGATTAAATAGGGCAAATTTTAAAGTAAGATTTTACTGGTGGGGAAAACAAGGATTTTGAGAACTTCATGCGCCACGTATGGCGGTCATTCGTCTCCAAGGTTGGTTGGTTGGTTGGTTGATTTTTGACGTCCGATTATCTGCGCTAGGGATATAGGACCAGGGGGGGGTGTGCCCTTCGTGGGGGTCTTTCTAAGGGAACCTAACCCGTATTTACGCAAGGTTCGAAGAAAACCACGAAAACTCCGAACAGTTAGGCCGACAGCCGCGATTGGGTTCGAACCCAGCACCTGCCGTCTACCAGTTGAGAGGTCCGAACCTCTCGGCCACTGGTGGGGCCTATTCGTCTCCAAGAGATTAACCCATTAGTGCCTAGCGTTCCTTTTTAGGGACGCTTCAAAAGGTGCATTCAGCACTGTTTTTGGCACCGGTAAAAAAGAAAAGTAATAATTATTTTATTTAAATGATGCATTTTCGTGATTAATGAACTAAACTTAAATCTTCTAAAAATAGTGGTGCCAACCAAATAAAATTTACGCAAAAGACGCTGGGCACGAATGGGTTAACCCTTAACACTCCGTTGTCTCCGCTGCGGAGACATCTTTCCTTCTAAAATTCGTTTTTGGCTCTAGTAATAAAGGAAAATAAAATTTTCCTTATTTAATCAGATAATTTTTGAAATTGTCTACTTCAAGGAAAGTTCTTATTAAAAAGTGGTGGTAATCGAATAAAATTTGCGTAAGAGGCACCGGAGTCCTAAGGGTTAAAGTCATTTCCTAATCAAATTTCTGGTTTGAACCAAAACATATCCATACAGTAGCCGCCAAAATGAGTGGCTCACGGTTGTTCTAGTGTAGGGGTGCCCAACCTTTTCAAGAGAAGAGCCACTTACAAATATATCTGGTTGGTCGAGGGCCGCATCAATAACATGGAGACTATTCTATTTTGAGGAGGTGATCTGTGGCCCATAATCAGATAAAAAATAAGGTTTCAGAGAAGGGGGTGTGTATGTGTGGAGAGGGGTCCCCTGTAGCCTCGCTTACCCAGTAAAAATGTCTAATTTAGCTGGTAAGGCTATATCAACAGTTTTTACATTAATATATATAACAGGTATAGAAAGGATTATTATCAAGATGTAATAATGCTGCTAGACTTTATTCAGGAGAATAAATTTTATTTTATTAAAAGTGTTAAAAACAAACATAAGTGAGTAGTACCGGAAAAAAGTATGTGAACATTATGAATGAAGGCGTAAAATGAAATCTATCAACAAGATGTTTCCATTCCTCGTGAATGAAATTCCCAATTTTTCCGCACTTGATTGACCAAATTTGAGCTTTTCTCGAAGCCGATCAACAAAATTTTTCACATTTCCCACACTCAATCGACGAAATTCGCGATTTTTAGAATGCCGATTGACAAAAATCGCGATTTTTCCGCATCAAATCGACGAAATTCGCAATTTTTCCGAGTCCGATCAACGAAACTTGTGACTTTCCCGTTCTTGATTGGTAGAATTCGCGATATTTCCAAGCCCGATCAATGAAACTCGCAATTTTTCCGTGCTCGGTCGACGGAATCTGCACCTTTTCAGTCGTTTGATCGACGAAATATGCATTTTCCCGCACGTGATCAACGAAAATTGCGATTGATTGACTTACTGGTTTGATTAATTAATTCTGAGGAAATCTGAAATTTTTTCCTGAGATAAATTGATGAAATTCGCGATATTTTCTTGCGATAAACTGACGAAACTCATGATTGTTCCGCAGGTGATGAACGATATTTTTAACTTTTCCTCACATCATCGAAAAAATTCGTGATTTTTTGTGTCCGATGGACGGTATTTTCTATTTTTCTATGCACAGCATTTGCAATGTTTTCCAGTTATAAATTGAAGAAATTCGCTCGCCACTTTAGCCCGCCGGCCACAGGTATCCCTATTTTTTGTGTGTTAAGATAAGCAAGGATATCGTTTGATAATGAAAGAACTGTTATGTTGCAAGGATATTTTTTTCTAATTGTAATATTTGCCTCATAATTTAATCACACTCTTTTAAATTAAATTTAATTTGGTTCAAGTGCTAAAAATTGAATTATGTAATCAATGTTGCACTCACTTCCTAATATGCTAGATTCATTATTTTTATGTGCACAAGTGAGTTTCCGATGACGCTACGAAAAGACAAGATTTTAATGCTTTTACATTTTAGAACTTATTTACAAATTAATAAATTAATTTTGAAATATTTTCCGAATAAAATAATAATTAGGATAAGCAAAGCGAATCCTCTACTAGATTACGCAAATTACGTTTTGTCATACATTTTACAAAAAAAAAAAAAAAAAAAAAAAAACTATTTAACATTTTGATTTGAAATTAAACATAAAAATAAATTATAATCGGTAGATTTGCACAATATTATTATTTTTTTTTACAGAATAACCTTAGTTTGTTTTTAGGTGCGTTCGTAATTATGTATTTACGTAGCACCTTATTATAGTTATCGTTAAGTCCGTCTATCTGTCCGTCTGTCCACACATAACAACACAAAAACTACCCAACAGAATCGCTCGAAATTTCAAGCATATAATTATTACATAATTTTGTCGTGTCATTTCAAATTTTATGAAAATCAGATGTATAGTTCAATTACAGGGACAATTAAAAGTATTCCTTTACATTACGGTCGATGGGAAAAGAAAGTTTCAAATGCATTTTAATGGTGTTAAACTCCTTCTGACATAAAAAAAATTGATATGCATTTATGAATTAAATACAATAATATATACTCTGTAAATCTTTGGTTGAAAGAACATTTGTTATTGTGTTACAGGGTCAAAGGTTCGCACACGCCTTGGAATTTCCAAGCACTCTGGCACCACCATTAAAAATAAGAAAATTTACATTTAATTTTTAAACCACAACATTCGCAAGCCAAACCTTCATTCACATATTTTGCAATATTTTTCTGCAGTAAAACACTTTGAAAATATTCTTAAAATTTAGTGGTAGAACTGTGTGAACCATTGTTTAGTGCGCGTTTTAATTGTATTAAACTATTTAACATTTTATGAAATTGATATACGTTACTGAGGAATACTTCAATTTTTTCCCTGTATAATAGAAAGCAGATAGTATTTACAGGGAGACACAAAAGATTTCGGCTACAATACTGTATCCGAAATACTGTATTATTACACCAAGATATGAATATTTTTAAGTGCGTCCGTAGTTATTAAATACGTAGAACCTATAGTCGTCGTTCAGTCTGTCCTTCCGTCTGTCTTCCTGCATACAACAGAGCAAAAACTACCCAAACAAATAGTTTGAGATTTATAGCATAAAATTGTTGTATAATTTTGTCGAGTCATTTTAAATTTTATGAAAATCGGATGTATAGTTTAATTACAGGAACAATCAGAAGTATTCCATTACATTACAGTCAATAAGAAAAATAGTTTCAAGTACATTTTAATGATGTTACATTCTTCCTAATATAATAGAATTGACATTAATCTGTGAAGTATATAGTAAAATATACATTTTGTACAATCTGTGATGCAAAGAATATTTATTGTTAATATTTCATTCTATAAAATTGGTGAGAATCAATTAATTTTGAATAAAGGATGCAGAGTTAACAGCCCGTGAATGTCTCGGGCGCGACGATTAACCTTTTAACTTATTTTCCCGTACGCCGTTCGGGCGAGGCGAATTTGCTTAATTCATCATTTAAAGCTTTTCGACACCACTACCTTTATAAAAAAATAATTTTATACTATTTAAAGGGGGAAAATATAGACTAAATCTCACGAATATTTTATTTAAATAATAATGGTGTGAATCTATTATTTTCAATTTATTGAACGGAAAAGAAATATCCAGTTAAGTGGTTAAATATAATGTAATTTTTAATCATTAACCCTTTAACGATCATAGCATTTTCATTGCTAAGATGTCGAAATAAATGAATGACACCGGTAATTAAGAACAAATATATTTCTAAATAAGAAAACGTGATTTTTCACATACATAATAAAAGGGATATTTTTAGATAAAAATACCGGTGTCAGTGTTGCATATCAGAATTAAAAGTTTGTGGTTTCGTAGAGAAACCAATGAACGTTAAAGGGTTAAATGGCCAAGGTAAATTGCTTTCCAGAAAGCGTGTAATTTAGAGAATTGGAATTTACACCAGAAAAATCTAATTAGAAATTTCACTTGTTTTAATAACAGAATGTCTGGTATTAAATAAATCAAAAATTTATGTTTAGAATTTCTGGGGTGAGTACAGGATATATGAATAAAAAAATCTACTGATTCGGGAACACTGACGGTACCATAAATGATACCATAGGCCAGGCAAGGTAAACCTAGGGCACGCGTGGCGCATTTGGCAGGCAAGATAATAATTTTGGCATGGCATTGCTTTTGGCTCTATTTTTTTTTCTTTTTTTTATGTGAGATTACACAAAATCGAGACTCAACTTTTCTAAATTCGAATAAATGCTAATGAAAAAAATTTAATTGCGGCATATTATATCATAATCTATTTAGTTATGGTCTCACAATCTTTTGAATCAAATGATGATATTTGAAAACTATTGGTAAGAATTGATTATTAGCCATTTCTAAATTCCGATGATAAAGTTATTAAAACTTAGTACTTACAGTGTCTCACATAAGTGATGGGACACTTGTGCTTTACAAAAGGAAACTAATCAAATAAATTAAAAAAACATGTACACATTTTTTTGTGGGTGTGTTTCATACTTAAATTTAGTAAAGATTTTTGCATAACATATATTTTGTCAAAATATTAAAATATTAATTTAATAAAAATACAAATGCTTAGAACGGAGCAAAAAATAGCTCACATAAGTGATGGGACACCATTATATATGCAACAAAAATCGTCTGAAATAAGCAATAAAATTTTTTGAGGTTTTTTATTTTTACTTAAAAGCAATTGGCAATAATTTATAAAATCGTCTGCAGTATTTCTCTCCAGTTTGTTTTGGAATTTTTGTGTTTTTTAGCTCTGTGTAGCCATGAATGCTAAACGAAAAGAAACTTCGCCTAAATTCGAAAATTAGTTATTAATTTGCATATTGAACGTGGAAAATCTATTAGAAAAACTGCTGAAACAGTTAACTTGAGTCGTTCAACAGTTTTCAATATCATTAAACGATATAAAAAGAATCATATGATTCAGGATAAAAGAAGACCTGGCCGACCATCAAAGCTATCCAATGGAATAAAGCGAATTATCGTTCGAAATATTAAAAAAAAAATCCAAGAAATAGTGCTTCAAAAGTTGCTGCTGATTTACAAGCATTATATGGAATAATTGTTAATCCTGAGACTATTAGAAGGGTATTCGATCCTGCTGGATATCACGGTAGAGTAGCCAGGAAAAAATTCTTCGTAAGTGAAAAGAATAGAAAACTCAGACTAGCTTTCGCAAAATCCAACATAAATAAGAATTCTGATTACTGGAATAAAGTTATATTTGCTGATGAGAGTAAATTTAATATATTTGGTTCTGACGGTAGAATCTTGGTGTGGAGAAAACCCAGGGAAACATGGTGGAGGAGGAGTTATGGTATGGGGGTGTATGTCGTCCGATGGAGTTGGTAATCTTGTTTTTATTGACAGTATAATGGATCAATACAAGTATATTGATATTTTAAAGCAAAATTTGAAATCTTCAGCACGAAAATTGAACCTTCATAACGATTTTAAATTCTACCAGGACAATGACCCCAAGCACACTGCTCTGAGCGTTAGACTCTGGCTGCTATATAACTGTCCTGAAATAATAAAAACACCATCACAATCTCCAGACTTAAATCCCATAGAGAATATTTGGCAAGAATTGGAATCAAGAATTCGCAAACACACCATTTCTCCAAAACAACAACTAAAATCGGTGCTTCAAGAAGAATGGGGTAAAATCACTCCAGAAATCACAAAAAATTAGTCGAATCCATCCCAAAAAGATTAAATCATGTTTTAAAAGTAAAAGGAAATCCAACAAAATATTAAAACCTTTTAAAAAGTAAAATTTTTGGATAAATATTTGATGGAAAAATAAGTGTCCCATCACTTATGTGAGCCATTTTTTGCTCCGTTCTGAACAATTGTATTTTTACTAAATTAATTTTTTAATATTTTGACAAAACGTATGTTATGTAATAATTGTTACTAACTTTAAATATGAAACACACCCAAAAATTTTTTGCACATGTTTGTTTATTTATTTTATTGCAGTTTCTTCTTATAAAGCACAAGTGTCCCATCACTTTTGTGAGACACTGTATTACAGATCTATTCAAAGAAACACGTGTTTGTCATTTTAACAATTTTATTTTTGCCTATTTATACTTTCGAATCATTGACTTTCACAAGTGAATAATATCAAATTCAAATTGAAAGCACTTGTCAAATAAATCTGGTATAGTTTGTATTAAAATTAACTAGAAATTAAGATGAAACAATAGAAATCAGTTTAAAATGCATTAATTTTTGTATTAATTTCTAAAATATATTTGTTTGCATAATTATTATAGTGTATAATAACTACAGATATATTCTTTTTATTTTTAAAACTATAATAGAAAATTTTAAGTAATTTTAATCCATTATTGTTAAAAGTATTAAATTTGTTTTTTAGTTGGCACAATATTTTTTCATTAAATTTGGCGCATGACAATAAAAAGATTCGCCAACCCTGCCATAGGCTTTGGACTTTTTGGTAGGCAAGCAGTTGTATTTGCGTAGAGTTCAATTCATACCGGAATATTAAATAAATGTATTTTAAATTAAGGAAAAGTAAATTATAGCAACATTCTTTCTTCTAAGGTTTTCCAAAGATTGAAATAACAAATTTAATTAAAAGATTTTGGCGTGAACCCTGATTAAATTTAGGTAGGTTAAGGATTAAGCCTTTTCAGGGCCAAATAATTGTGTTTCCATAACACCGCATTTCCTCCAAATATTAAAAACAAATAAGGAAAAGATATTTTACTAAGCTTTTTTTCTATCAAAGTTAGAAAAGTAAAATTTAATAAAAATTTTCTGGCGCGAATCGTTACTAATTGTAGGTGGGACATATATCCCACCACAATCAAGGGGCTGTCAGTTAACCACTTCTGCTTTAGCGGTGTTAGCGGATCTATGTCACTAGCCACCCATGTTGTCGCATGTATTGTCACATGTGTTGTCACATTATTATTATTATTATTATTATTATTTTACACCACAAATATTTCATTGGCAATTTTCTTTTAATATATTTATGGATAAATTCTTACCTTTCTAAAGCAAAAACTAGCGCTAGAACGCCGGGAAATTTTACGGTAGTTTTATAAAATATATTTACACTCAGAAAAATAATTTAACATAATTTAGTTTATTTGTTTTAACTCATTTCATTGCATCTGATATATAACTTATTTCTTTAAGATTTTTCTGATTCAAATCCGCAATTAGTCCAGTGATAGGTGTCGAATTGACACCATCCCGGCGTTCTAGTGTTAAAGCTAAATTCTCTGATCAGCCACGTATCATGGCGTATACGCTGTGTACGTCATCGTTCGAAATGACTAAAATAGTATAATGTATGTCAAAAAGCGCGAGGGGTTAAACGTAAAGATGCTGTGAATAAATATTTTTTTATATTTCAAGAATTCTTCGTTCAGTGGCGTAGCCAGAACGGGGAGCAGTCCAGATACTCCTTATATCGTTAAAATTGTACAGTTTTTTTTGTTTTGATTAATAGCTGAAATTTTTCTGATTCGATAACGCGAGGAAAACTTTATAAAATTAGTGGAGTCAAGTACAATGGACACATCCCCTACTCTGGCAACGCCAGTTTTCGTTATAATTTCCTGATACTTCTAATTTTGTATTTTTCTTCCATTGTTCTTATCAGCATGAACAAAAAACAGAAAAAAATGTAAAAATAGTACAATTTTACACTGTTTTCTAAAACAATTCAAATATTAACTCCCAACTGCAAATTGAAGTTTCAATTCTTTCAAATCTTATCAGATTCAAATCCTATAAAATATTTTAAATGATAAAATTCTGTATAAATTCTTTTTTCAAGAAAAAAAAGCGACCATTGCGAAATTTTCGAATAATTCTAATTTTCACTGTTACGCTTATCAGTCTGTGAATATAATTCTATTTTAAGAAATGTCACATTGCCTACAAAATAATTTAAATTTTAACTCTTGTTTCTGTTTAAATCAAATTTCAACCCTCAATTCCCTTTTTAAAAATCTAGCATTTGTGATGATTGAATTTAGGATATGCGCTTCTTTTTAAAAACATTTTCCATTGGAAATTACGCGAATATGTTTGTATTAAATAACTATATTTGAACAATAAGATAGTATAAATAAATAGAAATAAATTTCATACTTTAAGAATTTTCTATTACAATTTATACGAATTGGAATTTTTCCATTTTATTCTCTCGTTCTTATCAGCCTGTAAATAAAATTGCATTTTCCAAAATGTCACGTTGTTCTTCTTAGCAATTTTAACCTTAACTGCAACTGTAGCGTAAATAAAACACTGGATCGACTTTAGATATCCAAATACTACTACGAAACATTTTAGATGATTAAATTCGGAATTTACCTTCTTTATTTTTTTTTCAAACAAGGCTTTTACAAATTACGAATCTGTTAAAGCATTTGATAATAAATGCTCTAAATATCTTTATCAGGAATTTTTTTAATGTTTCTCAGGAAATACAGCAATCTCAAGAAAAACTAGAGTCAAAAATTTAAGGAGATAAATTTAATCTAAGCGTTTCCAATTTAAATACTTCATCTGAGAGTGATATTTATCTTAGACAAATGTATTTCCCAAAGATCTGAAGAAGTGAAGTATATCCCTTTTCTCAAGTTTATCAAATGTTTCGTTATTTATTCAAACGAGATATTGTTGTTGTGACAAATCTTTGAACGTTGATGTATTTATTAAGCGCAATGTGACGTCTTTTAGCAGACGATATTTCCTTTATCAATTTAAAGAAAAAAAAATAGTTGAATAATAAAAAAAATGCATACTTTTAACATTTATTTTAAGCATCAACTAAAACTGTAATCTGTCGGATATTAAAAGGCAAAAGAAATTGCTGTTTTTCAATATAATGACAAATTAGATTAGAAATAAACTTTTTTTTCAAATGATCTTTTAGATGTTTTATTCATTCTTATATTTATAACACTTTCCACAATTGAAAAAAATATTTCTAAATTGGGTCTGTCTGTCTGGCCGTCTGTCCACACTCTAACTCGCGTACACTTATTGTGTTTGGTATGCAATTGGTGTACGTTATTAATGTCCACTGTGGTATGTTCGGTATAGAAAATGAAGGGTGTACCATTCATAGCTCATTTATAGGAACATATAATAAAATCATATACAACGCTGTGCAAAAAAAAAAAAAAAAAAAAAAGGTTAGTAATTTTTGGAAGTGTAATTTCAGTAATTTTAAGCATGTTTTACCCTTTGCAGAGCAGGGCATATTCATTGCTTAAGTGTATAAATTAATGACTGACACCGGAATTAGAAAAAAAAATATTTGTCAATAAGAAAAGACTATTTCAAGCATTTAATAAACCGTAAATATCTTTACCAAAATCCCGGTTCCAATGTGGCGTTTGGGAATTAAAATTAAGTGGCTTCATAGATATACCACCGCGCCGACAGGAGTTAAGCAAATCAATTTTAGCATAATAATGGCAAATATAAAAATCTGTATGCAATATACAGGATAGTATAAAAAATGCAAATTCATTTTCATCTATTGCTAGAATATTCTGCATTAAAATTTTTATATGCGTTATTCTTTTTTTTGTTTAAAGAAATGTTTGTATACTGTAATCTGTTCAAACCCATAGATCATGTAAAAATCTGCATAAAATTATTGGAGCGATAGTGTTAACCCCTTTCAGGGAGGCAGTTTTCAGTCTGCAAACGGTTTATTTTAATGCCCAAAGAGACAAGTGGCACCAGTAATTTTTTAGTACAATTATGATCTTACGTGAAAAAGAATTTTTTTTTTTTTTTAAATAAACTTTTTCATAATTTGTTATGTGAATAAATTATTTCAACTTTTTTGGATCAGAAATGCCTTGCTCCTGGAAGAGTTAATTGTTGAAATTTAGTTTATAAATGTATTGCACGTTTTCTAAAATGTTTACTTGAGTTTTTTCTTTTGTTAAAAATGTTTAAGAATTCGATATGTATGTCCGATCTCTAAAACACGTAAATATACTCGGATTCACATGCAATCGAAATATTTTTTTGCAATTTACTACGGCATGTCCAATATTGAAAATAAAGTGCGTAGCATTTACAAGGACATTCAAAAGAATTCCGTTTTATTATAGCATAAGGGGGGGGGGGGGGTAAATCGTCTCCAACGCATTTTAAATCCTTCTCGACGAGAGCCCTTTTCTTATTTTCTAATCCTTTAGCATCAGTTTTTTAAGATAGAAAATTTTCTGTAATTGAATCGCGAAAATGCTCTTATTAACACATTCGCGACGGGGCTTTTTTGTGAATTTTTAATGTAAGACAAATTTTCAGTAAAATTTTATTGGTGGGGCTAAATAGCGATTCTTAACCCCTTGGGGACGAGCGATACGTATACGTGCAGCGAAAAGCCTTAACCCTTTAACGTTCATTGGTTTCGCCACGAAACCACAAAATTTTGATTCCGATATGCAACACTGACACCGGTATTTTTATCTAAAAATATCCCTTTTACTATGTATGTGAAAAAATCACGTTTTCTTATTTAGAAATATATTTGTTCTTAATTACCGGTGTCATTCATTTATTTGGACATCTTAGCAATGAAAATGCTTTGATCGCTAAAGGGTTAAGAATCCTTGTTTATCCCCACCAGTAAAATTTTACTGTAAAATTTGGCTAATTTAATCAGAGCATTATCACGATTTAATGAGTAACAAATTTACTTTTTTTTTTTTTTTTTTAAACCGGTGGCAGAACATTAAAAATTTTGTAAAAATCTCCCGTAGCGAAGGGGTTAAGCCTTTTTGCGGGCCACTGGTGTTACGCGCTGGCGTGGACGTGTTAAATAACATAAAATGTATAAGGTACCCTAAAAAGATTATATAAGGTACCATAAAAAATAATTGGTGAAAATAATGATTGATTCTGAGCATTCCGATTAGCACGTAGACCGGTTGTTCGTCTCCAACTGACTAACCCTGCCATATTCAACCAATTTTTTCTCGGACCACAAATAATTGCGATGGAGTTATAAATAAGGAGGAGGAGACATGCAATTACTTCATTGTCTATCAATTGCCCGTGAAGTAACAGAGAAAATTGTCACAAGATTACATCTTTTTTTTTTTTTTTTTATCGGATTTACAGTTACTGTTTACCGCCGGTGAAAACTTTTACCAGAAAACTTGAATAGAAAATTTTGTCGTATTTTAGCGTCTTATTGATAAGAAATTTCTTTCACAAACATGATAAAAAATTTCTATTTCTCTTTACTGTTGTCAGTTTGCTCTGGTATTATAATATTTTCACTGACATTGACAAGATATTCTCTTAGTTGTCACATTGTTGCGTAAAAATTACCGCGAAGTAAATTGTTACTACTAAAAAGTTGTTACTAAAGATGCTCAAGGATTAGTAAAAATCAGCATATTAAGTGGAGTCGCATATTAATCGTAAGAGTCTTAGCTGATTTCGATTGCAGTATGCAATCAAGCTTTTCGCATTTACTTTTTTCTTGAAGCATATATTATTAAGTATATTATACAGAAAAATAAATGATGGTGTATACTAAAGTAACATTTAAATTTAATTTTTACAAATTATTTAACTACTACGTGAATAAAAATTCTTAAGCGCTGCGCACAAAAGAAAAAAAATGGAGAAATATTTATATAGAAAACTATTTTTGTCCAAAATAGAATATACCGCATTTTTCTATAACTTTAAACAAAAATATATACAAAAAGTTCTGCTTAAATTTTATTTTAAACAGACAATTTTAAAAATTTCGAATAAAAAAAAAATCTTATTTTTCAAATGGAAAAAAAGTATGCCAATTAATTTGGTTTTAGCTCATAAACTGAAAAAAAAATGTATATGCGATTAAATTAGGAAAAAAAAAATGTAGATTACATAGTTGAATATAGCAGTGCTCGCAAGCTGAAAATTTACTATTCTAAGAAAAATACTTCTTAAAAATTTCGTGTCCAAATATCTTTCATAATTCTAGCTGTGTATAAATTATTTTAATTCGAGAAATAATGTAGATTTTTGTATGCGGTTTTTTGCACATTGCTTCGAAACGTTTAAAGAATCAGAATATTTAAAAACCAAAAATTGATTTTTTGAAATATTAACTTCTTAACTTATCATTTAAAAAAATCTTTTCAAATAATGCCTATTTCTTCATGTATTTAACAGAATTTCTCATCTTTTATCATCTTTTTTTATCTTTTTTTTTTTTTCAAAACAGAAATATTTCCCTTATTGAATCAGAAATGCTCGGATTAAATAATGCTAAATTTACAATAAAAATTTATTGGTGAGAATTATAAATCATGATTTGAATATGGATGCCCGTATGTGGTACGGGCAAATCATAATTGACAAAAGCACGTTGCCGTATGACGTATGAACAAATAAAGAAAGCTGTTAAAGGTTCCTGTAACCCCTTAAAAATTGTAAATATTGCTTTGTTACTTTTTAAAAAAATATGTCAATAAAAAATACAGAAAATATTTATTTAAACAATCTGTAATGGATTTCTAATTGTTTTTTCAACGTAATATCAGAATTTAATTAATATTAGATTAATAATGGTTAAAGCACATTTAAAAAAATCACTCTCTTTATTGTTTATTTTCTACTTTTTCCACTTTAACCCTTTAACGATCATAGCATTTTCATTGCTAAGATGTCGAAATAAATGAATGACACCGGTAATTCAGAACAAATATATTTCTAAATAAGAAAACGTGATTTTTCACATACAAAATAAAAGGGATATTTTTAGATAAAAATACCGGTGTCAGTGTTGCGTATCAGAATTAAAATTTTGTGGTTTCGTGGCGAAACCAATGAACGTTAAAGGGTTAAAATCTTTCATTGATGCAGCTTTACAGCCAGTTGCCATATTTTAACGAGCGTGGTTTAACTTCTTCGCGACGGGAGCCTTTTATGAAATTTTAAATGTTTTGCCACCGGTTTTTAAAAACAGAAATTTGTGCCTTATTAAATCGAGGAAATGCTCCGATTAAATAAGGCAAATTTCACAGTATAATTTTACTGGTGGGAATAAACAGGGATTCTTAAGCCCTTTTGCGGCACGTATACGTGTCGCTCGTCCCCAAGGGAACACAACACAAAATGAACTCCATTGTTGTTGTAATTGATATAGAGTTCTAACCATAAAGAATATTTAAATATTTTTTTTTTCATCTGAGACCGGTTAATGAATAAATCCTTTAAAATTAATGTATTAATTTATAAGTAAGTTGTAAAAATCTTTTAAAAATGTGTCGTCATCGTAAACCAACTATGTACATAATCTATATCATAAAGGACAAAACAAGCCTTAGTTCTTGAGATATAGGTTTTGCTGAATTTTTGAAAACTGCAGCAGTTGCATCTTTTGAATAATTCACATTGAAATGTAATCAGCACCAATCAGTGGCAAGATCTAACTGAATCTGAAGCTAGATTAAATTCCGAGTGTGTGTTCTTTAGATAAAGAGCTCACAAAATTTGTGTCAGGTTCAAACAGACATTTTGCAAAAATAGTCAAATAGTTTCCAGGATCTTCTAAAACAGATAAATCCGTTGAAAACCAAAAGTGGAAAAACTTCACGAAATCAATACTTTCTTAAACCGTAAATGAGCACATTTCATATTCAATACCGAACATGCCATAGATAACAAGTAACTATTTCATGGCAATCGAACAATATTTACTTCCTGTTAGATTACGAACTGACACGCAAATCCAATTCATAAACACTTCTCAACCACTTAACTGATTCTTTTTTTTACGTACAATAAATTGAAAATATGGGTTAGCACCACATTTTTTAATCTAAACTATTCGTAATAAAGTCGAGTCTCTATATAACGAAATCCACCGTTCCAGTAAAAAATTCGTTATATAGAGAAATTCGATGTATAGAGAATGATGTTAAAGTCGTATTTAATGTGTGAAATTTGAACAAATATTATTTTTGATGTTTTGAATTAAGAATTTGAAATGTTTAAAAGTAAATATTAACCTAACATTTTATTTCTTAATAATTTAAGCTGTTTTAAAAAAGAGAATAGACATTTATTTGAAATCCAAATGAAAATCAAGTAAGGAAGACTTGCATTAATTTTAGACGAAGAAATCTGTAATTTTTTGTTGTTTTAATTTTAAAATTGTTACCCTCTCAAAAAAGTGCTCAAATTTTAGCAAGGAATGAAAAATTGTAGTTAACATTTTCCTCCATTTGAAGGCCTTTCTTATGTGCCTCTCAATGATTCCTCTCTTACATGTGTATCAGTCCAATTGACACTGTTTTGAGAAGGATGTGGAAAGGTGTGTGAGAGGTGGGATGAATTCGTTGGATTTAAAGAACAAGAAGAGAAGTAATATAAAAAAACTCAGCATTGACGATAAATCAAAAATAGGTAATGGAAAATAGATTCCATATGATTTCGAAGCTTTTTTAAAACTGAATAAGTTAAGACCAATTTATGAAAAAATCCGTTATATGGAGATCGATATTTCGCTATATAGAGACTGTTTTTAATGTAATCATGCGAAAAGGGGACCGTTGCTACTTAAAAATTCGTTATATAGAGAAATTCGATGTATGGAGTTTCGTTATACAGAGACTCTACTGTATTTAGTCTAACATGTTTGCAATTAAATAGTATAAAATTGTATTTTAGAAAATTAGTGGTGTCAATAAACTTTAAGTAATGAATCAAGCAAATTCTTTATGTCCATACGACGTACGTGGAAAACAGAGAAGCAGTTAACCCGTTGAAGGTCGGTAGGATAAAATATATCCCACTTAATTTTAATTTGAAAATGAGATATTGACACAAGGACTTTTAAATGACGATTTTAATAAGTACGTGAAGGAAAGCTTTTGTCTATTTTGAATTAGATTTGTTTTTATATTCTGGTGTCAACCAATCATATCAGCATTCTAAGAATAGAAGTACTTTGTCCGTCAAAGGGTTAATATGTAGGAAAGTTTTAAAAAAATGGTCTTCCTTTATATTCTGTAACCCCAGAAACTCGTGTTGAATTCTCTAGTTTCGAGAAAAGACAATTAATTTCAGAATTATTTTAACCCACGAAAATAGGAAAAACTCATATTTTTACATGAGCGACTTAAACTCATATTGAAAATTCATGTCATTTTTGTAAAGTTTCAAAGACATTTTTGAACTATGAAAAATATTAAAAGTGCCTTAACTGGAAAGTTTTTATTCACTTATGTAAAAAACGCAGATGCCGTTATATTGAAATAGAAGATGAGAGAAATAACGAGAAAATGTTGCAGAATTTGACATGCAGAATTTATAGGAAATATGAGAGGAATATTGAAAAGAATATTTCCATCTAAAACTGACTTTGAAACGCGAGACAATTTTAATACCATTCCTTTACATGGAATTTCTATATTGTTTTTTTTTTGGTTGCATGTTTTTTTAAAAAGCTTGTTTGAGCGATAGACAATTTTTTTTATAATGAAATAAATAGGTAAAAATTATAAATAAATACAATATTTTAAAGTAAAAAATATAATAAAATAAACAGGTAACGAAAGAACTTAGGTCCTTATATTTTGCATGTTTAAATAATTTCAAGACTTTCAGTATCATTAAAAATATATATATTGCTAAAAATGGTTTCATACTTTGCAATTTTCCATTAAAATTAACGTAAAACATTACGTATATCACCTGTAGTAAATGAACATTTTTTGTGACAGAATTTTCTTCTAATATTACGTAGGGTTTATACTTAATATACATTTATTTATTTGAATTTTTTTCCGGTAAAAGAAATCGCTTATTTGTCATAGGTAAGTTCTCAAGCTATGAAACAGTGCTAAAAATGCCAAACTGTGAAAAAAGACAAATCATTTCATTCAATCAAATCATGGTTACTTCATTCGCAACTGTTATACAATACACAATATGTCTCCACTTCTTTATTCATAACTCTATTGAGGACGCTAATACGGAAGGTAGTGATGGTCAGAATGTATAACTTTACTAAATCAAATGAATCATTTCGGGCATGCGAAAAAGCACACTTTCCAACCTTTATATGTATTTTTAATCAATAACTACCAGAAATTTTATAAAAAGAAAAGAGGAAAATGGAAACTTGCCGACGGTAATAATTTTATAAATCAATTATCCTCAGGAATCGCACATATAAAAATAATTTTTAAATTTTTATGTTTACTTTAAATCGATCCTAATTAAAATAGGATTTTTTTTCATTACACAATTTCTGGGAAGAAATTGAATTAAATAAATAATAAAATAATTTAATTGCGCTTATTAATGTGCGTAGTGAAAATCTTAGTAAAAAAAATTAACAAATTACAACAACCATTTGGAAAATGAATTTTCCACAGACCAAAATATAAGCCATAAATAAATTCCATATTAAAATAAAATACATATAAATATTTTCCTCACTTTTTCTAAACAATTTACAATTAAAGTTAAATAAAGGTGAAACATTCGAAAATATTAACATTTATACATTTTCCTCATAAGGGATTATTATTTTTTTAAACACACAAAATAGCGAGGTGATAGTGTTTTACTTTTCTGTATTCATTCAATTACATAGTTATATCTACTCTATCTCTAGTATAAAGGACAAACATATCTGTGCCTAACGCATACGTACTTCTGCTAATGTCAACACTTTCAAATTTTAAATGAAATTTTAGGTTAACAATTTTTGGCACTGCAAATTTTTAAACTCCTAAGCATCGCACATTTTCAATTTTTACACCGTCGCATGGGAAAAAATATACTTTTAAATGCAATTTGTTTGAAAGTTGTATCTCAATTTGTTTTGGACTTAATAATTTTTTTATAGTTTATAATCTCTCAAGTTTGTTACAATCCCTCTGTAGTTTGTCTAAAGGATTCATGTATGTTTCAGATATATGTACTATCGACCAAAAACAACAATCATTTTCCAAAAGAGCATGGACTGGTTTTGGATTAATATCCAAAACCAGTTAATTTTATTCATAACCAGCAAATCCGATGATAAAAAAAGTATATCTTTGCATATGTATGTCTTAAAATTTTATTTGAAATTGATTTATTTTTGCATCATTTCAAAGAAAACTGAACAAAAATAAGATAAAATAAATAATAAATAATGATAATGAAAATAGCCTGACACAGAAAGTTTTCATCCATATATATAAGAAATGTAGAAATCGCTATATTGAAACAGAATTTGCTAAAACGATGCAAAAATATCCCTTAATATGTATAGAATTTCATATTGGAAATACGAAGAGAATATTGAAAAGAACGATTTTGATTGAAAGTGGCTTTGAAGAAAAGGAATTTTATTAAAATTTCAATATTTCGAATTCCATATTGTTTCTACAGATTTCACGGTTCTTTATAAGCCTTATTGGGGTAGCAGATTGACAATTTATATTCAAAAGTAGCTTGTCATATAACGATATATTTTATTTCGTTGTTTTCAGAGTTACGGCGCTATCTAAAAATAATAGAAAGAAACTACTCAAATGGAACTTTAGGTTTGAAATAGTATTGTTAAAAATCGTTTCTGGAAAATATACTATTGAAAAATACATTTTTTGAGCATGAATTTCGCTTTTATACAGCTTCGTTTCTACATAATTTGTTCCCATAATTTGTTCTACATAATCTGTACTATTGTTTTTCCGATAAAACATTGGGACACAACAAATGTAAACAAAACGTAATATATACTCTCTTAAAAAGTCAGCCACAAAATAGCTCAAGTTGAGCTGAAATCCACTCATCTCAATGTTGAAAGGCAGCTGTTCAAAAAAGAGTTGAAATAACTCGAGTTTTGACCAATTTAAATCAAGTTGAGCTATTTAAATAACCAATTTAGATCAAGAAGATTTAATCGTTTGAAAAACAACTCTTTTATGATCGAAAAAATTACAGCTCTTTCATGAGAAGCCAAATCAGCTCTTTCGTTTTAAGAGTGTACGGTCACTCACGATTTCGTTACTTCCGCCATTAGATAAAGTTCTTTGAATTTAAAGTGATGAAATTTCAATATTCAAAACATTTGTACAAAATATTTAGGGATTGAGGTGTACCCGTTTGTTACCGAAATTCTCTATGATGAATAAAATAACAGGTAATTATATTTTTATAAAAGTGCATAACTGCCAACTTTTACGCATTTTTGCTACCACTAAAATTGTGCAGAGATTTTCCATTTGTTTAATCGTAAGATTTCGCCGATTAAATAAGACAATATTTACTATAAAAAACTTTTTTGGTACTATACAAAAATTTTTTTGTGGTAGGAAAAATGCATAAAAGTTGGCAGCTATGAAATGTGGTTATTTTAAAATCAGTCCGTGATACCTTTGAATTTAATAAAATCTGTGCTGCCAGAGGCAACTATTTTTTTAATTCTTTGTAGTACCACTTACTCAAAACAGAAATATCCAACAAATCCAAAAGGAATATATTTCAAAATTTACTTTAAAAGATTACACTAGTTTACAAAATTAAACTTTTTGTCTGTTGCCGCGAATTCTGTGGTTGATAATGTTCACGTATGACTTGTTTTTGTCAAATCTAATCGAAAAATCTTTTGAGCTGCTCGAATTACTTTGTTTTTTATGTTTATCATTTAAGCATATATATTAACCGATAACAGGCTTATTTTACTGTGTTAAGATTAGTTTCTCAAGTTTTTACGTCATGAGTAGTTCAAGGAGGAGTGTTTAAACAATCCAAATCATTTTTGCTATATATGCGGAGAATATGTGTTTAACAATTGTAGAAAAGTTATATCAGAATTGGTGAAAAATATCTATTTTGAGTATTTTGGGATGCTCTTGGATAAAATTGAGAAGTCTTAGACTCCCATTTGTGTTTCTAAATCGTATGTGGAATATTTAAGATTATGGAAAAGTGGTAAAAGAAGTACCTTTAAATTTGGAACACCGACTATTTGGCGAGAACCACGGAATCATCTCGAAGATTGTTATTTTTGTAGCGTGAACGTAAACGGTTAAGACACTAAAAATCGAGCTAAATGGCAGTACCCAAGTGCTAGTTGTGTTTAATAACCAGTTACCTGACCCTTCAGAGCCTAAAAATATATATCTGAACCATTAGAACAAGACATTGAAAGACCAAGTTCATCACAAAATGATGCGGATTTTGAAAGTATGTCAAATGAGCCAAAATGCTTTTCCCAAAATGACTTAGATGATTTTGTAAGAGACTTAAATTTTTCTTCAGAATTGTTAGCATCAAGACTAAAAGAAAAGAATTTGCTTTCTTCAGATACTAAAATAAGTTTTTCGGAAATAAAAAATCTGAAAATTATATTGAACTTGTAGAAGACTTTCTGCTACAATTAAAAAATATGGGGTGCAATATGAGCATAAAACTCCACTTCCACCATAGTAACCTGATCAGGTTTCCGGAAAATTTAGGAGATATGAACGAAGAGCAGGGAGAGCATATGCATTAGGACTTACGCATCATGGAAGAGTGCTATCAGGGTTTCTGGGATACGAATTATGATGTCTGACTATTGTTGGTCTCTGATAAGTCATTTTTTTAAACCTATACATTGGAGAAGAGCTTTAAAACGAAGTTTTTTAGAACTCAATGATTGATTATTTTTTAGTAAAGTTTTTTCTTTGTAAATACGTATTTTTCTGTTTAATACCTACATAGCTGAAACTCAGAAACCAAAGCTGATTAAAATATTCTAATTATATTTTTGAAAATAGCATATCATATGTAATCAGCAACAGCTAACATTTTTTCGGCAACAGATGTACTGTAAACTAGTGTTATTGATGAGAATAAGAATGAGAGACAGAATACAAAAAATAGTCGCTTGTGGCAGCCCTGTGAAATGAATACCAAGTTTGTTTGGGAGATAAACACAAAAGGTCTCGGATTTGGTTGACCACCGGACCGGACAGTTGATATATAGCATCTCAGACTGCATGGTGCAGAAAAAAGGGCTGGTCACTGTATTATTGAATTCTTAATCTCTTTGGGACGAGCGACACCTATACGTGTCGCAAAAAGGCTTAACAATCCTTGTTTATCTCCACCAGTAAAGTTTTGCTGTAAAATTTGCCTTATTTAATCGGAACAGTTTCTCGATTTAACCCGGGAGAACGCGCGCTTATACAGGGTATGGATGGTTTTAACTTTGTCACCAATAAATCAAATTAAAACAGTCGCTTTATTTAGACGGAAACAATTCTTACGAATCTTGTGATAAAATAAGTTGAAGATTACTTTAAAAATATTAGTGGTTGCAATTGTACAAACCATACGCACTCCGTGTCTTTTAGGCGCTGCGCGCATCCTCCCGGGTTAATAACAGACAAATTTCTGTTTTTAAGATCCGGTGACATAACATTAAAAATTTCGAAAACGTTTTCTGTCGCGAAGGAAACAAGAAGCTACACTTGTCAGGGGAATAAACACCCAAGCTAATGTGGAATGCTGTGGAAGCTTCTTTTTAACAGATTTTTCGTTCACATTTTAATATTTAACCCCTTCGCAACGAAAACCCTTTAACCCTTTCCGGCGCAGTGTTACCACTCCGGCAACACCTAATTTTAATTCCAAACTTACAAACGGCACCAGTATTATTTTAGTAAAATTTTACTTTTACAATGACAGCTTAAATCAGAGAGTACTTAATTTCTAAAAAAGTCTTTTGTGAATTCCGGTGTCAGTCAACAATTTCCTTTTTTTTTTTTTTTTGAACAGAACTTGTCTGCGCCGGAAAGGGTTATTTTTAATTTTTTGCCACTGGTTTTTAAAAACAGATTAAATTCGAGAGAATATTCCGATTAAATAAGGCAGATTTTACAGTAAAATTTCACTGGTGGGGATAAACACAGATTCTTTACCCTTTTTGTGGCACGCAAACGTGTCGCTCGTTTTCAAGCGGTTAAGTGATGGATCAAGTAAAGTGCGGAAAGTTAAGCATGATAATCTCACGTATGTTTAAATTTACATTTTTTTTTTTTGTTTTTACAAATTTTTGCAAAGAAAAATTGATAAATCTGATTTTTTTTTTTTTTCCTTTTTGCCTGCCGCAAAAATATTTAATCAATATCTACTATTAGAATAATAATTGTATCTTATTCAGATAAAAAAAAAAATGAAACCATTATCTACTATTAGAATAATAATTGTATCTTATTCAGATAAAAAAAAAATGAAACCATTATCTACTATTAGAATAATAATTGTATCATATTCAGATAAAAAAATGAAACCATTTTGTAACTCTCAAGTGTTCCTGAACTCAATGACTTCAAATTTTGGGACGAAAGAGAATTATATTTCAGTATTCCCTCCACAGAAATAGAAAATGTATAATTTTTGAATATACAATTTTGAATTCATACTGGAACTTTATTTCGTTTATTTTACCTTTTTAAAGGTATTTTTGAATGAAAAAAAAAATTAAAATTATCTGACCTAGAAAGTTTTTATTCTTTTATAAAACAGCATATGGCGCTATACTGAAATAGAAAATAGAAGAAACGACGAAAAAAAAAATTGTAAAATTTGACTTACAGAATTTCACATCAGAAATAGGAGAAGAATGCAATAAAGAAAGTTACAATTTAAAAATTGCTATAAAACATAAAACGATTTTTTTCCAATTTCTATATTTGAAATTTCCTATTGTTTTTTTCTTCGGATTCATCTTTTAAATTCTGATTCGGGAAAAAGATTGAAAATTTTCTATAAAAGTAGTTTATGAGATAAGGAAATATTTTATAACTACATTGTTACTTTCGATATGTTAAAGATATTTTAAGAACTGAACTTTTTTACACTTTTCCGACACAGTAAAATTCTGTTCGTAAAATGTTGAAATTATTGACTGACACCGGAATTTACAAACGACTTTTTTAGAAATGAAAATCTCGTCACTTTAAATCTCCATTGACAAACCAAACAATTTTTTAAATACTTTTGGTGCTGTTTGCAAGTTTGTATTTAATCCCTTAACTGATTTGCCCGTGTTCCGTTCGGTCAAGACGAATTTGCTTAATTCATCATTTAAAGCTTTTTGACACCACTATATTTCTTAAAAATAATTTCACACTAGTTAACCCTTTCCGGCACAGGCAAATTCTAACAGTAAAATGAGATATTATCGACTGATACCGGAATTCACAAACGAATTTTTCAGATATTTTGAATTTCTAATTCAAGCTCTTATAGTAAATCAAAATTTTACTAAAATATTACTGATGCCGTTTGCAAGTTTGGAATTAAAAACAGGTATCCCAGACCGGGCACAGTGTGCCGGAAAGGGTTAAAGGCCGAAATGTTTAGACTAAATGTTACAAAAATTTTATTTAAAAAATTGTGGTGTGAATCCGTTAATTTCAATTTATTGAAAGAACCAGTTAAGAGGTTAAAAGTAACTGATCCCGATGTGTGGCCACTCCGCCAGAGAGTGTTAATATTATAGCTACAGGTCTTTATATGAATGATAACTCGCGTCAATTCTCAGTGGAAAAAAACTTTTAAAAATGATAATTTGAGGCTTCTCCATTAAAAAAAAATTACAATTGTAACACGAGTGCAAAATATAAGTAAAAGTGATCAAATATAAGTGAACAAATATAAGTTAGTAATCCTGTCTTTTTCTTTTTTAAGTGCGTCAATAAACATAAATGTAATCTTATATTAGAACATTTAACATTCCATAGGGTTCAACTGAAATTAATTAATATCTTCTATTAGAACAGGGGTGCAAAAATCTAGGCGCCAGCAGGCAGTTTCTCACCACAAAATTTATTTCGTTTTTCTTCGTTTAATATTTCGAGTAAAATTCCTGCTAGAATGCTATTAAATTTCGAGCGAAAAAAACTTTAAAAATTTTATTGGTGGGAGACTACTCTCTGGCGCCTAGATTTTTGCACCCCTGTATTAGAATAATAATTGTATCTGATTCAGTAAGCAAACTGACTCATTTTATAATGCTTAAATGTTCTTAAGCTCAATAACTTCAAAATTTGGGACGAAAGAGAATTAAATTTCATTATTTCATCCACGGAAATAGAAAATGTATATTTTTTGCATATACGACTTTGAATTCATACTGGAATTTTATTTCATTTATTTTACCTTTCAAAAATATTTTTGAACGAAAAAAATATTAAAAGCATCTGACCTAGAAAGTTTTTATTCACTTATAGAACAGCATATGGCGCTATATTAAAACAGAATATAGGAGAAACGAAGAAAAAATTTTCTAGAGTTTGACTTACAGAATTTCATATCAGAAATATGAAAAAAAAAATGTAGTATAGAAAGTTACAAATTAAAATTTGCTGTAAAACATAAAACGATTTTTTCCAATTTCTATATTAGGAATTTCCTATTGTTTTTTCATCGGATTCATCTTTTAAATTCTGATTCGGGAGACAGATTGAAAATTTTTTATATAAAAGTAGTTTATGAGATAAGGAAATATTTTATAACTACATTGTTACTTTCGATATGTTAAAGGTATTTTAAGAACTGAACTTTTTCACACTTTTCCAACACAGTAAAATTCTGTTCGTAAAATGTTGAAATTATTAACTGACACCGGAATTTACAAACGACTTTTTTAGAAATAAAAATCTTGTCGGTATTAATCTCTGTAGTTATATCTTAAAAGTTTTTTAAAATACTTTTGGTGCCGTTTGTAAGTTAGCATTTAAAAGTAAGTGATCCCGATGTGTGTCAATTCCCCCAGAAAGGGATAATATTATAGCTATAGGTCTTTATATGAATAATAACTTGTGTCAGTCCCCCCCCCCCCACCCCCAAAAAAAATATTTATAAATGATAATTTGAGGCTATTCCATTTAAAAAGTATAAATACAATTGCAACATGAGAGAGTGCAAAATGTGAGTAAAAGTGATCAAATATATGCGATAAAATGTAAGCAAGTAATCCTGTGTCTTTTTCTTTTTTAAGTTTGTCAATAAATATAAATGTAATCTTATATTAGAACATTTTACATTCTATAGAGTTATGCGGAAATTAATTAATATCTACTATTAGAATGATAACTGTATCTTATTCAATAAGCAAACTGACTTATTTTATAATGTTTAAAAGTTCAATAACAAAGCTCAATAACTTCAAAATTTGAGATGAAAGCGAATTAAATTTCAGTATTTCAGAGAAATAATATACATTTTCATAGAAATAGAAAATGTATATTATTTGAATATACGGCTTTGAATTCATACTGAAATTTTATTTCATTTTTTTTACCATTTCAAAGATATTTTTAAACGAAAAAAAAATACTAAAATCATCTGATCTAAAAAGTTTTTATTCACTTATAAAACAGCATATGGCGCTATATTGAAATAGAAGATAGAAGAAACAACGAACGAAAAAATGTTCTAGAAACTGACTTACAGAATTTCATTTCAGAAATACGAGAAGAATGTACAGTGTTGGAAAAAATTATAAAGCCGATAGAAAAATTTACAAAAATCAAAAAGTAATGGAATTATTGATATCGCAAATTTTATTTACATTTGCATGATCAACATCGCAATAATACGCATAAACTTTGTTTAGAAAAACGGAAGAGGGAGCATAAATTCTGCTGATTTCTTAAAACCAATGAAAAACAACTTGGAAAAAATCATAAAGCCGATGGTTCTAGCCTCATTTGGCATGATGCCAAACTTGGGAAAGCAGGTCTCCAGTAAAGTTTAGGCAAATGTAAATGTGTTACGTGCATTCATTTTGTATTTGATATGTTTAATACAATGCCAAGAGGAAAAAAATTATCCAATGGTGAACAAATTAAAATATTAACTTTAAATGAAGCTGGAATGTCTGGTTCTAATATTGCAAGAAAAATAGGAAGGTTCAAGGCTGCAGTAAACAGTTTTCTCAGAAATCCCGAAAATTACGGCAGTAAGAAGCGTACAGGAAGACCGAAATCCTTAACTGTAAGGCAATCAAGACAAATCCGGAAGCTAGCTTGCGCAGAAAAAATGTCGTCAGCTCAAATTCAAGAACAGTTACAATTACCCTGTACAAGCCGAACGGTAAGAAATGTTTTAAGTAACAATCCCATTGTTCAGTTTAAAAAATTTAAAGGAAAACCTCCTCTTTCTAAGCACCATAAAAATGCTCGCTTAGACTTTGCACGAAAACATTTAACTGAAGGCACAAATTGGAGAGATGTTGTCTTTTCCGATGAAAAGAAATTTAATTTAGATGGACCCGACGGCTATAAATTCTTTTGGCATGATTTACGACAGGAACCTCATATTTTTTCAAAGCGTCAGTTTGGAGGTGGTTCGGTAATGGTTTGGGCTGCATTTGCTGCCTGTGGAACCACTCCAATCGTCTTCATGCATAACAAAATGAATTCAGTTATGTATCAAGATATGTTAGGAGATAGTTTATTACCTATTGCTCCTCTTATAACTTCGGAAGACTGGACATTTCAGCAGGACAACGCTTCCGTTCATGTTTCGAAGTCAACTAAATCTTGGCTGGAAGCTAATCAGGTGAAATGCCTTCAATGGCCAGCTCGTAGCCCCGATCTGAACGTAATAGAAAATCTCTGGAGAATTTTAGCCCGAAATGTTTACAAAAATGGACGACAATTCAATTCAAAGTTAGATTTGATGAATGCTATTAAAAACTGCTGGAACAATATTGATGCAAGTACTTTGTGTGGTCTGATAAATTCAATGAACAAGAGACTAGTCAAAGTCATCGAAAAAAAAGGGTCTCACATCGATTATTGATGAAATACATGTATCGACTTTATAATTGTTTCCAACTTTCTTTGTACAGAAAATTTTCTTAAGTCTATTAACCTTTTATTAATGTAGTTAATAATGAATTTCTTTTTTTCTTTACTTCCTTGTAGCATATAATGTATATGTATGAAATTTCACAAATATTCCATCTTTTGTTTTTTAATTATATCATATTTTCAAGTGGCTTTATAATTTTTTCCACCACTGTAGTACAGAAAGTTACAATTTAAAATTTGCTCGGAAATATAAGGCGTTTTTTCCAATTTCTGTACTAGGAATTTCATATTCTTTCTTTTGACCTGATTGATCTTTTAAAACCTGATTCGAGTGACGGATTGAAAATTTTCATATAAAATATATCACAAGGTAGCGAAATACAGTCGGCTCTCGTTAATTCGAACTCGTCGGCACCGCAAGAAATGTTCGAATTATCCGAAGCTCGAATTATGGAAAGTATGAGAAGAAAACATGCTTAATATGGTACTATTGCAAAGGAATTAATGATATAGTGTTTTTAAGATACATTTCGTCTGTTGTCATTAGAGTATGACATAGTATTAAATTAGAATGGATAAATACATAAAATAATTAAAAGGTTAGAAACAAGCACAATGGAAGATAGATTTATAGCGTCACTGATGGACAGACGGGGCACTAAGAAAGTGGATATCAAATGAATTGGATTATATCGTTAGGAACAATTTTCACAAAAACCAAAGAAAGAAAGTTATTCAAATGATCTGAAAACCGTGAGAAAGAAGCGAAAAATGAAAAATCGAAATTCTCGTTAGTTTGAATTAACCGAAGTCGAGAGAAAATGAGTTCGAATTAATGATAATTTTTAATGTTATTCTACCATTAAAAATTTCGGGACTTCATATTTAGTTCGAATTAAGCCAAGATTCGAATTATCCGATTTCGAATTAATGAGAGTCGACTGTATTTTTTAGTACATGGTTATTTTTGGTACGTTACAAGTATTTTAAGAATTGGAACACTTAACCACTTCACTGGCAAATATTTTTAAAAACTTTCAAATAATAGCTATTTTTTTCATATAATTTACAGCATTTTAAATATTTTATCACCGGTTTTTTAAAACAGAAATTTATGCCTAAATAAGTCCAAAAAAAAATGTTCGGATTAAATAATGCAAAACTTACAATAAATATTAAAAAAACACGCAATAATAATTTACATTCTTTAAGGGGGCTCAAAGGTTGATCGATACGGAAAAACATGTAAACAGAGCTCTCGCTTTGAGTTCCATATAAAAACTGAAGTATTCAATGTAATTAATTCAAACTTTCTGATATTTTAAAGGTGTGTTTGTATTCTTATAAAATTATAAAATGAAGTACTTCAGTGTAATATAATAAGAAATATAGTAAAATTTACCTAACACAATTTTCGAAAAAAAAATATGTATTATATCACCAACATCAAGATATCTTAACGTTGAATTGACATAAGAACCTAATTTTTGCTTTAAAATGATCCGGAAACTTTACTCTATAGAATGAATTAAGGATATAACTATCACTCAAAAAAAAAAAAAACTTTCAAATTTGAAAATTGAAAAAACTCCTAAAAAATACAACTTTTTTTCATTAAAAATACTCAAAATATTAAAATATCTAAACTGTATTAATTCATTCTATAGATAATGATGTTATATGCATGCAAAGAAAAATTTAAGCCACTCCATCAAATAGTTTTTTTAAATGTTGGTGTTAGTCGTCGAAAATCAAGTTTTGAGAAAACGCGACTTGAAATTATATGGGTGCGGCTATGAAAGTGTTGATTTATAAATGTTTATAACTCCGTTAAAAATGCAAATATTTTTATGTGGTTTTTTGCATTGAGTTCAGAATTAATTGAATAATAAATCTATATCATTAAAAAAAAATCGATTTTTTGAAAAGTTTTCAACCCCTGAGCCCCCTTAAATTTCCTTGACGGACAAATTCATTAAATTTCAGTACACTGTAACTCCCGAGAATTCGATGGCTACTTTTAATTTCGTTAGTGTAAAAGTATTTTCCCGCCAAACTGGAAAAAAATTCAGGACCAAAAGGATGAAATTTCAACAGAATTTTTTTTGCATTTGAGCGAACGAATGTTGATAATTCTAATTAATTTTATTTACCTTCTGCGAAAAATTTTAATCAGTATCTACTATTAGAATAATAATTGCACCTTAGTCAGATAAACAAACTAAAACATTTTGTAATGCTAAAGGGTTCTTAAACTCAATGACTTCAAAATTTGGGACGAAAGAGAATTAAATTTCACTATTTCATTCACGAAAATAGAAATTGTATACTTTTTTGCATATACGACTTTGAAATCACACCGGAATTTTATTTCATTTATTTTACCTTTTCAAAGATATTATTGAATGAAAAAAAAAAAAAAAAGATTAACACTAGAACCGCCGGGGATTCTACTCAAGTTTTACAAAAAGTGTTTCTCACCAGAATTTTGATTTTAAACTATTTAAGTTATTTAATTTGCCTGCTCTCCTGCTGCATATATTTAACATAACTTATGAAGAAAATTTTGGTTCGAATCGACTATTATTAGTCTGACAGGGGTCATTTTGACCCCTAATGGCGGTTCTAGTGTTAAAATCATCTGACCTAGAAAGTTTTTATTCACTTATAAAACAGCATATGGCGCTATATTGAAATAGAAGATAAAAGAAACAACGAACGAAAAAATGTTCTAGAATTTGACTTACAGAATTTCATATCAGAAATATGAGAAGAACTTATAAAACAGCATATGGGGCTATATTGAAATAGAAGATAGAAGAAACGACGAAAAAAATGTTCTAGAGTTTGACTTACAGAATTTCATATCAGAAATATGAGAAGAATGTAGTAAAGAAATTTACAATTTAAAATTTGCTCGAAAATATAAGGCTTTTTTTTCCAATTTCTGTACTAGGAATTTCATATTGTTTCTTTTGACCTGATTGATCTTTTAAAATCTGATTCTAGTGACGGATTGAAAATTTTCATGTAAAAATAGTTTGTAAGATAACGAAATATTTTATTAGCACATGGTTATTTGTAGTATGTTAAGAATTGTAATTTTTTAAACCAATTTCCTGATTTGCTGATACGTCCTACGGGCAACATGTTTTTGCTAATTATGATATGCCCGTACCATGTACGGGCATCCATATGCTAATCATGATTTAATATTCTTACCAGTAAATTTTTATTTTAAATTTTGCATTTTTTAATCCGAGCGTTTATGGATTCAGTTAAGTAAAAATTTCTGTTCTGAAAAACTGGTGATAAAAAAATTAAAAGTTGAATAAAGACATGAAAAAAAAATAGGCATTTTAAAAGTTTTTTTTCAAAATATTGATCAATTAAGTGGCTAACTTGTTAAGCGATAGTTTTTTTATATAAAATAAATTTAAAATATGGGTTAAACACCACTTTCTTTAACCCTTTAATACACCACTTTCTTTAACCCTTTGCATATCAAAATCTTAATTCCGATATGCAACAGTGACACCGGTATTTTTATCTAAAAATATCCCTTTTATTATGTATGTGAAAAATCACGTTTTCGTATTTAGAAATATATTAGTATATCAATCTTAATTACCGGTGTCATTCATTTATTTCGACATCTTAGCAATGAAAATGCTTTGATCGTTAAAGGGTTAAACAAAATATTCGTAATAGTTAGTCTAAAAATTTCTGTCAATAAATGTTATGAAATTGTAATTAAAGCAAATTATTGGTATCAAAAAGATTTAAGTGACGGATCAAGCAGCGACTTCTTACCCTCAAAACTTACTGGCAAATCGGTTAAATGGTAATGATAACTCAAGACAATCATAAGATCTATTTAAAAATGATAATTTCAGTCTATTCCATTAAAAAAAATTACAATTGTAACACGAGCGAATGCATGATAAGTCCAAATATAGGTAAGTAATTCTATTTATTTTTCTTTTTTTAACTTTGTCACTAACTATAAGCGCAATCTTACATTAGAATATTTTACATTTGATACATTTCAAATGAAATTAATCAGTATCTCCTATTAGAATAATTATTGCATCTTATTGGTTGACTTGTAATTGAAATTTTACGGTACTCCCATGTATATTAAATTTTCAACAGAATCTTTACCACTTTTCACGAACAAAAATTGACAATTACCACTTTTTGTTTGCCTTCTACAGAAGTTTTTAATCAATATCTACAGTTAGAATAATAATTGCATTTTTTCAAATAAGGAAACTAAACTATTTTGTAACTCTAAAGTATTGTTAAAATCACTGACTACAAAACTGGGACGAAAGAGAAATAAATTTCAGTATTTCATCCACGGAAATAGAAAATGTATATTTTTTTACATATTCGACTTTGAATTCATACTGGAATTTTATTTCATTTATTTTACCTTTTCAAAGATATTTTTGAACCAAAAAACTTTAAAATCTCCTGAACTAGAAAGTTTTTATTCACTTATAAAACAGCATATGGCGCTATATTGGAATAGAGGGTAGAAGAAACGACGTAAAAAATATTCTAGAGTTTGACTTGCAGTATTTCATATCAGAAATATGAGAAGAATGTAGTAAAGAAATTTACAATTTAAAATTTGCTCGAGAGAATAAGGCGGTTTTTTCCAATTTCTGTATTAGGAATTTCAGATTGTTTTTTTGATCTGATTGATCTTTTAAAATATGATTCGGGTGGCGGATTGAAAATTTTCATATAAAATGGTTTATAAGGTAACGAAATACAGTCGAGTCTCTTTATAACGAAATCCACCGTTCCAGTAAAAAATTCGTTATATAGAGAAATCGGAGATATAGAGAATGATATTTGAAATCTTATTTAATGTGTGAAATTTGAACATTTTATTTCTTAATTATTTAAGCTGTTTCAATAAAGAGAACAGACATTTATTTGAAAGCTTAATGAAAATCAAATAAGGAAGACTTAAGTTCAGACGAAAAAATCTGTAATTTTTTGTTGTTTTGATTTTAAAGTTGTTACCCTCTCAAAAAAATGCTCAAATTTTAGCAAGGAATGAAAAATTGTAGTTAACATTTCCCACCATTTAAAGGCCTCTCTTATGTGTCTCTCATTTATTCTTCTCTTACATGTGTATCATTCCAATTGACTCTATTTTGGGAAGGATATGGAACAGGAGAAGTAATTAAACAAAGAAGTAAAGTACAAAAAGAGAAGTAATGTAAAAAAAAAAAAAACCTCAGCATTGACGATAAATCAAAAATAAATGATGGAAAATTGATTCCATATGATTTCGAAGCTTTTTAAAACTGAATAAATTAAGACCAATTTATGAAAAAATTCGTTATATGGAGATAGACTTTTCGCTATATAGAGACTGTTTTTAATGCAATCGTGCGAAACGGGGACCGTTCGTACTAAAAATTCGTTATATAGAGAAATTCGATGTATGGAGCTTCGTAATAGAGAGACTCTACTGTATTTTATTAATACATGGGTATTTGCGGTACGTTAAAAGTATTTTAACCCCTTTGCGACATTGACATAGATCTTTTGCGAAATTTTTAATCTTTTATCACCAATTTTTAAAAACAGAAATTTGTTTCTTATTGAATGTCTAAACTTCTCTGTTAAATAAGGTAAATTTTACAATAAAATCTTACTGGTGGGAAAGAAATAGCGATTCGGAGCAATTTAAATGGCATGAACAGCTTTCGTTCGTCTTCAGGGGTTAAGAACTGGAACTTTTTAATTCCTCTTCGGCACAGCTAAATTTTATTCGTAAAATAGTGAGATGATTGATTGACACGGGAATTCACAAACGACTTTTATAGAAATTTAAAACTTATTTTTTTTAAACCTTTTTTGTAAAAGAAAAATTTAATTAAATACTATTGGTGTCGATTGTAAGTTTGGAATTAAAATTAGATGATCCCGATGTGTCATCATTCCGCCGGAAAAGGTTAAAATTACAACTACATACCTTTAGATGATTTAAACTGAAGTCAATCCTCAAAAAGATGTATTTCAAAATGACAATTTAAGGCTATTCACTTTAAAAAAAATTGCAATGGTAACACGAGCGAGTGCATGATAAGTTCAAATATTAGTAGGTAATTCTATGTATTTTTCTTTTTTAACTTTGTCAATAACTATAAATGCAATCTTATATTAGAACATTTTAGATTCTATAGATTTCAAATGAAATTAATGAATATCTACTATTAGAATAATAATTGTACCTTATTCAGTAAGAAAACTAAACCATTTTGTAATTCTAAAGTATTCTTAAACTCAATGACTTCAAAATTTGAGACGAAAAAGAATTAAATTTCACTATTTCATCCACGAAAATAGAAAATGTATATTTTTTGCATATGCGATTTTGAATTCATACTGAAATTTTATTTCATTTATTTCACCTTTTCAAAGATATTTTTGAATGAAAAAAATATTAAAATCATCCGACCAAGAAAGTTTTTATTCACTTATAAAACAGCATAGGGCGCTATATTGAAATAGAAGATAGAAGAAACGACGAAAAAATGTTCTAGAGTTCTTACAGAATTTCATATGAGAAATATGAGAGGAATGTACTAAAGAAAGTTATAATTTAAAATTTGCTCGAAAATATAAGGATATTTTTTTCCAATTTCTGTACTAGGAATTTCATATTGCTTCTTTTGACCTGATTGATCTTTTAAAACCTGTTTCGAGTGACGGATTGAAATTTTCATATAAAATAGATTATAGGTAGCGAAATATTTTATTAGTACATGGTTATTTTCGGTACGTTACAAGTATTTTAAGATTTGGAACTTTTAAACCACTTCAATGGCCAATAATTTAAAAAGGAAACTTTCAAATAATACCCATTTCTTTCATGTCTTTTAAAGCATTTTAAATCTTTTATCACCGGTTTTACAAAACAGAAATTTTTGCCCAAATAAACTCAAGAAAAAAAAGAAAACTAGTCGTTGGGGGCCACTGTAATGCTTACCCATCATGGATAGGCATATGAAAATAAAACATGTGAAAACTATTTATACAATGCATTGCAATTCATAAACAAAATTTAAATATTGTTAATATACATAGTAATGCTATATTAATGAATTGCTGATGTACCAAATTCGACAAATTATATAAAACGCCAAATACTCAAGAAGTACCAAACTACGTAAAAGAAACATCCTTATAACTCCAAAAATAATAATCATATTAACCCATTAGTGCCTAGCGTGGTCTTTTTAGGGCCGCTTCAAAAGGTGCATTCAGCACTGTTATTGACACCGGTAAAAAAGAAAAGCAATAATTATTTTATTTAAATGATGCACTTTCGTGATTAATGAACTAAACTTAAATTTTCTAAAAATAGATCCAATCTATCCAATAAAATTTACGCAAAAGATGCTGGGCATGAATGGGTTAACTAACAGTTTGCTGCGTCGGATTAAGCGTCTCATTTTCAATTAAAATATACCTCTGAATTGAAATTTGAATGAAATACAGGATCATCAAAAATCGAAGAATGTAGAAAACAGGATTACAAATATCTCGGCAACTAATAATCCGATCGACTTCGTTATATATACAAAATGTGTGTTATTTTATTGCCTTTTACGTCCATTCCTTAGAACAAAAGCATTCGAAAATTTTTATCTACCTTTCATCAGAACGAATTTTTCGAGAGTCCGAAAAAATAGTTCCGGATAATCGAGGTTGCTGATATTAAATAGGCTTTGTCCCATTCTTACATACTGACTACATACAAAAATTCAAGTCCTTATGTCAATTTGTTCGGGAGATAGAGCGTTTACAGACAGACAGACAGGCAGACGGACGGCAAATTTTTTTTACTAAAAACATGTTTTTCGGAATGTCCACTATCTAAAACGTGTAAATCCGTCAAAATTTTTTTTTCGATTTTCAAAACGATTGCAAGATTTACCCTATACTACATATGATGGGTAAGTAAAAGGGAAAAAAGAAAAAAGAATGGTTGAATTAAGTAATGCAAACTTTACAATAAAAAATTAAATATATCTTTTAAAATCTGATTCAGGTAACGCATTGAAAAATATTATATATAAATAGTTCATAAGGTAGCAAAATATTATCTTTGTATGTACATGGTTATTTTCGGTACGTTAAAAATATTTTAATAATTGGAACTTTTTAACTTAGCTGACCAACATTTTTTGGAAAAAAAAAAAAAAACTTTCAATTAATGCCTATTTTTTCATGTCTTTTTCTGTGCTTTAAAACTTTTTCCACCGGTTTTTTAAAACAGAAATTTTTGATTAAATGAATTAAAAAAAAATTGCTCGTATTAAATAATGCAAAATTTACAATAAAAATTTACTGGTGAGATTAATAAATCTTCATTGAAATATCGATGCCTGTACGTGGTACAGGCAAATCACGGTTGGCAAAAACATGTTGCCCGTTCAACGTGGATTCAATCCTCTCCGGCACAGTAAAATTCTGTTCGTAAAATGATAAAATGATTGAATGACACAGGCAAACGTCATTTTTTATTAAAACCCGTTTCTTTCAACCTTCATTTTAAAAGCAAAGTTTTACTAAAATACTATTGGTGCTCTTTGTAAGTTTGTAATTAAAATTTAGTGGTCTCGACGCGAAATTTTTTTTCCGAGCACCTTCGTCGTTCCAAGCCCAAGCTCGCACTCTGATTGGTTGTTGCTCTCGGCACTGTTTTCATGTAACTTGGCGATAATCATACTTGGCGTAGCGATAGATGCTTCCGTCGAGTTTGATTTCCTTCCGAACCGAGTACAAAGTAACTTTTCTCTTGCAGCATTGGATTGGATGGAACGTGTTTTACTGAAAGCTGTACTCTTTAAAAGTTTTTACACACAAGAGCACAAGACCACGAGGATAAGAATGAGTAGGTTAGGTTTTAGGTTTACTCGTTCACTTACGAGCGAAGTATTTTTCGCCAAGTGTGGTTATCGCCAAGTAACGTGAAAACAGTGTCGAGAGCAACAACAAATCAGAGTGCGAGCTTGGGCTTGGAACGACGAAGGTGCTCGGAAAAAAAATTACGCGGTCTCGAAGCCTGGTCACTTCGCCGGAAAAGGTTAATATTATAGCTACATTTGAAACTGACGCCAATCCTCAAAAAGATGTATTTAAAAAAAACAATTTGGGGCAATACCATTAAAAAAAAAAAATTGCAATTATAACTCGAGCGAGTGCATGATAAGTTCAAATATAAGTAATCTATATATTTTTCTTTTTTTTTAAAACTTTGCAGGGCTCCCAAATGGTCCGCGAACTGAACATCAGTATTTTTTAACAGAAAATTTCATAATACGTTTGAGCCAGAATCAACTTCCAAACATGGTTTCTTGACAATTTGCAAGAAAAATCTAAAAAAAAAATTTCTCTAAAAAAGTTCTGATGTTCAGTTCGCGGACCATTTGGGAGCCCTGACTTTGTCAATAACTATAAACACAATCTTATACTACAACATTTTACATTCTATTGATTTAAAATGAAATTAGTAATTAATATTTACTATTAAAATAATAATTGCATCTTATTAAGAAAGCAAACTAAACCATTATATTATTCTAAGGTCGTCTTAAACTCAATGACTTCAAAATTTGGGACGAAAGAGAATTAAATTTCAGTATTTCATCCACGGAAATAGAGAATATATATTTTTTGCATATACGAATTTGAATTCATACTGAAATTTTATTTCATTTCTTTTATCTTTACAAAGACATTTTTGAATGAAAAAAAATATTAAAATCGTCTGACCTAGAAAGTTTTTATTCACTTATAAAATAGCATATGGAGCTATATTGAAATGGAAGATAGAAGAAACGACGAAAAAATGTTCTAGAGTTTGACTTACAGAATTTCATATCTGAAATATGAAAAGAATGTAGTAAAGAAAGTTACAATTTAAAATTTGTTCGAAAATATAAGGAATTTTTTTTTTCCAATTTCTATACAAAAAATGTCATATTGTTTTTTTTTTTTTTTTTTTTTTTTTTTTTTTTTTTTACCTGTTTGATCTTTTAAAACCTGATTCGAGTGACGGACTGAAAATTTTCATATAAAAATAGTTCATAAAGTAACAGAATATTTTATTTATACATGGTTGTTTATGGTGCGTTAACCGATCAATAACACTTAACCGATTAATTGAAAGCACTTTCAAATAATGCCTATTTTTCCATATCTTTTACAGAATTTTAATCTTTTATCACCGATTTTTCAAAGCAGAATTTTTTGCTTAGTTGAATTAGAAAAATGCTGGGATTAATTAATACAAAATTTATAAATAATTTTTTTTCTGGTGAGAATTATAAATTATGATTGGAATGTGAATGCCCATTAATGGTACGGGCAAATCATTGGCAAAAACAAGTTGACCGTATGACGTACGGACAAATCAGGGGAACGGTTAAAATTGTTTTATGAATTGGAACTTTTTTATCCCTTTCTGGCACAGAAAAAATCTGTTTGTAAAATGATGAAATGCACTGTCAAAAAAATTCGTTAACTTTCCTACCCTGTTCAAATTTTACTCAAGGTTGATAAAAACATTTCACACCAGAATTGTTATTTAAAATATTTTAATATATTTAATTGACTTAGTCTCTGGATCTATCATTTAACTTTCTCTATGAAAAAAGTTCTGGTTCGAATCGTATAAAACAATTTATAGTTATGGGTCGATTAGACCCATTCAGGGTAGGAAGGTTAATATACACTAAATCATCCTTATTTTTTCACAGATAATTTCTTAGAAAACTCCTAGAAAGCATATTCGATCCGTGAATTCATTCCGAATGTCTAAAAAAGAGGAAGAGATTCCGTTTATTCCTAGCACGCATGAGTATTTGGTCTAGTAGTCATAAATTCGAATTTATTTTTAAAATGAAAAACAAAAAATTCTATAGATTAAAATGTCTAATTTAGTTTAAAAAGACAAAAATGTTTTTAAATTTAACACTAGAACGCCCGGAAATTCTACTCAAGTTTGAAAATAATATTTCTCACCAGAATTTTTATTCAAAATTATTTAATTGATTTATTTAACGTAAATTTGCGTGGATTAGATTTAAATTATTTCAAGAAAATTTTTCTGGTTCGAATTGAAATTTAGTTACATGATTGGAGTCGAATCGACTCCATCCGGGCGTTCTAGTGTTAAATATTCTTTATTCATTGAAAAATACTCACAATTATTTAAAGTTGGATAAACTGAATAAAGTTGAATTTATAAAGTTATTTGTAAATAAATTTTCGCATTTAAAATATACATTAAGTGAACACATTTAAAAGTTATTTTAATTAAAAAATTAAATGCAAAGAAAAAAAATCTTATCGTTTAAAAGCAGAACATCCATATTTTACCTCTAGCAATCTATGTAAATATGTTTAAAAGTCACATTTTTATGCTATATTAATACTGACATATAAAAACGCCAGCCACAATCTCATTAAAGACGAAATCTTCCCGAAATTAATTTCAAAATTAAAAGCTTCTTAAAGAAATTGATCAATCCACACCCATCTGAAACGAATGCATTTACTTCAAAGCGTTTTTGCTGCTGTACAACCGTAGCTCCTTGCTAGTGTGTTCGCCTTTCAACGCTAGGATGTATGGTTCGGTCCCAGCGTCTGCCGCTTTCATTTTTTCCAAACTTTCTTAAATTTACTCATACTTTACCTCTTGGAACGGAGAAAAAAATAAACGGATATATGTAATTTGAAAGAAATTTATCGACAACACTTCTACCAGTAAATTTTCCGTGAAAAAAAAAAAAAGGCTTTTTTTTTTTTGATTGTGTGATTGATTGACACCGGAATTTACAAATGACTTTTTAAGAAATTAAAAACTCTTTACTTTAAAACTTCATTGCAAAAGCAAAATTTTATTAAAATACAGTTGGTTCTTCTTGTAAGTTTGGAATTAAAATTTATGGGCCCCGACGTCTGACCACTTCACCGGAAACGGTTAATATTATAGCTACATATCTTTGTATAAATGATAACGTACGACAATTCCCGAGAAGATGCATTCAAAAATGATAATCTGATGCTACTTCTTTAAAAAAATATGACAATTGTTACACGAGCGAATCATGATTAGTTCAAATATAAGTAAGTAATCGTATGCATATTTTTAAAACCCTTTGTCAGTAAATATAAATGTAATCTCTTGTATTGTAGCACTTTACATTTTCTAGATTTCAAGTGAAGTTAATAAATATATAATTTGATTTTTATTTTGGCTCGAATATTTCAAATGTAAAATTAACTTATTTGAAATCTCATCATCTGTATTTTGTACACTGAAAAAAAAAATTAAATACTCAAAAGTGAGTTAATCGATGTACTAATACTCAATTGAATTTATTTGGATAAAAAATGATCACACTGCTTTCTCAATTTTGAAACCCCACATGTTATCAAATCCAAACTAAAGATAATTTTATACCTAATTTTGGTTTATATAGTTCATGGCGGCATAAAAGATGCTTATTAATGTAAATATTAAATTATGCGCAGTATTTTGAAATAATTTAAAAGTGCTTGCAAATAGTGCTCTTGCCATGTTATCAAATCCAAACTAAAGATAATTTTGTACCTTTTACTCCTTTCCGGCAGACTGTGCCCGGTCTGGGATACCTAATTTTAATTTCAAACTTGCAAACCCCACCAATAATATCTTAGTAAAATTTTGCTTTTAGAACAAAAGCTTAAATTGAGGAATTCAAAATATTAGAAAAATTCGTTTGTGAATTCCGGTGTCAGCTGATATTTTCTCATTTTACTACAGATTTTACCCGTGCCGTCACACTGTGCCCGGTTTGGGATACCTAATTTTAATTACAAACCTGCAAACGGCATTAGAAATATTTTACGAAAATTTTACTTTTAAATTAAGGATTTTAAAATATCTGAAAAATTCGTTAGTGAATTCCGGTGTCAGTCGATAATTTCTCATTTTATTACAGATTTTGTCCGTGCCGGAAAGGGATAATTGTTTACTTCATTCATGGTGGCATAAAAGATGTTTATTAATGTAAATATTAAATTATACACAGTATTTTGAAATAATTTAAAAGTGCTTGCAAATAGTGCTCTTGCCTAAAAAATGTTCGATTTGGGTATTTTGCTAATAATTTTTGCTATTTTTCTTTATAAATAATCAATTAAACTTTTACTGTTAATAATTTTGAGTTAGAAATAAATGTTAGTATATTTTTACTTTAATTTATAAGTTAAGGGGCAGTTCATAGCAATTTACATTTGAACAAAAACACTGAATGAAAAATGAGTACATGTGTTTCTTTGTTTTGAGTACATTTGGATCGGATCTATTTTGAGTATTTGAAGTACTTAAAATTGAGTACTTTTTATTCAATTTTGAGAAACCATTTTTTTTTACTGATAGCGGATGTTTGGATTTCGCGCGTGAATACATAATCTATTGTTTTATTTACATTTTTCTTGTTGTTCATGATGATTTTCGATAACAATGCAGCAGTTTAAATGATGTCACTGGCAGATACGACAACGTTGAAAAAATATGGTGTTCTAAAAAAGATTGAGTGACATTCCTGGCATAAAAATTAAGAATTCATCCCCATTCATGAAAAGTTTAAAATAACACTTCACATAACTTCCAAATAATGTGTTTTTACGGAATAGAAGGAAAATTAAACATGTCGGATGTGGCAATCTCAAAACCTTTTTCTATCTCATGCATGTTAATACTTCAAAAGTCACTACCACAGTGCCAAAATTAAATGACAATCTATGCTCATCGCGAGGATTCTAAAGACATGAAATTCCGTGCATTAGTCCTTAAAATAGAGCTGTTGCGAATATCGAGAAAAATGCAAGATAAAAGTGCAACTACTTAAGAGTTTTGTACTGTAGACAGCAATAATATTTGTCAAGCTGTATCAAAATCTGAAGTTTGATGAAAAATGCGTGCATTAGTTCTTGAGATAGAGCTACTGCAAGAATCGGAAATTCAGCATAGCAGCGTCACCTGTCGGACCATTGACGTCAAAACATAAACACAACTAGTTCATATGTGTGGATTTATTGGACCTGAAGTTTGATGAAAATCCATTCACCAATTCTTGAGATAGAGCTATTGCGGAAATCGTGAAATATGCAGCAGAGCAGCGCCAATTGCTGAGCGATTTACACCAAAATGTAAACAACATCAATTCATGTTAAGGACAAATTCAATCTGAAGTTTGATAAAAATAGTTTAATTATTTATTGAAATATAACTGTTATCTAAATCGTAAAAAAATACAGCATACCAGCACCACCTATTGATCTATTTACACTAAAAACTAATCAGCATTAATTTATGTTAGGGACTACCTGGATATAATAGTTTATTAAATTCGCATTGCATTGATTCTTGAGATAGAGTGCCCACAAAATTTAAGTCACAGACAGATATACAGACAGCCAGAGTCACAGAGTTACCTATTCACATTTTGTAAAAAATATATTTTTTGGAATTTCTGAACTTAATAACGTGTAAACTAAAACCGGAATTCGAAAATTTTCACGAATCCTATATTTTCTTCTTATAAAGATAGGGGAAAAGTAAAAATGGAAAGTTCTTTAAGGTAAATAGGTTTATGCACCAAAATTTGTTCAAGCTACATTTGTGGAACTCTTTAAAACGCTGACGATTTTTATATTGCTTAAATGGACTTTTGGGACCACCTAATTTTAATTCCAAACTTTCAAACGACACCAAGAATATTTTAATAAAATTTTGCTTTTATAATGAAAGGTCAAACGTACCGGGTTTTTAATTTTTTTTTAAATAGTTTGTAAATTCGTGTCAATGAATTGCTTCGTCATTTTAACCCCTTCGTGTTGGGAGCTTTTTATGAAATTTTTAATTTTTTGTCACCGGTTTTTAAAAACAGAAATTTGACCCTTCTTAAATTGAGAAAATGCTCCGATTGAATAAGACAAATTTTACTAGTGGGGTTTCTAGTAACGTTTCTAGTATATTTTATGAGTATTAACCCTTTCCGGCACGAGAAAAATTTGTTAGTTAAATGAGAAATTATCGACTGACACCGGAATTCACAAACGAATTTTTTAGATATTTTTGAATTCCTTAATTTAAGCTTTTATTGTAAAAGCAAAATTGTACTAAAATATTATTGGTGCCGTTTGCAAGTTCTGGAATTAAAATTAAGTATCCCAGACCGGGCACAGTATGCCGGAAAGGGTGAAAGAAAGATTCTTTTTGAGGCACGTATACGTGTCGCTCTTCCACAAGGAGTTAAGGACAGAAATTTTCAGTGTCGTAAAGGGTTAAAACTGAAAATAATTCCCCTCCCATAACAAATTCATTTTTCAAAAATAAAATTATGAATTAAAAGTCTTCGGATTTTTGAATTTTTAATGTTTGATGTGTTGTTAATAATTGCTTTTATTTCACATAATGATGTTAGATATAATAATAATAATAATAATAAAAGACTTTTATTTATCTATGATTTAATTAGTCATGAATAATCTGATTAGAGAGAGATACGATTTGATTTGATGAGGTATATCGATAGAGAAGAGATAGCGATGGAGAGAGCTGTGTTAACCCGTTCAGAATCAGCATCTTTTACACAAATTGTATTCGTCCGACACCACTTTTTGTTAACCCCATCGCGACGGGAAACTTTTACGAAATTTTTTATGCTTTATCGCCGGTTAAAAAAAAAAAAAAAAAAAAAAAAAAAACAGAAATTTGTGCCTCGTTGAATCGAGAAAATGCTTCGATTAAATAAGGCAAATTTTACTGTAAAATTTTACTGGTGGGGATAAACGAGGATTCTTAAGCCTTTTTGATTCACGTATACGTGTCGTTCGTCTCCAAGGGGTTAATTATTTGACCTAACTTTACAGAGTGTGAAAATTCGTAATTAAATAAAATCAATATTACTGTTCTTTCCTTTATGATATCAAACTCATGTATGCACTTTTCGAGGGTGCATACATGCACTCATGGTCCCGAACAAATTAACCCTAAGATGGAGCCAACATAACAGTCAACGCTTTTTTTTAATCCCAGAAACAGCAAATATATTCAAAAGGAAAATAAACAAAGTTACTGTATCGTTATCACTTTGAAACCCAGTGGTACCATATGGTACTAGAGAAGTTTAAACCATTTTTTTCCTTTAAATACCAGTATTGTTTAACATGATTTCGTTATAAAGTCCAAAAAAATTGCTATTAAAAAACTGGTATGAAATGCAAATTTTGCATTTATATCCTTTTCAGCACAGGCAAATTCTGTTAGTGATTAAATTATCGACTAACACCTGAATTTACATACGCCTTTTTAGAAATTAATAACTCCTTAGTTTAAGCTTTCTTTGTTAAAACAAAATTTTATTAAAATATTATTGGTGCCATTTTCAAGTTTTGAGATAAAATTAGGTGTGCTCGGACTGGGCACACTGTGCAAGAAAAGGTTCAAAAAGGAGGAAAAAACGGCTTTGGGTTAGAGTAAATCGTGAAGTAGGTTTTAAAAATTCAAAACACATTTGAATTCGTTTTATTTTACTTCGTTTATATTTTTGCACTAGTTCAAAGACATAATGTAGATATTGAGTATTTTTATGATCTTTTTTACACGACCAGTAATAATTTTGAAATTGCCAATCAAGCCATAACACGCCAAATCTGAAAACCTTTACATGAGTTAGACCGGTCATGTTGGTTTTTTCTTTGTAGAAATTCAGGAATTATTTGTATTTATCATATTATTAGTTAAAATCGCAATCCAGTGAAATATCATAAGAACATAAATAAACTTTTCATTGATTTTTTTTCTTTAGAAATTATTGAAATATTATTTTTTATGTATTTTAACCCTTTCCGGCACATTGTGCCCAGTACGGAATACCTAATTTTAATTCCAAACATGCAAAAGGCACCAGTATTATTTTACGAAAATTTTGCTTTTACAAAGAAAACTTAAATTAAGGGAATCTTAATTTCTAAAAAAGTCGTTTTCGATTTCCGGTGAAATCCAATAATTTCGCATTTTACTAACAGAATTTGCCCGTGCCGGAAAGGGTTAAAGCACTTTCATTTATATCCAAATAAAAATATTATATCGACAAGGATGGTCTTTCCCAAATTCCCGAATCTTTAATGTTTATCATATTACTATTAATTTGTTGAACCGCGATTAAACAATTTTCATAATGCATAGCTGACAAGAACTGCAAAATTTTTCATTGCTTTTTTCATTCAAAATTATTGAAGATTTTTTATTTATTTTTTTATTTTTTATCGCGTTTCTTTACATACAAATAAAAAGCAATATCGACAAGGACCTATCTTCCAACTTTCTGTGTAATACAAATATATTAAAATATATTTTAAATAAAACTGTAATCCTACATTACTACAGCTAAAAATCAGTACAGCCAAAATATGTCTTCTATAAGCAAATTTACAGCCATTTATTAACATACACTACGACACACAAAGGCTATTATTCCCTTCTTTACATCACTTAATGTCTTCCTTCCCTCGAAATTATACCACCACTCCTGATTTATCGGGAAATTCCCTCCACCTTTTTCCTGTTCCGATATCGGAATTCTAATATTGCCCATAATGTCGTCTGTCATCATGTTCTCCAAAATTCGAAAAGGTCTCTTTTCATGCGACGGAAATTATCGTAATTTGAATAATATCTGCGATGAAAGATGGCTTAACTTTGTTGGTGTTTATCAAGTAAAGAGCAGTTTGATTTGTGACTTTTTAGAGAATGAACTTTACATGGGTTATCTTTTCGCAAATGAAGCTCACGTAATGAGATTTTGGAGCTTTCTGTTTATTTTAACCCATTAACGCCCAGCGTCCTCTTTTGAGGACGGTTACAAAAACAGCAAGAAAGCGGTTTTCCCACCAGTAAAGAGGAAGATAAATATATACTTTATTTCACATTACAGAATCCTCGATTAATTTAGATAAACGTTAATTTGATTTTAAAAGTGGTGGGAAATACAAAATTTAAATTTTAGCGAAGAAAATAATTCGGGCGTTAATGGTTTAACCTTCCTACCCTGAATGGGTCTAATCGATCTATAACTAAAATTTGCTTTATATGATTTGAACCAGAAATTTTTTCATAAAGAAAATTAAATAACAGATTTAGAGTAGTAAGCCAATTAAATATATTAAAATGTTCTAAATAACAATTCTGGTGTGAAATGTTTTTATCAAGATTGAGTAAAATTTGAATAGGGTAGGAAGGTTAAACAATCCGGGTATAAAAGGGGAATATTAATGAAATACTAATGACATTTTATCATTTTCAACCAGAAAAATCATAAAAAGAATTTTAAATGTAGAATTTCCATCAAAATCGTACAGGTACAGTAGCGTGCCAAAGCAGTGTTTTGTTCAGATTGGCATCGTTTTATTTCAATGGTAAAATTACTCTGATTTAGTGGCCTTTTAACCCTTTAACGATCAAAGCATTTTTATTGCTAAGATGTCGAAATGAATGAGTGACACCGGTAACTGCGAACAAATATATTTATAAATAAGAAAACGTGATTTTTCACATACATAATAAAAGGGATATTGTTAGATAAAAATACCGCTGTCGGTGTTGCGTATCGGAATTAAAATTTTGTGGTTTCGTGGTGAAATCAATGAACGTTAAAAAGTTAAATAAGGCGAAAATAATGGAAGTTTATCCTATAATAAAAGTGGTACCAATCAAATTAACCGTTACTCTGGTTTACGGGCAATGTGTTTTTGCTAATCCTGATTTGCCCATGACATATACGGGCCAGAAAAATCATAAAAAGGTTTTTAAATGTAGAATTTCTATTAAAATTATACAGTCACAGCAGCGTTGCCAAAGCAGTGTTTAAATTCAGATTGCCTTAATTTTATTTAAATTGTAAAATTACTTTGGTTTGATGGCATATTAAATAAAGGCCAAAACAATGGAAGTTTGTCCTATAATACAATTGGCGCCAATCAAATTAACCGCTACCCTGATTTGTTCGCACCACAGAGTAGTAACAGAGCCTCAACTCGGCTTGAAAAGAGCACCCTCAGTGGATCACTTAAAAACTAAACCATCGCGTTGGCAATTTTTATCCTCGTAATTTCTGTTTAACTGTAACCTTATTCTGCTTGGCGCTTCTTGCTGAATGCTGATTTGATTATCTTTGCACATGTGCTTATGCTAATTGATCTTATATTTCCGCGCTTATATTGATTCGTAATTATTACTGTTATTATTCTTGAATTTTCAAGTTTAAATTATTATATCGTTATGTTACGAAGAGACACATGTATTGTTTGCAAGACGAATACGTCAAATTTATTTCATAATTCTTTCATAAATTTCAAAACAAGAAGCAGCAAGCCGTCGCTGTATTTTTTTTTCTTTTTCCCTTATCATTTGTCGCCAAGGAAGCGATGTTTCGCCAAATTAGCAACCTCTCTTATGTTATGATCTTAGTTTCAGAGTGGTCCGCTCGTGTCACTACTGTCTATGCATAATCCCATGTTAAACAAGTTGCCATTACAGTGCATGAAAGTTGATTCTCTGTTACAATTCCGTACTCTGTGGTTCGCACATCACACGGGTAACGTGTTTTTACCAATCATGATTTGCCCGTAACACAAACGGCCAAATGATTAGAAAATCTCAATTTATTATTCTCACCAGTAAATTTTTATTGTAAATTTTGCATTATTCAATCTGAGCATTTTTCTGAATCAATTAGGCAAAAATTTCCGTTTTGGAAAACCGGTGATAATGGATTAAAAATTCTGTAAAAGACGAAAAAATAGACATTATGTGAAAAAAGTTTCAAAAATATTAATCACTTAAGTGATTAAAAAAAGTTACCCGCCTGACAATACTGAGTTGACGGATTGTCAGTTAAACAAAAATTCGTGCCTACCGAATAAAATTCACTTGACAGATGCTGGTTCTGAACGAGTTAAATCCTATATAACAATTTTTAATGATGACTTCTTTAACCTATTCCGGCGCGGACAAATTGTGTTACTAAAATGAAAATCTATCGACTGCCACCGGTATTTAAAAACGACTTTTTTAAGAATTCCTTAATTTATGCTTTTATTGTAAAAGCAAGATCTTATTAAAATATTATTGGTCCCAATTACAAGTTTGGAATTAAAATTAGGTATGCCCAGACAGGACACACTGCGCCAGAAAGAGTTAATGAAGGTTTCCAGTAGTATTACATAGATTCCTACATCTCAATTACAGTAAAACCTTAATAATTCGGATTGAATGGGACCAGACCCAATCCGGATTATCCGGAGAACTAGAAAAAAATTAATTAAAATAAAACGTACTTACAGAAAACCACCTTTATGTCAAACTTGTTAAATATTTACAGACAGTAAAGATGTTTACTTTATTTAATTCTACCGAAAATATTTCGGAAAGAGTTATTTTTTTCAGAATATGAGGATGACACAAGTTAATGTTATGGAAATTAGACAATCGCTTTTCAAACTTAAAAAAAAAAAAAAAAAAAAAAAAAAAAAAAAAAAAAAAAAAAAAAAAGACCAAACCGATTCGGATTACCCGGAGACCGGGATTAGAGGGGACCAAATTAGCGGGGTTCTAGTGTATTGCGGAGTTTTCTCCAACTGAAACAGTTTTAAACCGAAAAATGTATACTAAGAAACGCGTCTATCTCCTTTTCGGTATTTTTCAGTTTTTATTTTAAAATTTATGATTAAGTAAAATTATCGATTTGAAACACATTTGTCTTGGAACAGACTCTGGAATAATTAAGACATGCTGGCATCAATGATAGTATAAAAATAATAATCACGAAATTTAAAAAGAAAACTAAATAATATGATAATTATAACAAATTTTTTTAGAAATTTAACTCTATAAATAAAAATTACTTTAAAATGTATCCCGTATCCCCTTAAAATTCGCAACTATTTCTTCACTGAGAGATGCATTCACCTCGTATTCTATTTTTTTAAAGGTCAAACTGCATTTCTTGTCATTACGTTCTTGAAAATTCTAAAAGATCACTTTACATGTGACCGAAATTATCCTAATTTAAATAATATCAAAGATGACAGATGACTTAACTGTGCTGTCATTTATCATCTAAAGAGCGGTTTGATATGCGACATTTAAGAGCATGGGGTTATCTTTTGCAAATGACGCTTTCATAGTAAGGTTTTCACAGAATTTTGTTTTTTGAGAATAATTCTTTTTTAAAATAGGGACTATTAATAAAATGTCATAATGAGATATGCATACCATTAATAACTTTCATAAAAAGCATAAAACTTTTGTGAATATAAAACTTAATTTATAAGATTGAGCTATTGTTTGAAATTATTTATATTCATTCTATTTGGTTAGAGAATCCTTACTATGTCTTCGTTTTTCTGCGATAGTATTTATTTTGTTCTACATTTTTCTGGGATAATACTTATTTTTTATACTTTTTCACTAAGAATACTTTTTTTTAATACTTTTTTCGATGAAAATACTTGTCTTTATACATTTTTTTTTGTATAATCAACAGATTTCGGTTTGAAAGTTGTTCAGCTAAATCAGCATCAAAATTTTTTCTTTTGTCTTGGAATTCAAAGCAGAGAAATAAAGGATTTTCGAATTTGAATAGTGTATATTTTAACGTTTTGAAGTGCATTTATGTTAATGTATAATCCAACAGAAGAAAGTTTTCATCCATTTTCTAAAATTTTTTTTACAGTTAAAATATTCTGAAGGAAGTTATTCTTAAAAATCGACAGCATGTATATACGAACATACGTACATGTATATATATATATATATATGTTTATATTTATATACAGGGTGTTTCAAAAATGACCGGTATATTTGAAAAATCAATAGAAATTAAACGGTAGCGATAGAAATACAACGTTTGTTGCAATATGCTTGGGACAACAGTAAATTTTGAGGCAGATAAACTTACGAAATTAGTTACAATTTTCAACAACAGATGGCGCTGCAGGTGATTTTATTGCTGTTATATTAATGCTTCTCATGTTGGATATGTGGAAAATATCGTGTTTTAGATTTTTCCAGACTGCAGCGCCATCTGTTGTTGAAAATTTTAACTAATTTCGTAACCTTGTCTGCCTGAAAATTTACTGTTGTCCCAAGCATATAACGGTGTATTTCTATCTCTACCCGTTTAGTTTTTATCGATTTTTCAAATATACTGGTCATTTTTGAAACACCCTGTATATATATAATGCTGTTGAAAAAAAAAAAAAAAAAACATACGTGAAATTTTATCATGTGATTTTGTTTACAAATAATATGGTTAACCATCATAAAAAAATTCAGAGTTTTAACTCAATAAATAAAAAAATATTTTAAAATGTGTCCCTGACCCCCCCTAAAAATTCGCAGCCGTTTCTTCCTGCGAGGAGCATTCACCTCGCATTTTAAAGGTCAAACTGCATTTCTTGTCCTTACGTTCTTAAAAATTCTAAAAGACCTCTTTCATGTGACCGAAATTATCCTAATTTGAATAATATCAAAGATGAAAGATGACTGAATTATGCTGTCATTTGTCATCTAAAGAGAAGTTTGATATGCGACTTTTAAGAGAATGGGGTTATCTTTTGCAAATGACGCTTTCATAGTAAGGTTTCACAGACTTTTGTTTATTGAAAATAATTCATGTTTAAAATAGGGACTATTAATAAAATGTCAAAATGAGGTATGTTTTATCATTAATTATTTTACTGAAAAGCATAAGTTTTTTTTAAAATCTAAAAACTTAATCTATAAGCATAGTATGTTGTTTGTAAATATTTATTTTTATTCTATTTTGCCAGAGAATACTTACTTAATCTTCGTTTTTTTCTGATAATATTTTTACTTTCTCCTATCTTTACAAGAAAGTATTGGATTAATGAAAATTTTCGATTCCGGTTTTCGACGGATTTATACGTTTTAGAAGGTCCTGAACACATTTTGACTATTTTTAGAAAATGGCTGTCTGTGAGTCTGTCAGGCTGTCTGTCTGTCAGTATGTGACAAAAAATTTGTGGGCGCTCTATCTCAAGAACTAATGTTCGAAATTTCATAAAATTTTATATTCAGTTAGTCCTTGATATGAATTAGTTCCTATTGGTTTTTGGTGTAAATTGGCCTGCAGGTGGTGCTGCTATACTACGTTTTTCATGAATTTAATGATTGCTATATCTCAAGAACTAATGCACAGAATTTCATCGAACTTCAGATTCCGCAATACCTTGAGATACATTGCCACTGATAAGGTTTTGGTGTGAACTGCCCAATAGGTGGCGCTGCTATGCTACATTTTGCACGATTTTTTAAATATAAAAATGTACGTATGTGATAGAAGAAAGTTTTGGAATTTGCACATCCAACTAGTTTTTTCTGTGATAATACTTATTTTTTATACTTTTCCAATGAGAATACTTTAGCTATTGTTTGGGAACTAGCTTTTAAGCAATAATGCTTGTCATGAAAAAAAATTCTTGTAAATATGCGTTTTTTTTTTCAATTCTTTTATGATGTTTTTTTTTTCACCATTTCTTTTATTTAAATTGTTATAATTCAAGAACCGTTGGAGATAAATGTTTTAAACTTGGAAAATTTTTGTTTACAGTTAAAATGATCTAAAGGAAATTATTTATCCAAATCGACACTATGTATATACAAACATACATACATGCATATATGGGTGATTTTCCGATAAGAGGGTAATTTCTGTCCCTTAGGATTACGTGTTGTTTTTTGTCATTCATATAGTTGTTTTTTAGCATAAAATGTATTTTGTAATGTATTTCTACAATTTCAAAAAGTATTTTCGAGAAAATAACTGTAAAGTTTACATGTACTGATGTACTCATGTACTGATCTTCTGGAACAATTTTAAGTGTAATGACAGACTATTTTTGACAATTTTACCACCAAAAATAAAAATCTATACTCCAAAGTACATAATAAAGTATTTTTATTGTAAATTAAAAATAGTTTTACATTTGTTCTGAGTCAAAGAAACGCTGTGCCCTAGTTTTAATGTCACTACTGTCCCTTTGTATGAAACATTGAAAATGACCACCAGGTCGCCAGATAAAATTTGGTGAACAGGTGCATTTAGTAGAAGGAGCCATCTTAATTGCCCAGAAAAACACATGACACAATGCTAAGGACTTCAACAATAGTTACAAGCTACAAAATGGATAGAAAGATAAGAATATGTTTATTATTTGTCACTACTTTACTTAAACTGTCCTTGTTATTGTTTTTATTTATTTATTACTTTGTCATGATATAACATACTTTTGCATAGTACAAAATATCATATTGCAGTCTTACTAAGCCTAACTTACTATGTACACAGAAGCAATTTTCTTAATTTTGTCACTACTGTCCCTGTCACTTCTGTTACCTTTCAAATTATTTATTTGAGGATTCAATCTCCGAAGCAGATATTAATGCCATATAGGACTTGAAGACAAGGGATACAATGATACCATCTATTCCAAATCTATTAATCTAAATTTTACTAAAATCCTGGTTTATAAAGTAAACAACTATCTTGGGGACGGTAGTGACATTGATTACCAAATTATTGGGTCGTTCGAAAAGTCCTTTCCGTTTGAAAAAATCAATTCGCACCGGAAAATTTTGTTCATTAATATCTAAGTATTAGATATCGGAAACAATATCTAATAATTAAATAACAGATTTTTCCGGTGCGAATTGAATTTCCCAAACAGAAAGGACTTTCTGAACAATCCAATAATTTATAAAATAATTTTTACAAAAATATATAAAGCTTAAAGTTTATGCCGGAGTGTTATTTATAACTCAGTAGTATATGTTGTATCTAATTATTAAAAAATATTGCTTAAAATTTGATTTTTATTTTTCACCAAATCAATGTGTGAAATTACCCACTTATTGGAGAATCACCCATATACAATACACCCATACGCTGTTGAAAATAAAAGCTTACGTAAAGTTTTATCATGTGATTTTGTTTAAAAATAATGTGGCTAACCATAAAAAGTATTAAAAGTTTGGCTCAGTGAATAAAAATTAATTTAAAATGTGTTCCTGGCTCTCTTTAAATTTGAAACAATTTCTTCACTAAGAGGAGCATTCACCTCCCATTTTGTCTTTTTACTCCTATCATGAGGGGAGCATTTTATGAAATTTTTAATGGATTATCACCGGTTTTTTAAAACAGAAATTTATGATTTTTTAAATCGAGAAAATGTTCCGATTAATTAATTCAAATTTTGCACTAAGATTGTACCCGTGGGAATGAACAAGAATTCTTAATAGCCTTTTTGGCGCACGAAAGCCTGTCCAGTGTTGCCAGATAGGCTACTTTTTAAAAATTCATTGGCACCACTTTTTACAAATGATAAAATATGCCTTATTCATTGACATGATAATTAAAACGAAAACAAAACCGTTTCGAAAAAGTGGTGCCAATCAACAAATCCGAGTTAAAAAAAAAAGTAGCCCATTGGCAACACTGCGCGTGTCACTCGTCTCCAAGGGATTAAAGGTCAAACTGCATTTCTTGTCATTACGTTCTGGGAAATTCTAAAACATCTCTTTACATGTGACCGAAATTATTCTAATTTGAATAATATCGAAAATGAAAAATGACTTAACTGTGTTGTCATTTATCATCTAAAGACAGCTTGATATGTGACATTTAAGAGAATGGGGTTATCTGTTGCAAATGACTCTTTCATAATAAAGTTTCACACTTTTTTTTTTTTTTTTTTATTGAGAATGATTCGGGTATAAAATAGGGACTATTAACCCCTTAATGGTCGCATTAAATTACGGTTTAAAAATTCAAATTCATTATTGCCACCACATTTTTGAAAGAAACATTCATCTTACTTAATAACAAGTAAAATGATACCAGAATAAATCAATTACACTATTTTATAAAACTGGTTGGAATCAAACGATCCTGAATAAAAGCCGTGAAGCTTACAGCCCGTGAGAGTCTCGGGCGCGTCGATTATGTGGTTAACAAAACGTCAAAATGAGATATTTTTTATCATTAATTACTTACATGAAAAGTATAAATTTTTTGTGAATCTAAAAACTTGAACTATTACATTGAGCTATTGTTTGAAAATACAGTGGAGCATCGTTTATACGACGCCGAAGGGACTACCGAAAAACGTCGTATAAACGATGACGACGTATAATCGATTTTCTCTTCCAAAACTAGAATTAATTTTGTCTTTAAGTAATTTTAATGTTTAACTTCATGATTTGCATGAATTTGTAAATTAAACAAACCAAAATAAACAAATAACCAAAAAAAACCGGGGGGGGGGTATTAGTAAGCAATTTACATATGCGTACTTTTTTTTTATGTTTCACCGAAAGGTTCCTCATTTGCAGTACATCATTTTCTTTCCATTTAAAGTCAAACATCATAAGCCCTGAGTGGCCAACTAAAGGTCAAAAATAGTGATAACAGTTAGAATGATACTCTATTTGCAACTTAAAACAGGTCGGGAAAGCTGGCCATCCTCGAAAAAAGAATGACCCCTCCCAGTGTAATCTGACGTAAACTGATTTTTCAGACTAATTGAATACCAGCCCACATTTTTATATTGTGGAGTGCATTTAAACGCGCTCTTTGGTGTCATTCATAGCTGCTAACTTCCGCTCGTTCGTAAAATATACAAGAAAAATAAGCAAAAATAAACCTATACAAAATCGAAAAATCGACGTATAAACGATTTTGGGCGTCGTATAAAAGATATATTTTTACATTAAAATGAATAGAAATGAATCGGGACCACATTAAAACGTCGTATAAGTGATCGTCGTATAAACGATGCTTTACTGCGTTTGTTTTTATTCTATTTTGCCACAGAATAGTTAATTTGTCTTCGTTTTTCAGTGACAATATTTGTTTTTTTGTACGTTTTTCTGTGATAATATTTATTTTTTATAAGATGAAAAAGGAAAGATTTAACAATGTTGTCATTTATCATCTAAACAGTAGTTTGATATGCGTCATTTGACCTCTTTAGGGGCAAGCAATAATGTCTCTGCAATATATAATTATCATGGGGAAAACAGACGAATCTTCTTGTAAATTAAGAAAATGCAATATTTCATCATTTTGTCGCCAAAGTTAAAAATATAAAATTTCGTTAAAAAATTCTGGTGAAAATCTCGTTAAAATTAGGAGGGACAAATTTTATCCCACTGCCCCTCAAGATGTTAACACTAGATCGCCGGGCAGGTGTCAATTTGACACCAACCAACAGACAATTTCGAACCAGATTTTACACAAAATGTATTTCGGTGGCTAAATTAAATTAAATAATTAACTTAAATAATTCAAAATACATTTTCCGCTATTAATAATTTTTTTTTACAAATCTTAGGTGAAATTTCCTGTTCTAGTGTTAAGAGTGTGGGGTTATCATGTACGCTAATGGCGCCTGGTGCATGTAAAATCCGTCGTGGGTGCAAAGTCCTCCAAGTTACCTGTGAATTATACCTCTGGAGGTGCCTTGCCAGGTGAAGGTCTCGTCATCTGATCAAGGCTCTAAATTACGAGACCATCTTGCGAAGCCATTTGCAGTTCAAACAACAGGATGTACCATTAATTAACAGGCGGAACAAAGTATGCTTAACAACAAGCAAGTACTGCAGAAATGGTGGCATGCGAAGCAAAGAAATCAGGTTTATTGCCGCTACGCGGCAATTAGACCAGATATCTGACCCGTTAATCTGAGATAACTCGGCAGGTAGGGGCCTGGTCATCGGTTAGAAAGAAAGAAAGAGAGTGGGGTCATCTTTTGCAAAGGCATTTTCAGAGTAAGGTTTAACAAATTTTTGTTTATCGAGAATAATTCCGATATAAAATAGGGACTATTAATAAAATGGCAAAATGAGATATGTATTATCATTAATTACTTACATGTAAAACATAAAATTTGTGTAAACCTATAATCTTCATCTGAAAGATTGAGCTGTTGTTTGACAATATTTCTTTTTACTCTATTTTGCCAGAGAATACTTACTTTGTTTTCCTTTTTCTGTGATAATACATATTTCTTTCCCCGCTTTTCTGTGGTAATACTTATTTTTTATGCTTTTTTTCAAAGAAAATACTTGTCTTTTTTTTTTTTAATTTCTCGGATGAAAATATTGATTTTCATATGTTTGAATGTTGTTCAGCTAGAACTGCATCAAAAAATTTTCTTTTGTCTTTGAATTCAAATGCAGCAAAATAAAATATTTTCGAATTTGAATAGTGGATATTTTAACGTTTTAAAGTGCATTTATGTTAATGTATATTGCAATAGAAGAAAGTTTTCATCCATTTTCTAAAATTTTCTTTACAGTTACAATATTCCGAAGGAAGCTGTTTATGCAAATCGACAATATGTATATACGAACATCATACATGTATATATGTATAATGCTTTTGAAAAAAAAAAAAAAAAAAAAAAAAAAATAGATCAGAAGCTCCTATAGTAAAAATTAAAGAATTTCCTTTTTAAACGTGGTATTCTATAACTTTTTACATTAATTGTTATAGTAATATATATATGCATTTATATATGTATCTAAAATGCTTTTCTGTAACCATATAATATCTAAAAGGCTAATGTTTGATATGCCATTTACCAAGAGCACTCAATTGTAGTATTAGCAGTCATATTTGACACACAATAGTACGTCAAAAAATGAATTCCTTCGAATATCTTGTATTCAAATCAAACATAGGCAACATACTTTTTAAAATAAATTTAATTGTGTTTCACGTCATATCAAACAATTCCACTAATACTTCGATTTAAACTTCGCACAGACGTAAGATGCCGCCATAATAAAACAAAAAGATGATATTACAACAGTAGAACTCCACCTATTAAAGATTTTTAATCTACTAGATGGTAAGATTATGTTTAATAGTAAAAAAAAAAAAAAAAAAAAAAAAAAAAAAAAAAAAAAAAAAAAGTAGAATTCTGTTTCTCAAGTCAAAGTAATCGCGTTATATCTCAAAGTGCGCACGAATACAATATTTTACAGCAACGTATAGCGTCGCAGATTATCTTTTTATAAAGCAGGAATTCGATCAATACGAAATTTAATAGGCGAAAAAAGAAAATAATTCTACCAGTCGATTGGATGGATACGTGACGCAATCAGGCTCTAGAATCGCTCGTAGGGAACTATAGTTAATCGAAAGATTTTTTAAAAGATAAATGAAATATATTAGAAACAATGAAAAAAAAATGTAATGGGTCTTTAGAGAAAGTGTTAACCCCTTCGCGACAGGTGTCTTTTACGAAATTTTAAATTGTTTGTCACCGGTTTTAAAAAACAGAAATTTGTTGGTTATTAAATCGAGAAAATGCTCCGATTGGATAAGACAAATTTTACAGTATAATTTTACTGGTATGAATAAACAAGGATTCTTAAGCCTATTTGCGGCACGTATACGTGTCGCTCCTCCCCAAGGGGTTAATTCTATCAGATTAACGCTGGAACTACCGAAAATTTGATTCAAGTTTTATAAAAATATTTCACACCAGAATTTTGATTCTAAACAGTGTAACTTTATTAATTAACGTTTTTCTTATTTCTTTCTTTTAAACTTATTTCATAATCAAATTTCTGGTTTAGACGGAGACATTTGATTTTTATTTTTACCCCATGCATTCAGAACTTATAGACGCTCCTTTTCACTTTTAACAAGACTTCGATACTGAACAACATTTATGGGTTAAGTTTTGTTTATTTGACCTAATCCACATCAAACTGGAAAGTTAGCAGTTCAATAGTATAATAAAACATTAGTACACATAGTCGTTTCGTGTACATATATGCTTATCGATTTCACTATAAATTCTGTTATAGACAAATATGTATATATATATTATCATGATTTATCATATTCTTCTTTATAAGATAAAAAAGCCACGCCCTTTATAATATCCAATATCTCGTCTCTTAGAAATTAAGACACTTCACTAAATTATCTGCAGTTTTCTCCGCCTTTCCTCTGTTGAGATATCGAAAATCAAACATATCATGAATGCCTGCCTTCGTTTTCTTCAAATCTAAATACGATCTCTATTTTGTGGAACACAAATTATCAACATCGATTACACTTCTTATGAAAGATGACTTAACTTTATTATGTAAAGCGCTGTTTATTTATGTCATTTAATGAATTAATTTCACTCTGCTATCTTTTATTAATGATTCTTGCATAATAAGATTTCTGTGGAAATCTGTTTATTTGATAACGGGTCATGCATAAAAGAGAATCATTAAATGATGTGACTATTTTACATGACCCGTTTGTAGATCATAAATTTTACCATATTCAAGATTAATGATATTTGTTTTCATTTAACCAGAGTTTAAATGGAAGAAATTGAAATCTTTTGTTTTGTTTCACTATTTTGCTGTTTTTTTTATGTTGTGTTTTTTAAAGCTGAACTTTTGCACATAGATTTAATCTTTTCAGAGGCAAGGCATTTCAACTCCATAATTTAAGGACAAATTTATATAAAAATACTAAAACTACTTTTTTTTTTTTTTTTTTTTTTTTTTTTTTTTTTTTTTTAGTATTTTATGAGATCGAAATTGTACTAAAAAATTAGTGGTGCCGTTTAACATTTCGGGCAATAATATTAACAGTTTGCAGACAGCAAACGGCGCCCCTGAAGGGGTTAACCGTTAACCACTTTAGAGATTCATCTTTTTTACAAACAATTAACTGATAAATATGGGATGAACACCCTTTTTTAATCTAAAATAATCATAACTTTTACTGTAAACGATTCTGCCATTAAATAATACGACACTGTCATTAAAAAAATTAGTTGTATCAAAAAGATGAATGATGACTTACCTTTATTATGTAAAATGCTATTTATTTATGTCATTTAAATAATTAATTTCACTCGGTCCGGGGAGCAGAATCGGTGCAACGCTGCGACGCATGTCGCAGACTCTTGGGAAGGTCTGCAGTCTATTTTTCAACTGTTAAAAATTTGGAAAAAATTAAAAAAAATTCGGATACATTTTATATGTATCACGAATTTTGACAAATAGTCTTCGAAAAAAAAAAATCATTTTCATAACAGATCGCGGAAAAAACACGAAATTCGTTCAAAAATCACGAAAAAACGGCAAATTTCGTAAAAATTTCGCGAAAAAAAGCAAATTTCTTCAACAGATCGTGAAAAAAACGGCAAATTTCTTCAAAACATCGCAAAAAACGCAAATTTCTTCAAAAGATCACGAAAAAACTGCAGTTTTCGTCTAAAAATCATGAAAAAACGGCAAATTTTCTGAATAAATTGCGAAAAAAATGGTAAATTTTTCAAAAAATTACGAAAATACGGCAAATATCTTCAAAAAGATCGCAAAAACAGCAGATTTCTTCATAAAAATCGCACAAAAAGGAAATTTTCTTCAAAAGATCACGAAAAAAGGCACTTTTCGTCAAAAAATCACGAAAAAACGGCAAATTTCTTAAAAAAAAATCGCGAGAAAACGGCAGTTTTCTAAAAAAAGTCACGAAACAACGGCGAATTATTTAAAAAAAATCCGGTAAAAACGGCAAATTTCATTAAAAAAAATCACTAAAGAAACGGATTTCTTCAAAAGATCGTGAAAAAACGTCAAATTTCTTCAGAAAATGACGAATAAGTGACAAATTTCTTTAAAAGATCGCGAAAAAACGGCGAACTTAGTCAAAAGATTGCGAAAAAAGTCACTTTTCGTCAAAAAAATCACAAAAAACTGCAAATTTCATTCAAAAAAAACTCACGAAAAAATGAAACATTTCTTCAAAAGATCGCGAAAAAGCGGCAAATTTCTTCAAAATATCGCGAAAAAACGGCAGCTATCGTTAAAAAATCATGAAAAAACTGCAAATTTCTTCAGAAAATTACGAAAAAGTGACAAATTTCTTTAAAAGATCGCGAAAAAACGGCAAACTTATTCAAAAGATCGCGAAAAAAATCACTTTTCGTCAAAAAAATCACAAAAAACGGCAAATTTCTTCAAAAGATCGCGAGAAAGCGGCAATTTTCATAAAAAGATCAGGAAACAGCGGCGAATTTCTTCAAAAAATTCGGAAAAAACGGCAAATTTCATTTACAAAAATCACGAAAAAAACGAAATATTTTTTCAAAAGATCGCAAAAACACGGAAAATTTCTTCAAAATATCGCGAAAAAAAGGAAGCTATTGTTAAAAAATCACGAAAAAACTGAAAATTTCTTCAGAAAATCACGAAAAAGTGACAAATTTCTTTAAAAAATCGCGAAAAAAACGGCAAATATCTTCAAGAGATCGCGACAAAACGGCAGTTTTCGTCAAAAAATCGCGAAAAAACGGCAAACTTATTCAAAAAATGTAAATTTCGTCAAAAATCGAGAAAAATGATCTCTTGTAAAAAGATCGTGAAAAACCCGCGAATTTTGTCAAAGGAGAGCCCCCCCCCCCACATTGGAACAATGTAGGAGGTGTTAAAAATTCCCAGAACAAAGGTAACTTACTTTTTTTTTAAAGTATACTTTTCTTTTATGTCTATCACAAATACTTGGGAGGTTTGAGTGCTTATAATGTAATGTGAGTGATTGGTCTGCAGACTGTTTTTTAACTTTTTACTTGTGTTGCAGACTGCAGAAAAAAAAATCTGTTGCTGGACACTCGGTTATCTTTTATTAATCATACTTGAATAATAAGATTTCTGTGGAGATCTGTTTATTTGATAATGGGTCATGCATGAGAGAGACATCTTATTATGTGCATATTATGCACGACACGTTTGTAGATCATAAATTGTATCATATTCAAGATTAATGATTTTTGTTTTAATTTAGTCAAAGCACAAAAGGAAGAAATTGAAATATTTTGTTTTATTTCACGCCAGCAACAGATTTTTTTTTCTGCAGTCTGCAACACAAGTAAAAAGTTAAAAAACAGTCTGCAGACCAATCCCTCACATTACATTATTTGCACTCAAACCTCCCAAGTATTTGTGATAGACATAAAAGAAAAGTATACTTAAAAAAAAAAAAAAAGTAAATTACCTTTGTTCTCAGAATTTTTAACACCTCCTACATCGTACCAAAGTGGAGGGGGGGGGGGGCTCTCCTTTGACAAAATTCGCGGGATTTTCACGATCTTTTGACGAGAGGCCATTTTTCGCAATTTTTGAAGGAATTTGCATTTTTCGCGATTTTTTGATTAAGTTTGCCATTTTTCACGATCTTTTAAAGAAATTTGTCACTTTTTCGTGATTTTCTGAAGAAATTTGCAGTTTTTTCGTGATTTTTTAACGATAGCTGCCGTTTTTCCGCGATATTTTGAAGAAGTTTGCCGTTTTTCCAGGATTTTTTAAAGAAATTTGCCGTTGTTTCTTTATCTTTTTACGATAACTGCCGTTTTATCCCGATCTTTTGAAGAAATTTGCCATTTTTCGTGATTTTTTTGACGAAAAATGACTTTTTTTGGCAATCTTTTGAATAAGTTTGCCGTTTTTTAGCGATCTTTTGACGAAAACTGCTGTTTTTTTGCGATCTTTAAAGAAATTTCTCACCTTTTTCGTGATTTTCTGAAGAAATTTGCCGTTTTTTCGCGATCTTTTGAAGAAATTTTTCGTTTTTTCGTATTTTTTTAATGAAATTCGCCGTTTTTTCCAGATTTTTTGAATAAATTTGCCGTTGTTTTCTGATCTTATTGACGAAAAGTGACTTTTTTTCGCGATCTTTCGACGACAACTGCCGTTTTGTCGCGACCTCTTGAAGAAATTTGCCTTTTTTCACGAACTTTGAAAGAAATTTGTCACTTTTTCGGGATTTTTTGAAAAAATTCGCCGCTGTTTCGTGACTTTTTTCGAAAACTGCCGTTTTGTAGCGATTTTTTGCAGAAATTTGCCATTTATTCTTGATTTTTTGACGAAAAGTACCTTTTTTTCGTGATCTTTTGAAGAAAATTTCCTTTTGGTGCGATTTTTATGAAGAAATTTGCCGTTTTTGCGATTTTTTTGAAGAAATTTTCCTTTTTTGCGATTTTTTAAAAGAAATTTGCCGTATTTGCTATCTTTATGAAGAAATTTACCGTTTTTTCGTAATTTTTTGACAAAATTTACTATTTTTTTCGCAATTTATTGAGAAAATTTGCTGTTTTTTCGTGAATTTTTGACGAAAACTGCCGTTTTTTCGTGATATTTTGAAGAAAATTGCCTTTTTTGCGATGTTTTGAAGATACTTGTCGTTTTTTTCGCAATCTGTTGAAGAAATTTGCTGTTTTTTCGTGATATTTTTACAAAATTTGCCGTTTTTTCGCGACTTTTGGACGAATTACTTATTTTTTCCGCGGTCTGCGACGAAATTGATTTTTTTCGAAGACTATTTGTCGAAATTCGCGATACATATAAAATGTATCCGAATTTTTGGAATTAAGACCGAAATTCTTTAATTTTTGCTAAATTTTTAACAGTTGAAAAATAGTCTGCAGACCTTCCCAAGAGTCTGCGACGTGCTTCGCAGCGTTGCACCGATTCTGCTCCCGGTTATTTCACTATATTTTTGTTTTGTCTATGTTGTGTTTTTTTAGCACAACTTTTGCACATCGATTTAACCCTTTCAGGGGCAAGTCATTTCTGCTCCAAAAGCATTCAAATAATCAATTTATACCGTAATTTACGGACAAATTTATTTGAAAAAACTCAAAATCTATCTTTTAAAAGTATATTATGAGATTGAAATTGTACTAAAAAAATTCTGGTGTCGATTGATAATTTGGGCAATAAAATTAACTGTTTGGAGACTGCAAATTGTGTCTCTGAAGCGGCCCTGAAGGGAACTATTTTTTAATAAAAAATAATCATAACTTTTAGCCCAAGCATTTCTCCCATTAAATAATACGACGCTGTCATTAAAAGAATTAGTTTCACTCGGTTATCTTTCATTAATGATACTTGCATAATAAGATTTCAGTGGGAATCTGTTTATTTGATAACGAGTCATGCATAAAAGAGACTTCATTAAATGATATGCCTATTATGCATGACCTGTTTATAGATCATAAATTTTATCATATTCAAGAATAATGATATTTGTTATGAACTAGTAGCAGCACAAAACATAGAAATCGAAGTCTTTTGTTAAGAGAATAAAATCTTATAGGTATCCTACTTCGAGGAACACTTCATAGATGCATATAAATACGAATATGTTTACATGATGTATCATCTTTAAATTTCATTTGAAACGATTTTTCCCCATAGGTCGTAATGTAATGGAAAATTTTTGATTGTCTCTAACTAATCATGGTAGAAACTTCATTTTCAGTAGCGTTCGTGCTAGGGTAAACGTCAATTGTAGAAAAATTTCACAGCAATCTGAATACATTTAAGAGAGTTAGAGCGCGGACAGACAACCAGACGGGCAGACTGACAGACAAATCGAAATTTTAAACATTTTTGAACTTTGTTTTAAAGTGTTTAAAAGCCACACACTTTATAATATCCAATATCTCGCCTTTTAAAAATTAAGCTACTTCACTGATTTATCTATAGATTTCCTCACCTTTTCCCTGTTGAGATATCGAAAATCAAACATATCACGAATGCCTGCCTTCGTTTTCTACAAATCTGCGTAAGATCGCCTTTTTCATAGATAAAAATAGAAATTATCACCATCGATTGCTATTCTTCATGAAAGATGACTTCACTTTATTATGTAAAGCGCTGTTTATTTATGTAATTTAATGAATTAATTTCGCCCAGTTTTCTTTTATTAATGATACTTGCATAAGATTTCTGTGGAAATCCGTTTATTTGATAACGGACCATGCATAAAAGAGAAATCGTTAAATGAGATGGATATTATGCATGATCTGTTTATCACTCGAAAAGTTTATCACATTCAAGATTAATGATATTTGTTATAATTTAGCCATAGCTTAACCCCAACTTATGAGCCAGAGCTTATGCCCAACTTATTTTCGTCATTAAAAATAAAATTTTGGGCTTCCCACCACTTTTAAAAGACAAATAACTTTTACCTTAAATTATTGAGGAACTTGTCTGGTGAAAAATAGTGCTTATTTATCTTTCTATTTCCTGGTGGGAAAAGTGTTTTATTGCCTTTTTTATAATCGTCCCTAAAAAGGGACGCTAGGCACTAATGAGTTAACCCTTTCCGCACGGGCAAAATCTGTTTGTAAAGTGAGGAATTATCGACTGACACCGGAATTCACGAAGAAATTTTTTAAATATTTTGAAGTCATTAATTTAAGCTTCTATTGTAAATCCAAAATTTTAATAAAATATTATTGGTGCCGTTTGCAAGTTTGGAATTAAAATTAGGTATCCCAGACCGGACACAGAGTGCCGGAAAGGGTTAAAAGAAAGAAATTGAAATATTTTGTTTTATTCCACTATTTTGCAGTTTTTTTATGTTGTCTTTTTCAAAGCCCAACTTCTGCATATAGACCTAACTCTTTCACGGGCAAGGCATTTCTACTCCAAAAATATTCAAATAATCAGTCCACGCCGTAATTTATGGGCAAATTTATTTGAAAATATTCAAAAGCTACTTTTTTTTAAAAGTATTTTATCAGATTGAAATTGTACTAAACAATTACTGGTGCCGTTTGATAATTTGGTAAATAAAATTAACTGTTTGGAGACTGCAAACAGTGTCCCTGAAGGAGTTAACCACTTTACAGATTCTTTTTTTTACTTACAATTAACTGAAAATATGGGATAAACACATTTTTTTAAATTTAAAATAATCCTAACTTTTAGCCTAAACATTTCTCCCATTAAATAATACGACACTGTCATTAAAAATTCAGTGTTATCAAAAAGATTAAAGATGACTTAACTGTATTATGTAAAGCGCTGTTTATTTATATCATTTAATGAATTAATTTCGCTCTGTTATCTTTTATTAACGATACTTGCATAAGATTTCTGTGGAAATCCGTTTATTTGATAACGGGTCATGCATAAAAGAGAAATCATTAAATGATATGGATATTATGCATGATCTGTTTATCAGTTGTAAATTTTATCATATTGAGGATTAATGATATTTGTTATGAACTAGTAAGGGCAAAAAACATAGAGATCGAAGTCTTTTGTTTTATTTCGTTATATCACTTTTTTGTTTACTTTGTGTTTCCTTATAGCACTGCTTTTGGAAATACTGTGAATATTAATAATGAAAATTTAATTAGTAATAGATACTCCCTTTGTCCCAAATTAGTTGCTACATTTAAGACAAAAATTTCGTCCCAAATTAGTTCGCTACATTTCAAATAGGCCGAGTCTTATGCAACTTCCGAAGTAGATTAGTATATCAACAGCAATAAAATTGTACTACAATGGTATGCTAGCTGTTTGAGGATGTGAGGACTCAAACGTAAAGTAATAATATTGTAAAAAGTATAAGGGTAACTTTGAAAGTATACAAAAGAAGAAAAAATAACAAGGAGCATAACTCCTTATTGCAATTTTTAATGGTACAATGGCACTATAAATGCTGAAGCGATTAAATTTAATGTCTTCGTAGGGTGAAATCAGACAAAGACGTCAAAAATAAATAATGTTTAAATTTATCCGTTTAGTGGTGGAAGAATCTTTGGAAAATGGGGCGTGGCTTATCAGCGTATGAGTCCTGAATTTTTTAAACTGACATGGTACAGATTTAAATTGAGACGGTTGGTAAGAAAATGTTGTTGATTGCTAGCATAACACCCTGAAATATTTGAAAAATGTTCAAACAAAATCATAAAATGATTAGTATCAATAATCAGCACAAAAAAGGTTTAAAAGTAGCAATTAATTTGGGACAGAGGTAGTAGTTAAATGCAAAAAGTAATTACTGTATTTGAGCTATGATTTTTAATATTTTGCTTTTTTTTATGCACGATCATATTATGAATGTATTGCAATATCACAATTCTCAAACTTACAAACATGAGATTAATAAAAGAAAATAAATCTTATACTTATTCTATTTATTATTGTTTTTAATGGTTCAATGTTATATGTTCAACATGTTATAAACATAAGCTTCGAAATTTTATTCAACTTTCATAAAAAAAAAACATTTGCCACCAGATTTTCTTATTGAAAACTATCAAACTTATTTATTTAACTTAGTTTGCTGCCATTTATATTTGCTTAATCTAAGCAGAAAGGGCATATCCGGATAAGCATTGAAAGCATGCTTTTCCATCAAATTTCTTGATTCTTTTCAACTGATGTGTCTGCTTTTCTGACAATGTATTTCCCTTATTATAACCTTATAAATATTAATATTATATGAGAAAAATGTTTTTTTCGATTTTTTAAAAACCTCATTTTTTTCAAAAACTACTGTACAGAATTACCTGTGAGTTATTGATTTTGTATCGACATTAAAGATGCATAACTGGGAATTTTTGTATAATTTTCGGGTTATAAAAAGTGTGTGAAAAAGCGATACAAAATTTTGAAAAATAAAAATCATTTCTTATAGTTGTCGGAAAATTACCATTTTCGAGTAAAAAATTCCTCATATGTGCCTGCATATTATTTATAAATTCCAAAATTTTGCGTTGGGTACTACATATATATATTTACAAAAAAAAATAAGTATAAAAATTATTTAAATTCATTTAACGGTGTTATTTGGGGCGGAGCATTTCATCTTCGACACCTGAAGAATAATTTGGAATATACATTTTCAGAATTGCTGTATTTTAAATTTTAATGAACACATGGAAGTCATTCTCAACGCTGATGATACCATTTCGATTACAAAATTTCTTGTTGGTGTTGCATATAACAACAGAGAACAACCTTTTTGTCATAGAAATAAACTACATTCTTCGATATCGAAATGTAACAACAGTGATCGCAGTCAATTTAAATGAAAATGTTTTTCCCCACTTTTTATGAAGAGAAATTATAATCATTAAAATAGACGTTTAATACACAATAAATAAAAACATGCTACAGACCTATACGTTTCACGAGCACCGGGGCTCGCTTTCTCAGTGTACAAAAGGTAAAAATGTTTAAAATCAGACCCCTCCCCCCAACTGACAGCGAGTCAGAAACCCAAATGATCACAAACATAGTACCAAATACCAACAAGCCTCAGCAACCAATAGGATCAAACCGGAAATGAGGAGTTATGACATAATAAATCTGATAATGAAATAAGATACTGACATTTAAGTATTACATTTTAGTTCTTTTTAGGAAAATAAATAATACATTATGCTGGATTAAAGAAAAAAAAAGAAAAGGAACTTTAGCCGATAATTAAATATTAGTAGATTTAGGAAAGTAATAATGAAAGTATGTTCTTATAAAAATTTAGAACGAAATCGAAACGAGAGGATGGCGAAATTTTTTATTACTACATGTATTTGTTCCCAAATACCGGAGTCATTCATTTATTTCAACATCTTGGTAATGAAAACGCTTTGTTCGTTAAAGGGTTAAATGATATCCTATTATGCATGAACCATTTATAGATCACAAATTTTATCCTATTTAAGGTTAATAGTGTTTGTTATGAACTAGCAAGAGTGCGAAAGATAGAATTTGAAATACTTTGTTTTATTTCGTTATTTCCCTACTTTGTGTCTTTCTTATAGCATAGCTTTTGGAAATATAAATACTAGAAATAATGATTAGTTAATAAATTAATAGCAAAATGCCTATATACTAAATTCAATTTTGTATTTCAGCTATGTTTTTTTTAATTATTAACATTTATTAACTTTTTAATCGCCACTTCCTGCATATCTATCCCTTCAACTTTAGCTACATTTAATGTTTATAGACATATAAATTATAATCATTATTTAAGATATCATTACTACTAAAATAAAATACCACGCCTTCCTCCTAATATCCAATATCTAGTACTTCAGAAATTAGGATATTTCACTGATTTATCTGCAGATTTCTCCGCCTTTTCCTTGTTCAGTTATCGAAAATCAAACGTTCTCCCATCATGAAAGCTGTCACCGTTTTCTACAAATCTGTATAAGATATCTTTTCGTGGAGAAGAAATTATCATCATCGATTGCTATTAATCTTCATGAAAGACGACTTAACTGTATTATCTAAAGCGCTGTTTATTTATGTCACTTAATGAGTTAATTTCACTTGCTTGTCTTTTATTAATGATACTTGCATAATGAGAATCCTGCAGAATTCTATTTATTTGATAATGAGTCATGCATAAAAAAGAATCATTAGATGATATGCCTATTATATATGACCCGTTTAAAGATCATACATTTTATCCTATTTATGATTAATGGTATTTGTTATGAACTAGCAAGAGTACAAGAGATAGAAGTGGAAATCTTGTGTATTATAATTCGTTAGATCGTTTTTTTTTCTTAAATTGTGGTTTCTTAAAGCACAACTTTTGCAAATACAGTTACTAATAAAACGATTAGTTAATTAATAAATAGCAAAATTCGTATATGTTAATTTCATTACTCTATTTCATCTATGTTATTTAATTATTAATTTTTTTAAAAATAACATCATTATTTTTGAAAAATAAATTTCGTTACATATTTCGCATTTCGCTTGCAAATGTTTTAAAAGAATGCGTAAAAGATTTTTGTTTTAATTAAATAGTGCGAGATAGCATTAAAAAAATATTCGCTTCTAATAGAAACTTTGCGATAACATCACGTAATAAAAAGGAAGATTGATAATACGGTAATCTATAATAATAAAAGTATAATAAAACATTATATACCTCGCCATTTCTTGTATATCTATCTAAGATGCTTTCGCTATAATTAATGTTTATCGGCAAATAAATTATAATATCATTATTTAAGATATTATTAATAAAATAAAATACCACGCCCATTCTTATAATATCCAATATTTGATACTTTAGAAATGAAGATATTTCACTGATTTATCTGTAGACTTATCCGCCTTTTCTTTGTTCTGTTATCGAAAATCAAACGTACTCCATGATGAAAAATCATGAAAGCAGTCACCGTTTACAAATCTGTATAAGATCTCTTTTTGTGGAGAAGAAATTATCATCAACGATTACTATTTTTCATGAAAGATGACTTCAATCTATTATCTATTGCGCGGTTTATTATGTCATTTAATGAATTAATATCACTTGGTTATCTTTTATTAATGATACTTGGATAATGAGAATCCTGTGGAATTCTATTTATTTGATAACGGGTCATGCATAAAGAAGAATCGTCAAATGATATGCCTATTATGCATAACCCGTTTATAGATCATGCATTTTATTCTATTTAAGATTAATGGTATTTGTTATGAACTAGCATGAGCATAAGAGATAGAAATTGAAGGCTTTTGTTTTAATTTGTTAGATAATTTTTTTCTTACTTTACGGTTTCTTAGAGCACAGCTTTTGCAAATGCAGTTGACCCGTTTATAGATCATGTCTTTTATCTTGTTTTAGATTAATGGTATTTGTAATGAACTAGCAAGAGCACAAGAATTAGAAATTGAAGTCTTTTGTTTTATTTCATTATATGACTTTTATTCCTGCTGTGTGTTTTCTTATAACACAGCTTTTGCAAATACAGTTGCTATTGATAATGATTAGTTAATTAATATATAGCAAAATGCGTAAATGCTAAATTAATTCCTGTATTTTATCTATGTTATTTAATTATGAATCTTTTTTAGAAAAATAACATCACTATTTTTGAAAAATAAATTTCTTTGTACATTTTGCTTATAGATGTTTTAAAAGAATGCGTGTTTTAGATTAATAGTATTTGTAATGAACTAGCACGAGCACAAGAGATAGAATTTGAAACTTTTTGTTTTATTTCATTATATCGCTTTTATTCTTGATTTGTGTTTCTTATAGCACAATTATAGATTTATAAATCATGCATTTTATCCTGTTTTAGATTAATGATAGTTAATTAATATATAATTATAGTTAAAAATTAGCAACCCCCCCCCCCCCCCAAAAAAAAAAAAAAAATGAAATATTTTGTTTTAATTCGTTAGATCGCTTTTTTTCTTACTTTGTGTTTTCTTACAGCATAGCTTTTGCAAATTCAGTTGCTATTAATAATGATTAGTTAATTAATAAATACAGGGATGAGATTTCCGCTTTTTTGGACACAAGTATAATCTTACAGAAAATGTTTTTCTGTTAAATCACAAAGATTTTCCGATTAAATAATGCAGTATTTTCTCTAAGATTTTACTGGTGGCCAAGAAAGCGGAAATCTCATTCCTGTAAATAGTAAAATACGCAAATGTTAGATTAATTCCTGTATTTTATCTATGTTATTTAATTATTATTATTATTATTATTATTATTATTATTATTATTATTATTATTATTATTATTTTAATAACATCACTATTTTTTAAAAAGAAATTTCTTTGGACATTTCGCTTACGAATGTTTTAACCCTGCTGTTCTGTTCGGGTCTATTTGACCCGAAAATTTTATTGTTCACTTATAAAAAAAATTAGCGCAGAGATATTTCCATGAAACTTTTTGACTTTGTTCATTAGTAATATAACTATATATTCCTAGAAGTATTTACGTTTATTTATATTTCCAAGAGATATTTTTTAACTTAGTCCTAATGTACTGTTCGGGTAATATTGACCAGAGTTAAAAAATAATTTTATCATGCACTTTTAATTTTGTTTGGAATCATTCAATAAAAATAATTACTGCAACGTATCTATTTCGAAATCTGTTTCGTTGGCACAGGTGTTAGATCACGTGACAGGAGAGGAAAGTCAAATGTTGATATCATTGGCGGAAGGAAAAAAAAATGCACCTGTTAGAAGCGTTTCATTTTTCTTGCTGTATTTCAATTTCTAATAATCTGAAGAACAGTTGTATCTCTGATTATTAGAGAAAAAATGACGAATCGTAGAAATTTGAGCGACGCTGATATTGCTAAATTAATGGAAGCCTCTGACAGCGAAGAGGAAAATGCGTCTGAGTATGAAAATGATACAAGTGAGGAAAGTGAAAGTTCTGACAACGATTTTGATATTGATATTCAAAAGACGCACAATATACATAGTATTCAGTCTAAGAATCGTGAAATAGTATGGAAATTGAATCCCCTTCTTCATTCTGGTCGATTAACGTCTGCTAATATTATAAAAACTACTCCAGGTGTCACAAGATATGCAACGACAAGGATAACTGACATAAAAAGCGCATTTGCGAAGGTATTCAATTCTACAATCGAGAACGAAATCATAAAAATGACTAATATAGAAGGAAGAAAAGTATATGAAAAAGAATGGAAAGATATTAGTACTGAAACTTTTCAAGCATACATCGGATTATTATTATTATCTTGTGTGTAAAAATCATATGGAGAATCAACAAAAAGTTTGTGGAATCAAGAAACAGGCAGAAATATATTTAGTGCTACAATGTCGCTCGAAACCTTTCATATGATATCGAGAGTTATTCGTTTTGACAATAAATCTACCAGACAAGAAAGAAGGTCTGTAGATAAATTAGCTACTTTTAAAGATATTTCTGAAAAGTGGATAGAAATTCAACCTAAATTGTATAATGATGTTGAAATGAAAATGTTACTGTAGATGAACAATTAGTAGGATTTCGTGGACGATGCCCTTTCAAACAATATATACCTAGTAAACCCTCCAAGTATGGTATAAAAATATGGACTTTATGTGATAGCGAAACTTCGTATGTACTGAATGCGCAAATTTATACTGGAAGGATCAAAGCCAGACAAAACTCAGGGTATGCGGGTAGTGAGTGACCTTACTTATGAGTATTCGGGGCACAATGTTACATGTGATAACTTTTTCACATCCTATAACTTGGGAAAACTTCTTCTAAAACGGAAAATGACTATGCTTGGCACCATTAGAAAAAATAAGCCCGAACTTCCTGAGAAAATGCTAAACAAAGAAGTGCACAGCTCATCATTTTATTTTACAGAAGATACAACAGTTGTAAACTACATCCCTAAAAAGAACAAAAATGTTATTCTTATGAGCACTTTCCATCATGAGAATGAAGTTAGCGACAGACTTGACAAAAAACCACAAATGATATTAGATTACAATGCAACTAAAGGGGCAGTGGATAGTCTTGATCAACTTTTGAGTACATACACTTGTAAGAGAAAAACAAATCGCTGGCCTATGAAAGTATTCTATAATATGCTTGATACATCTGCTTACAATGCATTTATTCTGTGTATTTCAATAAACAGCAAATAGAATGAAAATAAATTAACCAAACGAAGGCTCTTTTTAGAGGAATTGGGGAAATCTCTAATTTTTCCACACATTGAAGTAAGACAGCATCTTCCCAGAAGCGAAGATTCAGTCAAAATTGTGAAGAGAATGCGTAGTAAAAGTGCAAACGTACCCTCGGAATCAGATGAGAACACTTCATTGTGTACTAAACGTGCAGGATGCAAGTTTCTGCTTATCAACCAACGACAACAAAACTAATATATTATGTTTCAATTGCAAAAAACACACTTGCAAATTTCACGTAAGCTATTTTTGTCCAAATTGTAAATAAAAGTAAGTATTCAAACATTTTAAAGTTATTTTACTGGTGTTTTGTATTATTTGATATATATTTAAGCTTATTTTACTATTTTTTTTTTATTATTTCTAAAATAATTATTTTCATTCACTCCTAGAAAAGGTAATATTCTAAATCGGGTCACATTGACCCGAACACTACATACGTATAGTAAATGCGAACAGAACAACAGGGTTAAAAGAATGCGTAAAAGATTTCTGTTTACAAAAAAATGGTGCGAAATACCATTAAACAAATATTCGCTTGCAATAGAAACTTTGCGTTAACATCACGTAATAAAAAGGAAGGCTGATAATATGGTAATCTATAAATAACAATAAAGGTATAATAAAATATTATACACACCTCCACTTCTTGTGTATCTATCCCTGCAGCTTACGCTATAGTTAATGTTTATAGTCAAATAAATTATAATCATTATTCAAGATATCATTACTACTAAAATAAAATACCACGCCCTTTCTTATAATATCCAATATCTAATACTTTAGAAATAGGATATTTCACTGATTTATCTGCAGCTTTCTCCCGCCTTTTTCTTGTTCAGTTATCGAAAATCAAACGTTCCCCCATCATGAAAGCTCAATTGTTTTCTACAAATCTGTATACGATCTCTTTGCGTGAAGAAGAAATTATCATCATCGATTGCTATTCTTCATGAAAGACGACTTAACTGTATTATCTAAAGCGCTGTTTATTTATGTCATTTAATGAATTAATTTCACTTGGTTGTCTTTTATTAATGATACTTTCATGAAGAGAATCCTGTGGAATTCTATTTATTTGGTAATGAGTCATGCACAAAAGAGAATCATTAAATGATTTGCCTATTATGCTTGACCCGTTTGTAAATCATGCATTTTATCCTATTTAAGATTAATAGTATTTGCTATGAACTAGCAAGAGCACAAAAGAAAGAAATTGAAATATTTTGTTTTATTTCGTCATATCGCTTTTATTTCTTACTTTGTGTTTTCTTACAGCACAGCTTTTGCAAATAGAGTTACGAATATAATGATTAATTAATTAATAAATAGCAAAATGCATATAGGTTAAATTCATTCCTGTATTTAATCTATGTTATTTAATTATTATTATTATTATTACTATTTAATAACATCACTATTTAAAAAAAAATCATTGCATATTTCTTTTGCAAATATTTTAAGCGAATGCGTAAAAGATTTTTGTTTAAAAAAATTGGTGCAAGATAGCATGTAAAAAAATATTCGCATGTAATAGAAACTTTAAGATAACATCACGTAATAAAAAGAATACGGCTAATCTATAATAATAAAAGTATAATAAAATATTATACACATCTCCACTTCCTGTATATATCGATCCCTGCAACTTTTGCTATAGTTAATATTTATAACCAAATAAATTATAATAATTATTTAAGAATTATTACTTCTAAGTAAAAGGCCACGCCCTTTCTTATAATATCCAATATCTAGAACTTTAGAAATTAGGATATTTCACTGATTTATCTGCAAATTTCTCTGCCTTTCTCTTGTTCAGTTATCGAAAATCAAACGTTCTCCCATCATAAAAGCTGTCACCGTTTTCTACAGATCTGCATAAGGTCTCTTTTCGTGGAGAAGAAATTATTATCATCGATTAATATTCTTCATGAAAGACAATTTAATTTTATTATCTAAATCGCTGTTTATTTATGTCATTTAATGAATTAATTTCACTTGGTTGTCTTTTATTAATGATACTTGCATAATGAGAATCCCGTGGAATTCTATATATTTGGAAACGGGTCATGCATAAAGAAGAATCATTAAATGATATGCTTATTATGCATGACCCGTTTATAGATCATACATTTTACCCTGTTTTAGGTTAATAGTATTTGCTATGTACTAGCAAGAGTACAAAAGTTAGAAATTGATGTCTTTTGTTTTATTTCGTTACATCGTTTTTATTCTTGCTTTGTGTTTTCTTATAGCAAAGCTTTTTCAAATACAGCTGCTATTGATGATGATTAATTAATTAATAAATAGTAAAATGCATATATGTTAAATTGATTATTGTATTTCAGTTATGTTATTTTTAATATTAATGTTTTTTTTTTAAATGCACCATCATATTATGTAAAAATCTAGGCTCCGGCAGGCAATGTCTCACTGGAATATTTTATTCGTTATTTTTCGATTGATTTGTGAGCAAGAAATTCAATTTAAGCGAAGGAAAAAAAAAGTAAAAAAAATGTGGTGAGAGTCTTACTTTTTGCGCCTAGATTTCTGCACGACTGATTAGGTGTATATTGGAAAATTTCAATTCCCAGACTTATAAGCATTAATAAAAGAAAATACCATCTCATGTGTATTCTACTTGTTAGTTTTTGTAATTGTTCTAATTTATATCCCAATATGTTATTCATTGTTTGTTTTTATATAAATTATCAATTAAAAATTTATCAGGGAAATAGTACTGAAATGATTACTTTATATATACATAAATAACAACTAAGAAAAATATTTTTTATTTAGATAAAAACAAAATTTTTGTTATGTTAATATTATTATGTTAATCAATTCAATAACTATTGACAGAATTTATTTTTTTTGATGTTTTAAAAATGCTTTATTTGCACCAGAAATAATTAAGAAATAATGTAGTTCATATAAATTTATTGATCAGTACCCAGTGCGCTCTCCCTCGCGCTACTTTCTTTAACCCCTTGGGGACAAGTGACACGTATACGGGCCGCAAAAATGCGTGTGAATCCTTGTATCCCCACAAGCAAAATTTCACTAAAAAATATGCCTTATTTATTCAGAGCATTTTCACGATTCTTTAAGGTACAAATTTCTGTATTCAAAACCGATTACAAAACATTAAACATTTCATGAAAGGCTCTTGTTGCGAAGGGGTTAACTTCACTGATAACAATGCTATGCCACGAAAAATGTCTTAGGGATACACGATAGCCTTTTTTCCCAAATAAGAAAGTCTGTGGATATTTTGCTCTGTAAATGTTTCGATATAATAAAGAAAATTACTTAATTCTAATTAAAATAATTTAATTCTAGCGCAAATTCTGTGGAAACCTATCATGAAATTTTCTGTTAAAAAATATTGATGTTCAGTTTGCGGACCATTTGGGAGCCCTGCATTAATAAAAAGGTGTTTTTTTTTTTCTTTTTTCAAATAATTAAATACTACGTACATTTTGCAGCATAAGTGTTGCGGTACAAAATAGAAAATTACCAAATGACACTGGTAAAAAGAAATGTTTTTTAAGTCAGGGCAGCTCTTTTTTTTCATTTTAGTGAATTTATGGATATTTTGCACTATAAATGTTGCGGTACAAAAAAAAAAAAAAAAAAAAAAAAAAAATGCTTAACTAACATTGAGTGTTTTTTCAGTTCTAATGCGAACTAACTTTTTCATATGCGATTATTCTCTCATTTTAGTATTTATTTGCAAATGGTCTGCTAAGATATTTCATCAGCATTACACAATTTATGAGGCATTTTCGACACATTTTTACATTTAATTTCAAATTTAAATAAACATTCTTACGAATAAAATGATTCTACAGGATGATTTTCAATCCTTAGGTACTATTTGAAGCAAAATTCATGTTCAAGTATTCAAGAGAAGCTGTTTCAAAGAACTTACCTAAAAGAGAGAGAAAATGAAATATTAGAATTCAGAAAATTAAATACTCTTTACAAATGTAAGAACAAAACAAAACGCAATACTAAAAACTGTAAAAAATAACTAGATTACAAACATAAACAGAATTAAAATAAAATAATAAGATATCTTGTAAATTTAACCCTTAAATGCATAGGATAGAACGCGTTCCAAAAAATGCGCAATTCAAAGAATCAGAATTCATACCAGAAAAATCTAAATAGTAAATTTTTCTTTATTTAATTACGAATGGTCTGCCATTAAGTGAAGTGAAAATTGATCTTTTAAATTTCTGGTGAGAATACGGAATATGTGAATAAAACCCCCAATAAATCGGGAACACTTATGGTATGGAAAATGATACAATATGCATTTAAGGGTTAATGGTGCTAAGAATAAAGTGGAGAACAGATATAATGCGGAGTTTACCAATTGCGAGTGAAGTAATTAAGGAGGTTATTACAATATGGCGGCTGTTTTTTTTCCTTTACGTCAGATCGACAGTTTTTGATTAATACTGAAGCAAACTTTAAAGGGTAAATTTTGAATAGAAAATTTCACTTTATGTTAGCATTTTATTCCCGTAAAATGTCTCTCTCAAATGCGGTCAAAATTTCTATTCGTTTCTACTGGTGAAAGTTGACCAGGGTAATATAATCTTTTTTACTGATACAGATAGGAGGTTGTTTAATCCTTTCCGGCGCGGACAAATTATGTTCGTAAAATGAGAAATTGTTGACTGACAACGGAATCTGCAAAAGACTTTTTTAGAAATAAAGAACTCCCTTATTTAAGCTGTCATTGTAAAAGTAAAATTTTACTAACATATTATTGGTGCCGTTTGTAAATTTGGAATTAAAATTAGGTGCGCCCGGGAGTGGACACACTGTGCCGGAAAGGGTTAAATTGTCCAGATATGGCGGAAACGCTGGCGTGTCCACAACAGAAGTAACCTTCCGCCAGTAAAAAATTATATCTGTTTATAGTAATAAATATGACAGAAATTCTGCATTATAACGGTGCTTAAATCTAAGAGAAAACTTCTATTCAGATTTACTGTAGAAGTTTTCCCCAGGCGATAACGAACCCCTTCGAAACCTGTTACAGTTGACGCTTCACTGTTTTGAGGTTGTTGTCTGCTCCTATTTAGTCACAATTCTATGGTAAATTTAGTGCCCTTTACTAATAAAAAGTAGTTAAGATTACGACCAATTGCTTTATACTGTCTCGATCCGTAAGAATATTCAAGCTGATGTGTCAAGTTCCTGAAAAGATTGTTCATTTTTCTCTGCCTATTTTGTTTAGCTGTCTAAAGACAGCTAAATGTTTGAATATGTTTGTATAGTAATAACCCTGTAACATGGAAAAATATGTGAGAGACTACTTAGCAGGTTCTTTTTTTTTTTCACATACAATAAATTGAAAATATGTTAGGAAGACGTCTTTTTTTTTAAGGCTTGAATGGCAACCTGTAATGTCTCTGTGATATTGAATTCTCACCGGAAAAATGGATAAATTTTGTTGTAAAATATGAAAAGGCAATTTGTAAATATTTTGCCTCCAAAGTTAAAAATATAAAATTTCGGCAGAAGTTTCTGGTGAGAATTTCGTTTAAATTAGGTGAAATAAAATAATATCCCACAGCCCTTCAAGGGGTTAAGCTATTTAAAACATTTTTAGTATTTACTCTAAACATTTCTGTCATTATGATATGAAATATTAATAAAAAATAGTGGTGTCAAAAAGCTTTAAGTGATGGATCAAGCAGATTCTTCTTGCCCGTACGGCGTACGGAAATCAGTTAAGTGGTTAAATTTATTTTTAACTATTGAAAAGAATTAATAGAAATTCCATATTGAAAAACCAAATACCATTTTTATTGAAAAACTGAAAAATATTTAAGAAATAAACGTCTTTCGTAAATCGTAAATCGTAATTATCTACCTGAACTGAAGTGTTACACGCTATCTAGAAACCTACAATCTTCTTTTTATCAAACAAATTCCGAACTTCTCATACACTTAACCGAGATTCGGTAATTTTCAATCGCTGTTTCTCCTCGAATCTTTTATAAGAATGGTTCTTATTGATTTTATATCCCTTTTTTCTTCATCGTAGATGGAACTGGAAGAAACGAACCAAATGAAAATAAAAATAACGCAAAAAGAAGCTTAAAAGAAAGTACAAAATAATAATCCAGGTGGATGAGAAAGGGTATTTTCAGCAATTAGTCCTAAGAAAGAAGCATTTTTAACCCTTAAATGCGCAGGATAGAACGCGTTCCAAAAAATGCGCAGTTCAAAGAGTCAGAATTCATACCAGAAAAATCTAAATAGTAAATTTTTCTTTATTTAATTACGAATGGTCTGTCATCAAGTAAAGTGAAAATTGCTCTTTTAAATTTCTGGTGAGAATACGGGATATGTGAATAAAACCCCCAATAAATCGGGAAACTTATGGTATCGAAAATGGTACAATATGCATTTAAGGGTTAAAAGAAAGTACAAAGTAATAATCCAGGCGGATGAGAAAGGGTATTTTCAGCAATTAGTCCTAAGAAAGAAGCATTTTTAAGAGAAGTTCAGAAGGTTATTATTTATGCGCTTTTACGACCCGGAAAAAAATAGCCAAAAAACTTTAAAAGGCCTTGTGATATATTGATAGCGAAATTTTACAAGCAGATAATATGCTCCATTTTACTTTGTTTTGGATGTATTGGAAAAAAGAGATTAATTTTGTATAACATTTATAATAATGTATAAGAACAGAGACAAAACTTTAATTTACACAGAGAATATATATTTCGTTCGAATAGTTTTTTATATAATTATGAAAATAGTTATCTTTTTCTTTTGTCTTATTTTCATATGTTAATACCTTAAAAACGTTTCAAGAACATCTTTTTTTTTCTGTTTTATTTTGTTTTCTTACCAAGCAAAAACATTTTTGAAAGCATTAATTTCATCAAATGTATACAATTTTTTATTATCTAATTAAATTCTAAGTAACTCGACACCTGTAATTTTTCTGGTAACTAGTAATAGCTCGTCAAGGAGTGCTGCATCCGACTTTTCACACCATTAAAAGTTAACAGAATATTTCATATTATTTATTCGATAAATTTTGTTGATTAAATAAAACTGAAATAACCTTACAATTTTAGTGGTGTGAATAAATTGATGCAGCTCCCCCTGACCAGCCGCTACTGCTGGTAACTAATACTTTTGTACTCAATCATAAAACATTCAACAAGCCATATTTTTCTGGTAAATTTCTCTTAAAGATTAAAAGGCAAAACATTTGCAACTGAAACATGTTTGCGCGCGATGGATTTGGAAATTGTTGACACTTGAGCAAATGGATGTGCGCACAGAATGGAAAGAAAGACTAAAACGAGAAGGCGACAGTTTCTTAACCCTTTAATGGACAAAGCATTTTCATTGCTAAGATGTTGAGATAAATAATTGACACCGGTAATTGCGAATAAATGTATTGGTAAATAAGAAAAATTGACTTTCACATACATAATAAAATGGATTTTTTTCTGCATTATACTTCCGGTGTCAACGTTGCATATCGGAATTAAATTTTTGCGGTTTCGTAGAGAAACCGATGAACGTTAAAGGATTAAAACACATCATCACAGCGCGAAGCTTGGTTGTATCATTTTGAACCAACTATGAAACAGCAAAGCAGTGATTGGAAGCATCCGTCTTCGCCTATTCCCAAGAAATCAAAAACTTTTAAATTGGCTGGTAAAGTTATGACCATAATTTCTTTTTATGATGAAGGAATTGTGTATCAACATGATATCGAGCCCAGTAATACCGTAAACGGCACATGCTATGCGAATGTCCTACGAACAATGGTATAACATTTTCAAAGGAAAGGACCATTGCTCCGAAATGGCTTCCTATTGCTCCATGACAATGCCCAACCATCATAGTTTCCAACTTTTCCTATTTTTTGGCCCGGAAAAATTTGATAAAAATATTTGAAGTATTTAATCGGCAGATTACGGCGATTTGAAATAGTAAAATTTTCTACAAAAATTTTCCGGGTTGAAAAAGAGGAAGATGTTGGCAAAACCAATTACATATTGCTCGTTGCGTACAGGATGTTTTGCAGCAGAACAACGTGGAGTATTTACCACATCCTCCATACAGTCCTGATATCGCTCCATACGATTTCTGGCTGTTTCCTCAACTTAAGAAACGATTATGAGGTAAACATTTTGCGAGCAACATAGCATGTGTTGAGGCTGCGGAGACGGTTTTGAAAAAGCTCTCAAAAAAGGACTTTTACATGTTTTTAAGAAGTGGACAGAACGTTGGGAATTATGAATTATGTACCGCGGTAGTTAATTTGAAATATACCATGTAAATTACGACAATTAAAGGTATTCTGTATTTGAAAATTTTAGTCTTATTATTTATTGAACAGCTCACGTACAAGTAATGAAGCACGTAATCGAAAATTTCAGTCATAAATAAGGGCAATAACTGATATTCATTTTTACTGGCGGTAGTTTACATTAGCGGTAGTAATTCCGCCATATTAGCATAACCAAGTCAACCTCCTGCAATGTCAGTAAAAAGATTATATTATCTGGGCAAACGGACACCAATAAAAGGAAATAGAAGATTTTGACAATATTTGTGAGCGAAATTTCGAATGAGTAAGGGACTCAAATAAAATGAAATTATAAATTTTAGTTTACTAGTAAGTGTGTTCACTAGCGGTAATCAGAAATTACGAATACTATTAAACAAGACTATTAACCATCTTGTGACAACTTTTTTAGTTACTTCACTCGCAACTGCTAGTCAACACACTATATGTTTCATCCCGTTTATTCACAGCTCCATGTTAAAAATAACTGATGGGAATAATGAAGCATTATGAGCTTCTTAAGGCGCAACACTAGTCGCAGAAAAAGTCCCGGATGGTAATGTTAAGTCTATGGGGGCGTTCTTTTCAAATATCTCACTCAAATTTTAATTTTTTTTTTTTTTTTTTTTTTGCATAGGATAGCTGAGGACGATCCACAATCGGCCTAGTTTTTACTTTTGCAATTTTGAATTCAGATTTTTTTTTTAAAAGTTACTTTAAATTTCAAATTTGGTTTAAACTGCTTCTGAAATTGAAACTATCATAAAAATATAAGCAAAATCGAAAAAGTAAAAACTAGTCCGGTTGTAGATCGTTCTCAGCTATCCTATGCAAAAACAATCATGTAAAAATATTAAAATTTGAGCGAGATATTTGAAAACAATGCTCCCATAGACTTTGCATTATCATCCGGGTTTTTTTCAGTGACTAGTGTTGCGTCTTAAGTACCACGTATACCGGTCACTCGTTGCAAGGCACCAAAAGATACAAACTCTACAGAGACATACAATCTTTTTTTACCCATTTTTCTAAGCTTTCCAAATGCTCTACTGAGCTTAAAAAATTTTCAATTGGTTTTTCTCCCCAAACCTTCTCAAAGTAGAGTTCTCATTGATTTTTTTACTAGAAGAAAGAAATAAATCATAAAAAAAGCGTTTCAATAAAAAGAATGAAGAATGCAACCGAAATGTGGAATTTTTTTTTAGCAAGTTGTGAGGAAGAAATATTTTCCAATTATACTTAAAAGAATAGCGAAGAGGATCATTATTTATACACTCCTGTCCTCCCGATTACACAAAAACTCCAATGACAAATTATTTGTTGAATTTTTGTAAGAAAAATCTAAGAAGTCTAATTTGTTTTGGGAGGTGAAAGAATTGGCTAAAAAGATTAGCATATAAGAAAATAATTGATAGTACTGTCTAAAAAAAGACACTTTGTTTGAAAAAATAGATCGTTACATACAATGTTTTAAAGAAGCATAATTTATTAAGTATCTGGCAAGCAGGCTTATTCTCTTTTGTATTATTTGTAAAATAATTATTTGGATGTCTTTAAGGAATATAGGAAACTTATTAAATTATATGAAATTACACTTTTCCTCTTTTGTATTATCTATCTATATTATAAAGGCATAAACCTATCTGTGCGTAACACATACATCATTTTGCGAATGGCAACACTTTCCCATGCAATTTCGGTTTTGCAATTTCGCTACTGCAAATATGGTACTTCTAAACATGGTACATTTTAAATTTTTACACCGTCGTATAGAGAAAAAAACATACTTTTAAATACAATGTTTTTCAAAGCTGTATCTTAATTAATTTTTGAAATATTAATTTTTTTATAGTTTTTAGTACCAATTTTGTAACAGTGGCAACAGAATCACTCCATTTTCTCCTGAAACTGAAAGAAAAATGAAATAGAAATTAAGATGCGTCTACTGTGTCAAATATATCTCTTCGATCGTGTCAATTTGGAATATATATCTTCTTTTCATTCGCATTTAGACCTAACATAAGAGCCTCAATTGATAACTTCATCATAACAACTTATCTTTATTATAATTTACTGATTACTATGCAATATAAGTTTAATTTTAAAAATTTGTACAACTGATTTTTATAGAAATAGTATTTTGTTAATTTTAGCTTAAAATAATATTTGTTTAAAAGTACGATTGAGCAATATAAGATGCATTTTTTTTTTACTGTAACTAATTTTGAAGATTTATTATAAGTGAATGAAACAGTTCCTTCTGAAACTTTCTTTCGTCGAATTTCGACGGGTTCCACCTCGATTGTATAATAGATTTTGGAAAAAGTTTATTGAATATATTATTTTATAGGGCGTAATTTAGGATCACTCAAAGGCGACAATCACCTCGGAGTAAAGGACTGAAAGACGCAAAAATTCCTTCTGCAATGCATTTTTCTTGCAAAAGAAACAGACAGAAAAAGAAAAAAAAGAGACCTCCCCCTAGACAGACATAAAAATGACAGCAAAAAGACTCCGTAAAACAGAGAAAAAAAAACGGTTTTCTCCGTCTCTTTTCCAAAAAAAGAGATGGATTGAGGCCGGAACAGGCCTATAGCAAAGCTGCCAACTCCTCAAATTTTTTGGACCCCCCCCCGCCAAAAAAAAAAATAATAGAAAATTTTGTCTTATGCCAACGGCACAATACACGGCGATTTCTAATGATAAAAATTCCTATAAAATTTTTCCGGGCCAAAAAAGCAGAATATGTTGGTAGCTATGTCTTATAGCCTTAATCTTTGCAGTTTATTTAAAAAAAAATGGTAAGATAAGCGGTTAAAGAATGTCATACCTACCGAATAAATTCGAATAAGAGAGACTTTGCCTAAGAGGAATATTTCGACCGAAATGATTAAAATAATAACTACATAACAAATAGCATTGTTATTGCAAAATTAAAAAATATTTAAGAAATATATTATTTCTTTCTTTTAACCATATTCCTTTTCTGGTAAAGCCTTTCAAACGATACAGAATCCTATAATCTTCTTTTTATCCAATAAATGGTAAGTTTCTTAAATACGCTACCAATATTAGAAAAATTTCAATTGTTTTTTTCTTTTTAAATCTTCTGAAAGAAGGGTTCTCAGAGATTTTTTTTTAGCCTTTTCTTCTTCTAAATATTTCTTAATATATTTAAATTAAGAATACTTAATATATTTATATTTATAAAATTCAAAAATATTTAAGAAATATATTATTTCTTTCTTTTAACCACATCCCTTTTCTGTTAAGACTAGAACCGCCATTATAGGTCATTATGACCCCTGCCAAATAGAAAAAAAGTCGATTCGAACCAGAAATTACTTTATGAGTTTTATTAAATATGTGCAGTTCAAAAATTGGAAAGTAAAATAAGTAAAATAATTTTAAATAAAAATTCTGGTGCCAAACACTTTTTTTTTTTTTATAAAACTTTAATAAAATAACCGGCGGTTCTAGTGTTAAAGCCTCTCAAACTATACAGAAACCTACAACCTTCTTTTTATCCAATAAATGCTAAGTTTCTTAAATACGCTACCAATATTAGGGAAATTTCATCTGTTTTTTATTCTCAAATCTTCTAAAAGGAGGGTTCTCAGAGATTTTTTTTTATCCCTTTCTGCTTCATCGTAGATTAAACTAGAAAAGATAATTGGATCAAAAGCAAAAAAAAAAAAAAAAAAAAAAAAAAAAGAAGTCTCCATAGAAAGAATAAGGCATGCAATCCAGATGCCTTTCCTTCAGCAGTTAGTGAAGAAGAAACGTTTTGAAGTATACTTAAAACAATAACTGAGGGGGGTATTTATTTATGTACAGTAAAACCCCGATGATTCGGATTAATTGGGGACCAGACCCAATCCGGATTATCGAAAATCCGTATTATATTGAGAGGGTATTTATTTATGTACAGTAAAACCCCGATGATTCGGATTAATTGGGGACTAGATCCAATCCGGATTATCGAAAATCCGTATTATCCGTAGAATTAACAAAAATGAAATAAAATCAAACATACTTGCAGAAAATCACATTTATGATAAACTTATTGAATACTTACAGACAGTAAAAATACCGTATTTACTCGTGTATAAGGCGCACTTTTTTTCCAAAAAATTAGGGCGAAACTCCTAGGTGCGCCTTATACACGGAATAATTTTTTACTATTTGATTCAGTCGAACGATATACATATGAAACAAGAAATTATTCAAAGAAGATATTAAAACTCGGAAAATGTTACTTAATTCAAGTATTACTGCATATTTATTTCATTCCTTGCAGTTTTTTATACAACAGAGCTAATGACATTATCTAAAAGCTAATTAGCAATTCTCTTTACCGTCACTCATTCCTGTTTCCTGTCATTCTTTTTCAACCCGAAGTCTAAAAATGCATTTAAATCTTGTTTTCTGCTCTGGTGTAATGTTTGTTTCGTCTTTTTTTTTTTACTGAAATTTATTTCGTCATTCTTCATTAGCGTATCGAAATTATGGTGCACGTTATATACGAGATTTTAAGAAATCGCCATTTTTACTTGTAAAGTAGGGGATACTTTATACACGCGTGCGCCCTATATACGAGTAAATACGGTAATTACTTTGTAATAAAAATGTTTGTAATTTTCTGCTGTGCCAGTTTTTTTTATACCTTTTGCATGACGTACGGCCAATCGCTTCTCTAACTTGAAGAAAACATTTACCAAACCGATCCATATTATCCGGAGATCCGGATTAATGGGTTCCGAATTAGCGGAGTTCTATTGTACTTCTGTATTCCCGATTAATAAAAAAAAAACTTCTATGATAAAATATTAGTAGACATTTTGTTAGAAAAATTAATGTCTCATTTGTTTTGGGAGATGAAACAACTTGGAAACTGCACTCAGGCGTAGCGAATGAGGTGCGTTCGTAATATAAAAAAAGTTTTAAAAATATTCAGATCTTGATGCAATAATATACAGAACTTCTGATACAGGAGCGTATCCGAAATCTTTTGTGTATTCCTCAAAATACTATCTACTTTCTAGTAAACAGGAAGTAATTTGTAATAAACTTCAGCAACGTATATCAGACTCATAAACTGTGAAATAGTATAAATGGTATAGTATAAATAGTATGCTCTTTCTCGCTTCTACTTGGCGAACAAGGGTTGCCGAGTGAGATGATTTGATGAGGCCAAAATCATAGTTCCGTGCAATAACCCAGTTCAAGGTAAAATAAGAGAATCTATCGAAATCATTGCACGAGAAAATAAACCATGTAATGATAATTTATCCTACAATATACCAAAAATATGGCATAACATCATAAAATCTTAAAATTTTTATTTCGTTACAATATCTTAATTTTTACTCACGTGTAAGTGGCAACATTTTTAAACTTTTAATTCATTTAGATTTTAATTTACGAGAAATATTATCTCTCGATCAAGATGCAAATTTAGTCCTTCCGTTATCATATTTTCCTGAAGACGCCGAAAGAAGACGGCGCGAAACGTTGATAGTTTTTTTTTATTTTAATTTTACAAATGTATATTAAAATTCTTGTTTTGTGCACCACTGAGCAATGTATTGTGTTTTAATAAATACATTCTTATTAGTATAATATTATTAAAACGCACCCAAAACAATGTTTCCCCTATATAATTAAATAATGGAAAATTTTTTGCAGCTCTGTAAATGAATAACAAATATTCTTTGTATCACATATTGTACAGAATATATATTTTAGTATATGCTTCATAGATGCATATCAATTTTATTATGATCGAAAGAGTGTGACACTATTAAAATGCGCTTGGAATTATTTTTTCCACATTGGCAGTAATGTAACAGAATAATTTTGATTGTCCTTGTCATTAAAGTATGCATCCGATTTTCATAAAATTCGAAAGAGTCGAAAATTAGACAACAATTGCATATTTTAAATTTCAAATGATTTGGTTGGGTAGTGTTTGCTCTGTTATATGCGGACGGACTGATCAACGACTGTAGGTGCTACGTATTTACATAATTATGAAAGCACCTAAAAAAAGAAGAGACATCTAGGAAGTATTAGTAATAGACAATAATTCATAATAATATTTAAAGAAAGGCTTTCATTTTAGAAGAATATCTTAGTGCTTACATTTGTTTTTTATTAGCTAATTTTTTAAGTAACTGCGAATTAGGCTTTTTCTCTTTTGTATTATTTCCATAAAGATTATTGTAGTGTCTAACACTAGAACGCCGGGAAATTTTACATAAGTCTTGTAAAAATACTTAGGGAATTTTCTGTTGGTTTTCCTTCTTGAATCTTATGAAAGAAGGATTCTCAATGATTTTTTTATCCCTTTCTTCTTCATCGTGGATTAAACTAGAAAAGATAATTGGATCAAAAGCAGAAAAAGAAGTCTCAATAGAAAGAATAAGGCATGCAATCCAGATGCTTTTCTTCAGCAGTTAGTGAGAAAGAAATGTTTTGAAGTATACTTAAAATAATAATAGAGAGGGAAATTATTTATGTACTTCTATATTCCCGATTAATAAAAATAAAAAGAATATTGCCCAGTTAAACTGATGGCATTGAGCTCACGCATACTAATTGTACATTACAGCCTTATATTTTCAAGGGTTAATTCCGTTCGAAAAAAAATATTAAGGAGGGGGGATCAGGTCCTTCCTTTCCCCTTTTTATACTTAATCATTGAACCCTCTAAACTGATCAGGGACATGCTTTATCACTTAAAAAAACCATATCCAAAATTTAGAGCAAATCGGAAAATTCTTAATAAAAGCCCATTTATATAATTTAAGAAGAGTTATCCTTCTCTTTTATATACTTAACCATTAAACTTCCAAAACTATTCAGAGATTTGAACGAAATCTGACAATTCTGCATAAAAAATCCATTTATATAAATTAAGATACATCTAGGAAATATTAACATATAGAAAATAATTCATAATGTACAAAGAAAGACTTTCATTTTGAAAGGATAACTTAATGCTTACAAATTAGCTAATTTTTTAGTAACTGGCTATTAGGTTTTTTCTCTATTATGGTTGTTTCAAAGTGTTTATTTTCTTGAGGGGTGGTGGGTTACATTATACCCCTCCCCCTAATTTGCAGTAAGAACTTTTAATTAAGTTTTACTTTTATAACAGTAATGAAAAGGAGTTTAAAAGAAAACTGCTCGTTTTCAATTAATTTTTTTAAACCCGATTTTTTTAAAATATCCAATAAAATTTTACTGTAAAATTTGCCAGCATTTTTTTCGATTTAAAAAGGCACAAATTTCTATTTTTAAAAACCGGTGACAAAACATTAAAAATTTCGTAAAAGGTCCACGTCTAGAAGGGATTAAAGAATAAATTCTTTCACCAGTCGAAATTTAGAACCAGTCAAATGTTATAACCAGCTCGGTATCAAGGTCTGAGAGAGTGGAAAATTTCTCTCTTGTTTTTATTTATACATGCAAGATGAAAGTGTAGAAAAACAGTATTAATTTAAATTTATCACTTATGTCTTTAACCATCTAATGGTCGCATTAAATTACGGTTTAAAAATTCAAATTCATTATTGCCACCACTTTTTTGAAAAAAAAATACTCATCGTATTTATTGACAAGTAAAATGATACCCAAATATAGTAAACCCCAACAAGTAAAATAAAACCCAGTATACTACTTTGTAAAACTGGTGGGAATCAAGCAATTCTGAATAAAAGACGTGAAACTTGCATCCCGTGAATGTCTCGAACGCGACAATTAAGTGGTTAACTGCTTCCCTGATTTGTCCGTACGTCATACGGGCAACACGTTTTTGCCAATGAGGATTTGCCCATACCACGTACGAGTATCCATTTTCAGTCTTGATTTATTATTCTCACCAATAATTTTTTTATTGTAAATATTGGTGACTAAATGTTGGTGTAAATATTTAAATTTTAGTGACTAAAATTTAAAAGAACGTTTTTGCTTTTTTGATCGGTGAAATCTGAAATTCCATAAATTAAAATTCTCTTTTTTATTTTAGTGGTAAGGAAAAAGCGTAAAAATTGGCAGCTATGGCTTATTACAATCGTAGATAACTCAGAAAAGTTTATTGAACATTTTAGCACGTGTTAAATTTTACTTAATCCTTTGAAGGGCAAGCAACTATGTCTCTTTAACCTTTTGTGGCGCAGAGCAAATTCACTGCTTAACCCCCTTCGCGACGGGAGTCTTTTACGAAATTTTTAATGTTTTGTTACCGGTTTTAAAAAACAGAAATTTATTTCTTCTTCAATCGAGAAAATGCACCGATTGAATAAGGCAAATTTTACAGTATAATTTTACCGGTGGGAATAAACAAGGATTCTTAAGCCTTTTTGCGGCACGTATACGTGTCGCTCGTCCCCAAGGGGTTAAATCGCGAAAATGCTCTGATTAAATAAGGCAAATGTTACAGTAAAACTTTACTAGTAGGGATAACCAAGGATTCTTAAGCTTTTTTGCGGCACGTATACGTGTCGCTCGTTCCCAAGCGGTTAAGTGTTGAATTTAATGACTGGGACCGGATTTTGAAAATAACTTTATTTGTAAATAAGAAAAAAATTCTATTTCACGCATTCAATAAGCCGAAAACTTTTATACCAAAATTCCAATGCCAACGTCGCCACATTGGCATTGGAATTTTGGGAATTAAAATTAAGGGATATCATTGATACACTACTGCTAACCAAGGGGTTAATCTTGAATTCCTCTTGGAATTAGGATAAATTTACTTCAAAGTAAAGAAATGCAACCCTTTAACGATTCACCAGTTATAAAAGTAAAACTTTATTAAATGTTTCTGGTGCAAGTCTTAATTACCATAATTTCGGGTGTATAATATACACCCGAAATTACGGTAAATTTGGGTGGTATATAATATATCAAACAGCTTTCCTCAAAGAGTTAAATTAAGAAAAGATTTATTTTTTTTTTACACTGCACAAGAAACTATAGTGACATATTTCAAAAAATGTAATAAAATGGCAAGATATACTTTAGTTTTTTTTAACTACTTTTTCACTGCTTAAAAGAATCATCGCAGAACTTCCAAACTGAAAGCATCTAAATGCAATTATAAGAGTAAAACTCAAGCATTTATATTTCTATAGATCCCACCCCCCACTCTCCAACGCTCCTAAGAAAAACGCAGAACATTATGATTTTAGAAAATAATTTTACATGTTATTATTGAAGAAACAGATACTTATTCAAAGCTCGCAGCGTTCCTAAAATTTCCCCACTTAGCAATCACTATTTTAAAAAAATAATCTTGATTGTATAAATCTATTACAAATTTAAGATAATCCTTCAAGAAGAATTAATATTTAAAATACTGGTAGCAATTTGCGAAAAATTTAGGAAAGCTACGAGTCTTGCTTATTAGTATAACACAAAGTAAACAAAATATTTAAATGCAACACTATTTCATCCACCTAACAAAGGAACATAGAACATTTTGATTTCAGAAATGAATCCCTGCTATCTTTGTAGAAGAACCAGATAGATTTTATATCACAAAATGCACATGTTTTTAAAAACAACTTTGTTTCATTCACTTAACAAGAAAACATAGGTCATTATGACCATACATGTGAATTATTTCTAAACATCCCTAATGAAGATCTATATATTTCTTATATCATAAAACGGAAATGCTTTGTGATGGCTAGTCTGATGTGTTTTTGTTGTGTAAATCATATAGCTGATATTTGCTATGCTTGCTGGACTTTTTGCTTCGCTTATTCAATTAATCTTCTTATCCTGTTGAAACTTACTCAAACTTGATAAAAAAATTTGACACCAGAATTTTTATTTAAAGCTATTTTACTTATTTCCTTAGCATTTTTATTGCTAACATGTTGAAATAAATGAATGACACCGGTAATAGCGAAGAAATATAGTTGTAAATAAGAAAAAGTGGTTTTTCGTAAACATGATAAAATAGATTTTTTAAAATTAAAATTCCGGTGTCGCAATGCGTATCAAAATTAAAATTTCGTGGTTTCGTAGAGAAACCACTGAACGTTAAAGGGTTAACTTAATTTTCTGCGGCTTTTATGTAACTCTTTGCTGCGCGGTAATATATCTATGAAATCACTTAATTTTAATTGCCAAACGCCGCATTTGCACCAGAATTTAGGTAAAAAAAAATTTGGTTTATTGAATGCTTGAGAAATAGTCTTTTCTTATTAACAAATGTAACGGTTAACACACGTTGGGCGGCATTTGTAACGGTTGGGTGCTGGCACTGACTGGTGAATGCAGACATAACTCAGAACATAAGATAAAAACAGTTTATTAAAAACGATAAGGGCTCAAGGGGAGTGGAGCAAGTCTATAATGTTAACAACTGAGAACACTACTAAAAGATTAAATTCATACTCACAGCTCCGGAACTAGCTCAATCGGGGCACTTCAGATTACTTCTCAGCTATCTTTCGGCTAAGCTGCTAGATAAAATCTTATTGACAGCCCGTGGCTGTATATATTTCTGCATTAACTTTGAACTAGGCAACGTAATTACTATTAACTGCTTACCACCGGCCAATTTCTCGAGTCGAATTCCAAAACTCCTTGCCAACTCACTGAAGGCTCGCTAACACTTGATATCGCTTGCTCTAGACTCCTACTAGCTGGCCAAATGCCGCTCGACACACTCCTAGCTGGCTAATGTTGCTAGACACACTCCTAGCTGGCTAATGCAGCCAGAGACACACTGCTTGACGCCACTAGCTGGCTATGCCGCTAGAGACACACACTTAGCTGGCTACTGTCGCCAGAGACACACACACTGCTAGACACCAGCGGGCAATCGCCGCCAGAGACACACTCTACACACACTCAAACTCCAAGCTTTTATATGCTGCAAACTGAGATACTTCAAATTTACATATTACTACTAACCGAGACATAACTGTAGAATCCGAAAGAGACACACACGCTCTAGAAAATTAAAGTAAAAAAGAGGATAGATGTCGCTTTCACGCTTACACATGTTAAATAATTGACGTCACGATCTCAAAAATGCTAGAGTGCCTTTATTACAAAGGTCACTCCCTCACAAATAAGGTAGTTTTCAAATTCCGGTGTCGGTCATTAATTTCAGATTTTAAGAAATGATTTTGCTCTGCGCTTCATAGGGTTAACTTGGTGTATAAAAAAAATTCTGGTTCAAACCGAATAAAATATATGATAGAAACGGGGTAGAAAGGTTAGAAAGGGTAGAAAGGTTAATGAGATATGTCCGATAACATAAATCACATTTTTACATTCTAAAATACAGCAAGTTGAAAATCGCATCAGGTGATTTACACTACAAGCACTCATAGAACAAGAAACGCAAATGTTTTGTAGAGAAGACGAACACCTTTCTTTAATCCTAACAAGGAAATATAGACCATTATGACTATAGAAAAGATTTATTACTGAATATCCTTATTCAAGAACCAGATACTTTTTATATCACAAAACGCAAATAATTTGGGTTATAAGAAAAGCAAATGTTTTGTGGAGAAGAAAAAACACTTTTATTTGATCATCTACCTAACAAGCAAATATAGACCATTATGACTATAGTAAAGAATTATTACTGAACATCCTTATTGAAGAACCAGATTCTTTTTATATCACAAAGCGCAAATAATTTGTGATATAAGAAACGCATATGTTTTACGGTGAAGCAAAACAACTTTGTTTCATCATCCATCTAACAAGCAAATACAGAAAATTAAGTTTAAAGAAAAGTATTATTAGAGAACATCCACATTTACATCACAAAACGCAAATAATTTGTGGTATAAGAAACGCAAATGTTTTGTGGCGAAGGAAAACAACTTTGTTTCATCCACTTAACAACCAAATATAGAACATTATGACAATAGAAAATGATTATTAAAGGCCATACTCATTTAAGAAACAGATATTTTTTATATCACAAAACGCAAATAATTTGTGACAGAAGTAACGCAAATACTTTGTAGAGAAGAAAAAAAACTTTGTTTCATACATCTATCAAACAAATATAGAACATTATGACTATAGAAAGCATTATTACAGTACACCCTCATTTGAAGAACTATAAACATTTTGTATCACGAAACGCGAATTATTTGTGATAGAAGAAAGGCAGATGTCTTGTAAAGAAGTTTTCGTTCATCCACCTAAGAAGCAAATACAGAACATTATGACTATAGAAAATAATTATTACAGAACATCCTCATTTAAGAACCAAATACTTTTTTATATCAGAAAAAACGCTAACAATTTGTGATATAAGTACGCAAATGTTTTGTGGAGGAAAAAAACAAATTTATTTCATCCACCTAACAACAAATACAAAACGTTATGACTATAGAAAAAGATTATTACAAAATATCCTCATTCAAGATCCAGAAACTTCTCATATCAAAAATACGCAAAGCATTTAAAATAACATTGTTTCATTCTTTTATCAAACTACACTCTTTTATTGAAGCATAATACATCATCCCGAAACCTACACTATTCCTTTAATCCAACAAATTCTTATATTTTCACATACTCTAATGAGATTAGATAATTTTCAATTGCCATTTCCCCTCAAATCTTCTGAAGGAAGAGTTCTTATTGGTTTTTTTAATAATTTTTTTCCTTCTCTATCCAAGAAATATTAAAAAAATGAACTGAAGACAGACAATAAAACAAAGAAAATTGATAAGCTCGGATGAAAGAACAAAATGATAAAGCAAGCAATCCAAAAGCATTTTCTTTAGCATTTGAGTGGCGAGGAAAAAAATGCTTTAAAGCATACTTGAAAGAAGAATTGAGAATCTGATTATTTATGCATTTCTGTCGTTACCACATAGACAAATAATGGTTATGAAAAAATATTAGCTGAAGAAAAGATAAAAAATTCCAATTCTTTTGAAGAGAGGAAGTAGAAAAAAAAGATATCTATACGAGAAAAGGATTCATAGAAATATAAAAAGAAAAAAAAATTTTTTTTTTTTTTTTGCCTAATATTGTTTGTTGATTTATTTATTAAATTTTTATTAAATTGAATGCAATAATAATTTATTATGTGATTATGAACTGAAATGAAAAATGATTCAGGACCATTTTCAATAATTACTTTGAGGATACTGCATTGCAAATATCGCATAATGTAATAATAACTTATTTAACTTGGGTAAAAAGATATAATCCAAAAAATAACAATAATAATTCATTTTACGGATTTAAAATTTCATACAATTGGTTTAATTTCACTTCAAACTGTCTAACGAACAAAAGCCGAAGTCGGAGTCTGCTTGTCTTTTAGTTACTCCGACTACGACTCTGTTGATCAAAAGCGAATCCGACTCTACTACTCCGATTCCACAGTCCTGCTTATAAGGCAAGATAAAAAATTTAAACTGATTTGTTCAAATCATATTGAATTTTTGAGGAGACTGAAGAAGTAGTGGGGTCTCTAGACGTGGTTTGTAGTAGATGGGAATTCTTAACCTCTTCAGACCTGAAGTACACAAATGTATACCTCCATTCTTTTCCTCATAAAAACTAAATTTTTCGAATTTTTTGCATTTTTACTTTGCTTCTATACTGCTGAATGTCTTTTGCTTTAAAACAAAACCAATAAATGCAACACTGATGAGTATTACCTCATAAAATAAATATTATTTTCATCCGAGTTTCGAAAATACCTTCAAGATATTGTGGCCAAAAAAGTATGAAATATTCATATTTATTAAACTTAAATGCTTTACAATAAAAAATTTTGAGAATTTGCTAGTCATTTACTTGTTCAAAGACCTAAATTTTGTTATAGCGTAAATTTATGTTACTGATAGTTAAACGGACGTTTTAAGGGGGTTAGTACTTTTATATCCAGGGGTGCAAAAATCTAGGCGCCAGAGAATAGTCTCTCACCACTAAAATTTTTTAAGTTTTTTTCGCTCAAAATTTAATAGCATTCTAGCAAGAATTTTACACGAAATATTAGACGAAGAAAAACGAAATAAATTTTGTGGTGAGAAACTGCCTGCTGGCGCCTAGATTTTTGCACCCCTGTTTATATCCATATTTGTAAACCTAAATTACCAGTCCCCTAAAGTGCTGATTTAATAAAAATGACTTTTTTTGTCATCTATGGTGTCATTTCGATTATGCAAAAGCAATAAATATACATTTGTAGATCTATTTTATGCTCAGATTTGAAGAGGTTAAGTTAATTATCTTTTTAATCGCTTGAAATGCAAACAACGTCTCACTGATTTTGTATTCTCACCGGAATAATCGAACACTTTTATTTCAAAATAAAGAAAGGCTACCCGTAAAAGTTATGCCCCCAAAATTTAAATAACAAAATTTCGTTAAAAGTTTGTGGTGCGAATCTTGTTTCAATTAAGTGGGATAAAATATATTCCGCAATTCTTCAAGCGGTTAAAGAGCGTTAACTCAGAAGGATTTGCGCCGAGCCTGATAGAACCAGAGAGCGTATGGTTTTTTAGAATTATATTCACTATTTTTGAAAGTGATCTTCAATTTATTTTATCGCAGAATTTGTAAGAACTGTCTGCGACTAAATAAGGAGATGATTTTTCTTTGTATTTATTGGTGTCGAAGTCTAAACTTTAACACCCTGTATATTCGCGCGTCCTCCCAGATTAAGTACAATCGGTACACTTTTTGTAGGATTGCTCAACAATTTGGGCTGCTCCCCAAAAAAATATTTGCCACGCTCAACAACGCGTTTCAAACATTTACGGATTCATTTTAAATGCAAAAGTATTAAACTTACAGACAAGATTATAAAGGTGATTTACAATAAAATCATTCTTTTCATTTACGATACAAGAATAACTTCTTGACTTAGAAGTGAGTGTTGTTTCATGAGATCAGTTATTTTGCGCCCTGATATCGGCAACAATTCACGAAAGATCCTCTGCTTTTATCGAAAAATGTGAATAACTGTTCGATTACAAAGTCTCTGAATAGGAGCATCTGCCATATTTAACCACGTAATAGTTTTACCCGAACGCCGCTCGGGAAAAAGAGTTTGCTTGTTTTGCTACTAAAAGTTTTTGGATACCGCTAATTTTTATATACATTTTTGATTTTAATAATAATTGGCACACTTTTTTGATTATACAATATAACTGTTTTAAAATGAAAAAAAGTGGTCTTTCAACGTGATATTTTGCTTATTGTATTTAAAAAAAAAAAAAAAAATACTTTTTGGGTTTAAAGCGTTTTTTTTTTTTTTTTTTTTTTCATTTTTGTTCTTCTGAACAAAAGTGAAATAAAAAATAAATCAGAAAATAGCCGATTCGGATAGATTTGCTTTAAAAGAACAATTTTGCGGGTCATTATTTCTGTTTCTTTCTCTACCACAAAGAGAAAAAAATCTTTATGAGAAGTTATTATTTAAATATTATAAGAAAAGAAAATGTCCCATTTGTTTTGGAGATACGAGACAAAAAGAAATGATATCGAGGAAAAGGATCATAATAATATTTAAGAATAACTATATTTATTTATTTATTTATTTGCTTGAAAGAATGTTTTTTTTTCTACAAATATTTTTCATTAATCCCTTGGGGACGAATGACACGTATACGTGCGGCAATAAGGATTAAGAATCCTTCTTTATTCCCACCAGTAAAATTTTACAATAAAGTTTGCCTTATTTAATCGGAGCATTTCCGCGATTTAACCCTCTCTGGCACTTGCAAATTCTGTTAGTAAAATGGCAGAGTATCGACTGACACCGGAATTTACAAATGGATTCTTAGAAATAAAGAATTCCTTAATTTAAACTTTCATGTTAAAAGCAAAATTTTAGTAAAATATTACTGGTGCATATTGTAAGATTGGAATTAGAATTAGATGTGCCCGGACTTAACACAAAAAGAGAAAGCACATATTTCAGCATTTAAAAACCGGTACAAAACATTAAAAATTTCGCAAAAGGCCCCCGTCGCGAAGGAGTTAAATAATTTTTTAAATATTATCAACTAGAACGCAATAATTAACTTATTTTGTGGCCATCAACTAAAATGCAGAAAACGCAGTGAAAACGGGAAAAAAAAAGTATTTGAGCAACAAAATTACAACTTAGGCAACTAATACGCAAGTACTAGCTAGTTACAAAGAAGAAATACTTTTTTAAGTACAGATAAAAGAATGGTTGAAAAGGTCATTACTTTGGTATTCAACCTAAAAAATAGAAATATCATATGGCAAATTGTTATTTGAATATTATCAGAAAGGAATTTGTCCTATTTGTTTTAGGAAGACAAAATTAATAACTAGAAGAGATGGTGAGCAGATATTAGGGAAGATAGCAGAATGCTCACAATAATGAATAAGAAAATAAAGCTCTTATTTTGTACTTGGAAAAATATATTTAAGCAATAATTGTGAACAAAAAGTCATAAAGATTTATTACGTTAGTATTTACTGAAATATAGAGAATTCTTATAAACTTTTTGCTGTTTATGTCTTCTGATATTACATTGGAAATATCATATAATATTGCATTAACGCCTTCGCGACGGGACCCTTTAACAGAATTTTTAATGTTTTGCCACCGGTTTTCAAAGACCTTATTTGTGCATTATTAATCCCTTGGGGACGAGCGACACGTATACGTGCCGCAAAAAGGCTTAAGAATCCTTGTTTATCCCCACCAGTAAAAATTTTCTGTAAAATTTGCCTTATGTAATCGGAGCATTTTCTCGATTCAGTAAGACACAAATGTCTGATAACAGACCGGTAACAGAACATTAAAAATTTCGTAAAATGCTCCCGTCGCGAAGGGGTTAACCCTCTGGATCCCAAACCGACCGAGATATTTTGAGACATTTTAATTCGCATAATTTAATTCCCACCATTGAATCAGGAGAACAATATTTGCTTTAATTAGCAACAGATCATTCCGTATACAGATAAAACGAAATTAGCCATCGAATTTTTCTGGTGAAAAATCAGACTTTCTGAACTACATAATTTCTAGAACGTGTTCTGTCATGGGAATTAAAGGGTTAATTCGAGAAAATGCTCCGATTATTCATCGTAAATTTTCAATAAAATTTTACCGGTGGGAGTAAATAAGGATTCACGAATTTTTTCGGGGGCCACCAGTGGTACGTGGACGTGTTAACCCTTTAACGTTCATTGGTTTCGCCACGAAACCACAAAATTTTAATTCTGATATGCAAAACTGACACCGGTATTTTTATCTAAAAATATCTCCTTTATTATGTATGTGAACAATCACGTTTACTTACTTAGAAATACATCTGATCTTAATTACCGGTGTCATTCATTTATTTCGACATCTTAGCAATGAAAATACTTTGATCGTTAAAGGGTTAATTAGCAACAGATCATTCCGTATTTAGATAAAACGAAATTAGCCATCGAATTTTTCTGGTGAAGAATCAGACTTTCTGAACTACATAATTTCTAGAATGTGTTCTATCACGGGAATTTTAGGGTTAATTCGAGAAAATGCTCCGATTATTCAAGGTAAATTTTCAATAAAATTTTACCGGTGGGGGGTAAATAAGGATTCACGAGTTTTTTCGTGGGCCACCAGTGGTACGTGGACGTGTTAAATCTTAAATATTTAGCAATTCAATAAATTATTAAACAATTCTGAAGTAAAACTAAAAATATGTACAGGGAGTCCCAAGTAAGATGTTTCAAACTTCGAGGGGAGGTAGGATATACCTGGCGATGTGGAGTTACATAGGAATGCCAGATCGGAAACGCCTTTCTGATCCAGCAAGGGCCTTGAAAAGAAAGACTCAAAAATCTACAGGTCCAACATGTCCGACGTGCTACAATTTTTTAATGAGATTTGCACCACACTTATCAAAGGATAAAATCCTACTTAATTAATATGCCATTCTATTAAATGAATTCTTTGATTTCTAAAAAGTAGTGCCTATTTGAATTTATAAGGGTAACCTGTCTGGCAACACTGTTGTCGGGCATGTAGATTTTTGGAGCCCAGTTGAAAAGGTTTGATCAAACAAAGCAGGCTGTGTTGCCAGATTTAGCAATGTATCAGTAATATATAGAGTAATTATAGTAGGGGCTTGTTGAGCTCAGGCCATATGGTAGGTCTCCCCACCTAGTTGAACTTGAGTAATTATGGGCTAACTGTAATGTGGAATACTTTTAAGCAGTGTTATCGCTGACATTTCACCAACGTTAGTAATTTGCCTAGTTAAGAATAAAAAACATTCGCCAAATGAAAAAAGTATTAGCAAAAAAGATTTCCCGTCTAACACTAAAAAAATTATTTTTAACCCTTTAACTTACACCTTCTTTATTTTTAATATGTTCTAAAATAACCTAAGTTTTTATAACTGCGTCTACGATTGTTATTAATCAAATTTCAACTATCCGCTACAAATATATTAAAAAAAATTTTTATTTATTGAAAATATGTATGTATGCATGTGTATGAAAAACGGAAAAGAAAAGAAAGAAATAGCAAAAACTGAGCACTAGCAATTTGGCGAATCTAATTGCTTGTTTACTCGCCAAATGAAGAATTTAGTCGCAATTTGGCGCAATGGCGAGCGACAGCGAGAACTCTGCTTTTAAGGCCATTTTAGTTCTTTTTTAGTTTAATCCTTTGCTGTGCAACATCGAATCTGATTCGACATAATCTTTCTTTGCATTTTTTTTTCTTTTCGGGCACAAGTAGCAAAGAAATATGTACTCAATTATACGCAATTGTTCTCATTTGAACTCAGTTGTACTCAATTATATACAATTATACTCAATAATTATACTAAATATTTGTATCATACAATTCGAGAATTTTCAAAATTATGTAATTGAAGGTAACTTCTTTTAAAATTTTGGTTAAATTAAAGAAAAAAGTGTAAGTGGCGCCGGCAGGTCATAAAATGGCTAAAAATATATTTGATACATTGAATTTTTTAATTAACCCCTTGAAGAGTGGTGATGGAGTTATAGCACCACCTAATTTTAATTCCTAATTGCCACATTTGCACAAGAATTTTTTAATGAAAATTTTACTTTCATTAAGTAATTTTACTTTCATTTACGCGAAAATGTAAATTTACTTGTTTACAAAAAAATTTTCTCGTAAATAATGGTGTAACTCAATTATTTTACATTTTACTAATACAAGTACCTCTCCCTTGAAAAAGTTCAAGCACATAAAACCAAAATAAAATACTCAGATTACTTAAAGGTGTTTTTATTAACAAAACCTAGTACTTTCGAGCATGTCATGCTCATCATCAGGGTTAAAACAACAAAAGAGTAGAAGTCGAAGGCTGAGTTCTTTTACAAGAAGCCTTCGACTTCTACTCTTTTGTTGTTTTAACCCTGATGATGAGCATGACATGCTCGAAAGTACTAGGTTTTGTTAATAAAAAACGCCTTTAAGTAATCTGAGTATTTTATTTTGGTTTTATGTATAAATAAGGTGAATTAAAGGATTCGACATATGTGATATGTTATATCATTTTAATCTTATAAGTTCAAGCACTTAAGTTTTGAAAAAATTCCTCTTATTGCAAAGCTGAAAAGTATTTAAACAGTGGGCGCAGCCAAAGTTGGGGTTTTGAGGCATTGGAAACCACTTTTTTCTTATAGTTTTGTTTCATTTTATTAAATAAAAAAAAACTCTACAAGTAATTTTTCCAAAGTTAACAGTATAAATATAGTGGTATATTGAGCTTGAAAACCCCCATTCTTGGTGCGCCACTGATTTAAATAATACTTTCCTTCATAGCACTAGCTACATACTTTTAAAAACACTATTGGATATCTGGAAAACTATGAAACCTCTTTTCATTTAAGAAATTCAAAACTTCTCACACACGACATAAAGATTCAGTTATTTCCAGTTGCTCTTTTACTTACCCATCATACGTAGTATAGGGTAAGTCTTGCAATCGTTTTGAAAATCGAAAAATTTTTTTTGACGGATTTACACGTTTTAGATAGTGGAGATTTCGAAAAACATATTTTTAGAAAAAAAATTTTGCCGTCCGTCTGTCTGTCTGTCTGTCTGTCTGTCTGTCTGTCTGTAAACGCTCTATCTCCCGAACAAATTGAGATAGAGACTTGAAATTTTGTATGTAGTTAGTATGTAAGAACGGGACGAACCCTATTTAATATCAGCAACCTCGATTATCCGGAACTATTTTTTTCGGACTCTCGAAAAATTCGTTCTGATGAAAGGTATATAAAATTTTTCGAATTTTTTTGTTTTAAGAAATGGACGTAAAAGGCAATAAAATAACACACATTTTGCATATAGAACGAAGTCGATCGGATTATTATTTGCCGAGATATTTGTAATCTTGTTTTCCACATTCTTCGATTTTTCATGACCCTGTATTTCATTCAAATTTCGATTCAGAAGTATATTTTAATTGGAAATGAGACGCTTAATCCGACGCAGTTAATTGTTAGTTAATAGAATTATTATTTTTGGAGTTATAAGGATGTTTCTTTTACGCAGTTCGGTACTACTTGAGTAGTTTGGCGTTTTATATAATTTGTCGAAATTGGTACATCAGCAGTTCTTTAATATAGCATTACTATGTATATTAACAATATTTAAATTTTGTTTATGAATTGCAATGCATTGTATAAATAGTTTCACATGTTTTATTTTCATATACATATCCATGATGGGTAAGAATTACGGTGGCCCCCAACGACTAGTTTTCTATAATTTTCAAAAAGAAGTGCTCTTATTAGTTTTTGATACTTCTTTTTTTCCAGTGTACAAAAAAAGAATAAAAAAGGAGCTTAAAATAAAGAACAAAATAATTAAGGAGACAACTGTGAAGAGTTTTCTTCAGCAGTTAGTTAAAAAAAAAGAAGGAAATATATTTAAGCATACTTAACAGAATATTTAAGATTCTCATTAGTTCTATTCTCCTGTCTCTTGGAAAAAAAATGCAGTTATGACAAATTATTATCTGAATTTTTTAAGAAATGAAAATTCCTTATTTGTTTTGTTTAGATGAAGCAGAAAAAAAGAAAAAATATATCCAGAACTGATTCATGTGTAGCAAGTGACTCATAATATTGTATAACGAAAGATATGTTTATTTCATTTTAACCCTTTAACGTTCATTGGTTTCGCCACGGAACCACAAAATTTTAATTCCGATACGCAACACTGACACCGGTATTTTTTATCTAAAAATATCCCTTTTATTTTGTATGTGGAAAATCACGTTTTCTTATTTACAAATATATTTGTTCTTAATTACCGGTGTCATTCATTTATTTCGACATTTTAGCAATGAAAATGCTATGATCGTTAAAGGGTTAATAAATAAAGCCGACTCTCGTTAATTCGAAATCGGATAATTCGAATCTTCGCTTAATTCGAACTAAACATGAAGTCCCGAAATTTTCAATGGCAGAATAACTTTAAAAATTTTCATTAATTCGAACTCATTTTCTCTTGACTTCGTTTAATTCGAACTAACTAGAATTCCAATTTTTCATTTTTCTTTTCTTTCTCGCGGATTTCAGATCATTTGAATAACTTTATTTCTTTGAATTTTGTGAAAATTGATCCGAACGAGTATACATATAATACAATGCATTTGACATCCACTTTCTTACTTCCCCGTCTGTCCATCAGTGACGCTTTAAACTTTTCTTGAATCGTGCTTGTTTCTAATATTTTGATTAGTTTATGTATTTATACATTCTAATTTAATATTAAGTCATATTCTAATGATAACAGAAAAAATAAATTAATTCCTTTGTAATAGTACCATATTAAGCATTGTTTCATTCCATATTTTCCACAATTCGAACTTCGGATAATTCGAACATTTCTTGTGGTCCCGAGGAGTTCGAATTAACGAGAGCCGACGGTATTTACTTATAAATACGTTTTTAAATTAATAAATCCGTACATTTTGATGAACTGTCTATTTTTAGTGTTTCGTTCATATCGTGAAACCCTTGTATTATTGCTTGTTTTTCCATCATAGCTCTCATACTCGGAAACTATTTATAAGAGACTTATTTTTTTATTTTTTTCTTTTTACATTGAGCTAAATATCGCCTGTCATATACCAAATCATAAATTTTTCAAAAAGTCATATTATTTTAATTAAATTAATTCGTTCTTTTTTGATTTTGAAACACAATCTTTATTTCTGTGTATATCGCTGCGAATTCAAAGCAGAGTGGTAAGGCATTTGTTTTCCACGTGAACTATAGTGCATAGCTGCCAACTTTTACGCACTTTTCTACCACAAAAATTTTACGATAAATATTGTCTTATTTGATCGTCGTAATCTTATAATTAAATACAGTCGACTCTCGTTAATTCGAAATCGGATAATTCGAATCTTCGCTTAATTCGAACTAAACATGAAGTCCCGAAATTTTCAATGGCAGAATAACGTTAAATTCTTCATTAATTCCAACTCCATTTCTCTCGACTTCGTTTAATTCGAACTAACGAGAATTGTGATTTTTCGTATTTCCTTTCTTTCTCACGGATTTCAGATCATTTGAATAACTTTCTTTCTTTGATTTTTGTCAGAATTGTTCCGAACGAGTATACATATAATCCCTTGCATTTGATATCCACTTTCTAAGTGCCCCGTCTGTCCATCAGTGACACTTCAAATTTTTCTTCCATTGTGCTTGTTTCTAATTTTTTAATTAGTTTATGTATTTATACATTCTAATTTAATATTAAGTCACATTCTGACGATAACAGACATAATGCATTTAAAAAACACTATAACATTAATTCCTTTGTAATAATACCATATTAAGCATGTTCTGATTTCATACTTTCCATAATTCGAACTTCGGATAATTCGAACATTTCTTGTGGCCCCAACAAGTTCGAATTAACGAGATTCGACTGTAAATGCAAAATCTCTGTACAATTTTAGTGGTAACAAAAAACACGTAAAAGTTGGCAGGTGTTATAGTGGGTTCGAATTGTCAGGCGAAACTTTAAAATTTCGATTTATATTATTATTATTATACAGTATTTTAAGATGGATTTAATTAACCATTTTTCTGATTTATCCGCAAGTCATGCGTTAAACATGTTTTTCCCAATCATGATTTGCCCGTGCTACGTATGGGCATCCATATTTCAATAATGTTTTACTATTCCCAACAGTAAATTTTCATTTTAAATTTTGCATTATTTTTCTGCGCGTTTCTCTGACAAGATATTTTTTGGTGGAAAAATTCGTGTTTTAAAAAACTGGGGATTTAAAATAAAAAAATCTTTTAAAGACATGAAAAAAAATAGGCGTTTGAATTTTTTTTCCAAAAAAAAAAAAATTATCATTTAACCCTTTCCGGCGTAGTGTGCCCACTCCGAGCACACCTGATTTTAATTCCGAAATTGCAAACGGCACCAAGAACATTTTAAAGAAATTTCGCTTTTGCAATGAAAACGTGAGAAAACGTGTTCTTAATTTCTATAAAAGTCGTTTTTAAATTCGAGTGCCAAGCAATAATTTCTTATTTTATGAGCAGAATAAGCCTGAACCGGAAAGGGTTAAGTGGTTAATAGAAACTACTTTTTTTTCCGGTAATTTCAAAAGTTTATATTTTGTTCGGAAATAATTTTTAAAAAATCTTTTTTTAGGTAGAAAAAATCAATAATATCAATTTAAAAGAACCCAAAGAATGATTTAACTAACTATATTTTTAAAAAATGCAAATTTATAACAGTTAATGTTTAACATGTCAGATAACATAATCAAATCCATGTTTAATAAAAAAATATCTGATTTTTAATGATTAATAAATATAGATATAATCATCTGGAATATTGTTGTTTGCTGCTGCTATTTACGGGCACTTTTTCAAAAATAAATGTGGCAAATACAATAAAAATATTTTATATTGTAATGTTTTTGTTGACAAATATATAATTATTTGAAACTTAAATTAAAGGAGTAAGATATGCATTTGTAAAAATATATAATTGAATGATTTTCTGAAGTTATGTTTCTACAATCGAAGTGTTCAAAGAATTACTAATATTCGAATGATTTATTCGAATGATGGCACATCATTATTTGAAATTCATAAGCGCATCAGCGTGGCCTGTATAGTGCTACGACATCACAAAAACTACTCGGTAAAGTTTTTAAAAATTACTTGTAGTAAAAGAAGCTTAAGTTCGTATGAATGTTTTTTTCGAATATTGAATATATAGGGATGAGGTTTTCCCACACCAGATTTTGTTAGAGAAAACCAAAAAAGAAATCTGTAAATCTACGAAACAAGTACAATTTGTAGAGGGCACCAACAGAATGCAAAGGTTATCACAATGACTACAACCATGCAGGTTACACGTTTTTTGCATCTGATCCCCTGAGAACTTACTGTGCCTCCCGATACAACCTCGAACCACAGACGTTTCAGCGTCAGCATATACAGGCAGAAAATAAGACACAGAGGAATGACGTAAGATGTCAAAAAGAAGCATAAGTGGAAAGCAAAATAACTGTAGCCTTCTGTTGCCAAAAAGGCGCAAACTGAATATTCAGAATTCACAAAAACATAAGAAATATCTCCATGACTCTGCAGGGCCGGAATACAACATATAAATATAATGGCCCACATAGATGAAATCGCAAAATACGCATTTCTTTCAGTTCGAATTGAAATCGATGTTACTGGATGTACAACACCAAGAAATCGTTCTAATGACATAAGAGCCAGAGTGTAGATGCTTGCATATACACAAACAATAATGAGGTATTGCACCACTCGGCACCAAACACCTCCAAAAGGCCAGTACTGTAAGGAATAGTCCAAAGCTGTGAACGGTACACAAATTATGAGAAAAAAAATCAGCTACAGCTAAGTTACGAATTAAAATATTTGTAGCTGATCGCATTTGACGGTTAAACGGTATTACTACAATAACAAGAATGTTTCCAAAGACACAAATAATTAAAATAACGCTAAAAAGTAACGGAACAATTACACCTAACATTTTCTCCATGGCCAAAACACTGCTGTAATCATGTCTGCCATAATCAAAATATTCTGTTATATTTAAACAGTTTTCGACGGATCTGTTATTAATGACAGGATCAGTGCAATTAAGCAACGAGTTTCGGTTCAAAATGAAATTTGTACGTTTTAATAATGATTGAATATCTTCCATGCCTTGAAGTATGTATCAACAGAATAGTTTCATTTTTTGATATTTTTTGTAATATTTGCAGAAAATATTTTTTCTTTTCTTAACTTTTATGTCATATGTCATTAGCAAAAATAACTGAAAATTATACCATGAAAAGTTTTCTGAAATTATTCTGAAACATTGTTCTTCTGTATATGTCATACGCAGCGAAAAAAAATCTTCTTAAGTCACCGAAGCAGCAAATGGTTATTGACATATTTTATTGCCGATAATCTACAATGTAGAAAAAATGTGTGAATTAGAATGGAAGCATTAATATAAAAAATGCATATTTATATCACTCTAACAGAAAATACAGTAAGGTACACTGTAAAAAGAAATCTGTAAATCTACGAAACAAGTACAATTTGTAGAGGGCACCAACAGAATGCAAAGGTTATCACAATGACTACAACCATGCAGGTTACACGGTTTTTGCATCTGATCCCCTGAGAACTTACTCTGCCTCCCGATACAACCTCGAACCACAGACGTTTCAGAGTCTGCATATACAGGCAGAAAATAAGACACAGAGGAATGACGTAAGATGTCAAAAAGAAGCATAAGTGGAAAGCAAAATAACTGTAGCCTTCTGTTGCCAAAAAGGCGCAAACTGAATATTCAGAATTCGCAAAAACACAAGAAATATCTCCATGACTCTGCAGGGCCGGGATACAACACCTAAATAGATGAAATCGCAAAATACGCATTTCTTTCAGTTCGAATTGAAATCGATGTCACTGGATGTACCACACCAAGAAATCGATCTAATGACATAAGAGCCAGAGTGTAGATGCTTGCATATACACAAACAATAATGAGGTATTGAACCACTCGACACGAAACACCTCCAAAAGGCCAGTACTGTAAGGAATAGTCCAAAGCTGTGAACGGTACACAAATTATGAGAAAAAAAAATCAGCTACAGCTAAGTTACGAATTAAAATATTTGTAGCTGATCGCATTTGACCGTTAAACGTTATTACTACAATAACAAGAATGTTTCCAAAGACACAAATAATTAAAATAACTGACCGCTAAAACGCAGTATATAATTAAAAAATCACTCATAACTCTTTAACTACAAATAAATACTTATTTCCAGATAGCCTGTGCCCTTAACACATTTTTTTCAATTATGTCACTTATACCCCTTGGCTTCTGGGGTCCTCATATAAAATCATTTGGTATTTTGGTATTTTGTGTTTCGTTGCATAAATACCAGTATAGCGCTGCGTCATTTCAAATGCGGTTCTTGTTGTTTATGTGTGTTGCGAGTTGCAGATAATAACTTTCCGAAAAGCTTTTCGAAAGTTATCTGAGAGAAAACCGTAAATAAACGGTATTAAACACGAATTCATGCAAGCCAAAGCTTGAGATGCAATTTGTATGACAATATTGGTTTGGTTAAGTTCAAATTGTCCTACACTTTTCAAAACAAGTACAATTTGTAGATTGCAACAACAGAATGCAAAGGTTATCACAATGACTACAACCATGCAGGTTACACGTTTTTTGCATCTGATCCCCTGAGAACTTACTCTGCCTCCCGATACAACCTCGAACCACAGACGTTTCAGCGTCAGCATATACAGGCAGAAAATAAGATACAGAGGAATGACGTAAGATGTCAAAAAGAAGCATAAGTGGAAAGCAAAATAACTGTAGCCTTCTGTTGCCAAAAAGGCGCAAACTGAATATTCAGAATTCGCAAAAACATAAGAAATATCTCCATGACTCTGCAGGGCCGGAATACAACATATAAATATAATGGCCCACATAGATGAAATCGCAAAACATGCATTTCTTTCAGTTCGAATTGAAATCGATGTCACTGGATGTACAACACCAAGAAATCGATCTAATGACATAAGAGCCAGAGTGTAGATGCTTGCATATACACAAACAATGATGAGGTACTGCACCACTCGGCACCAAACACCTCCAAAAGGCCAGTACTGTAAGGAATAGTCCAAAGCTGTGAACGGTACACAAATTATGAGAAAAAAAATCAGCTACAGCTAAGTTACGAATTAAAATATTTGTAGATGATCGCATTTGACTATTAAACGTTATTACTACAATAACAAGAATGTTTCCAAAGACACAAATAATTAAAATAACGCTAAAAATTAACGGAACAATTATACCTAACATTTTCTCCATGGCCAAAGCATTGCTGGAATCATGTCTGCCATAATAAAAATATTCTGTTATATTTAAACAGTTTTCGACGGATCTGTTATTAATGACAGGATAAGTGCAATTAAGCACCGAGTTTCGGTTCAAAATGAAATTTGTACGTTTTAATAATGATTGAATATCTTCCATGCCTTGAAGTATGTATCAACAGAATAGTTTCATTTTTTGATATTTTTTGTAATATTTGCAGAAAATATTTTTTCTTTTCTTAACTTTTATGTCATATGTCATTAGCAAAAATAACTGAAAATTATACCATGAAAAGTTTTCTGAAATTATTCTGAAACATTGTTCTTCTGTATATGTCATACGCAGCGAGAAAAATCTTCTTAAGTCACCGAAGCAGCAAATGGTTATTGACATATTTTATTGCCGATAATCTACAATGTAGAAAAAATGTGTGAATTAGAATGGAAGCATTAATATAAAAAATGCATATTTATACCACTCTAACAGAAAATACAGTAAGGTACACTGTAAAAAGAAATCTGTAAATCTACGAAACAAGTACAATTTGTAAAAGGCACCAACAGAATGCAAAGGTTATCACAATGACTACAACCATGCAGGTTACACGTTTTTTGCATCTGATCCCCCGAGAACTTACTCTGCCTCCCGATACAACCTCGAACCACAGACGTTTCAGCGTCAGCATATACAGGCAGAAAATAAGACACAGAGGAATGACGTAAGATGTCAAAAAGAGGCATAAGTGGAAAGCAAAATAACTGTAGCCTTCTGTTGCCAAAAAGGCGCAAACTGAATATTCAAAATTCGCAAAAACATAAGAAATATCTCCATGACTCTGCAGGGCCGGAATACAACATATAAATATAATGGCCCACATAGATGAAATCGCAAAATACGCATTTCTTTCAGTTCGAATTGAAATCGATGTCACTGGATGTACAACACCAAGAAATCGATCTAATGACATAAGAGCCAGAGTGTAGATGCTTGCATATACACAAACAATAATGAGGTATTGCACCACTCGGCACCAAACACCTCCAAAAGGCCAGTACTGTAAGGAATAGTCCAAAGCTGTGAACATTACACAAATTATGAGAAAAAAAACCAGCTACAGCTAAATTACGAATTAAAATATTTGTAGCTGATCGCATTTGACTGTTAAACGTTATTACTACAATAACAAGAATGTTTCCAAAGACACAAATAATTAAAATAACGCTAAAAATTAACGGAACAATTATACCTAACATTTTCTCCATGGCCAAAGCATTGCTGTAATCATGTCTGCCATAATCAAAATATTCTGTTATATTTAAACAGTTTTCGACGGATCTGTTATTAATGATAGGATCAGTGCAATTAAGCACCGAGTTTCGGTTCAAAATGAAATTTGTACATTTTAATAATGATTGAATATCTTCCATGCCTTGAAGAATGTATCAACAGAATAGTTTTATTTTTTGATATTTTTTGTAGTATTTGCAGAAAATATTTTTTCTTTTCTTAAGTTTTATGTCATATGGTATTAGCAAAAATAACTGAAAATTATACCATGAAAAGTTTTCTGAAATCATTCTGAAACATTGTTCTTCTGTATGTGTAATACGCAGCGAGAAAAAATTTTCTTAAGTCACCGAAGCAGCAAATGGTTATTGACATATTTTATTGCCGATAATCTACAATGCAGAACGAAATAAATATGACAGAGACGCAATTAAAGAAACAGTGTTGCCAGATGAAGACTAAAGCTTTATTTTGAATACCACGATTTTCGTCCGGTATCATTCCTTTGTTTTAATCGCCAAACAATTGTTAATTAATGAGACGACTATCTCTCTATGGAAATAGTGGTATTCAAAATAAAATTTTAATATTCGTCTAGCAACACTGGATGCGAGACGCATCAAAAGTGGTTCTCATGTAATATAGCCTTCAAACAATAACCGGAATTGCAACAAGTTCAACTTTAACATTAATGTTACTTACAAGAACTGTCTGGTTTTTCTGAAGAATGTTTCCTCGGAGAAAAGCAGAACAAAATAAAGATGATAGAGACGCAATTAAAGAAATCAGGACGAAATTTCTTTTCGGCGATATCTTGGGATCTTTCGAGATTTATATGTTTAGTAGAAAGCCAGTGTAAGATGCAATTATCTCCAGACCGCTATTTCAATTCCCAGTCGTTTATCTTCAGATTGCTCCGGCTTTTATTAAGTTACTGTCCAAAAAAAGAACTGCATTAACAATAAAACACTCTCATTTTCATTTCGTATAGAACAAGTATTTCTAATAACTCAACCGCAGTCCGAGACATATAAGATATTTTGTTATGTAATTTTCATTTTATTTAATAGGAACATTTGAATTACCTTTTTAATACCAGAAAATTTTGGACATAATTTTTTTCTATTTATTAACCTTGGAGCGACCGAAATATTATACTCAAGTTTGATAATAATATTTCACACCAGAATTTTGATTCAAAATTATGTAACCGATTTATTTAACGTAAAATTTCGAGATTTGAATTTAATATATTTCAAGAAAATTTTTTGGGGTCGAATCGACTCTTTAAGGGTATTCTAGTGCAATCAAAATATCTCAAAAAAAAAAAAAAAAAAAAAAAAAAAAAAAAAAAAAAAAAACATTAAAAGTATTTGGTATTAGTCTACCCTTTGTTGCAAGAACTTCTATTTCCTTTTTTACATTTTTTAGTCCAATTTCTTTTAAAATAATGAGACAAAAGAAAAGGATCCAGATGTAAATAACAACTTTTCTTTTAGAAGGTTTAGTTTAGACAATAAACAGCAATAGGAAAATACCGAAAAATATGCTTTAAATAATAACCGGAAATGTAATAAATTTAACTTTAACATTAATGTTACTTGCTAAAACTGCCGGGTTTTTCAGAACAATGTTTTCTCGGAGAAAATCAGAACAAAATAAAGATGGAATTTTTATTTGACAGTGTCATGGGATCTTTTAAGATTTATATGTTTATAGAAAGAGAATGTAAGATGCAATTATCTTCAGACGGTGTTTCAATTCCCATTCGTTTAGATTCACATTGCGATTGGTTTTATTACGTTACTGCCCCAAAAGCATGAAATGCGTTAACACTAAAAAATCTCGTTTTCAGTTAGTATCGAGCAAGTATTTATAACAACTCAAACGCGGGGCAAGATATATAAGATATTTTGTTATGTAATTGTCAATTTTTTTATAAAAAGCATTTGAATTACATTTTTAATACCAGAAAATTTTGGACATTTTTTTTATTTATTAACACTAGAAGGTCCGATAATTATACTAAAGTTTAATGATAAAATTTCTCACCAGAATTTTTATTCAAAATTATTTAATCGATTTATTTAACATTAAATATCGACGGTTGAATTTAATTTATTTCAAGAGTTTTTTTTTTTGCGTCTGATCGAAATTTAATCACACTATCGGAGTCGAATCGACTATTTACGGGGCGTTCTAGTGTTAACAGAATATCTATCACTGTGTCAACTCCAAAAAACCATTAAAAGTTTTGGCATTAGTCTATCCTTTTTTGCAAGAACATCTATTTCCTTTTTTACATTTTTTAGTCCATTTTCTTTTATAGTAATGAGACAAATGTAAAAGATACAGCTATGAATAAGAACTCTTCTTTTAGAAGGTTTACTTTAGAAAATAAACAGCAATAAAAAAATTACCGTAAAATATGCTTCAAACAATATTCGGAAATGTAACAAATTTAACTGTAACATTAATGTTACTTACAAGAATTGCCTGGTTTTTCCGAAGAATGTTTCCGTGGAGAAAACAGAACTAAAAAAAGATGATAGAGACATAATTAAAGAAATCAAGACGAAATTTCTTCTTGGTAATATCTTGGGATCTCTCAAGATTTATATTCTTAGCAGAGAGCCGGTGTAAGATGCAATTATCTTCAGACCACTGTTTTAATTCCCTGCCGTTTAGATTTGTATTGCTTCGGCTTTTATTAAGTTACTGTCGAAAAAGATGAACTGCATTAACACTAAAAAACTCTCGTTTTAGATTAGTAGTACAAGGATTTCTAAAAACTCAATAGCAGGCAAAGATAGCTAAGATATTTTATGTAATTTTCACGGTATTTATAGAAGCATTTTAGTTAAATTTTTGCTATTAAAAATGCCGGATAATATTCTAGTACAGTGCTTAGAGACCTTTTTTCTTTTATGTAGGGAAATTCTGTAGTTTTTCATTTCTTCTCTGAAAATGTACAACAAAGCAAAACACAACAAATTAAGTACCAGGAATTATTATCAAACTCTTTAGAAGTTAATTTCTATGTTAAACCAGTTTAAACCCTTTTAATCAAGTTGATGTAATTATTTTTCCTAAACGTAATTTTTTAACATCAATTTTTGTTTGTTGGTTCAAATGACGCATAAAGAAAAAACCTCGGCTGTTTATTTTTTTTCAAGCGAATCCAGGGTGCGTAGTCATCGAAAAACTCAGAGGATTTTAATTCTTTTAGTATCAGAAATTCTTTAAAGCACTGGTTGTTTCATCTGAAAAATGATTTTTTTTTCGTTAAATAAAACAAATAATACATTATAAAATTTCTGGTAAAAGGTGCTTACAAGGTTCTTCCACACTACGCACCCTGAAATCACAGTTTATTTTCTCAAACTATATAAAATGAAAATAAATAACAGTAAAGTTACAAAAGATATGTATGTAACCCTAAATTTGGAAAAGTTCAACAAAAATGCTATTTAGTATTTTTGTTTAACTTTCACATCTTTTGGTACTAGTCTATCCTTTGTTGCAAGAACGTTTTTTGCATTTTTTAAGTCCATTTTCCTTTATAGTAATGAGACAAAAGAAAAAGATACAGATATGAATAATAATTCTTCATTTAATTGGTTTAGTTTATACGATGAACAGCAATTGAAAATTACCGAAATATGTGTATTATGTGCAACATTAATGTTATTCACAAGAACTGCCTGTTTTTGTTTCTGAAGAATGTTTCCTTGGAGAAAAACAGAACAAAATAAAGATGATAAAGACGTAATTAAAGAAATCAAGACGAATTTTCTTTTCGGCAATATCTTGGGATCTCTCAAGATTTATATGTTTAGTAGAAAGCCAGTGTAAGATGCAATTATCTTCAGACCGCTATTTCAATTCCCAGTCGTTTAGGCTTCAGATTGCTTCGGCTTTTATTAAGTTACTGTCCAAATAAAATGAAATAAAATAAAATAAAATAAAAAGATAAACTGCATTAACACTAAAAAAAATCTTGTTTTTAGTTAATATAGAATAAGAATAAACGTGGGTTAGAGACATATAAGATATTTTGTTATGTAATTTTCAGCTTATTTATTAGGAGCATTTGAGTTGTATTTTTTGCTAAGGCGAATATTATTCTAGAATAGCGCTTCTGAACATATTTTTAGGGTTTTGTTCATCTGACGAAACCTTAATTTTCTCTGTCCTTTGTCAGTCAGTCCCTTATAGAGTCCGTATACAAAAATTGTATAAGTCAGAGACTTCAAATTGCGTGTATTTAAGCTGAATAACAGTGTCACACGATAAATTATAAAATTTTGAAAATGGCTAATGTTCTAATTAAATAAATTTTATCAAAGTCATCCGTTCATTTTTGCGATAAAAAAAAAAACCTTAATTTAAACATTTTTCGTGTAGACATCATAGCTTGGAGCTAAAGAATCTCGTTAGTAAACAATATTCTCTTAGTTCGAATATTAAGATGGATTTAGTAAGAAGAAGTTTCATATTTTTGGCCTATATAAGTGTTTATATTATTACCAAACTACTACTACGACCAAACTACGACTTCAAACTTTATATTAGAAAAAAATCGGTGAGAACGGAATATAAAAATAGTCGCCTGTAGCAGCCCTGTGTATGCGATCTGAGATTATCAAGCTGGAAAACAAAACAATCTCCATTGTCTGCAGCGTAAGTTATGACAGTATCTGGAGAGGTCTCAGTATCTGGTCTGCATACATTGTGACGTCACAGTGACTATGCATGCTATGAGGGTAGTTTTCAAAAAATGCCTAAATTTGAAATTTTTGTTAACCACTTCCCTGATTTGCCCGTACGCCATACGGGCAACGTGTTTTTGCCGATTAAGATTTGATCGTACTACGTACGGGTATCAAATTTCCAATCGCGATCAATTATTCTCACCAGTAAATTTTTATGGTAAATTTTGCATTATTTAATCCGTACATTTCTCTAATTGAATTAGGCAAAAATTTCTGTTTTAAACTTCTTTTTCTTAAATCTCACATATTTCATTCATTTTGCTGATATCAATTATTTTTTATTATTTATTTATTTATTTATTTATTTATTTATTTATTTATTTATTATTATTATTATTATTATTATTATTATTATTATTATTATTATTATTATTATTATTATTATTATTATTATTATTATTATTATTAGTGTTATGTATTCATGCCTTAAGAATTCATGATAATTTTGCATTCAATGATTGTCGAAGATTGTATATTCTAAACAAACAGCAACTCTGACATTTAAAAGAAAATTTAATTATTTATGATAATATATTTTCCCTTTTTTCCCCTATAATTAAAAATGTATTCAAAACTGACATCGATTAATGCCTTCGCAGCTTATTGGCATTGACTTAGAAGGTTAAGATGTGATTGATGATCGCGAGAAAATAGCAAAGATTCGTTATGCATTCAAAATAAGAAGTGAATTTATTTTGCTTTAATGAAACATCGGATGATAAATGTTCCACAGTTTATTACAATAGTCGATGTTAGACGGAATGTATTGCTTATATGATAAAACGGTGATTATATTTTAAGAAAACTTTTCTTTTTCTTAAATCTCACAGACTTTATTCATTTTCCTACTATCAGTTTTTTTTTCTTTACATTGATGCCTAAAGAATTCATGATCATTTTGTATTTAATGATTGTTGAAGAATAAAATTAACTCATTAAAATGATAAAACTTTTAAAGTTCGTCCTTTCTGGCTGAAACATTTAATTTTTCATTGTAATATTATGTATCGATAAATGTAGAAGAAAGGATAATTTAAGCATGGCGGTATGAGTCATAAATAGATTGAGTTATCGTTTTAGAATTTAAATTCGATTAAGTAAAAGTTTTAGAAACTTAAGAGCTTTTAAATTCTTAAAGCGACAATGCATGAAATTCTAAATTATATAGTGTAGTTAAATAGTAATCTTTCTTCTATTGCTGTTGCTGTCCTTTTAGTCTTGTCCGTGGTTGATGCAGTAAAATAATAATATTATTAATAGTAATAATAATAAAAATAATTTAAGAAATTACAACGACTGTTTGGAAAATAATATTTTCAAAGACTAAAATTTTAGACTTATAAATGATTTTTAAATTTAAAAAAAGAAAACAATAATAACATCATTTTTCTGAGGATCAAAACATATCTTACGTAATACCAGAGTCATATTAATATGCCTGGACTTTTAGAGATACTTTAATATTCCTGAACCAATCATAAACAAATATTAAATGAAATTTCAGTTTAACAATTTTCGGCCCTGCAAATTTTAAAACTTCTAAATATTGCACATTTTCAACTTTTGCACCGTCCTAAAAAAAAAAAAGTTGTTTTTAAATGAAATTTGTTTAAAGCCTGTACAATTTTTTTGAGTTATTATTATTATTATTATTATTATTATTATTATTATTTTGTGGTTTTTAATACTTTTTTGTCGTTGTGGCGACAGAAGTATTCCATTTTTGGACATTAAACGGGGATTAATCAGATAACAAATAAAATAAAATACAGAAGTATTTCATTTCTAGACATTAAGTACGGACCAATCAGAAAAGGAATAAAATAAACCGACTTTATTGCGGAATTCAACCAATAAAAAGATTCAGATATACTTCATATTTCCCAATTCTCTACCAAAAGCAACAACTATTTTCGCAAATAGTTAACAATAATAATATAGCTTCAAAAGCTTGAACAACAGCAGAAGCAATATCAGGGCCTCAATTCCCCGAGGGCTCTGGAGAACCTCGTGAAGAGCAAGTATAGTTGTATATGTTTGAAGTAATGATACATTTCTTGTAACAGACAAAAAATCCTAATACTATAAAATCAACAAAAATCATTATATCTGGCATTAAAAATTTCAACGATCTAAATAATACTAATCGAATAAGGCTTAAAGCCGCACACAAGGCACAGAAAAAGACCCGGATGATAATGTGCAGTCTATGGGAGCATTCTTTTCAAATATCTCGTTCAAATTTTAATATTTTTAAATAATTTTTTTTTCATAAGATAGCTGAGGACGATTCTACAACCGGGCTAGTTTTTACTTTTTCGATTTTGCTTATATATTTTTTATATTACGATAGTTTCAATTTCAGAACCAGTTTACACTGGTTTTGAAAATTAAAGTTTTTTTTTTGAAACCGAAACTGAAAAAGAAGAAACTAGGCCGGTTGTGGATCGCCCTCAGCTATCCAATGCAAAAACAATCATGTAAAAATATTAAAATTTGGGTGAAATATTTGAAAAGAACGCCCCCATAGACTTTACATTATCATCCGGGTCTTTTTCTGTGCCTAGTGCTGCGCCTTAACCCTTTAACGTTCATTGGTTTCTTTACGAAACCACAAAATTTTAATTCCGATTTGCAACTTCGACACCGGAATTATTATTAGAAATAACCTATTTTATTATGTCTGTGAAAAATCGCTTTTTCTTATATACAAATGTATTTGTTCGTAATTACCGGTGTCATTCATTTATTTCAACATCTTAGCAACGGAAATGCTTTGGCCGTTAAAGGGTTAACTTACTACCTGAAATTAATTACATCTTGCTTTGGCTCTCCACTAAATGTGTAAATCTCGAGAATTTTCAACATTTACATTATATTGCTAAAAACCACTGGGCACTCTCGAATTTTGACGTTTTGTCGCATACCTTTGACGAATTGACAATGCTACCACATTTAACGGACTTTTTATTCAGAAACTTTGAATTCAACTGCGGAAATTAGAACAGTATTATTTTTTACTTTGCATGTATAATATACATTTATGTGCTGCTAACTCTTCTGATTGACCCGGAAAAATTAACAAAAGTTTTTGGTTTAATTAATCGACAGATTATGGCGATTTGAATTGGTCAGATTTACTGTAAAATTTTATTAACCACTTAATTCTCGCATTAAATTACGATTTAAAAATTCAGATTGGCTATAGAAGTCACTTTTTTGAAAAAGAAATATTCACCTTATTTGATGAAAAGCAATAGGATAACAGAATAAAGATAATTATACTATTTGATAAAACTGGTGAGAATCAAACAATTTTGAATAAAAGCTGTTGAATTCGCACCCCCTTCCCGTGGAATATTTCAAATTTGAAGTAGAAACTCCTTGCCACAGCCAGAAACATTCACAAAAAATTTGATTCAATTCTATGCATATCTTCATACACCTTTTTATAGTAGAATGGCGACATACGGGCACACAGACACACGGGCAGACAGACATTTTGTAAAAACATGTTTTTTGGAGAGTCTGACTTCTAAAACGTGTAAATCCGTCGAAAACCGGAAGTCGAAAAAAAATTCGATTACAATACTTTCTTCTATTGAAGATAGAAGTAAGTAAAATTAGAATCGTTTGCTTATAATACGTTATTTTTACTTAACCCTTTATGGCGCTGTGGTCCCACGTCGGAACGACATAATATTAATTCCAAACTTAAAAGTGACCGCAAAACAGTGTTGCCAGATTGTCGAAAGCCAATTTCCCCAAAATTTCTGAAATTTTCCCCAAATCAGGGCTTTTTACAGAAAAAGTCCCCAACGCAAATTCTCTAAAAAAGCCAAGTTCTCAATTTTTTAATTTTCCGTTATGAATTTTTTTAACAAATTTAAACTCAGTTTTTTCCCCAAATCAAGCACTTTTTTTTTTGAAAAAATTCCCCATTTATAAATAAATAAATAAATAAATAAATAAATAAAAAGTAAAATAAATAAATATTGCAAATCTTCAATTGCAAATATCTCTACTCACATTCCATGAAACAAAAATTAGCCATCATGAAACAATAACAAAAAAATATATAAAATTGTTTTTATTTTTGTTGTATAAATCTATACTATTACATGAAATGTATTTCTGAGATTGTGTTTCTGTTCACTATGACAGAAAAATTAGCTTCACTTACTTTTCTTAAAATTCAGGTGCGGTATAATCCAAGGCAGATTGTAATGAATCTATAATACATGTAGACAGTGAGCACGACCACGAGAATAACGATTTATACATGTTATTTGTGCATTTTATTTTCGTTTTCCAAATCAAAATCGAATTCGAGGCGGATCCAACATTGGCAAATGTCTGAAAGTAAAAATTGAATTTGTGACAATAATTCCCCATGTTTTCTCCCAAAATTTTCATAGTCCCCAAACATGTCCCCAAGGAATACTTGTCCCCAAAAAATTCCCCGGGAGGATCAAAATTCCCCAAAATGGGGACAAAATCCCCAGTCTGGCAACACTGCCGCAAAATGATTTTAATAAAATTTTGTGTTTACAATAAAAATTTAAATTAAGAATTTTTTAATTTTTGAAAAAGTTCGTAAATTCCGGTGTTATTTGAATTTTATATTTTCATAAAATCATTATTTTACGAACAGATTTTTTTGAGTGCTCGAAAGGATTAAAGCAGAAAATTAATTCTCATTGTATACCAAATCCATAACAAAATTAGGAATTAAAAGTCTACGAATTTTTTAAGTTTTAGTGACTTTTGTTTTGTAGTGAATATCTCTTTTTTAAAAAAGTGGTGGCAATAAGCATCTTAAATTTTTAAATCATATATTAATGAGATCCTTAACCCTCTAGATCTCAAAACGCCCGAAATATTTTGAGCTATTTTAATTCGTATATGCTAATTTACACCAGAAAATTAAAATAGCAATATTGGCTTTAATTCATAACAAACAATCGGTATTTAAAAAAACCGAAATTAGTCATTGAATCTTTCTGGGGTAAAGTCAGATTTTCTGAACAACATAATTTCTAGAACGTGTTCTATCATGGAAATTAAAGTGTTAACTCGTTAAGCAAAGTCAGTTATATAATTTTATTTTTTTTTTATTTTGTGTCGTTATAAAGTCATCTTCTGTTTCTTGTAGCAGCTAAATTTTTGAGTTTTTGAACACGAGTGAAATCAATTTCAATAAAAGCTTCAAAATGACGCTGATCGATTGAAAATCGTCACATAACTTTTGTAAGAAAACTAAAGCATGTTTTTTGTAATACTATTAAAATATTCTAACAATTTTTTAACCCTTTATCTACCGAAGGTACTTATAAGTGCCATTACAAATACTTATTATAAAATTTTTTTAATACGTCGATTAGTTGTAATACTGTTTAGAATGAGTTACAAATACATTACCTTATTTTGTTCCAAAAGCATTATTGGTAATACAAAAAAAATATTTTTAAAAGGATGATTTTTTTTTTGCCTTTCTACCTTTTCAGCTTTTTTATTGCTAAGGGAGGGGGATGGGGATTTTTCAATTCAGAAAATTTTCTATATATATATTATAAGAACATCATATTTGTACATTTTATAACTCTACAAAGTAGTACTAAAAAACAATTTAAAATAAAAGATTTGAGTGGGATTATAAAAATTGTTCAAAATCCCTGTAATTTCAAATTTAATTAATCCTTCCAAATCCTTCATTTCTTCTAAAATTAGTCAAAAATTGATTAAATGATTATCTAAATCTTTGAATTTAGATTAAACAATTTACGCAAAATGCTTTAGAATGTAAAATTTTCACGAATTCATAATTTGGTAGATAAAGAGTTAAAAAAGTAAGAAAATAAGTAATAAAACAAATTCTATTACAATTTCAGTTTATAAAAATCATGAGATAAATTCCAATTCGTATTACTAGTAGAAAATTTTGACAAACAACGACAAAAGTCACCCTCCTGCGACAATAATTCAATAAAAACCTTAATGATCTAAATAACTCTAATCAAATGGGAATCGAAAATGCGATGCGGTCTGAAAATAATCCCATCTTGCGCTGTCTCTCTAGTAAATGTAACGTCTCAAGAGATCCTAGAGTTTATTGCATCAAAGAACTTGTTTGTTTGTATCTTTAATTGCATCTCAATAATTTTTATCTCCTTTATTTTCCCGCTAAGGGAACATTTTTCAAAATGGCAAAATAGTTTTACTAAGATAAACTGAAGACCTGTTAATAAATAAGGTGAATCTTTCTTTTTTTTTTAAAGTGGTGGCAATAAGTAATCTAAATTTTTAAATCGTAATTTAATGAGATCGTTAGTGGATATAGCAAAGTCAATTATCATGTTATTCTTTCTCTTTTGTATGATTATAATTAAATTTTCTATTTATTGTATTAGCTAAATTTCTGAATTTTAGCATCAATGAAAATCATCTCTTCTTTAAAAAAGGTTCAATAAAAACTTCAAAATGACGCCAATCGAATGAAAATCATCACATAACTTTTCTAAGAAAATGGACACTAGAACTACCATAAGCCGTCATTTTGATGACTAACAAATGAATATGTTTCGATTCAAACCAGAAATTTGATTATGAAAAAAAGTTTAAAATATACAAAGAAGAAAAAAAGAAGCTTTATAATAAAGTCAAACTGTTTTAAATCAAAATTCTGGTGTGAAATATTTTTATAACACTTGACTCAAATTTCCGGTAGCTCTTGAATTAAAATTTGTTTGTTATAATGTTATTAAAATATTCTAATGATTTTTTAAAAACATAAGTAAGGAAATAAATTCTATTACAATTTCAGTTTGTTAAAATCACGAGATAAATTAAATTCCGTGTTACTATTAGAAAATTTCTAAATACCAACATCCGACAAAAGTCACTCTCTCCGACAATAATTCAATAAAACCCTCAACGCCATAAAGAGCTTGAATCGAATGGAAATCGAAAATGCGGTCTGAAAATAATCCCATCATGCACTGTTTTTCCTCTAAATGTAAGAATCTCAAGAGATCCCAAAGCTTATTGCATGTATCTTTAATTGCGTCTCAGTCATTTTTATCTTGTTTGTTTTCCCTTCGAGAGAACATTTTTCAAAACAGCGAAGTAACTTTTGTAAGATAAACTGAAGATTAACCTCTGAACTAATGCGAATTTGCAATAACTGAAATTTCAAATGTCGGAGTTCGGGGCTCCCAAATGGTTCGCCAGCTAAACATCAGAATTTTCTTAGCGAAATTTCCTTTTTAGATTTTTTTTGCAATTTGCCTACACTCTAAATAAAAAGGAGTGAATAGTCACTCCAGAATAGTGAATACTCACTCTATCGCAGACTCAAAATATGCCGAACCTCTTTAGAGTGACTATTCACTTTCGGCAAAAGTGGAATCATTGACTCTTTGAAAGAGTGAATACTCACTCCTAGGAAGTGAATATTCACTCTACACAGGGGTCAATAATCACTATTTCTGAGGAGTGACTATTCACTTTTGCTAAAGGAGTGCGTTTTTTCACTCCTAGTAAGAGTGAGTAGTCACTTTTTCATAGGAATGAATGCTCTTTTTTTTTTTTTTTTTTTTTTTTTTTTTTTTTTTTTTTTATGAATTCCCTTTTTTATTGCTATTATGGGCATTTTAAAAGAATCGTGTCTTTTAGAACATACAATGAAAATAAATACAAACGTGGTAAAGATTGGAATAAAATACTTTATTGACAATATTTATTTAATTCAAAGTATGTTACATTAATTGAACTTTTTAAGGGAAAACGTAATTAAAGTTACACATGAATTAGATTATTGACAGAAATAAACTATTACATTCCAATTTTTATCCTTGTGTTTGCTTTCATTGGTAGTCCCATAAATATATGATAGTTTTAAAATGCCCATAAGCACAAGTTATTAAACAGTTTTAAAATATTAAACATACATTTTTTTTTTTCAGATATACCCATTAAGTTTTACGTATTATATAAATAAATCCATAATGCACGTTATCTATGTTTTTTTTATGTGTAATTAAAATCTTATTTCTTAAAAATATATATTAATACAAGTCGTATTTATAAAATGACATGGTAAGTCATATTTAATTTCAATTTTTTATTCCCGTATATAGAGTAGATGTGCATGTAGTACCTGCCGGCGAAGACCACTCACGAGCTAATGCTAATCCTATGGGGAGAGATTTTTCTAATATCTCGTTTGCATTTTGACATTTTATTTATTTATTTATTTTACATTGAATAGCTGAAGTTCGTCTCTATATCGCATCTTTTTTTACTTTTTCACAGATATTTTTATAAAGTTTCTTTTACTTTCAAAACCGGTACCAAAAATGAAAGTGTTATTTAAAAAAATATCTGCAGACAAAATTGAAAAAGTAAAAATGAACAAATATTTAAGAGAGAAAATGTGTTTTTGACGACTTCTGTAACTTAAGTGTTTTTATTTAAATGGTGAACGATTAAGCCCTATAAGCCCCTCTTTGACTGTGCCCTTAAAAAATTTTTTCGGCTTCATGAGTGGTTTGATTGCCAGATTATAAAATAGGCAAAACATCGTTAGATTCATTTTTAAAAAATAATAATAAAATGAAGAAGATATTGAAATTTTATGAATCACATTAATATAACTTAAAAACAACTATTTATAAAAATGTTGGTGTCATTACATTTTGGTAAGTGCAATTTAAAAATTAAAATTGATTACTTAAGTTTTTAATTAAATCAAAATATTTTATGCACTATAAACATTACCGTAATTGATTTTTTAACAGATTCTATATGAGGTGTACGTTTCTGGAAAATCACTACTTAAGTATTCCAGTAATGGACACTCCTCTCAAAACCTTAAAAATTAATGAAATTTTATAAACGACATTAAAAACATAAAATTCAAAGCTTTCTTCAACTACAAAAACAAAAAATTGCAAATTTTGCAATAAAATAAGGAATACATAAATTTATTAAATGAAGCCAGCTCTTAGTATGATTTTCAATGAAAACACGATTTTCAATGAAAAACAGTGAAACTTAAAAACATTATTTTGTGCTTCCTGATTGGTTTAATTAAGAGTGTCAACAAAAGTGCTAAATTATAAAATATGCAAGGGCAAGTTACGAAAAAAAAAATAAAAATAAAAGCTAAATTTTTATTAGTTTTTTTTTTTTTTATAAACCAAAAACATTCAGGTGTGTACATTACTGTTACATCTACCCTATAGTATTCTATAAATGTGAGTTAAAGTTTTATAAAAGTATACTCATGTACGTAAAAGAAAAAGAAAGAAAGTATAAAATACAAGAAATGACTACATATGTATTATTCTTACTATTGGAAAAACAATTTTAATGAGTTATTTATCTCTAATAAATAAATTTCATCTAATGTAAGTCATACTGCAAACTTTTAAAATTACTAAAGCCATTCATTTATAAACAACAAGGATAAAACACAAATCTTTGCGTCAGGGATTTTTTTTTCCTCCACGCACATAAAGATAGCAGAAGCAAACAGCTTCCTGTTAAAGTAAAACTTTAACTCAACATTTTAGAAGTTACATTCGGAAAGTAAAAAGTTGAAATTAAATTTGACTTACCGGTTTTTTATGTTAAATATTATCCGTTGTTTGATGAATAATAATCCTTTGTTTGATAAATAAGATATGTGCAGTGCAACATCTTCGTCACTGAGTATTAATGGAGTATTATTGCTTTTTACTGAATTATTTGTTCTCCATTTTGACTCCAGATCAAGAAACTTAATCTATGTGGATTATTTTGAATCATAAGATATCGGAGTATATCCAAGATCGAAATTTAAACTACTTTTCAGTATTAATAATACAAATTAAAGATCCACATTTGCAGACCGAGGAAACGAAAGTGAGACACATAACGAACACGATAAAATGGCGGAAACATTTTTATCATCACAACTGAGAAGACGATTTCTGATTGGCTGATGCGTAATACATGTCTAAGTCACTTTTTAAGAGTGACCGTTGACTCTATCGAAGGAGTGACACTCACTTTTGAAAACGAGTGCGTTTTAATAGCAAATAAGCGTAATTTTATAGGTTATATTATAAAATGTAATTTTTGAAAAGTAAGAATTGACATATTTTGGTACTTTTCATTGTTTTACTCCATATATTGGTTAGAAGTTGAGCGGGGATTTTTTTCAAGTATATAATGCCGGGCTTTCACTCTCGTTCACGGAGTGAGATTTTTCACTCTCGACCATGGAGTGAGATATTTCACTCTCGACAACGGAGTGAGATATTTCACTCCTTTTTAGGGAGTCGGAAATTCCACTCTTTAAAGAGTGTATTTGTGTAAAGTTCACTCTAAAAAGAGTGAAAATGCAAATCACTTCTACAAAAAGTGATCTTTTCACTCCTCCCAGTTTTAGAGTGTAGGAAATCACATTTGAGGTTGATTTCAACGCAAATTCTGTAGAAACCTATTATGAAATTTTCTGTTAAATAGTATTGATGTTCAGTACGCGGACCTTTTGGGAGCCCTGGGAGTTCTTTGAAAACATGCTTTCAATAAGTAGTTTGAATTTTTAAATCGTAAATTTAAGAGATCGATAATGCGTTAAGCAGATTCAGTTATATCATTTTATTTTTTCTCTTTAGTATGGTAATAATGAAATCTTCTATTTATTGTACTAGCTAAATTTCTGAATTTTAGCATCAATGAAGATCATCTCTTCTTAAAAAAAAGGTTCAATAAAAACTTCAAAATGACGCTAATCGAATGAAAATCATCACATAACTTTTCTAAGAAAATGAACGCTAGAACTACCATAAGCCGTCATTCTGATGACTAACAAATGAATATGTTTCGATTCAAACCAGAAATTTGATTATGAAAAAAAGTTTAAAATACACAAAGAAAGAAAAATAACTTTTATAATAAAGTTAAACTGTTTTAAATCAAAATTCTGGTGTGAAATATTTTTATAACACTTGACTCAAATTTCCGGTAGCTCTTGAGTTAAAATTTGTTTGTTATAATGTTATCAAATATTCTAATGATTTTTTTTAAAACATAAGTAATGAAATAAATTCTATTACAATTTCAGTTTGTTAAAATCATGAGATAAATTAAATTCCGTCTTACTATTAAAAAATTTCAAATTCCAACATCCGACAAAAGTCACTCTCTCCGACAATAATTCAAGAAAACCCTCAACGACCTAAAGATCTTGAATCGAATGGAAATCGAAAATGCGGTCTGAAAATAATCCCATCATGCACTGTTTTTCTTCTAAATGTAAGAATCTCAAGATACCCCAAAGCTTATTGCATTAAAGAACTTGTTTGCTTGTATCTTTAATTGCGTCTCAGTCATTTTTATCTTGTTTGTTTTCCCTTCGAGAGAAAATTTTTCAAAACAGCGAAGTAACTTTTGTAAGATAAACTGAAGATTAACCTCTGAACTAATGCGAATTTGCAATAACTAAAATTTCAAATGTCAGAGTTCAGTGCTCCCAAATGGTCCGCCAACTGAACATCAGAATTTTCTTAGCGAAATTTCCTTTTTAGATTTTTCTTGCAATTTACCTAGGAAATCACATTTGAGGTTGATTTTAACGCAAATTCTGTAGAAACCTACTATGAAATTTTCTGTTAAATAGTATTGATGTTCAGTTCGCGGACCTTTTGGGAGCCCTGGGGGTTCTTTGAAAACATACTTTCAATAAGTACTTTGAATTTTTAAATCGTAAATTTAAGAGATCGATAATGCGTTAAGCAGATTCAATTATATCATTTTTTCTCTTTTGTATGGTAATAATGAAATGTTCTATTTCTCGTAAATAGCTAAATTCCTAAATTTCAACATCAATGAAAATCATCTTCAATAAAAACTTCAAAATGACGCTAATCGAATGAAAATCGTCACAAAACTTTTGTAAGAAAATTAAAACGTATTTGTTTTAATACTATTAAAATATTCTAATAATTTATAAAAATAAGTAAGAATACAAATTCTGTTACAATTTCGGTTTATTAAAATCATGAGATAAATACCATTTCGCATTACTATTAGAAAATTTCGGCAAATATCGAAAAAAGTAACCCTCTCCGACAATAATTCAATAAAAACCTCAACAATCTAAATAACTTTAATCAATGGGAATCGAAAATGTGATGCAGTCTGAAAATAATCCCATCTTGCGCTGTCTCTCAACTAAATGTAAAGTCTCAAGAGATCCCATAATTTGTTGCATCAAAGAACTTGTTTGTTTGTATCTTTAATTGCGTCTCAATCATTTTTATCTCGTTTGATTCCCTCTGAGAGAGCATTTTTTCAAAATAGCGAAGTACGGTAATTTCCTGCGCATAATCCGAGGATCAAACAATTCTTTTTCGACCCAGAAATTTTATTTAGAAATCGAAAGCAAATATTTACCGTGATCTGAAATATAACATTTTATTTAAAAAGTTTTCTGGGTCGAAAAATGATTGTTTGATCCGCGGATTATTCGCGGGAAATTATGGTAACTTTTTTAAGATAAACTGAAGATTAACCTCTTAACTAGTGCGAATTTGCAATAACTAAAATTTCAAGTGTCGGAGTTCTTCGAAAACATGCTTTCAATAAGTAGTTTGAATTTTTAAATCGCAAATTTAAGAGATCGATAATGCGTTAACCAGAGTTAATTATATCATTTTATTTTTTTATCTTTTGTATGGTAATATTGAAATCTTCTATTTCTCGTACATAACTAAATACCTAAATTTCGACATCAATGGAAATCATCTTCAGTAAAAACTTCAAAAAGACGCTAATCGAATGAAAATTGTCACATAACTTTTGTAAGAAAATTAAAACATGTTTGTTGTAATACTATTAAAATATTCTAATAACTTTTAAAATATTAGTAAGAATACAATTTCGGTTTATTAAAATTATGAGATACATTCAATTTCGTATTACCATTAGAAAATTCCGGCAAACATAAAAAAAGCCACCCTCTCCGACAATAATTCAATAAAAACCTCAACGATCTAAATAACTTTAATCGGATGGGAATCGAAAATACGATGCGGTCTGAAAATAATCTCATCTTGTGCTGTCTTTTTACTAAATGTATCGTCTCAAGAGATCCTAGAGTTTATTGCATCAAAGAACTTGTTTGTTTGTATCTTTAATTGCGTCTCAATCATGTTTATCTCGTTATTTTTCCCTCTGAGGAAACATTTTTCAAAACGGCAAGGTAATTTTAGTAAGATAAATTAAAGATTATTAAAAGATTGACTAACATAAATTAAGACAGACATGAATACATTTTTTAAAAATAAATAAAATTTATATACAAAAAATTAAAATACTAAAAAATATTAAAAAATACAAAAGTAAACGTTTCGCCAAACTACACGCAAGGCATCATCAGTACAAAAAATAATACATTGCATAACAAACATTTGAAAAAATCAAGACAGTTACAGTTAGTTATTAATAAATTAGTTAGTTTAAAAAATGTATTCAATTCTGTCTTAATTTATATTATTAAATCTTTTAATAGTTTTTTTAAATTCAGACATTAAATGTATGTGTATTCAGGGTTCGCACAGTTCTACCACTAAATTTTAAGAATATTTTCGAAGTGTTTCACTGCAGGAAAACAGCGTAAAATCTGTGAATGGGGTGGGAGTTACGGATGTTAATGTTTGAAAATTAAATGTAAATTTTCTTATTTGTAATAATGGTGCCAGAGTCCTTGAAAACTCCAAGGAGTGTGCGAACCTTGGTATTGCAAATTAAAGATTAATCACTGAACCAGTGCGAATTCACATCAACCCCTTGATTAACATTTTTGGAAATATCTTTTAAATAATGCCTATTTTTCTCATGTCTTTTACAGAATTTTTAACCTACTATCACCGTTTTATCATATAAGCAATATATTCAGTCTAATAAAGATCATTGTTATAAACTCTGGAACATTTGTTATCCGATGTTTCATTAAATAAATTCATTAAATAAATTTCATTAAATAAATAAATTTTCATGCGATTATCTGTCAAATCATAACCTTTTGATTAACGAAATGCCAATAAGCTGCAAATGCATTATTCGAGTTCAGCTTCTTATACGTTTTTGATTATAGGGGGAAAATGGAAAATATATTACCAGGGTTGCAAAAATCTAGGCGCCAGCAGGCAGTTTCTCACCACAAAATTTATTTCGTTTTTATCCGTCTAATATTTCGTGTAACATTCCTGTTAGAATGCTATTAAATTTTGAGCGAAAAAAACTTTAAAATTTTAGTGGTGAGAGACTACCCTCTGGCGCCTAGATTTTGCACCCCTGTATATTACCGTAAATAAATTAGATTTTTAAAAATGTCAGAGTTATTATTTATTTAGAATATTCAATCTCCGACAATCATTAAATACATCATGAATTCTTAAGGCTTGAATATAAAGCAATAAGTAAATAAATAAATAAATAATAATAATAATAATAATAATAATTGATAAAAGAAAATGAATGAAGCCTATGAGATTTTTTTTAAAAAAAGAATAGTTTTCATAAAATATAATCACCGTTTTATCATATAAGTAATATAATCAATCTAAGAACTACTATTGTAATAAACTCTGCTATATTTATCATCCAGTATTTCATTAAAGCGATTTTTTTTTCTTATTTTGGATTCATAACGAATCTTTGCTATTTTCACGCTATCATCTGTCACATCAAAACCTTCTGATTAACGAAAAGCCAATTAGCAGCAAAGGCATTATTCGATGTCAGTTTCTTATATATTTCTGATTATAGGGGGAAAAGATATTACTGTACATAAATTAGATTTTTTAAAAATGTCAGAGTTATTATTTTTTAGAATATTCAATCTTCGACAATCATTAAATACAAAATGATTATAAATTATGAAGGCGTGAATATAAATCAATCAATCAATCAATCAATAATAATAATAATAATAATAATAATAATAATAATAATAATAATAATAATAATAATAATAATAATAATAATAATAATCAGAAAAATGAATGAAATCTGTGAGATAAAAAAAAGAAAGAATATAATCACCATTTTATCATATAAGCAATATATTCAGTCTAAGAACTACTACAGTAATAAACTCTGGTATATTTATCATCCAATGTTTCATTAAAGTGATTTTTTATTCTTATTTTGGATGCATAACGAATCTTTGCCATTTTCACGCTATCATCTATCACATCATAATCTTCTGATTAACGAAAAGCCAATAAGCAGCAAAGGCATTATTCGATGTCAGCTTCTTATACATTTTTGATTAATGAATGAAAAGGGTAAAGATATTACCTTAAATAAATTAGATTTTTTTTATTACTTAACCCCTTGCGGCGCGGTGGTTTCATAGATATACCACTTAATTTTAATTCACAAACGCCACATTGGCACCGGAATTTTTTTTTTAATTACGGTTTATTGAATGCATAAAATCTAACATTTTTATATTTACAAATAAAGTTGCTTTCGAATTCCGGTGTCAGTCATTAATGTCAACACTCAATCAATGAATTTGCCCTGCACCGCAAAGGGTTAATTAGAACAGGGGTGCAAAAATCTAGGCACCAGAGGGTAGTCTCTCACCACAAAAATTTTTTGCTCAAAATTTAATAGCATTCTAGCAGGAATTTTACACGAAATATTAGACAAAGAAAAACGAAATAAATTTAGTGGTGAGAAACTGCCTGCTGGCGCCAAGATTTTTGCACCCCTGAATTAGAATATTACTTAGCTAGAACTAGAGTTATTATTTAATTAGAGTTATTACTTAATATGAATATCGAATCTTTGACAATCATTGTATACAAAATGATCATGATTTCTTAAATAATGAATAAAAAGAAAAAATAATTGATAGTTGCAAAATGAAAGAAGTTTACGATATTTGAGAAAAAAAATGTTTTTTCTTAAAGTACTATCATCGCTTTATCATTCAAGCAATATAGTCTAACATCTACTATTTGTAATAAACTCTGGCTCATTTATCATCCGATGTTTCATTAAAGGGAAATAAATTTATTTCTTATTTTGGATGCAAAATAAATCTTTGGCATTTTCACGAGAACATCTATCACATCATATCCTTCTGACTAACGAAATGCCAATAAGCTGCGAAGGTATTATTCGGTGTCAGCTCCTTATACATTTCTGATTATAGAGCAAAAAAAGAAAAGATATTATCGTAAACAAATTAGATTTTTTTTAATGTTAGAGTTATTATTTATTTAGAATATTCAGTCTTCGACAATCATTAAATACAAAATGATCCTGTATTCTTAAAGCATAAATATAAAGAAAAAAAAAGCAAAATGAATTAATACTGCGAGATTTGAGAAAAGTTTAATCACCGTTTTATCATATAAGCAATATATTCAGTCTAACAAAGACTATTGTAATAAACTGTGGAACATTTGTCATGCGATGTTTCATTAAAGTGAAATAAACTTATTTCTTATGTGAGGGAGTGACCTTTCCATAAAGGCACTCTAGTATTTCTGAGATCGTGACGTCAATAATTTAACAAGTGTAAGCGTAGAAGCAACATCTATCCTCTCTTTTACTTTAACTTTCTAGAGTGTGTGTGCTCTTTCGGATTTTACAGTTAGCTCGCGGTTATTAGTAATATGTTAATGTGAAGTATCTCAGTTTGCAGCATATAAAAGCTTGGGTTTGAGTGAATGGAGTGTGTCTCTGGCATTAGCCAGCAGCCAGCGAGTGAGGTTCTCTGCCATTAGACAAGCGAAGTGAATTAGTGTTCAGCGAAGTGCTAGCCGATTGAAAAGTAGCAACGAAGCCTCCAGTGAGTGGAAAGAAGTTCCGACAGTTGACTTGAGAGTTGGCCGGGGTAAGAAACCTCTTAGTTTCATTTGGATTGTTTGTGAATAAAGGATTAGCCACAGCCACGGGCTGTTTAATTAAGCTCTATTTAGCAGATCAGCCAAGAGATAGCGGAAGGTATTAGTAGGTGCCCCGACTGAGCTAGGCCGAAGCCTGTGAGTATGGTTTAGCTGTTCATAGTGTTTTCAGTTGTGTAAATTTATGACTTGCTCCACTTCCCTTCAGCCATTATCACTTTAATAAACTTTGTTATTTTATCCTAAATTACTGAGTATGTCTACATTTAACCTCCATCACGACCAACCTAACGTTACAAATGACGCTCAGCATGCATGTAACGTTACAAATGGCGCCCAACGAAACATCGGACATTGTGAGATTGTGCCACGTGTGTATTTTACCGGTGAAGGTGATATTAGTGAATTTTTAGTTAAATTAGATGATTATATTTTGTTCAATAATATACCTGAGAAAAGTAGGTACGTAGTGCTTAAATGCTCGTTGAAGGGCGAAGCACTTTTGTGGTTGGAAAATATAGGAAAGTTTTTGATTAATGATGAAGCGAAAAGATTTGAACAAACTGTGATTGAGTTAAAGAAGGCATTTCCTCCCGTTAAAGATAAGAGTATTTTGAGAAAAGAGTTCTATTGTAATAAGCAGAATATTTATGAGTCGGCGTCAAAATTCTATCTACGTAAGCTTGAACTAAAAAAATAAATTGGATTTAGATATCACATTTGAGAAATTGTTGGACATTGTTTTTCCTCTTTTTAATCCAAGTATACAGGACTTTATTGAAGTTAGAACACCGAAGAATTTTGCAGAAATGCACCAGTTACTATCGAAGTATGAGACTCGGCATAGCTCGGATCAACGGGATTTGCGTAGCCCTCGTCAGAGACAGGTCACGGATAGTAATTTGAGAAATGAGGGGGAACGTAATTTTGTGAGAGGGAGACAGCGATTTCCGGATAATAATTTGCGTAATAGAAATGATGGATTTGGTCGTAATATGTCGAATACGAGTAATGGTAACAGGAATGGTGGTGGTGCTAATAATTTTAGAAGTGGTGAGAGAAATATGTATGGAAATAGACAGAATAGTGGTTGTAATCGTAGTGGGGGAGGACGGGACAGGAATGTTTCTTCGCAAGTAAGGAGATTAACTTCGGAGGAGAATTTGGAAAATAGGTCAATGCAAAAGAGATGTGTTCAGAGGTCGGGTCAGTTAAACTGGTAGGTGACTGTATTTCGGAAGGTATGCAGTCACAGATTAAATCGGAAAAGCCTTCTGTGAGTTTGAATAAAATTACTATTAATCCGGTTGAGTTACCTGAAGTGTTAATTGTGTTATATGGTATTGTCGTTAAAAGTGTCTTCGATACAGGGGCAGATAAGTCGTTCATTTCTTTTGATTGTTATCGGAAATATTTTTCGTATAAGAGGTTGAAGAGGTTAAGTCTGGTGGTTCAGTCGGCACAGGGAGTAGCTTGCGATAATAAAGGTTCAGTAGAATTGGAAGTTGAAATTCGTTCGGTTAAGACATGTTGGGAGTTTTGTGTGTTAGATGGATTAACAGTGCATTGTATAGTTGGTGTGGATTATATGAAGGATAGAGGAATTAGTTTGGATTTCTTTAAAAAGTCGTTAATCGTGAATAATGATGAGAATGTGAGTAAGAAAGAGCATGTTTCAGTGTCGGTTAATTTGGAGGAGTCGGGGTTAAGGGAGGTTAAGAAAGTGGAGTTTAATAAGTCTTTAGTCGATTTTGGTAAAGTTTTTTCAGATAAACCGAGTTTAAGGAATGAAATTCATATTGGTTTTGACGCACTAGTTGCTAGTAAACCATTTCGTTATGATTTTATATCTAGTATTTTTAAGTCTTTGTGTGAAAAGTTGGAGACTGAAGACGGTAAGGAACTTACTCAGTCTAATATGGCTGAACGTGTAAATCGTACATTAATTCAAATGATTTCTTCGTATGTTGGTTCTCATCACGCAAATTGGGACCAGTTTCTTCAGCATTTTGCGTATGCACTTCGTACAGCAGTTCACGAGTCGACGGGGAAAACGCCGGCTGAATTGTTTTTGGGTAGAAAAGTCATTACTCCATTCCAACGGCTAGTTATGGTGTCAGATGCGGAAAGTCAGTACATGTGTCAGGATATTGAGAGGTTGGTTAAGGAAGCTCAAGTTCAGATGGGAAAAGCGCAAGAAAAGCAGGCTCAGTATTATAATATGCGTAGGAGGGAGTTAGAAGTGAAAGTTGGAGATTTTGTGTTAGTAGAAAAGCATTGGTTAAGTTCAAGTCGTCAAAAGAGAGTAGCTAAGTTTGGTCCGAAGTTTGTAGGTCCGTTCGAGGTTTTAGAAGTTCGAAATAATAATTTGGTTGTTGATGTCAATGGTGAAAGAATGACGGTTAATCTGGATCAGGTTAGAGTTTATAAGTTTAGAGAAAATGGTAGTGAAGGTTCTCATGTGTCGAGTGGTGTTTCGCGAAATTCCCGATCCAATGAGTGTCCCGAGTCCAGCACTTCTTCATCTAATTCTTTTCATCAATATTCAAGAAGAAAAGTTGGTCAAACAGCTCCAAAAACTGTTATTGAGAGTCGAAAGCCTAACAATCCGAGAGCAAAGTATGATAATAAAAATAAGAGAGCTGTGTCAAATACATCAGATTCTGTGTGCCATAAAAGGAAAAAGATTATAAACTATCCCGTTCCTCCACTTATGAGACAGCAACCTCACAAACATACATTATCTAATAGTTCACCATCTTCGGTACTTAATCCCCGGAAAAGATTTCAGATGGACACTCGGCAAACTGTTAAACGAACTTTAAATTCCGAATTTTTGCCTAATAAGAAACAACATAGATCCGGAAAGAAACGTGGTCTAGGATCTTCAGTAACTTCGGGTGCATCTAGAAAGAGGAGACAACGCTCAGATTACCGGCATCAACAGTGTGAATCTCGCCATGGAGTGACCCCAGCGAACCGGCCAGAGCAGAGTCGTCGAGCGGAACCTACAAGTATCCCACGGCATCAATTCAGAACCAGGCTGCAGGCACGACAGTCAACTGTGGCGTCACCATACAGTTCCGATGACGAAAGATCCTTCGTACAAGGTTTCTGGGACAAGAGGAGAAAAACATCCTGTAGTATGAAGCCAGCCAGCAGCGAATCATCTCTATGATTGGGTGATAATGTTCTTTATTAAATTTCTATTAGAGTGCATATATGTGGTAGCAATATGAAGGAATAGAAAGCAGAAAGACTGTTTTGTATTTTTGGCCATTTTTGGAATTTTTTTTTGACGGACTCACGATTAGTGCTTAATTGTGTTCAAAATTTGTTTGCAAAATTGTTAGTTTTATGTATGTTTGAGATTTTGGTCTTAACTGCTTTTAAAAATTCTGGATCTATTGTTAAATTGTTGTGTTATTTGTTAAAAATGTTACTATATTGTTATATTGTTCATGTGTTATAAAATGTATGTTAATGTATGTTTAAATTTTCAGAAAATACAGATAGTAATTTGGGTTATTTTGTACACGCGCCGCGGTTCAGGCGCGCACGTGTTTTGCGGTCAAGAAGTCCTTGACACGCGTTTCTATCTCTTATACTAACATTTAATGAATTAACTTTCTCCTTATCGTTCGTGTTTTATGTGTTGCGTTTGTACTTTAGTTGGGAATGGTTTCCGCAAGTTGCGAATTTTTAAGCTGCGTTTGAATTTGAAATTGTATTGTATTAAAATTGAATGTTAATGTGATTCTCTTGCAGGGAAGTATACCTGTGTTATGTATTGATTTTGCTATTTTTCTTTTAGTTAATACAGATGAAGAGCATGATGACGTCATTTTGTAAATTTTTGATATTTTTTTTTTATTGTTGCATAAGCACAGCGATATGACGCTGTACGTATGTTCCCCAATTATTGTTACAGTGGAGTTAAGTTCTGAAGAATTTTGGGAGTTAGTTCATTGGCTAATGGGTATGTAGGTATTACGTAATAGCAGAGTTATTTTGAGTATGAAGTAAAATTTAATTTTAGATGAGTTCGGTATTTGGATGAGGAAAATTTTTGCGCATTGGGTTTTTTTGGACTTGGTGCGAATTCTAGTGTTAGGAAAGTTTTATGGAAGAAATTTTTGGTAATGTTATAGTTGTATTGCAATATTGAGGAAAATTTCGGAAGTTTAGTGTTTTGAGAAATTTTAGCACTCCCAGTGGAGTGGGCTGTTTTGAAAGAAGAAGTAATTAGTTTTGAGAGTTTTACGAGTTTTTGGAAGTTTTACGGAGGCTATTTGTAAGATAGAAGAATGATTGGATTGAATATGTGATTTTTTGAGGCAAACTGAGGTTTTTTGGTTGTGATGGGTTAAAGTTAATATTTTAAAAGTTATGTTTCGGCGCTAAATTTCACCCATCACTGTGTTTATTACGCCTCGAAATTTATAACAAGAAAAAGTCCTGGGAATGCATTTGGCCCAGCCCTTTTTCTCTGTAAAATCCGAGGGGGGGTTGTGAGGGAGTGACCTTTCCATAAAGGCACTCTAGTATTTCTGAGATCGTGACGTCAATAATTTAACAAGTGTAAGCGTAGAAGCGACATCTATCCTCTCTTTTACTTTAACTTTCTAGAGTGTGTGTGCTCTTTCGGATTTTACAGTTAGCTCGCGGTTATTAGTAATATGTTAATGTGAAGTATCTCAGTTTGCAGCATATAAAAGCTTGGGTTTGAGTGAATGGAGTGTGTCTCTGGCATTAGCCAGCAGCCAGCGAGTGAGGTTCTCTGCCATTAGACAAGCGAAGTGAATTAGTGTTCAGCGAAGTGCTAGCCGATTGAAAAGTAGCAACGAAGCCTCCAGTGAGTGGAAAGAAGTTCCGACAGTTGACTTGAGAGTTGGCCGGGGTAAGAAACCTCTTAGTTTCATTTGGATTGTTTGTGAATAAAGGATTAGCCACAGCCACGGGCTGTTTAATTAAGCTCTATTTAGCAGATCAGCCAAGAGATAGCGGAAGGTATTAGTAGGTGCCCCGACTGAGCTAGGCCGAAGCCTGTGAGTATGGTTTAGCTGTTCATAGTGTTTTCAGTTGTGTAAATTTATGACTTGCTCCACTTCCCTTCAGCCATTATCACTTTAATAAACTTTGTTATTTTATCCTAAATTACTGAGTATGTCTACATTTAACCTCCATCACGACCAACCTAACGTTACAAATGATGCTCAGCATGCATGTAACGTTACACTTATTTTGAATGCATAACAATTTTTGCCATTTTCCACGCGTTTATGTATCACATCATAACTTTTTGACTAACAAAATGCCAATAAGCTGCAAAGGCATGATTCGATGTCAGCTCGATGTAATATATTTTTGATTATAGGGGAAAAAGGTAAAAAATATTATCTTAAATAAATTAGATTTTTCTTTAACCCTTTCCGGCACGGGCAAAATCTGTTAATAAAATGAGAAATTATAGACTGATACCGGAATTAACAAACGGATTTTTTTGATATTTTGAATTTCTTAATTTAAGCTTTTGTAATAGCAAAATTTTACTAAAATATTATTGGTGCCGTGGCAAGTTTGGATTTAAAGTTAGGTATCCCAGACAAGTCACATTGTGCCGGAAAGGGTTAAATGTCAGAATTATTTTTTATTTAGAATATCCAATTCATTAAGTATCATCCTAATAAAGATTTTAAATGATTGTGTTTTTGACTTGTGTCTTCATAAAGAATGGCTTCCCTACAAAGATTGACATTATTTTTGTTATTGTACCATGAGTAAGGAATTTAATATGCTGTAATCAAAGTGTAATTATCTCAAAAAAGAAAAATCGTCATTTAAACATAAACAATGAAATACTTTCCAACACGCTCAAACTGCACAGGAAAACTTCGCAATTTAACCCCTTGCGGCGTGGTGGTATATCAAAAAACCACTTAATTTTAATTCCCAAATGGCACATAGGCGCCAAAATTTTAGTAAAAAATTTTTAAGGTTTACTGAATGCGTGAATTAAAGTTTTTTCTTATTAACAAATAAAGTTGTTTTCAAATTCCAATGTCAGTCATTAATTTCAACACTTAAGCAATGAATTTGCTCTGCGCCGCAAAGGGGGCTAGGGTTGAAATCTCGCTCCAACCCCTCTTTTCCTTGATCACTCTACCAGGGAGCCAACCAAGAAATGGCAAAGGCATGAACCCCGGGAAAAAATCCCTCTCCGCCATCCATAGATACAACCGCAAGCAAACTGTGGTAGAATAGCAACGACAATAATGATAATAAAAATAAATAAATAATAAATAAATTAATAATTAATTAAAATAAATAATAATAATAAAATAAATAAATAAATAAATAAATAAAATAAAATAAATAAATAAAGATTACAAAGACATCCTATTATCCAAAACAGAGCAAAAGACAAAGAAAATCATAAATAATAAAATGTAACAAAATTATACGTCAATAAAACAAATATCGAGAGAGTTAACATACAAGCAACCACCCCTCTTTTGCTTTGAGAATATGTGATTTGATACTGTAAACTTACGTCTTGATATGCAATAGACACGTTTTAATAGTAATTTGTGTTTTATTATAATGGCTTTATTCGGAGTAATCTCACAGACTACGCCTTAGTAATAACAATCGGAGAAAATACCCTTTGTAATCAAGGCTTAATAAAGTGAAATATGATTTTTTGAAAACATACAACAAGGATCGTACGGGTCTTGGAGTTTCATGACCAGTAAATTCTTCGCTACCAATATTTTCTTCTGGAAAATCTTTCATTAAATAAGACGAAATTTGGCGCTTATGAAATATGTTTATTTTTCTGTAAAGAAATGTTGGTATTTCACCTGGAAAATAACGACGAACCATGGATACAACACGTTTGAAAACACAAATTCAGCTGTTAAACTCTATAAATGGAAAAATTTCTGAAATCTTTTGTGGAACCCTTTATATAAGCTAAGAATGAACAGAATGCGAGATTTTACTATTCGAAGGAATCTTTTATTCATTTGACATGCACAAGAGCAAAGCTGCCAGCATTAAAAAAAAAATAATTTCAACCAGATATTTTGTATCAAAAAAGAAGTTTCTTATTTTAACTAAAAATAATGATGGTACACCACAAAAATGTATAAGGTATTTTCTGAATTAAAACTTCTGAAGGAAATTATTTTAAAAAATATGAAGGGTGAAAAAAAAAAGGAAAAAATATGCTTTTCAAATACACTGCTCAAAACAATTAAAGGATATTTGAAATTTTATATAAAATAAAGATATGAACGAAATTTTTTTTGTCGAAAATAGAAGAAGAGAATCACAAATGCAAATTTTTCTGGTTTTCAAACTGTGGAGTATGCAAATTTTGATTTCGACGTCAAAAACGTCGCTTCAACGGCAGCGAATGAAATTTGACTTTCAACTGGATAAAAGAGAATGAAGACAAGGATGATCGGCATTCAGTGATTGCTTTGTTTCGATAAGTACGATGTCTCAGCGAAGTCATTTGACAGATTCAGAAACTTGGAGAATTGTTGGTAGGTTAGAAGGGGGCCAAACTCAAGCCGAAGTAGCGCAAGCCATTGGAGTGTCACAAAGTGTCATTTCCAGGATCTGGAACCGTTTTTTGTAGAGTGGATGTCCAGGCCGAAGACCAGGGCAAGGTCGTAGACGGGCAACAACGCCCAATGAAAATCGGTATTTAGCGTTAACAGCTCGGAGACACCGAAACATGAACGCTACTGTTTTCCAACAACACCTTCGCTCGGCTACAGGCACCACGATTTCAACTCAGACTGTCCGAAACCGGCTCCCTGCTGTAGGTCTGTATGCTCGCCGACCGATTGTATGTGTTAGATTAACATCAAGGCATCGTCGCGACCGCAGGGTGTGGGCAACCGAGCATGTCAACTGGAGGAGAAATGAATGAAGCAATATTCTGTTTTCTGACGAGTCCCGTTTTCTGTGCATCCGGATAATAGGCGTATTTTCATCTGGAGGGACCGTGGCAGTAGGAATAATCCTGCGTTCGTGCACGAAAGTGTCAGATTTGGCGGTGGAGGAGTGTTGGTGTATGGTAGCATCTTCATTGACGGGCGCACTGACCTCTACATCATTCGAGATGGAGCTCTGACTGGTCGCCGATATAGGGATGAGATCATCAGACCTATTGTAGTCCCTTACGCTGCAGCAATCGGAGATAACTTCATTTTAATCGACGATAACTGCAGGCCACATCGTGCAAACCTGGTGGAGGATTTCCTTTTCGAGGAAGGAATCGTTCGAATGGAATGGCCAGCGTGTTCTCCAGACATGAATCCAAACGAGCACGTTTGGGACGCTCTAGGAAGACGAGTTTCTGGCCGCCAACAACCCCCACAAACTCTCCAAGAACTGGAAAGAGCTCTTCTGGAAGAGTGGGGCAGAATACCCCAACTCGTCATTAATAGCCTCATTGAGTCCATGCCTCAAAGGTGTTCAACGTTGCTGGCCGCCCGTGGAAACTATACCCCCTACTGAAAATGATTTTCTTTAAAGAAAACACCTTTTCTTGTTCTTTTTTTCTCATATGCACAAACTGTGTTTTTTTCCTTTTGTACACAAATGCGCAATAAAATGCATTTTTTTCTGCCAAATATATGTAATTTATTCTCATATAACCTACTATGTCTGTCGACCATGTATCAATCAGCTAAAAAGTTTCCCAGATACAAAATCCACCTAAAACTGCAATATCCTTTAATTGTTTTGAGCAGTGTAGCAACTTACAATGCACCTCAATAATGCAAACATGTCATTTTGTTTAACCCTTTCGGGCACGGGCAAAATCTGTAATAAAATGAGAAATTATCGACTGACACCGAAAATCAAAAACGAATTTTTAAAATATTTTTAAATCCTTAATTTAATCTGTTATTGCAAAAGCAAAATTTTAGTAAAATATTACTGGTGCCATTTGCAAGTTTAGAATTAAAATTATATATCCCATACCGGGCACAGTGTGCCGGAAAGGGTTAAAATAATGCAACATCACTAATATACACTACAAGTAATTTTTTCTCAGATAATTCTGTAAGGAAATTTTATTGTGTGATTCTGTAAAAGAATAATAAATGATTTTAAAGCCAGATTTTTACAAAAAAAAAAAAAAAAAAAAAAAAAAAAACATATTTTAATGAATCTTAAAAATCCATAACAGTTTTTTAATGTTTGAAATAATGTAGCATAATTGAAATGCACTTGAAACAACTTTTCCCTATTGATCGCAAATTATTGCAATATTTTTTTATTGATCCAGTAAATGAAAAAGAAATGCTGAACATTTTATTAAATAGAGATTATCTATACTAATAAAAGAACAAAACGCTCTGTCTGTGTGTGTGTCTGCGATGGCTAGCAAAATCTACAGCACGTACAAAGCTCAAAAATTTTTTGAGAGTAGCCCAATATCTCTCCTGATGCACCTGAGCTTCAGAATTTCAAAATTCCAATTATTAACTGAGTAATTAATGAAAATCAAGAGGTCACTCTTATAAAAAATCATCTTTTCCCAATTTTTTTCTCTTTCATTTGTTTACGGTTGGTTGGTTGTGTAAAAATTTTCGCAGAAGTAATAAGAAAGCTGAGACAGAATTAAAGAAACCCATGGAGGAATAAGATAAGTGGAGGTGAAGTAAGCTCAAAAAAGGTTTGCGATATGAAACCATTTATCGCTCAAATTTAATGTGCCAAACAAAAGGACGTGGAAGAGATTTTGTATTATAAGACGAATTGAAAGAAATGAATTACAGTTGAAGCATATTTCAAGAGGAAATAGCAAATTTTTAAAATGGTCTTCGTTCTATTATTATTTATTAGAATAAATATTCGCTTTTAAAATGAAGGAAATTGGAAAATTAGCAATAATTAAATATCAAATTAAAATTAAATAAGATATTGAAAACATTTAATACGAATTAAAAATTGTATAACTAAAAGTTTCCTTCATTAATGTAATTTTCAATACTTTATAACGTAGATGAAAAATGTTTATGACTTAATAATTGCATGTAAATAAATATTTAAAATATAATGATGAAAACATTCTTTTAAAATCATGTATGAAAACTTAAGTAATAAATATTAATCTAAAATATAAATTTCTGACTGCAGACGATTTTAATGTACTAACAAAATAATGTTATATTTTCAAGCAAAACGTTAAAATAATTTTCTATATTGATATTTAAAACACATATGATAAAATAATTAATAAATTTTTACCGGTGAAGCGATAAATTAGTTCTTTTTTTAAAAACGAGAGAAAAAAAAATACAGGTTTAAACCTGTTTCAATTGATAGCGAAATTTTAAAATGGAGGGCCAAAATCACAGTCCGGTGAAATCCAAACACCTCATTGGTCATTGAGCCGCGTCCTTTTCAGGGAATAATCTCTTAGCAGTTGGGTAAATGTTGTCATACTCCTTTTTCCGAGAAAAAATCGTAGCGGCAGTTTTGAAGTAAATCTTATCTCTTTTCATTTATAATCTAAATTTTTCACTCTCATTTTATAAAATGGCATCAAAATATCTTAATTGAGTTAATTTCGATGGTTTATCTTAAATAAGAACAGACGGTAACAATCGCTTAAAAAATACTTTCCCCCTCACCTTTTTCAAATGGAGAAACAAGTTCGTGATTTTCACCCTTACCACTCGACCAATGGGGTGGCTGGATTTCACTTGACTGTGATTTTGGCCCTTCATTTTAAAATTTCGCCAATTGATAGGCGTGTCAAAGCACGTGCTTTTGTTGGTACTTAATTGGACTTAATGTAGGGTTACATCTTAAGCATCATCTCCAGAGATAATACCTCCACTCTATTAATTTCTTTTTACTCTATGAAAGAAACCAATTTGAGATTTTGACATTTCAAAAGTGACTGTTTTTTTCCCAAAGACCTTTAAAATTCATAGACTGGCAAAATGTCAGTTTAACTTAGGATTTTTGAACATAGCTATTACGTCAGATCGTTGGTACTTCGTACATTAGAATGTATTTGTGGTTGGCTATGTTGCAGTTAATATATGTATATGTATATATGAGGCTTTTTTAGCAGTTTTTTTAAATCATTGATTAAATTTGAATGCATTTATTTAAGTTAAAATTTTATTAAGACTTTAATTTGTTTTTAAAACAAAAATGAAATGGCTCTTTGACGTACAATTTTTCGAATAGGCAGACGATTCACACACAGTAATAAATTATCAAATAGCAAAATAAATTATATATAAAAAATAGTCACTAAAAGAATAGTAGCAAAACATAATGTTTAGGCGTATTAACACATAACCCGATCCCAACCAGAAAAAAACAGACTATACTCCGATCCAAGCAAGACAAAAATTTCATGAGCATAAACGCGACCCGAACCTAAAAATTCCATTTGAAAAAAAACTATGGATTTGATATTTGACCCGAATCAAATCTGAATCCCACAAAAATATTCAAATGAAGCATACCCCAATTCGATCAAAGAAAAATAATGTTCGTGTATATGCAACCCGACCCGAACCTAAAATTTTTCTCTGAAAAAACCCAAAAAATGACCAGAACGAAACCTGAAATCGATAAAAATATTCCAAAGAACTATAACCTGATAAGAGCAAGACAAAAAAACTTCCATGAACATAAACCTGACTCGAACCTAAAAAATTCCATTTGAAAAAAAAGCCTGAAGTTTTATGCAAACTACATCTGAATCCGATCAAAATATTCGAAAGAACCATAACCGGATTCGAATAAGAGAAAATAATTTTCGTGGACATGAAACCGATCGGAACCTAAAATTCCATTTGAAAAAAATACCTGAAATTTGAATCGACAAAAATATTCCACAGAACCATACCCGGACCTGAACAAGACAAAAAAAATTTCCATGAACATGAACCCAATCCGAACCTAAAAAATGAACTAAATCTGAATCTGACAAAAATATTCCAGAGAAGCATATCCTTATTCGAACAATGCAGAATAATTTCCGTTGATGCGCAACCCAACCTGAACCTAAAAATTCCATTAAAAAGCCGAAATTTGAATTGAACGACATCTGAACCCGAAAAAAATATTCCAAAGAACCAAAACCCGATCCGAGCAAGACAAAATAATTTCCCTGGACATGAATCCAACCAGAACCTTAAAAATCAATTTAAAAAAAAATACCTGAAATCTGAATCGAACCAAATCTGAATCCGACGAAAATAGTCCAAATAACTATAACCAGATACGAACAAGACAATATAATTTCCATGGACATAATCCCCATTCCAAACCAAAAAATTTGTAAAAAAAAGAAAAAAAAAATACCGAAATTTGAACCAAACTTAATCTGAACCTAACAAAAATATTTCAGTGAAGTATAACCTCATTGGAACTAGGTAAAATAATTTCCATATAAGTACAACCCGACCCGAACTTAAAAATCCCATTTGAAGGGAAAAAAACCCCCCACGAAATCTGAATTGAAACGAATCTAAACTGAACACAAATATGCCACACAATCATAACCGTATCCGAAGAAGACAAAATAATTTCCATGAACATGAATCCAATCCGAACCTAAAATTCGGATGTTCTACAAAACATAATGCGCTCCGTAGCGGTGGAAAGTGAAACTAAGTACTTAGCGCGAGATGGTTAAAATATTTTGTTTATAGTTAATGTTAAATTAGAACTAGGTTACGGTTAGATAACAGTTAGGTTGCAATTACGTTCTGGTGACCCTTTTGTTATTTTATTTTCCGGTTAGGTTACAGTTAGGTCATGGTTAAGTTACAGTTAGGTTAAGGTTAATTTGCGGTTAGGTTGTGGTTAAATTATGGGTAGGTTATGATTAGGTGACGGCCAAGTTACATTTATGGTATATTTAACTTGCAGTTAGGTTACTGTTAAGATACAGCTAAGTTACAGACAAGTTATGATTCCGATACAATTAGGTTACGGTTATGATTTTGTTCATAGAATGAACATTACGCATGTTTGATAAAAAATATACACCTATTTTTGTAAAATGGCTCTGAATTTATAATATTATATACTAACCTTTTAGGGAATCATCGAGAATCGATTTCATTCACGGTATAGTCAGATTTAAGAGTGATATATAATTAGTTTGAAATTCAAAATATTTCACTTGGGATATCTATGTGAAAAAAGTATTTAGTTAAGTCACTTAACAGTAATTTTAAGGATAAATATCAACACGAAATCGTTGGACACATATTCCCTCCTGCGTTTCCCATTGCAGTCATTTTAGGTATTTTTGCAGCTAAATATTAGTTTTTTAAAAAACCAATTTTTGACACAGTCAGGGGGCACGTATTTAATATAATGTACACTGTAAAAAATTGGACCCTTTTGCTGTATCATCACTCCCCCGCTTTTATAGAATATATCTCTTTTGACCTATGACAATGCTCCAAAATAGGCTGAAGTAATCATTTTCTATAAAAGCGGTGGAGTGACGATGCAGCAAAAGGGTCAAATTCTTAACAGTGTATTAACACATATTTTGAGTTGAAGATAAAATCATAAAAATTTCAAGTTCGTTTAACATTATTATAACGGATCCGGGCAACGCCGGGCGGGTCAGCTAGTGTTTTAATAAACGATAACATATAAAAAACACAGGTAATCCGATTTTTTCTTACGAAAGGACACACGGACAGGCAGATATTACGAAATCATGCATATTTTATAACTATAGTAAAAAATTTTAAAAAAGTGATTATTTAAAGAATGCATTACTTATAGTAATGTAATAAAGTTATTTTTTAAACGTAATTTATTGATTCAAAAATTACAACAGCCACAGATTTCTGCCACAGATGATTATTTTTTAATTATAACCGGCATCATTTTTTTCAAAACAAAAATCCCCCACAAACACTTTGGCAACATTTGCAAAAGAAATATATTTTCAAAATTTAAATGCAAAATTTAAATTTATTTAAGGAATTCTGCAATCATTAATAATAATAATAATAATATTAAATGCCACTGGTATAAAAGTATTGAAATTTTTATGATTTTAATTAAATAAATAAACATTTGCAGATTTAAAATTTTATTTCAAAATGTTTTGTTCAGAATTTAGCTCAAAATTAATTTTTGTTGAAAATGAGCGTGAACTCTGTAAAACATAAAATAAAATAAACATTGAACTAAACAAATACTAAACACTACCCCCCTACCAGAATAATAATAATAACAATAAAATAAAAATAAAAATGACTCACAATGATTGATTATATTTCATCACAAAAAAACAAAAAAATCTTGCATTGATTTTTGACCGGTAGTAGAATGATACAATTACTCTCAAAGCAAAAGATACATTATTAAAAAAAAACCACCTTTTTAAAAATGAACAATTTGAAGGCTTAATAGTTTTTATAATTTATTCTACCATTATTAAATAAAAAATGATCACGAATTCCGCTAGGATAAAATTTAACGACGAATTGATTATGAATGCATTTGGCTGGATTTAAGAAAAAGAAAAACGTTTAAGAAAGACAATTTTATTGGAAAAGCGATATACAGGGCTCCCAAATGGTCCGCGAACTGAACATCAGAATTTTCTTAGAGAAATTTTCTTTTTAGATTTTTCTTGCAAATTGTCACGAAACTACCTTTGGAAGTTGATTCTAGCGCAAACGTATCATGAAATTTTCTGTTAAAAAATTATGATGTTCAGTTCGCGGACCATTTGGGAGCCCTGGATATATGCAGCCCAAAAACTTCTATTTAATTCAGTACTAGTACATTTATCATTGTATGTTTCATTAATGTGAAACCTCATTTTGTATGCATAACAAAGCTTAGCATTTTCAAGCATGAAAAAGAAAAAAAAAAAGGTTGAAACTTTATCAAAACAGCAAAACAGTGAAAAAAAATTAAATATAAGGGAAAGAAGTTCACGACGGATCATTTTATCGAAAAAGTGATTTATGCAATCTGAAAAACTCTATCTATATTATAAAGGCCAAACGTATCTGTGCGTAACACTTACGTCATTTTTCGAATCGGAAAACTTTGAAATTTGAAATGAAATTTCGGATTTGCAATTTTTGCTATCGTAAATTTTTAAACTTCTAAGCATCGCACATTTTCAATTTTACACTATCGTATAGAGAAAAAAATTTACTATTAAATACAATTTAAACGGTACATTATTTTATTTTAAAGATATTAATTTTTTGTAGTTTTTAATGCCGGTTTTGTAATGGTAGCAACAGAAATACTCCATTCTATTAAAAGTAAAGAAAAAAAAAACAGATTATTGTATCTTTTTATTGCCATTTTCACATAAAAATCGAAAAAAATTTAAAATATATGCGGTGTGAAGAATATTGCACGATATCGCGCTATCGCTGTAAAATCTGGCGAATTTTGTTTTTACTTCGTTTTTAGGGGCTTCTCTGGCCAAGTAGTCAGACAACACAGCGCTAATTGCCTGTGAGAGTATAAGGTTGTGGGTTCGAATCCCGCTGATTTTTATAAATGCTGGATTACTTATCATTCTTTGTTTTCCTGAAATGGAATATATAGCTTATTTTGGGTATCTAAGAAGATTTGCACTTTTCATATTTCATCTATTATATTTCAATCTTCTGACTAACGAAATACCAATAAAACTGTAAAAATATTATTCTTTTATCTCTTTCTAAATTACAACAAGTAAGAAAAATCACGCGTTAAGCATAGATTATGAAACACTTTCCAATGCTTCCTGAAATCTTTAACAAAACTTTGTTATTTAGGGAAATAAGATGCTACTGTACATAGCCAAATATGTATTGAAATACTTTTGAACAGCCCTGTATTTGATCCGTCGGTTGATATATATATATATATATATACAATATAAAGGAAAAATTTAGTTTAGCAAGAAAATGCCTAAATGGCTGAAATTTCTCTCGAAGCACTTTATTCTATTAGATGGAAAATACTTCAATATTTTTGTTCAGCCCTGTAATTTATCCAGTATCTTTACTACACGTCAGTATTTTGTTAAAATCTAGTTCAAACAAACACATTCTTAAAGCCACATTAATTACATTTCCAGAATTTATCACATATGGGTGACCATGTAGCTAATTCTTTGCGTGACCCTGTATATCATTTAACTATAGTGTACAAACATTTCTTACTAAACTGAAAGCAGTTCAACGTAAAAATGCATAACTACCACCTTTAAGTTAATTACTTTCATATTCAGTAAACTTTATGAGCTTTTTTGTGTAACCCTGTATATCAACTAAAACATTTATATAAAACATATAATTTGCAGACATTTTGTAAAACTTAAAAGTGCATATCATAATTGAAAATGCATTTCAACCATCCATCAGCTATCATCGATAATGCACAGTATTTCGGATAAAAATATAAGGTTTGTAATATTTTGTGTTTACTTGTAAAAGCTATGCACTTCATATTATGCCTTAAATATTAAGTCTCAGTGGCGTATATCAATTTTATGATACTTGAAATCGTTTAACATTATTAAAATATGTCGCAAACAATTCCCTCCTTTATTATAGTGTAATGGAATTCTTTTGAGAGGCCCTGTAAATGAATTATAACTATTATTTTGACAGCATATTTTACAGAATGCGTATTTTATTGAATTTTGCGAATCCATGTAAATTTGAATAAGCTTAACAAGGTGTAACATGATAAAAATTCATTTAAAACGATTTTTTTATATTGGCCGTAATGTATCGATAAATTTTGATTATCCCTGTAAATAAACTAATCATAGTAGAAACTTTATTTTCAATAGGGTTCGTGCTAGGGTAAATGACAATAACATATAAAAATTTCAGAGCAATCCGAGTATATTTACGGGAGTTAGAGCGCGGACAGACGGCCATCCGGCCAGATGGCCAGACGACCAGACAAACCGAATGCATAAACACTTTTCAACTTTGTTAGAAAATGTTAAAAAAGGAGGAAGAAAGAGATAATTCCGTGAATAAAATCGACTTCCTTTTTTAAATCTTTGCACTCGTATGTCCAGGCCATAATGAAAGAGAAACTTCGAAAAGCGATTTATGCAATCCAACAACTTCTATTTGATTCAGTACTAGTGCATTTATCATCGTATGTTTAATTAATGTGAAACAAAATTCTCATTTTGTATGCATAACAAAACTTTGCATTTTGAGGAATGAAAAAAAAAATGTTGAAAGTTTATAACAACAAATCAGTGAAAAAATTTTGAAATGTAGGGAACAAAAGTTCACGGTGGATCATTTTATCAAAAAAGTTATACATAAAAACTAAAAAACTCTATTTTTATATATATTCTAGATTACTCATCATTTTTAGTTTCCGTGAAATGAAATATATCTGTTATTTTGGGTATCTAAAGAAGATTTGCATTTTCATGTAGGGGCAGATGGGTATACTTGAGCCATTTTTTAAATTTAAATTTTTTTAAATTTTTTATAATTTCTTAGAACAAAATAAAATATTGAAAATGAGAATTTGATATTTTTTCTTCAATTGAAAACCACTTTCAATGAATTTTGAACTATTTTTCTATGTCTAATAAATTTTTACTTTTTCTTTTACATCGTGGCTCAAGTATACCCATGGAGGGGATACTTGAGCCACATGTCACATTCAGACCAGTATTTTGCAAAGAAAAAAACCGATTTACAATATACGCGAAAAAAATGCATTAAACCTTTTTCAAATAAATTTGGTCGAATTTTCTGGTGTCATTGTGACATTTCAGAATTAAAATTATATGGTAGAAAATTCTACCAGCAGAGCTCAAAGGGTTAATCACCATACTTTCAAAATGGTACCAAGGTATGCGATTTCTTTTTTACATGTTCAGAACTATAAATATGTTACCATATTGCCAGTTTTAGAAAGAAAAATTGACCAACTGTAGAGATAATAGGGGTGGCTGAAGTATCCCCTATGCTCAAGTATCCCCACTCTCTCTTAATCATCTATCTTTCCTAATTACAGGGGAGGAAGAAAGAGATAATCCCGTAAACAAAGTGGGCTCCCTTTTTTCACCCTTTCCATTCGTATGTTCAGGCCATGGAAGTATAAAGAAAGAGGAACGGACTTATACTCATGGCTGCCACAGATGACTACTTTTATATTCTGTTCGCACCAGTAATTTTCGAATAAGTATTTTGAAATATATTTCTCTTACAAAAGTTCTCGAACAAAGTGATGAGGCTTTCTGTATTGAAAGAGTGGTACGAGTTAGAATTAAAAAATAGTCGTCTGTGGCACGCCTGCATACTTAATCCTTTTCGGAACAGTGTGCCCACTCCGCGAAAACCTTATTTTAATTTCAAATTTGCATTCGCACCAAGAATATTTTACTAAAATGTTGCTATTACGATGAAAATTTGCATTAAGGCGTTTTTAATTTCTAAAAAAATCGTTTGTGAATTCGGGTATCAGTCAATAATTTCTCATTTTACGAACAGAATTTGCCCGTGCCGGAAGAGGCTAAAATAGCGGAATTTCAACTATAACCGCTTTAGCAGGTGTTCATTACTATCGATAAAAACCTCCACTAGTAATTTTAACCCTTAAATGCATATTGTATCATTTTCGATACCATAAGTGTTCCCGATTTATTGGGGGTTTTATTCACATATTCCGTATTCTACCAGAAATTTAAAAGAGCAATTTTCACTTTACTTAAAACTAGAACGCCGGGAAATTTTACGCAACTTTAATAAAATATATTTAAAACCGGAAAAATAATTTGAAATTATTTAGTTTATTGTTCTAGCTCATTTTATTGCAACATATTTATAACTTATTTCTTAAAGATTTTTCTGGTTCGAATCAACAGTTACTCCAGTGGTCGGTGTCGGAATGACGCCATCCCGGCGTTCTAGTGTTAATGACAGACTATTCGTAATTAAACAAAGAAAAATTTACCATTTAGATTTTTCTGGTATGAATTCTGATTCTTTGAATTGCGCATTTTTTAGAACGCGTTCTATCCTATGCATTTAAGGGTTAAGTTGAAAAGTTCGCTTTAGTTGAACGCTTTATTAATGGCTGTTTTCTTTCAAAAATAATAAGCAGAGAGATAAAAGCAGACAATGGACATTTCTCAGTGATAAGTAAAAAAAAAAAAAAGAGAAAAGATTAACAGTGATACTGTCTATATAATTGTTCTGCATTCATTTTCTGTTAAGATAGAATTCCCTTTAATTCAGAGTTATTCCTTACAAAATTATTATCCCTTTTTTAAAAGGGTTCAACTTCAGTATGTTTCTAGATTTCTCTTCAAAAAGTCATAGAATACACTGAATTTTTATATTTTAGCAGTCTAAAAAGTTTTTTATCCTTGAAAATAGCGCTTGAATATGATTTTTCATAAAAAATTTTCTTTTTAATTACCTTTAAATTCATATCAAAATGTTTCAAAATTGTTTAGGCTTCTTCAATTTTACATAATTATACAATTTTAAAACATCAATTTAAATTAAGATTTATTAATTTATTTCTTGGTGTTCGATTAAAAATCATTTTCCAAAAAACTATCGGAAATTTATACACGAAAATTCATTTTTTTTCTTTAAAATTTTGCGTGAGAATAAGGGGGATCGATTTAAATACGTGTCGACAAATACACGAATATATACGGTAATTATGTTTTATACAAAATTATGTCATACATAATAAACCTTTCAAAAGGACGCTTGTAAATAAATTAAAATTCTAAAAGCGTATATTCAAGTGGTTTCTAGCTTATAGTGTTTTTTTTTAATATATTTTCTACATTATTAAAAATCAAACAAAATAAAAGTCACAAATATGATATCATAAAATTATTTAAAAAAAAAAATTATTATTTTAGTGAATTCTTCAAGAATCCTTAAATACAAAATAATCATGCATTCTACTTTTATAGAAAAAAGCATTAATATTAACAAATGAATGAACCTAATAAATTTGAGAAAACGGAATAGTTTTCTAAAAGTTTGTGAAACACAATTTATCGGAAAAGCAATACTAGAATTTAACAACTTTTATTGTAATAATATCTCGGATATTTATCATACTATGTTTCAATAAAGCTAAACAAATTTCACCTTTTGAATGCCTAACAAAGCTTTGCTATTTTCACGAGATCATTTATCACATAACTTCCTGGCAATCGAAATACCTAAAAAGCCGAGAAATCATTGTTCAGTTTCAATTCGTTACATTTTTCTTGTTTATGGGTAAGAAAGATAGCGGTACTCTAAATAAATTGATGCTTTTTTAACCCCTTAACTACATTCTAAAACCTTTGTGATCTTCTTTAATAAATTTCAATAAATGAGATGAAGTAGAAAATTGCTGGTTAACTCCTTAACTGGTTTGTCCGAACGGCGTTCGGGCAGGACGAATTTGCTTATTTCATCATTTAAAGCTTTTTGACACCACTATTATTTTTAAGAAAATTTTCATATTATTGAAAGTCGGAAATGTTTAGACTAATTTTTATGAATATTTTATTTAAATAATAGTGGTGTGAGTCCGCTATTTTCAATTTATTGAACGGAAAAGAATGAACTAGTTAACCCTTTCCGGCGCAGTGTTACCGATCTGGACACACCTAATTTTAATTCCAAACTTGCAACTGGCCCCAGTAATATTTTAATAAAATCTTGATTTTACAATAAAAGCTCAAATTAAGGGGTTCTTGATTTCTTAAAAAGTCGTTTGTGAATTCCGGTGTCAGTCGATAATTTCTCATTTTACTGACGTAATTTGTCTGCGCCGGAAAGGGTTAAGGGGTTAAGGGTAAGGAAATCAAAGTATTTTTAACCATTTGTAATCATTTGCCTAGTTTGACACCATCTTTCTTAGCTAAATTTGTTTTTGGCACTAGTACTAAAGAAAAATATTTTTTTTTTAATTTAATTGAATCAGTGTTGAAATTGTGGCCTTGAAGGAAACTTCATTTAAAAAAATGGTGTCAAACGAAAGAAATTTGCGTAAAAGGCACCCGAGTCGAAAGTTTTAGTACTTTCAGGAACTAAGTTTGCAGTCTGCAAGTGGTTAATTTGTTGCTAAAATTTCGATCTCATACGGGAAAATCAGCTTTTTATAATTTCCAGTAAAATTTGTTTGTAAATTGCGATATGAATTAATTATTTGGACATTTCTGCAGCAGTGATGCCTTTTCCCTGAAAGTTTTAAAACATCCAATCAATCCAGTATAATGACAAGCATCCTTTACGTAATTCTGAATTTTTTATCACCGGATTTTCAAAAAGAAATATCCAGTTTCAATTCTGAAAGCAGGAACAGGAGATGGTTTCAAGGGGGCTCCTAGTTACCTAGTAAATCCACACTTCGGAGGTGACTAGATTAAATAATATTTAATAGGGGCCTTGAAATAATAGTCTAGGAGTAGTACAAATAGAGGGTAACCATAAAGTATATGTACTAGTTTCAGTGGTATTATTATATCAGTTTAATTTAGACTTTTTACATCAAATCTTACATCAAATTGAAGGTAAGTCCTTACAAATGTCCAAATGGTACATCTTTAATCCTTTGTGGCGCAGAGCAAATTCATTGCTTAAGTGTGTAAATTTATGACTGACACCGGAATTGGAAAAAACTTTATTTGTAATTAAGAAAAATGCTCCTTTCTCGGAATTCAGTAAACCGAAATTTTTTTACCAATATACAGGTGCCAATATGGCGTTTGGGAATTAAAATTAAGTTGTTTCATAGATATACCACCGGGCCGCAAGGGATTAACTGTACGCACATACACGCACCCTAAAGTCCATTCTGTCACACTTGAAAGTTCACATTCGGTTAACAAGCTCAGTGTAACGGAAGATATAGACTTTTCCATTCTGTGTCTCAATTCTATCAAATCATTAACCCGTTCGGGACCAGCATTTTTTACATGAAATTCATTCGTTTTGTACCACTTCTGTCAAACAATTCAATTCAGCTAATAATAACACATTGCTCAGTGGTGCACAAAACAGGAATTTTAATATACATTTGTACAATTAAAATAAAATAAAACTGTCAACGTTTCGCGCCGTCTTCTGCGGGCGTCTTCAGGAAAATGGAACGACTACGTTTGCATCTTGATCGAGAGATAATATTTCTACTAAATTAATTAGATTTTAGATTTTAACTTAGTAGAAATATTATCTCTCGATCAAGATGCAAACGTAGTCCTTCCATTTTCCTGAAGACGCCCGCAGAAGACGGCGCGAAACGTTGAAAGTTTTATTTTATTTTAATTGTACAAATGTATATTAAAATTCCTGTTTTGTGCACCACTGAGCAATGTGTTATTAGTTAAATTTTATGGTGCAACTGTCCTATATATATTTAATTCAATTCAGTTTATCAATCAAGAAAATGGTTTAATTAAACAAGGAAACTCATTTTTCTTATTTAGTGGTATGAAAAACAAGTTCTGTGATCATCTTTTGAAGATACTTATATCAGGGGTATAAAAATCTAGGCGACAGTATCGATGGTAGAAATGATAAAAATGACACCTAGAATTGATAGCTAGGCGCTATTATTTCTAGGTGAGGAAATGAGAACAATGAATAATATATTTTAGAGAATAATATCTATAATGATATCTTAAATGATCATCTTAAATGAGAATAATAGCTTTTAAATAAATAATGTATTTTTTTAAACACTAGAACCGCCATTAGGGGTCAAAATGACCCCTGCCAGATTGATAATAATCGATTCGTACCAGAACTTGCTTCTTAAGATATTTTAAATATATGCACAGTAGTGCAAAAATCTAGGCGCAAGAGGGTAGTCTCTCACCACTAAAATTTTAAAGTTTTTTTTGCTCAAAATTTAATAGCATTCTAGCAGGAATTTTACACGATATATTAGACGAAGAAAAACGAAATAAATTTTGTGGTGAGAAACTGTCTGCTGGCGCCTAGATTTTTGCACCCCTGTATATGCAGCAGAAAAAATAGTCTAATTAAATAAGTTAAATAGTTTAAAATGAAAATTCTGGTAAGAAACATTTTTTGTAAAACTTGAGTAAAGTACCCGGCGGTTCTAATATTAATGTAAGAATTATCATTTATTTTAAACATCTAATCCATTTAGAGTCGATCTAACAATAACTTTAAAAGACTGTATTTTTTATTACATATTTATAAAGAATGTTTAGCTTGAAGAATCACAGCAAATTTGACAATGTGCTATCTTTAAATTTGAATTCTGAAAATGATAATTCATATTATTTGTGACTAGAAGTAAATTAGTTATTCTCTACAAGTAGTTTAAGAATGAAAAAACAATACATTAGAAAAATGAAATGCACAAACTGAAAATGTCAAATTTTAAAAGTTTTAACGTTTACTGAATTGTTTAACAGTTATTTAATACAAAATGATCGTAAATTCCCTAACTAAAAACAACAACAAAAATGATTGATGATATCAAATGAAAGATCTTTTCTTTTGTACATGAGAAAAGATGAATTTTTTCTTAACTATTTTAAAGCAAAAATTATGTTTTAAAAATTAAAGGTAAAAATAAAAAATAACAACGCGCAAAAGTTTTAGCATTTTAATAAATACAGTGAAACCTCCATATAAGGGACACCTGTGGGACCGGAACTTTTGTCCCTTAAATAGAGGTGTCCCTTATTCGGAGTTTTTTATATTATTTTTAATTCAGAAGGATATAAAAATAACAAAGCATCAAAGGAGAAATTTAAATGTATCTGAAGTGTATAAATTATGTTAATCAGATAAAAGGAAGAAAAGAGAATTAATTAATTAAAATTTTCAATTAATTACTAAATTATTGAATAATTTGTAGATTTATTGATTTGTACTTTTTATGCATATTATGTACATGCAAAAAGTATATGAATATTTGAAAGAATTTTACTTGAACTAATCAGTCAAAGGGGATCGTTTTGCAAATTTCAATTTTTCAATAGAAATCTTTGAAGTGTTCATTTATCATATTTACAATTCCTTATTACCGGCAATTCCCCCCTCCCCCCCCCCAAAAAAAAAAGTATTCCATGCTTTTAAGACAACAAATCTCTCCAATGCTCTACTCAGCAAGCGGAAAACGTTTTGACACAGAATTCATTTATTTTTTATTTAAAATGTTTTTTTAAGTTAAAAATTCATTTTTAACGGAAAGGTATAAAATTGAAACGCTTGACTATGGTTTGAAAATGGAAGCAATTTTGAATTGAACTGTGTTTTCATTTTTTTTAAAATAAATAAATTACTTATTGAGTTATATGCAATTTTGATCACGTGACAAAGACATTTTTTACCCTTTCTTGACTAGTTATTCTTCTTTCGCATGGAAATTTAGTTCAAAACGTCCACTTTGTCAATATTTTCTGTAAAATCTATTGCATTTGAAAAAAAAATGGTCGATTACATATTTTCTGAACAACTGCTAGTTTCAGGCATTTCCTAATAAAAGTAAATTAAAACTTATGTCTTAAAAGTTGCCATTTTTGGATTTGAGAACAACTTAAAAGCATCTGTAAAGTTCTTTATTTCACAATTTTCTTTCATTTTCCACTTTCAGAATTATCCTCACAATTTTCAGCATTACTTTCAACGCAGATAAGCGCATTGATGTCGAATCAGAATTCTAGGTAAATAAATGCTCATTAATTATGTTGTATGCCTCTATATCAACATGACTGTCTGTCTGTTTGATAAGTTCACAAAAATTTGTAATTTCCTTTTCATCAAAGACTACTTCTTTATCTGAAATTCAAAAACTTGTCCCTTTAATCTCATTTTCAAGTGTCCCTTAAATAGAGTGTCCCTTATTCAGAGGTAAATACATTACACGTCTTATACCATGGGACTGGGACTGGAAGTTTTGTCCCTTAAATAGAGGTGTCCCTTATTCGGAGTGTCCCTTATTTGGAGGTTTCACTGTACTAATACATTTATTATCCTATGTTTCATTAAGGTAAACAAACGCTGTATTTTGTATGCATAACACAGATCTGGCATTTTCGTAAATACATTTATCACATCACAGTCTTCTAAAGCACTTAATTTCGATAAAACGTGAAAGTATTATTCAATGTCTGTTCTTATCACCTTGCTAATTATAGGCGAGAATGAGAAAAATAAACTATTTTTTTAGATGTGAGAATTATCGTTTATTTAAAACATCTAATTCAACAAGAGTTGTTCTAACAAAGAACAAGAATTGTTCTAAGATTTAAAAAAAAACGTTTTTCTTTTTTTTTTTTTTTGATTTTGTATTTATAAAGAATGTTCAGATTGAAAAAACTCAGTAAAACTGACATTGTGCTATCATCAAATTTGAATTCTGAAAATGACAATTCATATTATTTTTTACTAGAAGTAAATTAATTATTTTCTACAAGTAGTTTTAAAATGCAAAAAATAGGAAAAATTACAGTTGAAAAATGAAATATACAAACTGAAAATGTCAAGTTTTAAAAGTTTTAACGTTTACTGAATTTAATACAAAATGATCGTAAATTCCCTAACTGAAAACAACAACAGAAATGGTTGATAATATGAAATGAAAGAGCTTTTCTTTTGTACTTGAGAAAAGAAGAATTTTTTCTTAAATACCTTAAAGCAAAAATTATGCTATAAAAATTAAAGGCAAAAATAAAAATTAACAACGCCAAAAAGTTTTGGCATTTTAATAAGTACAAGTACATTTATTATCCTATGTTTCATTTAAGTTAACAAAAGTTGTATTCATAATTTATTATTCATGATTCATTTTGTATGCATAACACAGATTTGTCATTTTCATGAATACATTTATCACATGACAGTCTTCTAAGGCACTAAATTTCGATAAAACGAGAAAGTATTATTCAATGTCTGTTCTTATCACTTTGCTAATTATAGGCGAGAATGAGAAATAATCTTTTAATCCATTGCGGTGCAGAGCACATTCATTGCGAAAGTGTTAAAATTAATGACTGGCACCGGAATTCGAAAATAACTTTATTTGTAAAAAAACAACAAAAGAAGGCTATTTTTCACGAATTCAGTAAACCAAAATATTTTTTATCAAAATTCCGGTGCCAATGTGGTGTTTGGGAATTAAAATTTACAGGCCTCATAGATATACCACCGCGCCTCAAGGGGTTAAATAAATTATTTTTTAAAACTCTTTAACGTTTAATGGTATCTCTACGAAACCACAAAATTTTAATTCAGATATGCAGCGGGGACACCGAAATTTTAATTTAAAAGGATTCATTTTAGCATATATGTGAAAAATCACTTTTTCTCATTTATAAATATATTTATTCTCAAATACCGGTGTCAATAATTTATTTCAACATCTTAGTAATAAAGATTCTTTGTGCGTTAAATGGTTTAATGTGAAATATTGCTTATTTGAAACATCTGATTCAATAAGAGTTGTTCTAAGATTTTAAAAAGAATGCATTTTTTAAAAAAAACAATTATGTATTTATAAAGAATGTTAGCTTGAAGAACCGCAGCAAAATCGACATTGTGCTATCTTCAATTTGATTTTTAAAAATGATAATTCATATTATTTGTGACTTGAAATAAATTAGTTATACTCTACAAGTAATTCAAGAATGCGAATAACTACAATAGTAAAATGAGAATATGAAAATACCAAATTTTAAAAGCTTTAATGTTTACTGAATATTTCAACAGTTATTTAATACAAAATGATGGTCAGCTCCCTAGGTAAAAACAACAACAACAACAAGAATTATTGATCATATGAAATGAAAAAAATTCTGTATTTGATAAAAAGAGAATATTTTTTTTAAATTTATTAAAGCAAAAATTGTGTTTTAAAAATGATATATAAAAAATATATAACAATAACAATACGTGGAAATTTTGGCATTTTAGTAAATCCTAGTACATTTATCATCCTGTTTCGTTAAAATGAACAAATTTCTAACTTTGTATGCATAACAAAACTTAGCCATTTTCATGAATGCATTTGTCACATTAGAATCTTCTTACAAACTAAATTTTGATTAATGAGGCATTATTCGATGTCAGTTAAAAACACTTTGCTAATTAAAGGTGATGAAATGAAAAGTAATTTTTTAACCTTTTTGGGACGAGCGCCTTTTACAGACTTTTTAATCTTTCATCACCGGTTTCTTAAAACAGAAATTTTTGGCTAATAAAATCGAAAAACTGCTCGGATTATATAAGACAAAATTTTCAATAAAATTTTACTAGTGAGAATAATGAAGGATTCTGAACCCCCTCATGTGGCACGTAAAACAGTCGCTCGTCCCCAAGGAATTAAATAAATTTTTATTATTATTTTAAATGTGAGAGTTATTGTATTGGGTCGTTCGGAAAATCGTGCCCGTTTGGAAAAATCAATTGGTACCATAAAATTTTTTCCATATCTTTTTAAGCGCCAGATATCGGAAACAATTTCTAATAATTAAATAATAGAATTCTTTGGTACAAATTAATTTTTCAAACGAGCACGACTTTCCGAACGACTCAATAAATTTCAATCCTTGGCACTCCGCTGTGGATACATAATCTTTCCTTGCAAAATTCATTTTTGTCATCAGTAAAAAAATTTGCCTTATTTAATCAGAGCATTTTTTAAATTGTGTACTTGAAGGAAACTTCCTTAAAAAAAGTGGTGCTGGCCAAATAAAATTTTTGCAAGAGAAGCCGGAGTCCAAAGAATTAAAAATCTAAACCATTAATAATTGTTTTAGCCATAATTTTAAAAGACTGCATTTTCTTTTACCGTAATTTCGGGTGTATAAGCCGCGGATCAAACAATTCTTTTTGGACCCAGAAATCTTATTTAGTGATTGAAGACAAATATTTACGTCGATCTAATTAGTTACACTTATTTCTTGAAAAATTCTCGATCGAAAAAGAATTGTTTGACCCGCGGCTTATACACCCGAAATTACGGTACATATTTATAAAGAAAATGTTTGTTTGATGAATTATAACAAATTTAGGGATTATGTGTATTGGATCAGATTTGAAATCTGAAAATGGTAACTTATATTATTTTTGACTTATAAGTACCTATTCTCTACAAGTAATTTAAGAATTCACAAAAATACTTTAGAAAAATGAAATGATAAATTAGAGACTAAACTTTATAAATCTGATCGTTTGCGAAACGGTTTATCAGTTATTTAATATGAAATGATCATATATTCCCCTGGTACAAACAATAACGAAAAAATAACTGGTGATATTAAATGAATGAACTTTTCTACTGGATTTGAGAAAAGGAAAAGAAAAATAATAAATTTAATAAGGCAAAATTTACGTTTAAAAAAAAATGAAATATAAAAATCTAAAAAAAGAAAATTAGCATTTTAATAAATACTAGTACATTTAGCTTCCTATGTTTCATTAAGGTGAACAAATTTATCATTTTGTATGTATACCAGAGCTTTGCCATTTCATGAATGCATTTCTCACATTGAAATCTTCTAACACTCTAAATTCCGATAAAGCCAATGTTTTATTCAATGTCAGTTCCTATCACACTCCTAGTTACGGCTGAGAAAAAAAGAAATAATCTCGTACATAAATTGTAATTTTTTTTTAATATGAGATATAATTTATTAAGAAAAACCAATCCAATAAGATTTGTCCTCACAAAAATCGCAAAAGATTACATTTTAGAATGAAAATATATAAAGAATGCTTCGTTTGAGGAAACATAAAAAAATGTGGGGTTCACTAACACGACTATTTTTTAATTATATTTTGCATGACCTTTTTCAAAGCAAAAATCTTTTAATCGAAACAAAAATCTTTTAACCATTAAATGAATGAATTATTCTTTTAAGAATTTACTTTTATTATTTTACTAGACGGTTGCCCGCCCTCAGTAGCCCGAAGACTATCTGAATGCCAGTTCTACAACCCCACACATTCACATTTCTGTGCCATGTCTCGTCAGTTTCCGGCAGATATGTTTGATCGGTGTTCTGGGGTTTCGTTTGCATATCTTTTTTTATTGTTAATGAAGAGGTCTTCCATTTGTTCTTCCATCTGTTCTTCTTTCTGTTCTTCCATCTGTTCTTCCATTTGTTCTTCCATTTGTTCTTCCATTTGTTCTTCCATTTGTTCTTCAATTATATTCGACGATTCACTGTTTGAGAGCCTATCTGTCCTTTTATTTATAGAAGTTCAAAATGAAAAAAGATTTTCTTAGCAGACGATTTTTTGTGATAAATACATTATCTGTTTTATATTTCTTCTGCTTTATTCCTTTTATTTATAGAGTTCAAAATGAAAAAAGATTTTCTTAGCAGACGATTTTTTGTGATAAATACATTATCTGTTTTATATTTCTTCTGCGTTTACCTAAGCTGTGTAAAATCTCTATAAATAAAAGGAATATAGAGGATGAGGGCCTATCTGTGCCTCAAATAATTATTCAATTATTCAATTAATTATCCTCGGAATTCCTTTTATATATATAGATTAAAAGATTCGACACCAGAAATCTTAAGATACGTTTTAAACTGTGTGTAGTAGTATAGGTTAGTTACTGTTACGGGATCATCTTACACGCATTACGAAAATGCGAATAAAATGTTTCTTCGAAAAAAAAAAACAGTGATTTCAACCAGGTAGTTCCGTGTGTGAGATACCTGAGCCTGGGAAGAGTGGTGTGATCGCTAAGGGCTACAATTATTCTGTACGTGTAATTAATGAATGCAATACTTGCAATATAAAAATGAAATGCGCAATTCAGGGAAAACTTCATAAAATTAATTTTAAGCGCTTTCATTATTTGAATGTACGTCCTACAAGCAGCGTGTTTTTGCCAATCCTGATTTGCTCATACCACAGAGTAGTAACAGAGAATCAACTTTCATACACTGTAATGGCAACTTCTTTAACATGGGATTACGCATAGACAGTAGCGAGACGAGCGGATAACTCTGAAACTACGATCATAGCATAAGAGAGGTTGCTAATTCGGCGAAACATCGCTTCCTTGGCGACAAATGATAAAAGAAAAAAGAAAAAAAAAATACAGCGACGGCTTGCTGCTTCGTGTTTTGAAATTTATGAAAGAATTATTTTAATATGAAATAACTTTGACGTATTCGTCTTGCAAACAATACATGAGTCTCTTCGTAACATAACGACCTAATAATTTAAACTTGAAAATTCAAAAATAATAACAGTAATAATTACGAATCAATATAAGCGCGGAAATCTAAGATCAAATAGCATAAGCGCGTGTGCAAAGATAATCAAATCAGCATTCAGCAAGAAGCGCCAAACCAGAATAGGGTTACGGTTAAACAGAAATCACGAGGATAAAAATCGCCAACGCGATGGTTTAGTTTTTAAGTGATCCACTGAGGACGTTCTTTTCAAGTCTAGTTGAGGCTCTGTTACGTACTCTGTGACTCATACCATGTACGGGCATCCATATTCCTATCTTGATTTATTATTCTCACCAGTAAATTGTTATTGGAAATTTTGCCTTATTTAATCCGTTTGGGTTTTATTTTTCATTGAATTAGGCAAAAATTTTTGCTTTTAAAAACCGGTAATACAATATTAAAAATTCTGTAAAAGCAAAAAAAAAAAAAAAAAAAAAAACATTATTTGAAAGTTTTTCAATAATATTTATGAATAAAGTGGTTAATGAATTTTTCAACAATTATTAAATACAAATAATCATAAATTTCTCTGGGATAAATATATTAAAAAATTAATTAATAGTAACAAAATGAATGAATTCAGCTGGAATTTAGAAAACAAAATCTTTAAATTAAGCGAAACACCGTCTTTTCAAAAAAGCAATATATACAATCTAACAACCTCTACTTTAATAAATCTGGCACATTTATCATTTTATGTTAAAGCGAAACAGTTTTCTTACTTTGGATAAATAATTAATCATCGCAATCAGCTTCAATTCATCTGTCACAAAAGAAAAATTCCAATAAAGCCGCGAAGGCATCATTCGATGTCAGTTTATATGACTTTTGTGACAAAAAAGAAAATATTTTCCATAAAGTAGGTTATTTAAGGTCCGAAAAATCATCGGTCATTTATCCATTCAAACCATTAAGAAGTGTCCTAAATGACTGCATTTAGTCTGCATTCTCGAAGCTTCTTTTTTGTGAGAAAGAAGAATGAATTAATGAATTTACAGCAAAGAATTATAGAATCATTTAAATCTCGATTTAGCAATTCAAGGATTAGAAATTACAATTACATTTTGCCTAAACAGATTTGAAATCTCAATCTGTTAATCCAAAGAGTTGCGATTTGTATGTAAAATAGAGCTGGGCATAACTGAACTCTCTATTCTGAATATTCACGGGACCGACCAAAAATGTTCAGATTATGAGGGTGTTCATTATAGAGAGAGATTGGAAATGTATTACTACTACTACCATGTAGGGTGACCGAGCCAGTAGTTGATAAAATGAGGTCGGTGCTACGGGGTTTTTGTCCTATTTTCTTCCTTTTAAGTTTTAGAAATAAACTAACATGGTTACTTTTCGGTTAGCCAGATGCCAATGTAATATATACGTATATATCAATACATATGTATGATATGTATGCATATATATGTATAGATATGGATGCATATATAACACTAGTGCCCCCCGTAACTGAAAAATACCCGAACATGATTCTTACAAACCCTAATGAATGTCCTATCATCTGAAAAAATGAAATCTTCTAAAATTAAATAGCAACAAAATTATAAGCCTTCTTTGTTGACATTTTCCAAGCAGTTGATCAATCGAAGAAATCAGTCGAAAATTACAAAATTAATCTTTAAAACATCATGGTTAATCTGTGATTAGTAATAATTCATATAAAATTATTATTTGAAATAAGAAAAATGGAAGTGGATTATTTTAAATTACTGTAACTATCTCCAACTAATCAAAAACAAAATGTTTACATTTTCTAATTAAACAAATCATAAAATGGCTTCTTTTACAGTAGGCAGATAACAACAATGTGACAACAGATGCTTAGCATTTAACTAAAGATTTTATCTGAAGTATTCAAACAAATTGCAACTTCAAGTACTTGCTTAAAATCTAGCTGTGATTTTGTCGGTTTATTTTTTAAACGAGTTCGTTGGACATTTTCCTTCTTCTGTAACAGTTTCTTTGAATTTCCATGATGAGAATTCGAATTCCGATTGCAAACACATGTTCAGTTTATAGAGAGGTGGGGGCCAAAGGGGGACCAAAAGTAGTGTTCATAATAATGAGGTGTTCAGATTAGAGAGAATTCATCTTTTGTTAAGTCTATGGAGTTTTGCCGGGACCGTCAGATTGCGTTTATAATACCGGGGTGTTCACTTTAGAGAGTGTTCAGATAGAGAGTGTTCACAGTATATACTAAAAAAGTTTGAATTTGTATACCATAGACGTTCAAAGCGATATGAAGCCTAAATTATATGAAATTTTGCTATTCTGTATAACTCTTTTTTAAACTTTTCCTAATCTGCTTATGATAAACTTAGTTCGCTACTGATAATAAAAGTGGTACATATTTAAACTTTATTTGGTATTTCATAAAACTAAATTCCGCGTTGTAATAATCTTTTCTCTTTGAAGTGCGACTAAACCAAAATAGTTCATATGACTTTTTCGATCCTAAGAAAGCAGAAGAAAGATAATACCTTACATAAAGTAGATTATTTAACCTTTTTTGGGCACTGTGGTCCACCTCCCCAGGCATACCTAATTTTAACTCCATACTTGCAAACGGCACCAATGATATTTTAATAAAATTTTTATTTTGCATTGAAAGCTTAAATACGGGGGCTTTTTATTTCTAAAAAAGTCACTTGTAAATCCAGGTGTCAGTCAATAATTTCTTATTTTACCAACAGAATTTGTCTGGTTAGAAAGAGTTAAGTCAGAAAAATCATTGTTCATTTACACATGCAAACCATTAAGAAAAATGTCCTAAATAATTGTATGCGGTCTGCGTTCTCAAAGCCCTTTTTGTGGAAAAGAAGAATGAATTAATGTATTTACTTAAAAAAATATTGAATCTTAAAAATTTTGATTAAGCAATTCAAAGGAATAAAAATTGCAGTTCTGTTTTGTCTAAACAAATTTGAAATCTCAAATAACATCTCTGGCATTAACCTAACGAAAAAAAAAATGTATGATAATAATAAATTGCATAAACACTGTTAAATGTGAGGGTGGAAAAATCTAGTCTTTTAACAGTTAGAAAGACCGAAAATTTTCATATATTATAAAAATATTTTATATCAGAATTTTGCTTGAAAACAGTTTAACTTGTTTGTATAGTGGTTTTCATCCCCCCCCCCTTTTTTTGACTTATTTTATAATGAAATTTCTGGTCTGAATTGAAATATATCCATATAATGGCCGCTCACAGTCCTTCAAGTGTTAACATTTATTAAACTTTCTTTGTCGAAAATTAATGTGTGCATCATAATAAATAATAAACTCTGGTACATTTATCATCTTATTTATCATTAATGGAAATTTTTTACATTGGATAGAGCTGAATGCACCTTTTGAAGCGTCCCTAAAAAGGGACGCTAGGCACTAATGGGTTAAGAATCCGCGTTTACACCCACCAGTAAAATTGTAATGTAAAATTTGCCTTATTTAATCGGAGAATTTTCTCGATTTAATAAGCCACAAATTTCTGTTTTTAAAAATCGGTGATGAAACAATATAAATTTTGTAAAATGCTCCCGTTGCGAAGACGGTTAAGAATCCTTGTTTATCCCCACCAGTAAAATTTTACTTTATAATTGGCCTTATTTAATCGGACCCATTTTCTTGATTAATTAAGGCACAAATTTAAAAAAAAACGGTGACAAAACATTAAAAACTTCGTAAAAGCCTCCCGTCGCAACGGGGTTAAAAATTCCGTAAAAAGGCTGCCGCCACGAAGAGGTTAATGTAAAACAATAAGATTACAAGAATTTTACTATTTCAAAAAAGAGTTGCAAAAGAAAAAACATTACTTTAAAAAAATTAGACGTTTAATAACATTGTACGATAGAATTTTCCGGTTGAATTAATATAATGCAATAAAATTTTGAAACACAATTATTACGTAAACTGAGGATTTGTTCGCAATCCAGTAGCCTCATTTACACAGCGCAGTTTTCCCGATGCCAGTTTTAACGTTAAGTGTCAACTTTTGCTTTCATACTCGCTTTATACTTGAACTACTAAAGAAAACACCTTAAGTTTCCGGCACTTTTATTCACAAATTACAAAATAATAATTAAAAAGATTTCTGACATTTAGTGATGTAGACTTAATTTCTATAAAAATAAATATAAATAAAAACATTTTATAAAAAATGCAATCCATGAAATAATAAGCCCAAGTAGTTTCAACAAATTTATGAAAGCTACAACAGTCATAAATAAAAAAGAAGAAAAACAATGGTTTTCGTTAGTGTAACAGTAAATAGACTATGACACTTTGATTAATTAAATAAATAAACTCCATACATTTGACAAAAATGAAACTTTTTTTTTGTCGAAAAAAGGGTTTATGGAAGTTGACGATCGCTATTTTTATAAACTCAGGGGTATCTTAATTCTTTTTTTCATTAAAGCGAAATAAATTTCTTATTTTGGATGCATAATAAAGCTTTAGCATTTTCTCGCACACATCTATCACGTTGAAATCTTCTGACAAACAAATATCATTTAAAGTAAGTTCTTATCACTTTTCTCATGATAGGGGAAAAAGAGATAGATAATTTCTTAGAGAAATTAAACGTTTACAAAATCTCAGCGTTATCGTTTATCAAAACATCCAATCCATTAACCCCTTGAGCTCTGCTGGTAGAATTTTCTACCACATAATTTTAATTCCAAAATGTTACAATGACACAAGAAAATTTTATCAAATTTACTTCGGAAAGGTTTAATACATTTTTTCGCGTTTATCGTTAACCGGTTTATTTCTTTTCAAAATACTGGTGCCTGTGTGACATTTGGAATTTTGAAGAAATTTATACCCCAGAGCTCAAAGGGTAACAGTTGTTGTTATAGGAATTTTAAATGAGCTGCAATTTTGGCTTCTGTATTCATAGAATGTTTTTTGCTGAATAAAAACATTTATTTCATAACCCAAACAAAAAAATTATAATTTGATATTCCTTTAATAAAATATGAGTTCTATAAAAATGCTAATGCAAATGACTTTGAGACTTGCATTTAAAGTTTTTTTTCGTATTAGTAATTTATCATTTCGAAATCACATCATAAAACAAAATCATGAATGCCAAACTTCGAAAATTTTGTCATTTTAATGAATATTGCAGTAACCATTAAATATATAATGATCACGAATGTCTCTGGCATAAATATAAAGTAAAAATGATTGATAATAATAAGATAAATGAACTCTGATAAATGTGAGAGATAAAAGAAACATTCTTAAACTTTATGAAACATCGTTTTATCAGAAAACCAATGATTGCAATAAAATAAATTCTATTTTAAAAAACTATGGTACATTTATCATCTTATATTTCATTACCCTCTTAATCGTCGCGCCCGTGATTTTCATAGGCAATGTGGGCTACTTTTTTCTTAGTCAGATTTTTTGATTCAGATTACTTGTTTTTTAAAAAGAAACAAAGTTTAATTTCTTTAAAAAAGAAAGTTTAAATTTTTTTATTGCATTTTAAAAAATGAAATGCATGGAATAACAAGCCAAAGCAATTTCGACACTTAAATGAATGCTAGAACAATCATAAAGAACAAAAAGATCATAATTTTCTTTGGTGTAACATCAAATAGACTATGGCACTTTAATTAATGAAATCAATAAACTTCCTACATTTGATAAAAATGAAACTTTTATTTTACGAAAAAATGATTTGTGGAAGTTGGCGACCGCTATTTTAACAAACTCAGGAATATCTATTCTTCTTTGTTTCTCTTAAACGAAATAGATTTCTTATTTTGGATGCATAACAAATGCATTTTCTCGCACACATTTATCACGTTACAATCTTCTGACAAACAAAATCCAAATAAAGCTGCAAAGGCATCATTTAAATAAGTTCTTATCACATTTCTGATGATAGGGGAAAAAGAGAGAGATAATTTCTTAAAGAAATTAAACTTTTAGAAAATCTCAGCGTTGTCGTCAATCAAAACATCCAATCCATTAACAGTTGTCGTAATAGGAATTTTAAATGAGCTGCATTTTTGGCTTCTGTATTCACAGAATATTTTTTGCCAAATAAAAACATTTATTTCATAACCCTAACAAAAAATTAGAATTTGATATTCTTTTAATCAAATCTGAGTTCCAAAAATGCTAATGCAAACAATTTGTGACTTGCATTTAAAATGATTTTTTTTTTTTTTTTTTTTTTTTGTATTCGTAATTTATCATTTGGGAAATCACATCACAAAATAAAATCATGAATGTCAAAGTTAGAAAATTTTGTCATTTTAATTAATCTTTCAACAACCATTAAATATATAATGACATGAATTCCTTTGGCATAAATACAGCATAAAAATAATTAATAATAATAAAATGACTGAACTCCAATAGATGTAAGAGAAAAAAAATATTTTTAAACATTATGAAACATCATTTTATAAGAAAATCGATGATTGCAATATAATAAATTCGATTTTAATAAACTGTGGTACATTTATCATCTTATATTTCATTAACCTCTTAATCTTCGTGCCCGTGATTTTCATAGGCAATGTGGGCTACTATTATCTTTGTCAGATTTTTTGATTCAGATTATTTGTTTAAAAAAACCCTTTATAAAAAATGTAATGCATAAAAAAGACGAAGCAATTTCGACAGTTTAATGAATGCTACAACAATCATAAAGAACAAAATGATCATAATTTTCTTTGGTGTAACAGTAAATAGACTATGGCACTTTAATTAATTAAATCAATAAACTTCTTGCATTTGATATGAATGAAACTTTTTTTGACGAAAAAAATGGTTTATGGAAGTTCACAAGCGGTATTTTAATAAACTCAAACATATCTATTATTCTTTGCTTCACTAATCCGAAATAAATTTCTTATTTTGGATACATAACAAAGGCGTAGCATTTTCTCGCATACATCTATCACGTTACAATCTACTGACAAACAAAATTTAAATAAAGCTGAGAAGGCGTCATCTAAAATAAGTCCTTATCACTTTACTGATAACAGGAGAAAAAGAGGGAGTTAATTTCTTATAGAAATTAAATTTTTAGAAAATCTCAGCGTTATCGTTTATCAAAACATCCTATCCATTAACAGTTGTCGTAATAGAAATTTTAAATGAGCTGCATTTTTAGCTTCTGTGTTCATAGAACGTTTTTGGCTGAAGAAAAACATCTATTTCATAACCTCGACAGAAAATGAAATTTTATATTCTTGTAATCAAATCTGAATTCTAAAAATGCTAATTCAAATCATTTGTGACTTCCATTTAAAGTGACATTTTTAATTCGTATTTTACATTCGTAATTTATCATTGTGAAATCACATCACTAAAGAAAATCGTGCTTGTCAAACTTAGAAAATGTAGTCATTTGAATTAATCTTTCAGTAACCATTAAATATATAATGATCATGAATTTCGTTGGCATAAATACAACGAGAAAATGATTGAGTTTAATTAGATAAATGAATTATGATAGATGTGACAGAAAAAAATCTTAAACTTTGTGAATAATAATTTCATCAGAAAAGCGAAGAATGCAATAAATAAATTCGATTTTAATAAATTATGGTATATTTATCATCTTAAGTTTCATAAGCCTCTTAATTCTCAGGCCTGTGATTTTCCCAGGCTATGTAGGCTACTTTTTTCTTAGTCCGAATGTTTGATTCAGATTGTTTGTTTCTTATCAGATTGTAGTGTAATTGGCTTTAGTCTTTCTTCATTTTAATCTTTTGAGGAAAGGTAGTACATATGACATATCCCCTAAAATTAATAAAGATTTGCACCAGAAAATTTTTATTAAAAATTTCTTTTTTTTTGGGGGGGGGGGGGAGGTCGTAAAATTGCTTCACTTTATTTTAATATGAAAATTTCCCAAATTACCAGTGGCAGTTCAGAACAACACAAACGTAACTGTATGTATTCAAAAAGTTAACTGACATTAACCCCTTGGGGACGAGCGACACGTATACGTGCCGTAAAAAAAAAGGCTTAAGAACCATTCTTTAGCCCTACCAGTAAAATTTTACTGAAAATTTTCTCTTATTAATCGGAGCATTTATTCGATTTAATAAAGCACAAATTTCTGTTTTAAAAAACCAGTGACAAAGCATTAAAAATTTCTCAAAACCTCCCGTCGCGAAGGTGTTAAATAAAGTATTTCTACTTGAAAAAAGTGGTGACAATAAACAATCAGAATTAAAAAAAAATATAGGCTGCAATAATTGGGCGCGACGCTTCCGGAGTTTAATTCAAGGTAAACATTTGTTAATCCTTTCCGGTACAATGTGCTCAGTCCTGTATACCAAATTTTAATTCTAAATTTGCAAATGGCACTAATAATATTTTAATAAAATTTAGGCTTTACAACGAAATGTTAAATTAGTCGATTCTTATTTCCTAAAAAAGTCGTTTGAAATTCCGGTGATAGTCGATACTTTTTCATTTTATTAACAGAATTCGCCCGTGCCGGAAAGGGTTAAATCAGAAAAAACACACGAGGAAATTGTCTGTTTTCTATCAGATACATTATACATTGCGTTTTGAAAAAAAAAAAAAAAATACATAAAATTTCTGGTCGTAAACATGTTCTTCATTGATAAGAATCCGGAATAATTAAAATATGTTGGCATTCAAAATCCTAAATCCTTTGAGTGTCAAATAATTGTATTTCTGTAATGTTGAATTTACACCGAAAATTGAGAAAAAATTATATCTAACCCAGGAAAAGCAATTTTACGACTTTATTCTAACAAAATTATCAAAGTAAAATGTAATAAAAAATTTCTGGCGGAAATCTTAATTTAAATTTGAAGTTAACACCTTTCTGGAATTAATTACCAAAATAAAAACAAACTCATGTTTTTCACGTGATTTATTTAATCCATTAATTTCTGTTATATACATACTAATTTTTAAATCTATTTAAACTTTGGCTACAATTAGAAGACAAAATAAAACAAAAAATAAACTTATGATATTAAAATAAATATTTAAACCTTCCTATCCTGAATGGGTCTAATCGACCCATAACTATAATTTGCTTTATGCAATTCGAACCAGAACTTGTTTTATAAAGAAAGTTAAATAACAGATTTAGAAAAATAAGTCAATTAAATATATTAAAGATATTTAGATATTTATGTGAATGGAGCCTAACGGATAGCAGAACTGAACAAAACATCATTTTTTCTCATAGCACTGTTTTAGCGAGCAACGTGTTACATAAAATCGTTTTCAACAGAAATGTAAGGAATATACAAAAATGAAAATGCAAATATTTTTACTGTGCGTTAATATACCATTTGTAGAATCCGTGAGTAATAAAAAAAATTTAATTATACATTTATTTTATGTTTTTAAATATTTTTGCAATGCAAAAAAGTAAAATACAAATAAAAATATTTAGAAATTGTCAAAAAATATACTTTTTGAGTCCCCATGTATCATCAAATTTTATAAACAAGAAATAATTTTTTTTGCTGTATGATCTTTCTTAGTTATGAGTTTGTTAATATAAATCCATAATTGAAATAATTAAAAAAGTACATAAATAAGCTCTGGGGTCTGAAAAGTATAAGGTAAATAAGAAATACTATTTTTTTACATTCCCTTTGTTCTTGTGCTAATTCTTACGACATACATAGCAAGTCTCAACTTTCCGAATAATTCTAAACTATTGGGAATTGAAATTTAAGTTTGAAATGTTCGCATCGTATACCGCTTTTCCCTAAATGTGTGAATCCCAAGACACAGCACAAGAGAAATGAGTTCCTGGTTTCTGTAATTGCGCCTTAGCCATCTTTATTCTGTTTGGTTTTTCTGAGATGAAACATTCCTTAAAATAACAAAACATTCTAGCAAAGATTAAGAAAAGTACAGTAATACAGTAAGTGTATTTGATTTATACTGTAGAAATGGACCGTAGGTTTTTGTAGTGCAGAAATTTATTCTTACAATTATTATGTTTAAACCTTTAACGTTCATTGGTTTCGCCACGAAACCACAAAATTTTAATTCCGATACGCAACTCTGACACCGGTATTTTTATCTAAAAATATCCCTTTTATTTTGTTTGTGGAAAATCACGTTGTCTTATTTAGAAATATATTTGTTCTTAATTACCGGTGTCATTCATTTATTTCGACATCTTAGCAATGAAAATGCTTTGATCGTTAAAGGGTTAACCTCTTCAGACTCCAGTGTTTATTTATGCACTTTTTTAAAATTTTAGTTTTGGATTTACATTAACAAAAGAGATAAGGGTTTTTTAGGGTTCTTGTTTGGGTACACGCCATAAAATATCAAATTTTAGATGAATTTTTTAAATTTATTTTTGTTTACTATTTTTTTTCATTATTAGACTGATACATAGATTTCAAAAACTTTTTCCCCCTAAAAATAGAAAAAAATTTTCAGTCTAGGGTTAACCCTTAGATGCATATTGTATCATTTTCGATACCATAAGTGTTCCCGATTTATTGGGGGGTTTTATTCACATATTTCGTATTCTTACCAGAAATTTAAAAGAGCAATTTTCACTTTTCCTAATGACAGTCCATTCGTAAGTAAATAAAGAAAAAGTTACTATTTAGATTTTTCTGGTATGAATTCTGATTCTTTGAATTGCGTATTTTTTGCAACGCGTTTTATCCTATGCATTCAAGGGTTAAGAGAATTAAAATTAAGGCAAAAACAAGAAGAATTTTACCTGATTAGGAAAACTGGTGTCATTGAAGAAATCTAAACTTTAAAAGGTGGCCCACTGTTGTCCTATTGGATAGTTTGAAATGTCCCTACAATATTTCAAACATACCGTAATTTCTGCATAAGAATACTGGCTAAATTAAGTCTGCTAGAGCCATAGACTTTATTTCACGAACGAATTGAAATATGTTAGTAAAATTAGGCTGTATTTTCAAATCCTTCAGTTTTTTTGTTACATATTTTGTCATTATAATTATTTAACGTTTTATCTATCTATTTAATTCCTGTTCATTTTTAAGTTACTTTACTTATTATTATTATTATTATTATTATTATTATTATTATTATTATTATTATTATTATTATTTTGCTGATACCGAAATACACCCACTCAACTCTTGTGACCCGACGATGATGTTTGCAAAGAGCCCTTTTCAAGGCTAAGATCTGTGCAGTGCCTAGGTGAACCTCGGCTGTTTGGGGTACTAGGCTTAAGCACTTTATTAATTGTATTCTTTTGTTCTTACGCTTTTATAATTTTTAATTTTTATTTACTCATATCTCCGGTTATTCTCACACTCACAGTAGCTCATTTTTTTTTTTTTTTTACTTTTTATCCCATGTCTTCTTTTTACATATTTTTATGTATTTTTTATTTTTTAATTTTCTTAACTTCAGTAATCCGACGTTGTCCGTTCCTGTTATTTCTACCATTCAGTTTAAGAAGTTGATCTCCTGCCCACTACACCTGTTACTAACCGGGGATGTGTGGAAATGTCCACAGGTGCCTCGGCCATAACGTATTCGAAGTCGAAATCGAAGTAGGCAGTATTTTATAAAATGAAGTTTGTGGGTGGAAAACTATTTGTTTTAGGTGCGACTTTACAACGGAAATTACTGTAAATTAATCTCTTTTGGACCGCCATATGTTACACAAATTTTGCACAGTAGAACAAATCTACATAATTATTGAACGTTTTTTTGAAGAAAATTTCCCTTTTTTTTGTGCAGTAGCACCACTTTAAAAAAAAATATTTAAAATCGCATGAAAAATTTAAAATTACTCTAATAACAAAAATAAATATTATTTTTCTGTATTACTGGTGCCAGAAAAAAACTGCAAAAATGTTATTATGCCGAGTCAGACTCGACGTCTGACCTCAAAGGGTTAAATAAGAAATGCTTTTTTTATATGTCCTCTGCTCCTTCACTAATTCTTACGATTTATGTCGCATGTTTTAACTATCTGAATAATCCTAAAAGACTGGGAATTAAATTTTTAATCTGTAATTGTTCGCATATTATGCTGCTTTTCACTAAATATATACCGGGTGTTCCAAAAATGACTGATGGATTTTAAAATTCAATAACTTGCAAACGGTGACAGCTATTTAAAAATTTTTGGCAGGACGGTTATGTATAAGGTCAGGAGTTTTTTACCATAACTCATGATTTTAGTTCGAATTTCAAACAATAGGTGGCGCTGACGGCGATTGAAGGCCAGGTCGACGCTTCACTCAGCATTGATCACCTGGCCTTCAATCGCTGTCAGCGCCACCTATTGTTTGAAATTCGAACTAAAATCATGAGTTACGGTAAAAAAACTCCTGACCTTATACATAACATTCCTGCAATTTTTTTTTTTTAAATAGCTGTCACAGTTTGCAAGGTATTGAATTCTAAAATCCATCAGTCATTTTTGGGACACCCGGTAAATCCCAATGTAATGCACAAGAGAAATTAGTTGCAGGTTTTTGGATAATTGCACTTCATTCATCTTTATTTTATTTGACCTTTTGTAGAAAAATCGTTTTTTGAAAGAATAAAAGAATTCTAGGACAGATTGGAATATTATAATCTTCAGAATTGATGTATCCAATAGGTTGCATAATTTTTAAATTTTTTTTTCTAGTATATAACGTAAAAAAATAATGTTAAAAAAAGGAAAATTGGTATAAATGGAGCTAATAAATAGCAGATCTAAACAATATAGAAAATTGTTTTAAATAGCGGTTTTTAAGCCAGCTACATGTTACATCAAAATGGCTTGTAGCAGAAATGTACGAAATGTACGAAATTGAAAACGCAAATAATTGTACTGTACCTTATGATATTATTTGTAAAATCCATTAGTAATAAAAAAAAATATTAAGTATATATCTATTTTATGTTTTTCAATGTAAAAGGGTAAAATAAAATGAATAAACCTAAGAAATCGACAAAAAATATGTACAAAAAAAATTATTAATATTTTGCTGTTCAATCCTTCTTAGTTATCAGTTTGTCAATGTAAATTTCTAACTGTAATTTAAAAACGTACATAAATAACCCGTGGAATCAGAAGAGGTTAAAGTAATTAATATTAATGTAATGTATTCTAATCATAACGTGTATTTTTTTAATAGTTTACCATATAAAAGGACAATTATTTGGAATAGCATTCAGCTAATTTATATATTTTTTCAAAAACGAAACAAAAATAATAAAGTTAAAAGAAAACATTTGAATTTGAAAATACGTCTAATTTTTCTTTGATTTTCACAAAAAACAAAACAAAAATACCCACTCTTTCTAACAATAACTCAAAAAAGCAATAGCAAATCTCGAGTGACCTCATGATATTGAACAATATAAATTTCTTTCTCGTCTCATTAATTGCGTCTCAGTTATCTTTATTGTATTTGGAATTTCTCCGAGGAAACATTCTTCAAGAGGTCTAAACAGCTCTGGGGAATAACGCAGAGATACAGAAAATTTGAATCATGACAAATTACAGAAAAAATTCTTTGAATTTAGTCTTCCGAGATCGTATGCTGAATTCTAGGACTACGCAGTTGCACAAAAATGTAGATTGTCACAAGCTGATTTTTTTTTCAGTTTTTGTACGATTCCATGAATATTAATACCAGTATTTTCTAAAACTGTTCTGTAACATATTTTATCTTGTAAAGGCACGACGAAGAATTCTGATTATTTAAAGAAAAATTTCTGGTATGCCCTATGTTACTTCCACCTTGACATTGGTACCAACATGTCTTTCCCGAATTTATTCGTTTGGTACCACAATTATTTATTTTTTAAAGAAACACTCTCACATGTACGTTGATAATGCGTGCAACAGAAATATACTATAAAATTTATTTTTAAAATATACTGTGCGACTAAAATTGAAATCTGTCATCATGTATAAAAAGCTAGTGTACAGCTGGACTGGACATCGTTTTTCTTAGCAAAAATTTTTTTCGGCACCAGTAATAAAGAAAAAAAGATATGCCTTATTTAACCTTCCTACCCTATTCAAATTTTACTCAATCATGATAAAAACATTTCACACCAGAATTGTTATTTAAAACATTTTAATATATGTAATTGACTAAAATCTCTATATCTGTTATTTAACTTCCTTTATGAAAAAAGTTCTGGTTCGTATCGTATAAAACGAATTGTAGTTATGAGTCGATTAGATGCATTCAGGGTAGGAAGGTTAATTAATGCTTTTTTTAAATAATGTGTTATTAAAAGCAGTCTTTTTTGAAAAAGTGGTGCCTACCGGTTAAAGTTTGTATATGAGACGCCTAAGTCACAAGGGTTAAATTGGTTGCAAATAAAAATATTATTTGAAATATCATCCAGTTAACTTAAGTAGTTTCTTAAAAGCCAAGGAAACAAGCGAATTTATCAAATACACTTAACACTAGAACGACGGGCAGATGTCAATTCGACACCGATCAATGGACTAATTGTCGATTCGAACCAGAAAAATCTCTAAGAAATAAGATATAAAAAGAATATTGCCCAGTTAAACTGATGGCATTGAGCTCACAGGCTACGCATACTAATTGTACATTGCAGCCTTATATTTTCAAGGGTTAATTCAGTCGAAAAAAATAAAGGAGGGGAAACAGCTCCCCCTTTCCCCTTTTTGTACTTAATCATTGAATCCCTAAGCTAATTAGGGACATGCTTTATCACATAAAAAAATCTATATCCAAAATTCAGAGCAAATTCTTAATAAAAATCCATTTATATAATTGACGAGGAGTTATACCCCTCTTTTATATTTAACCATTAAAGTTCCAAAACTATTCAGAGATTTAAACGAAATCTGATAATTCTATATGAAAAACCCATTTATATAAATTAAGAGGAGGGGCATTAGAACTCCCGTTGCCAATGTTTATACTTATCCAATGAACACTTAATTCTAATCATTGAGGTGCCTGATCAGAATGATCGTATATCTAAAATTTGAACGAAATCTGATAATTCTACATGAAAAACCCATTTATGTAAATTAAGGGGAGGGACATTAGAGCCCCGATTGCCAATGTTTATACTTATCCAATGATCACCTAATTCTAATCATTGAGGTGCCTGAACAGAATGATCGTATGTCTAAATTTTGAACGAAAATTGATAATCCTGCATGAAAAACCCATTTGCATCAATTAAGGGGAGGGGCTTGAGCCCCCGGTTTCCCCTCTTATACATATCGAATGAACTTCAAAAACTAATCAGGGAAGCGCCTTATCAGGATATATCTATATACAAAATTTCAAGCTGATCGGATATTTTTATCAAGAGTTATCGCGTTACGCACGCACGCACGAACGTACATACATACAGTAAGGGCGGACACATAACCGGCAGCAATGAAATGAGTCAAACAAATAAATTAAATCATTTTAGATAATTTTGTTGGTTTAAAATGTATTTAATAAAACTTGTGTAAAATATTCCGGCGTTCTAGTGTTAATGTTTCTACGATTTTCGCAAAAAACGAAAAAATACTCACCTCTTCTTAACAATAACTCAATAAAAGCAATAACGATCTAAATAACCCTAAACATCTGGGAATTGAAATAGTGGATGGAAAATAATCCCATCTTACACTGGATCTCCGCTTAATACATAAATATCGAATGATCTCAGGATATTAAGGAAGATAAATTTCTTTCTCGTATCATTAATTGCGTTTCAATTATCTTTATTTTATTTGGAATTTCTCAGTGGAAACACTCTTTAAGGGAGACCCGTAAGAAAAAACCCAAAATTTTTATTATTGATTTTAAAGTAATGAATTTTGGTGTACTATTTAAGAATCTTTTTGTAACGAGTAATCAGCAAAAAAAAAATCAATTTTTATTAAAAAGAATATTTTTTATGAGGATTTTTATGATATTTTTCTGTCGAAAAATACACTTTTTAAAATTACTACTCCTCATTCAATTTTTAATATTTTGGTATTACTAAAATTTCTTAAATAGTGTTATAGTATATAGAAAAGAACTAAGGAGAGATATTTTTAATTTTCTATTTTAATCGGCTAAAAAAATATAAATAAAAATACGCATGGTAAATTTCCTTAAATTCGTTATAATTTTCATGTTTACCAATTTATGTAAAATTTTCAGAAATAGTTACAAAAAATATCTCTCCTTACTTTTCTTGCAAATTTTTTTAAGATTCTAAAAACATAAACACTTTGTTTCTAAATCCTTTTACCACTGAGCCTTAGTACTTTGAACTTAGGCAAAATATGAAAAAAGTCATTTTCAGGAAAAAACGTTTTAAATGGCCTCTAGTCCTTTAAACTCTATAGAGAGTACAATTTAAAAAGCTCATTTTCTACCTGTTCCAAGAGTCTCCGAGTTCTGAAATTTTGCATGGATATTCGCAAATATGTATTTTATCGTTTTCTGAGATTTTTTTTTTTTTTTTTTGAACTTTTGATGATTTTTGGCCGAAAATGGGGTACGGGTCTCCCTTATGGGATCTAAATTACTCTGGGGAATAATGATAAAATTAGGGGGAAATTTCCTTCAATTTAGTCTTCGGACATCGCCCGCTGAATTCAAGGCTTACGCGCCAGCACAAAAAAGTAGATTGTCATTAAAAAAATTTTTTAGCTTTTGTGGGGTTCTATGAACACAATGCAGAATTTTCTAAACGTATTCGTCTTATTTAATCTTGTAAAAACATGACGAAGAATAGTTTTAGAAATTTCTGGTATGTCCTACGTTATTTCCAACTTGACATTGGGACTAGCATCCCTTTCACGAATTTTATTCGGTTAGCAGCAAAATTAATTTTTCGGAACAATTTTGCGAATATAAAGATAACATTACATAAAAGGTTATCGTCTAATAAACCCTTAGCAATTGTAGTTTGACTGAACGTCGTCTTTTATACGAAAAATTCGTTTTTAACACCAGTAATAAAAGGAAAAAAATATCGATCATTTAAATAGAGTTTTTTTGTTAAGGTAATTAAAAGTAACTTCTTTCGAAAAACGTTGTCGAGCGATTAAAATTTGTATAAGAGACGCCGGAGTCGAAAAGGTTAACCCTTTGCGGGGCAGGTCAAATTCATTGCTTAACCCTTTAACGATCATAGCATTTTCATTGCTAAGATGAATGACACTGGAAATTAAGAACAAATATATTTCTAAATAAGAAAACGTGATTTTTCACATACAAAATAAAAGGGATATTTTTAGATAAAAATACCGGTGTCAGTGTTGCGTATCGGATTTAAAATTTTGTGGTTTCGTGGCGAAACCAATGAACGTTGAAGGGTTAAGTATTGAAATAAATGACTGATACCGGAATTTGAAAACAACTTTATTCATAAATAAGAAAACGCTATATTTCGCTAATTCAATAAACCGTAATTTTTTTAAATAAAATTCTGGTGCGAATGTGGCGTTTTAGAATTAAAATTAAGTGGTATATCTATGAAACCAGCGCCCCGCAAAGGGTTAAAGGGGTTACAAAAAAGAATATTATTTGAAATATCATTCAGCTAACTATTGTAATTTCTTAAAAGCTAAGAAAACAAGCGAATGAATCAAATGCATCTAAAGTCTCTTTGATTTTCGAAAAAAAACCTTCCTTTCTAAGAATAACTCAATAAAAGCAATAAAAAGCTAGATAACCCTAAACATCTGGGAATTGAAATAGCGGATGGAAAATAATCACATCTTACGATGGATCTCCACTAAATATATAAATCTCGAGTGATATCATGATATTGAACAAGATAAATTTCATTCTGGTCACATTAATTGCGTCTCAATTATCTTTATTGAATTTGGAATTTCCCCAAAGAAACAATCTTCAAGAGATCGAAACAGCTGTGGAGAATAATGGCAAAATTACAGAAATTTTTCCTTCAATTTAGTCTTTCACATCGCCCGCTGAATTCAATGGGCTACGCGGTAGCATAACAATGTAGATTGTGAAAAACTTTTTTTCATTTTTGTATGGTTCCATGAACATTAATACCAGTATTTTCTAAAAGTATTCTCCGACTTATTTAATCTTGTAAAAACACGACGAAAAATAGTTTTTAAAAATTCTGTTATGTCCTGTGTTACTTCGAACTCTACATTGAGATTAGAATACTTTTCACGAATTTTATTCGGTTGACAGCAAAATTATCTTTTTAGAACCATTTTTGCATACGATTTGTAACTTATGAAACAGAAATAAACTATAAAATTTATTTTTAATATATAGTGATGTCAGCATAATATAAAGATACCATCCTTTATAAAAAGCTAGCGTCTAATAAAAACTTTGCACTCGTAGTCTGATTGAACATTGTCTTTCTTCGCAAAAAATTTTTTTGGCACCAGTAATAATAATAAAAAAATGCCCTATTTACTTAGAGCATTTTTCATATTGGGTAACTGAGAGTAACTTCTTTTGAAAAAATGTTGCCGACTGAATAAAATTTGTGTAAGAGGAAGCCGGAGTCGTAAGGGGTTACAAATAAGAATATTGTTTGAAATATTATTCAGCTTAGTTGTGTAATTTCTTAAAAGCTAAGAGAACAAGAAATACATTTAAAGCTTCTTTGATTTTCGAAAAGAAACAAAAATACCCTCTCTTTTTAACAATAACTCAATAAAAGCAATAACGATCCAAATAATCCTAAACGTCAGGAATTGAAATAGCGGGTGGAAAATAATCACATCATACACTGGATCGCCACTAAATATATAAATCTCGAGTAATCTCATGATATTGAACAATATAAATTTCTTTCTCGTTTCATTAATTGCATCTCAATTATCTTTATTGTACTTGAAATTTCTCCAAGGAAACATTTTTTAAAAGATCGAAACAGCTTTCGGGAATAATGACAAAATACAGAATTTTTTTTCTTCAATTGAGTCTTCGAACGTCGTCCACTGAATTATAAGACTACGTGGTAGCTCAAAAATGTAGATTGTCACAAGTAGATTTTTTTTCAGTTTTTATATGGTTCCATGAATTCGGAGAGTATTTTTAGAAATACCAGTATTTTCTAAAAATACTCTCCGGTTTATTTAATCTTATAAAAACATGACGACGAATAGTTTTAGAAAATTCTGGAATGTTCTACGTTATTTCCAACTTGAGATTGGGATTTGCATCTCTTTCACGAATTTTATTCGGTTGTCAACAAAATAATTTTTTAGAAACACGTTTGCGCGCGATTTGATAACATGTGCAACAGAAATATTCTATAAAATTTCTTTTTAAAATATAGTGGTGCAATTATAATATAAAGGTACCATGATGTATAAAAAGCTGGCGTCTAATAAACCCTTTGCACCCGTTGTCTGACTGGACATCGACTTTCTTCGCAAAATTTGTTTTCGGCATCAGTAATAAAAGAAAAAAATATGCCTTATTCAATTAGAGCATTGAAAAAAAATTTCCGAACGAATAAAATTTGCGTTAGAGACGCCGGAGTCGTAAGGGTTAAATTGGTTACAAATAAGACTATTATTTGAAATATAATTCAGCTAACTCATGTAATTTCTTAAAAGCCAAGAAAACAATCGAATTTACCAAATACATCTAAAATTTCTTTGATTAATAAAAAATTAATAAATAAAATAAAACCCCCTCTCTTAACAATAACTCAATAAAAGCAGTAAACGATCTTAATAACCCTAAACGTCTGGGAATTGAAATAGCGGATGGAAAATAATCTCATCTTATACTGGATCTTTGGACTAAATATATAAATATCGAGTGACCTCATGATATTGAACAAGATAAATCTCTTTCGCGTCTCATTAATTGCATCACAATAATCTTTATTGCATTTGGAATTTCTCCGAGGAAACATTCTTCAAGAGATCTAAACAGCTCTGGGGAATAATGCAGAGATACAGAAAATTTTCTTGCAATTTTCTCTTCGGACGTCGCGTCGTCCACTGAATTATAGGACTATGCACTACGACAAAAATGGAGCGGTCATAGCAGTTTTTGTACGGTTCCGTGAATATTAATACCAGTCTTTTCTAAAAGTATTCTTCGCCTGCTTTAATCTTGTAAAAACATCACGAAGAATTGATTTAGAAAATCCTGGCAATTCCTATGTTACTTCCAACTTGAGTTTGGGACTAGTATCGCTTTCCCGAATTTTATTCAGTTCGTACTAGCACAATTGATATTTTTTAACCCTATGCGGCGCAGGGCAAATTCATTGCTTAAATGTTGAAATTAATGACTGGCACCGGAATTTGAAAACAACATTATTTTGTAAATATGTAAAAGTTATGTTTCTAGCATTCAATAAGACATACATTTTTTTTAGCAAAATTTCGGTGCCACTGTGGCGCTTTAGAATTAAAATTAAGTAGTTTCATAGATATACCACAGCGGCGAAATGGGTTAAGAAATACTTTTACAGAGTTGTCAAGCCTAGGCTATTTGCATGCCAGTATATTTTAAAAAAATGTTGTTTCATTTAATTGGAACATTTTGGCAATTTAAAAGAAACAGATTTTTTCTAAAATAATAGAGCTCCGAAAGAGCCGGAAACTTGACAACTCTGTGTTTACGTGTACTTCGTTAACACGTGCAACAGAATTAAAAGTAACTCCTTTTGAAAAAGTGGGGTCAACTGAATGAAATTTACGTAAGCGACGCCGGAGTCGAAAGGGTTAAAGTAGGGGTGCACAACCTGTAGCCCGCGGGCCAAACTGATATCACTAATTTTATGCAGAATAATTTCCCTTATAATAATGACAGAAGTTTTATTTTGAAAGAAAACAAACGTCACTTTTCAAATATTCTGGTGTCAATCGATTTTCTGGCAAAAAGGTTGTGCATCCCTAGGTTAAAGGGGCTACGAAATAAAATATTATTTGGAATAACATTCAACTAATTTATATAATTTCTTAACCCCCTTGGGGACGAGCAATACGTATATGTGCCGCAAAAAGGCTTATGAATCCTTGTTTTTCCCCACCAATAAGATTTTACTGCAAAATTTGCCTGTATTTAATCGGAACATTTTCTCGATTTAATATGACACAAATTTCTGTTTTTAAAAACCGGTGAGAAAACATTAAAAATTTTATAAAAGTCTCCCGTCGCCAAGGGGATAAACCCCAAGAAAACAAGTGAATCTATTAAATACATGTAAAATTCCTTTGATTTTCGAAAAAAAAAAAGAAAAAAACCCCTCTTTCTAACAATAACTCAATAAAGGCAATAACGATCTAAATAACCTTAAGCTTCTGGGAATTGAAATAGCGGTACGCCGGATCGCCACTGAACGTATAAATCTCGAGTGATCCCATGATATTGAACAAGATAAATTTCTTTCTCGTTTCATTAATTGCGTCTCAATTATCTGTATTGTATTTGGAATTTCTGCGAGGAAACATTCTTCAAGAGATCTAAACCATCTCTGGGGAATATTGACAAAACTATAGAAAATTTTCCTTCAATTTAGTCTTTGGAGATCGCTGTCTGAATTTTAGAACTAAGCGGGGGTACAAAAATGAAGATTGTCAGAATCGAATTTTATTCAGTTTTTGTACGGCTCCGTGAATATTATTACCAGTATTTTCTAAAAATATTCTCCGTTTTCTTTAATATTGTAAAAAGCAGATGAAGAATAGATTTACAAAATCCTGATATGGCCTATTTTACTTCCTTGACATTGGAACTAGCATCTCTTTCAAGAATTTCATTCGGTTTGTAGTAAAATTAATATCTTTTTTAAAGAATTTTCAGAGCTCCGGCGTTTGGCATACCAATACATTAACACAAAAACGTTTTTATATTTTATTAAAACATTCAGGCGATGAAAAAGATTTTTTTTTCTAAAATAATAATAGTCGCAAAAAGCCGGAGATTTGGCATCTCTGCGTTTATTTAATCCTTCGTTAACATGTGCAACTGAAAAGCACAATAAAATTTATTTTTTAAATATAGTGGTGTGACTAGAATATAAAGATATCATTATGAATTTAAAAAAAACTAGCGTCCAGTATATCCAGTTTGACTGGATATCGTCGTTCTTTGCAAAATTTGTTTTCGACAACAGTAATAAAGAAAAATAAGATAAGTCTTATATAAGCAATGCATTTTTTTATATTGTTTATTTAAAAGCAACTTTTTTTGAAAAAGTGGAGCCGACCGAAAATTTTTTTGAAAGAAATGCCGGAGTCGAAAGGGTTAAAGGAGTTACGAAAAAGAATATTATCTGGAATAGCATTCAGCTAATTGACTCAAATTCTTAAAAGTTGAAAAAACAAGCGAATTTACCAAACACATTAAAAAAATTTAATTATCGGAAAAAAAACTTTATTTTTAAAAATAACTGAATAAAAGCAATAACGATCTTAACCCTTTAACTGGTAAATTCTTTTCCGTTCAATAAATTGAAAATATCGGACACCACTATTATTTAAATAAAATATTCGTAAAATTTAGTTTAAACATTTCCGCCTTTCAATAGAATGAAAATTTTCTTAAAAATAATAGTGGTGTCTAAAAGCTTTAAATGATGAAATAAGAAATACGTCCTTTCCGAATGGCATTCGGGCAAACTAGTTAACACTAGAACGCGGGAGGGTGTCAATTCGACACCGACCACTGGGCTAAATGTCGATTCGAACCCAAAAAATCTACAAGAAATAAGTTATGTATCAGTTGCATCAAAATGAGCTATACAAATAAACTAAATAATTTCAAATAATTTTTCTGGTTTTAAATATGTTTTATAATAGTTGCGTAAAATTTCCCGGCGTTCTAGTGTTAAGGGATTAATAACCCTAAACATCTGGGAGCGAATCTACATCTAAAGTTCCTTTAATTTTCGAAAAAAAAAAAAAATCTTTCTTTCTAACAATAACTCAATAAAAGCAAACGAACTAAATTACCCTAAACGTCTGGAAATTGAAATAGCAAATGGAAAATAATCATATCTTACACTGGCTTTTCTTTTTTCTTTTTTTTTTCTATTTCTTTCACTAACCTTTGGATTCCGGCGTCACTTTCACAAATTTTATTCGGTCGGTACCGCTTTTTGAAAGGAAGATTTCTTTAACCCCTTCGCGAAGGGAGCATTTTACAAATTTTTTAATGTTTTGGCACCGGTTTTAAAATACAGAAATTCGTAACTTATTAAATCGAGAAAATGCTCCGATTCAATAAGGCAAAATTTACAGTATATTTTTACTGGTGGTTATAAACACGGATACTTAAGACTATTTGCGGCACGTATACGTATCGCTCGTCCCCAAGGGGATAAGTACACAATTTAAAAAACGCTCTGATTGAATATGGAAAAATTTACTTTCCTTTATTACTGGTGCCGAAAACAATTTTGCAATTGATGTTGCCACAGCAGCGACAATGAATAGCAAAGGGTTAATTTGTTGCATTAAAATTCATTTACATTAAAAACATTTTGATTATTTGTGGAAATAAAAAAAGACGTAATAATCAAAATAAGCTTAAAAGTATTTTTTTTATCCTGTCCTCCCTCAAGGCATAAGAATCGCGAGTAAACTAATAATATGGCGCAAAAGAAAGGTTTTCCTGCTTCCTTCAATTATGCTTTAACCATCTTTATTTAAATTCTAATTAGATTTTGCATACGCTACATAAATTTAAATGAATGTTCTCTAAAAAATAAGTACATATTGATTGATTTAGAATCCAACTAATCTGTATTATCTATAATATACTACAACTGAAACCAACTGCAATGTAACTAGTAATTATAATATGGAAAAATGTAGAGGAGAAATCCATTTTACGTACTATCTAAAAGCATTTTAATTATAATTTTTATCAGAATCTTTACTAGTATTCTGAAAAATTACTTAATAAAAGAGAAAACAATCCTAATTGTTCTTAAACAACTGGGAATAGAAATTGCGGTCCGAAAATCATATTTTATTCAAGGTTCTCTCTTAAATATTTAAATAGTTTCAGATCGAAATATATTGCCCAAAAGAAAATTCGCCCTGACATCTTTAATTGCGTCTCAGTCTTTATTTTGTTTAGCGTATTTCTGGGGAATGATCTACAGCACAACTATGGTGTTAGTTGTTCGAGAATTGATATAGAAATTGCTTTGTTTTTCTTTAACACTAGAACGCCGGGAATTTTTACGCAAGTTTTATAAAATATATTTAAAACCAGAAAATTAATTTGAAACTATTTAGTTTGATTGTTTAGCTCATTTCGTTGCAACTGATATATAATTTATTTCTTGAAGATTTTTTTGGTTTGAATCGACAATCAGTCCTGTGATCGTTGTCAAATTGACACCTTCCCGGCGTTCTAGTGTTAATTCTGCTTTCCCATAAAATTAACGATAGAAAATGTTTTTATCTTGTTACATTTAATGGAATTCTTTATAAAATCTATGGTTCAAAATTAAGAATTCAGAAATCTATTCAATAATATACAAATATATATTGACTGTTGACTAAATCTTTCGACTTTGTTCCTTTGAGTGACTAGCAATAATACTTCTGAAATACTGAATTCTCATTGGAATAATTAAAAAAATTTCATAGTTTCAAAATATAATTTTTTTTCAGTTTTGTACTGTGAAACTTATTTAAATAAGGAGGGATAAACTACAGTCGACTCTCGTTAATTCGAAATCGGATAATTCGAATCTTTGCTTAATTCGAACTAAACATGAAGTACCGAAATTTTTAATGGCAAAATAACGTTAAAAATTTTCATTAATTCGAACTCATTTTCTCTTGACTTCCTTTAATTCGAACTAACGAGAATTCCGATTTTTCATTTTTCTTTTCTTTGTCAAATCATTTGAATAACTTTCTTTCTTTGATGTTTGTGAAAATTGTTCCGAACGAGTACACGGACAATCCCATGCATTTGATATCCATTTTCTTAATACACCGTCTGTCCATCAATGACTCTTCTACCGCTTCTTCCATTGTGCTTGTTTCTAACCTTTTAATTAGTTTATCTATTTATACATTATAATTTAATATTAAGTCATATACTAATGGTAACAGGGCTAGTTCCATGGGTTTTGTAGTGTAAGTCACATTACCTTAAAATTGCTATGCTTGTTTGCCACCGTTATTTTCGAAAAGTCTGCTTGGCCTTATTCAATTAATGAGAATGTGTCGATAAAATAAATCACATTTTTTCGTTCTAAAATACTGGTAGCCAAAAATCGTAGCCTGTGACTTACACTACAAGTACTCATGGAAATAGCCAACAGACGAAATAAATTAAAAAAAGCACTATAACATTAATTCGTTTGTAATAGTACCATATTGAGCATGTTTTCATTTCATACTTTCCATAATTCGAACTTCGGATAATTCGAACATTTCTTGTGGTCCCGACGAGTTCGAATTAACGAGAGCCGACTGTATATCCCTCCGACCCTCAAGGTGTTAAATTTGTCAAACGTTCCCCCTTCTTTCCAATCAAAAAATATTCTGAAGCATCTGAATGTACTTTGCAGTTATGTACTAATTAAAGCTATTAAATTTTCATCTTTTTTTTTATAAAAAATCCTATGATTATTTCAGGAAATAATAATAATAATAATAAAGCCACAACGATCTAAAAACCTTAAAACTATTGGGATGAACTATAATGAAAAACATTAACACTTTATCCTGTCCCCCCTATAGACATATGAATTGCTGACTTACCAATAGTATCTTTAACCCATTAGTGCCTAGTGTCCCTTTTTAGGGACGATTATAAAACAGGCTAGAAAGCACTTCTCACACCAGTAAATAGAAAGGTAAATAAACAATATTTTTCACGAGAAAAAAATTCTCAATATATTAAGATAAAAGTTTCTTCTTAAAAATTCTTCTTTTAACCCTTTCCGGCACACTGTGCCCGGTCTGGGCTACCTAATTTTAATTCCAAACTTGCGAATGGCACCAATAATATTTTACTAAAATCTTGCTTTTACAATTAAAGCTTAAATTAAGGAATTCAAAATATCTAAAAAATTAGTTTGTGAATTCCGGTGTCAGTCGATAATTTCTCATTTTACTGCAAAATTTGCCCGTGCCGGAAAGGGTTAAAAGTGGTGGGAAACCCAAAATTTCATTTTTAATGAAGGAAATAGTTTGGGCATTAATGGGTTAAAAAAAAGATTTTTCTGAATTTTTTAGTGTGTCCTTAATTATGTAAATGCCTTGCATCTGTAGTCGTCGTTCAGTCCTTCCGTCTGTCTGTCCACACGCATATAAAACATCAAACACTACCCAACCGAATCATTTGAAATTTAAAATATGTAATTGTTGCATAATTTTGCCGACTTCTTTAAAATTTTATGAAAATCGGATGTATTGTTTAACACTTTCCGTCACAGAGTAAGTCATTTTGAAATAATGAACTTCCACTAGAATATAGAAACGTATTTATTTGACAATATGAACTTCCTTATTTTCATGCATGTTATAAAAATAAAATTTTGATTAATTATTCTTGGTATCAATAAAATTAAAATTAGGTGTCCTTTTTTAGAGACACCGTGCCGGAAAGGGTTAATTACAGGGACAATCAAATATGATCCATTACATTATGGCCAATGGGAAAACATACATTAGAAATCCGATTATCCGAAAGATCTTAAGATTCCTTAACCCATTCGTACCCAGCATCTTTTGCGTAAATTTTATTTGGTTGGCACCACTATTTTTAGAAGATTTAAGTTTAGTTCAATAATCACGAAAATGCATCATTTAAATAAAATATTTATTGCTTTTCTTTTTTACCGGTGTCAAAAACAGTGCTGAATGCACCTTTTAAAGCGTCCCTAAAAAGGGACGCTAGGCACTAATAGGTTAACCCTCTGGATCCCGAACCGCCCGAGATATTTTAATTCGTATATTTCAGTTCCCACCAGAAAATTAAAGCAACAATATTTGCTTTAATCAATAACAGAACATTCCGTATTTAAATAAAACGAAATTAGCCATTGAATTTTTCTGGTGTGAAATGAACTACATAATTTCTAGAACGTGTTCTAGCATGGGAATTAAAGGGTTAAAGTCCTTTATGAATAAAAAATATTTTACTTTCAACTTTAATTTTTTACTGTCAACTTTTTTTTACAGTCAAGTTTTACTGTCAAGTTTTACTGTATGATTACCACTTTATCTGGGTGGCGAGTAGCCAGGGAAAAACACGGTGAAAAAAAAAAGAAAGCTACCAGTTTTATATATATATAGTATATATATATATATATATATATATATATATATATATATATATATATATAAGAATAGTACAAATAATTTAAAGGGATTAATGAAGGCGAATTTTTCTTTAACAAAATACTGGTAATGAACACAATTTTTTTACTGTATTTTTCCTTGACCATTCGCCACCTTGTTTATTTGTAAATTTTAGATCAAAACAATTCCGAATAATTTTTAGTACATTGAAATTTGTTTTAATACTTATTAGCGTTATAAGTTAGAAGCAAAATAAGTAAAAATCAGAACTTTGAAAGAGGTTATTGGGTATTGGTAGAAATAGCGTTCAAAAGCATGCTCTTTGTAAAATAAATATAGGGTCAACATACTTATTTGGTCCATTGCGTAATTTTGAGCACTTACTTATATAGACACGTATGATACTTCATTACTTTACAAAATATATTGTGATTTTCTCTTTCTTTCAATTTTGCATCGTTTCAATGCTGCTTTATCACGCCTCCTTTTAAATGACAACACATCTGATGTTGTTGCATCTTGTACTTTAACACTAGAACAGCCATTAGGGGTCAAAATGACTCCTGTCAGATTGAAAATAATCAATTCGAACCAGGATTTTCTTCATAAAATTTGTTAAATGTAAGCAGAAGAAAAATAGACTAGTTAAATAAGTTAAATAGTTCGAAATTGAAATTCTGGTGAGAAACACTTTTTATACTACTTGAGTAAAACACCTGGCGGTTTTAGTGTTAATATATCAAAGTGCCTATCTAAGATCGGTTAGTAGCTTCATTGTGTGTAATCTTGTACCACATCTATCATAGTCTGTAATCATAACGTATTACAGACTATGATAGATTTCTGCCAACGATTTTCCAAATTACTATCACAGCTTTTGACTAAACAGGTTTTCACTATACGATTCCCGTTTTTCGAAAATCCTTATGGAACTTAGGTTATCCGAAAAGTCCTATAGAACCCCAGTTAACTGAAAATGCTTCGGTCCCATGCTTTTCGGATAATCGCGGTTTTACTATGGTTTCAAATGCATTTTAATGATGTTACATTCTTTCAAACAATTGATATGCATGTATGAAATATACACTAAAATATACGTTCGGTGCAATCCTTGGCACAAAGAATATTCTGGATACATACTTTGGATACGCCATTGAATAGAAATGAATTTGTTAACCCTTTGCAGTCCAGTGTCGGAAAATATTGGAACAAGCTTTATATATATGATTCTAATTTCATATTCTACCCGCACCAAATGTTTTAAAAGTACATTTTTACATAAACTGCGCATGTTGACAAATCGTAAATAAAAATGATTTAAAAAAAAAGGCGTTAACCGGATAAATTTCTGTTAGAGATGTCTGTACTTGGTAAGAGTATTCATAATAATAGCGGTTACATGATGATAGAACTAAATTTTTCTACTCTCTTGAACCGCTTCCCAGATTCGGCCGTATTCCTTACGGATACCGTTTTCTGACAATCATAATTTGACCGTACAATACTTCCAAATCATGGTATTATTCACTCCAGTAAATTTATTGTAAATTTTGTACTATCGACTCTAAGCATTATTCTGATTTAATTAGATGAAGATTTCTGTTTAAAAACACCGGTGTTAAAAGATTAAAAATTCTGTAAAAGAAGCACAAAAAATAGACATTACTTGAAAGTTTTTTTTCAAAAATATTGGCCAGTTATGTGGTTAAATAAAAATGCTTTTAACAGAGCTAAAATGTTTTTGCCACTTAACATATTAGACCGTTGCTTTGTTTCTTGATCCATCTTTTAAAGTTTTCTGTCATCACTATTTTTTAATACAATTTCACACTATTTAATGGAAGAAATACTTAGAAGAAATATTATGAATATTTTGGCTTAAATAAGATTGTGTTCATATCATATTTTCAATATTTTTATGCAAAAATAGAATCAGTTAAATGGTGTATAAAAACATTGATAATTTTCTATAAAATATTTAATAATCTTAAGGAAAAAAACTATTACAAATTTAGTTTAAACTCTCAATGATGGACATTTTATAGCTTAACCCTTTCCGGCGCAAGCAAATTCTATTTGTAAAATGAGAAATTGTCGATTGACACCGGAATTTATAAAGGACTTGTCTAGATATTACAAATTCCTTAATGTAAGCTCTCATTGTAAAAGCAAAATTATATTAAAATATTACTGGTGCCGTTTGCAAGTTTTGAATTAAAATTAGGTGTTGCTGGGCCGGCAACACTGCGCAAGAAAGGGTTAAATAACAAGTATCAAGTTATTGACTCCCTTTTCTCAACAAAAGAACAAAAATCAAATGAAATAGTTTTGATTCTGTGTATTTTAACGAAGGATATTCATTAAAATTGTGCTCATCAGAGAAAAGTTGTTAAGCAATTTAAATATTTAACCCCTTGCGGGGCGCTGGTTTCATAGGTATACCACTTAATTTTAATTCCGAAACACCACATTGGCACCAGAATTTTGTTTAAGAAAATTACAGTTTATTGAAAGCGTGAAATATAGCGTTTTCTTATTTACAAATAAAGTTGTTTTCAAATTCCGGTGTCAGTCATTTATTTCAACACTTAAGCAATGAATTTGTCCTGCACCGCAAAGGGTTAAGAAACTTTTAAAGACGACGAGTTTTATTTATTCAGAAATGCATTAGCTTTTAGATAAATATCGTTCATGGATACATGTGATAATCTATTTAAAGGAAGATCAGAAATGTTTAAATTAATCTTATGGAATGGAAGCACTCCTTTCGTACGAAATTGTTAATATTAACCCTTTGAAAAGGAAGTAATATCGTTTGTGTAATTCTGAACTCCCATCGGAAATTTGGAAAAAAAAAAAATAAAAAAAAAAATGCAAATCAACTTCATTACCTTTTTTTTCCAACAACCATTTTTCTTAAACAGCTCTTTTCAATTGTAAAATACGAAACAATAATGAAAAAAGACAAATATTACATTTATTTATTAATGTAGTCAAATCAATAAAGTTTAAATCAACAAATGACACATGCTTCTTTTGACGATGCATATATGCATCATCGGTCCCTAAAGATTAAAAAATCAATTAAATTTTATGGTGTTAACTATTTCGTACAAGTAGGAACAGAAATGTATCCATAGATAAGTGTGATAATCTATTTAAAGCAGAAACAGAAATGTTTAAAATAATTTTATGTAACGGAAGCCTTTTTTGTATTAAACAGTTAATATTATAAAATTTAATTGATTTTTTAACCTTTCGTGAACGGTGATGCATATATGTATCGTCAAAAGATGTATGTGGCATTTGTTTTTTGCAGCATTAACTCCTTGGGAACGAACGACCGATATACGTGTCGCATAATATGCTCAGAATCTTCAATTATTCACACTAATAAAATTTTATTCTAAATATTACCTCCTTTAATTCGCGCATTTTCCTGATTCAATTAGACAACAATTTCTGTTTTTAAAAACCGGCGATTAAAGATTAAAAATCTCGTAAAAGATTCTCGTCCCGAAGGGGTTAATAAATAAATGTAATATTTGTTCTTTTTTTAATTATTGTTTGGTATATTTAAAGCAAACAGAACTGTTTTAAAAAAGTGTTTCACTCAATTAAAATTTGTGTAAGGGATGATGTCTCGAAAGGATTTTACAGGGTGCGTTGGCATAGAGAAACTCAGTGGATTTTAATTCTTTTGGTATCAGAAATTCTTTAAAGTACTGGTTGTTAGAAGTGAAAAAAGGATTTTTTTTTATAACCTCTTGCGGCGCAGTGGTTTCATAGATATACCACTTAATTTTAATACCCAAACGACACATTGGCACCGGAATTTTGTTCAAGAAAATTACGGTTTATTGAATGTGTGAGATATAGCGTTTTCTTATTTACAAATAAAGTTGTTTTCAAATTCCGGTGTCAGTCATTATTTTCAATACTTAAGCAATGAATTTGCCCTGCGCCGCAAAGGGTAAAATAAAACGGTACTACTCTGTAATCCCGTCGACCAAAATATTTTCGCAAACTATAAGATTAAGTGCCAATAATGGATGATCTTGAATGTCAATTCAATGACATTAAATACGATAAACGTGTTTAAAACGTCATTAAGTGGTTTTTATTTCGACCTTTTTATTTGTATTTTTACTAATATTCTACTAATTATTTGTTTTTTTTTTATTAGTTAAAATAAAAATTACGTCAATATGCATAATTTGGCTATTAGTTTGGCGATTTGTCTAATTTGGCGAAATCGGTCGACGGGATAACAGAATAGTACCAATAAAATAAATATTACATTATAAAAATTCTGATAAAAGGTCCTTACAAGGTCGTTCCAGACTACGAAGCCTGGTTTCAAAGATTGCTAATCTCGCAGCATTTGTTATTTTTTAAATGTTTCCTACCACTATTATCAAACTGTAAAAGAATAATAAATTTCTGATAAAACATCGCTGGTCTTCTAGCTTACAAAACTGTGAATTGCATAAACCGTTGATGATTTACAGCTTAAATATCAAGTGTGAAGTAATTTATTCTCTTTTCTTAGCGAAAGTCAAAAAATCTGTAATCAAATGAAATCGTTTTGGTTCGATGTATTTTAACGAAGGATATTCATTGAAATTGTTCTCATTAGAGAGACGTTTTGAAGCAATTTAAATATTTAAGAAACTTTTAAAGACGGCGAATTTTATTTACTCAGAAACGCATTTGTTTTTAGATAAATATCGTGCATGGATAAATGTGATAATCTATTTAAAGGAGGAACAGAAATGTTTAAATTAGTCTTATTTAACGGAAGCATTTATTTTGTGCGAAATAATCAATACTATAAACTTAATTGATTTTTTAACCTTTCGGGACCAGTGATGCATATATGTATCTTCAAAAGGTGCTTCTGGAATCTGTTTCTGGCAGCATTAATGAGGGACCAGTAAATTTTTATTGAAATTTTCTATGCTAAAAATAAACATTATCTAAAATTTTTTTTCAAAAATATTGATCTATAGTGGTTAAATAAAAATGTTTTTCGCATCGCTAAATTGTTTTAATAAAAACACTGATAATTTTCTATAAAATATTTAATAAGTTTAAGAAAAACTATTAAGAATTTAATTTATACTCACAATGATTGGGCATTTTACAACTTAAATAACAAGTACCAAGTAATTGACTCGCTTTTCTGAATGAAAGAACAAAAATCAAATGAAATCGTTGTGATTCTGTGTATTTTAACGAAGAATATTCATTGGAATTGTGCTCATTAAAGAGAAGTTTTGAAGCAATTTAAATATTTAGGAAGCTTTTAAACACGACGAATTTTATTTATTGAGACACATTAGCTTTTAGATAAATATCATCCATGGATAAATTTAAAATAATAATGAATAATAATAAAATAATAATAACATTAAATTAAATGAATAAAATAAATTTAAATAAAATAAAATAATAAAATAATAATAACATTAAATTAAATGAATAAAATAAAATAAAATTAAATAAAATAATAAAATAATAAAAAATAAATAATAATAAAATCTCTTTAAAATCTTAATCTTAAATGTTTAAATTTATCTTCTGCAATGGAAGCTTTTGTTTGGTACGAAATTGTTAATAATAACCCTTTAACGGGCAAGCAGCTGCTTTTGTGTATTTCTGAACACCCGCCGGAAATTTAGAAAAAACATTATTTTAAAATAAGGAAAAAAAAATCACGCCTTTTTATTTTATTCCTACCAAAGTTAGAAAAGTAAAAAACAATAAAATGTTTCTGGTGCAAATTTTCAATAATTATAGGTGAGATATGATGTAACTCCTCCACCTAAGATGTTAATGTAATTCAAATTTCGCAGCGTTAGTAATTGTTTTTATCTTTTCTACCATTATTATCAAACTGTGAATACAAGGTTCGCATATTCCTTGGAATTTCCAAGGACTCTGGCATTACTATTTAAAAGAAGAAAATTTACATTTAAATTTTAAACCACAACATTCGTAATCCCCACCTTCATTCACAGGTTGTAAGGTAGTTTTCTGCAGTGAAACACTTCGAAAATACTCTTAAAATTTAGTGGTAGAACAGTACGAACCCTGTAAACATATTTACAAATTTCTAATTCAAAAAATTGCAAAGGATTATAAGAAGAATCTTTCTGTTTTAAATTTGAGATAGCAATTGTTAATAAAAAAACAGAAATGCTACGAACCCAGAAAATTTGAAGAATATGATGATTACAGACTTACATCGTGAAAATATACGATACAATCAATTTTTCGCTCCTCAAGAAACAAATGTTAAATGCCCAAATGACATAGAAAATTTAATGCATGGAAACATTTTGAAGTCTGATCAAAACAAAATGACAGAGATATTTAAATATTTCCGAAGCTAAAATTAGCATTCGGTAACTATGTTGAGGGAAAAAAAACTACTAATATCGTTGTATCTAAGAGACCACATGAACGCAATTTCCACATTTATACATTTTATCAAGAGACATTCCGGGTAAGGTAGTAATTAATTAGAAATGTATTTCCTTCTGCAATTAATCAGAAAAATTAAAAAATACACATACAATACTGGCGTTTCCAAAATAGCCTGTGGGGGAGTAAAAAAAGTCACTGTATGTTGGAGACATAAGGATAGTAATCGAGCGTTAAGAATTAATTTATTGACAAGGATGTTATGTTTACTTTAGGTAAATAAAGAATATAGATAAATGTCATGAACTGTTTATAGTCGGAGTATACAATTACTCAGAATAAATTTATCATCAGGAACGAGAGCACTTGTTAATTACGAAATGCTCCTTTTTTATTTTAATTACTAAGAAAATAAATGAGAAAATCGAAAGCATTTATTATAAAGCAGGGATGAATCTTCCAACTCAAACATACCAGTATAATCTTGGAGAAAATGTTATTTTGTTTAATAGGATCAATAATGCAATTAAATGGGGAAAAAATCCTCTAAGATTTTTCTGGTTTAAAAAAGTCGGAAATTCCTTCCGTTATAAAAATATTTTAAAGAATGTCAATGACACATTATGGTTAAAAATTTACATTAACCCTTTCCGGTACGGAGTAAATCTGTTTGATAAATGATCTCATGATGGACTGACACCAGGATTTATAAACGAATTTAATAGAAGATATAAATATGCTTATTTCCCTGTACTTTAACTCCTTCGCGGCGGGAGTTTTTTACGAAATCTTTAACTCCTTTGCGAAGGGAGCCTTTTACGAAATTTTTAATGGTTTGTCACCAGCTTTAAAAAACAGAAATTTGTGGCTTATCAAATCTAGAACGTGCTCCTATTAAATAAGGCAAATTTAGCAGTATAATTTTACTGGTGGGGATAAACAAGAATTCTTAAGCCTTTTTGCGGCACGTATACGTGTCGCTTGTCCCCAAGGGGTTAATGTTTTGCCACCGGTTTTTAAATACAGAAATTGGTACCTTATTAAATCCCGAAAATGCTCTGATTCAATAAGGCAAATTGTACAGTATAATTTCACTGGTGGGGATAAACAAGGATTAAGCCTTTTTGCTACACGTACACGTATATTGCTTCCAAGAACATCCCCAGGCAGATTAATAATAAAATATTAATATTTATATAACTTTCACCGATTGCTTAAGATGAGGCTAATGTGAACTCATCTGTAATTTCCACAATTAAACGAGAAAAATAATAACTGTGCAATACTTATTAAATTTTAGAAAATTATGAAAGTGACCTTTAACCCCTTAAGGGGCGGTGGTATATATTATATACCACCTACGATTGATGAATATTTACACCAGAAAAATGTTATTAAATTACACTTTTCTAATTTTGGTCGAAAACAGTCGAGAAGTTGCTTTTCCTCTTTTTGATATAACTTTTTTACAAATTTCCGGTGGGATTTCAGAATTACACGAACGCAATTGCTTGCCCCTCAAAGGGTTAACCACTTAACTAATTTATATTATATAGAAAAAAAGTCAAATAATGTCTATTTTTGCATGTTTTTAACAGAATTTTTAATCTTTTATCATGAGTTTTTCAAACATAAATTTTTACAACAACAAATCGGAAAAGTTATCAGATTGTATCATACAGAATTTACAATAAAATTTAACTGGTGAGAATAATATAATAAGATTTGAGTATGGTTGCCCGTACGTGGTACGGGCAAATCATGATTGACAAAAACACTTTACTCGTACTATGAACGGGTAAAACAGGGAAGGGGTTAATAAGATAATTCCTGTAAAATAATGTTAGCATGCGCAATCTAAACGAAAATGCATAAAAAACTGTAAAATTTCCAGATGGGGTCAAATTGCCCCCATCGGTGACCAAATTAAGCGAGACTTACTGTGCTATAATCGTATCATTTTGAACTTCCAGATAAACATTCTAGCAACACCACAAGGACTAATTTTTAAAATGATGACAGAATTAGATTTGAAATAGAAAAATGCTTTTCATACCGTTAAAATGGTTTTATTAACTCCCTGGGAACGAGCGACACGTATATGTGCCGCAAAGAGGCTTAAGAATCCTTGTTTATGCCCACAAGTAAAAATTTACTGCAAAATTTGCTTTATTTTAACGGAGTATTTTCTCAATTTAATAAAATACAAATTTCTGTTTTTAAAGGTGCGTTTTAAATGCAATAATGTTAAAATTTTTACATTCGGGTTGCTTTAATTTTTTTTCTTTACAGCCGTGAATGACTTTTGCGAATTTAAAATCTATAAAAAACATTGTGAAAAGTTACCTTAGATTTTAAAAGCAATCTATTTTCTGACCAATGAAACCTTTCCATAGTCGTAATGGAGCGTTCTCAATGGTCAGATTTACAGGCGGAGCTGTAAATGACGTCACTACATTTTACTTCGCTTTGATATTTTTTTCAAAGAAGACTCCCGTCGCAAAGAGTTAAACGATAGTGATGTTTTTCGATAAAAAGTTTTAGAAATTTCAAAGGTATTCACAATAAAAACTATTAAAAATTTAGTTTATACGCTCAATGATTGGGTATTTTGAAGATCAAATATCAAGTAATTTACTCGCTTTTCGCAACGAAAGAACAAAAATAAAATGAAATCATTGTGATTCTGTGTATTTTAACGAGAGATATTCACAGAAATTGTTCTCATTAGAGAAAAGTTTTGAAGCAATTTAAATATTTAAGGAACTTTTAAAGATGAAAAATTTATTTACTCAGAAACGCATTTGCTTTTAGATAAATATAGTGCATAGATAAATGTGATAATCTATTTAAAGTAAGACCAGAACTGCTTATTTTAATGGAAGTACTTGTTTTGTAAGAAATAGTTAACATAAAATTTAATTGACTTTTTAAAGAATGCAGGAGGGTTCAAGGTCTTTGTAATGGTTTTCAACATTTCTACCTCTATTATAAAAATATAAACATATAAAAAATAATCTGGTATAGGTTAAAAAAGGATATAAGAAAAATACTTTTGTCTTAAAATAGTGGTAGCAAATAAAAGTTTTGAAATTCTAAGAACCAGGAGAATGTCAATAAAACTAGAAAACAGGAATTGTGCTTTTCCATTTGTTAGTGTCGCCCACGATGATAAAAATATATATGTATATAAATATGGATAGCACAAAGCATATTTCTTTTTTAAAACTTAAAAAACACGCTTTTATTTTATATAAAATGACACCATTTTCATCCGCTAAAGAATTCCATATCGACGATCCAATCTTAAACATCAAAATAAAAGTATGTATTTGACGTAACTATCATAAAATACCACACAACTACAGAAAAAAAATTCGTCTTTCAAGAGACCGGACAAAAAAATCTACTGTCTAATTATTCATATGCCTTCATTTGTTTGTAACTTTAATACAGATACTTAAATTTAACTGTAGTTTATAAAAGCTCCATATTTTATCAGAAATCATATCTATATAAATTTCTTTAACAGAGCGCGAAAAAAAGTTCTGAATTTGTAGCTTGTTATTGTGTTTGTTATTGATATACAGTGCGCAGAAAATTTGTGTGACACTCAGCTAGATAGACATTTTCAAAAAACTTTCAAAATTTGTTCAGAACCTTTTAAAACGTATAAATCTATTAAAAAACATATTTGTATTTTTTTTACGATCCCAATAGTTACTTCTTTTAATTGCAAAGTATTAATTGCAAAGATGTCAAAAGTTATGTATTATTAAATTATTCAAATGTTATAAAAACTATACGCGAGATTAAAATTTACGCCAGAAAATTTGATTAATACTTTAAATTTCTAAAGATCATGGATCGCCTTACTCCCGATACTCAAAGTGCTTGCAACAGTCACTTTTATCCGCGATATTCAATATTTTTAAATGTTTTTTTTTTTTTAAATTTTAGATTGATCTCGTACTTTAAACGTCTTAAAAAAAGCAACCGAAACGCCAAGTACTCTTAAAAAAATAAGTATCTTACGAAGAAAACTTCATTTAATCAGATTTCAATCTGTACGACTTTCTAAAAGTGCAGACTTTACATATACTTTTTTTAAATGAATTCTTTCCCACTGAAGGATCTCCTGACAGCTTCTCATTTATGGCCATCATATGTTTAAAAAAAGAGCACGGCAAAATTTTAACATCACTTCCCCCTACTGTTTTTTACTAAGTGATGCAAATATAAAATGTTCTCAAAATTTCGTTCTACGTTAGAGAAAAAAAAAATCAAGCGCGCAAACGAAATAAAAAGTTTAATAAATGATAATTATTGCATTAGTGCTTTTCAAAATAAAGTCATTACTGCATTCAAGTACGCCAAAACTGGAATTAAATACGGAATTAATGGAAATACTGGAATTATACGTGTCGCTCGTCCCCAAGGGGTTAAGAAATAATTTTCTTTTACTTAAACCCCTTAACGTTACGGTTTAAAAATTTAGATTGCCTATTGCCACCACTTTTAACCCCTTGAAGGGCGGTGGTATATATTTTATCCCACCTAATTTTAACAAGATTCTCCCCAGGAACTTTAAATGAAATTTTATTTTTTTAACTTTGTAGATTAATGTTTAAAAAAAGCTTTCCCTTAACCCCTTAACTGGTTAATTCTTTTCCGTTCAAAAATTGAAAATAGCGGATTTACACTACTATTATTTAAATAAAATATTCGTAAAATTTAGTCTAAACATTTCTGCCTTTCAATAGTATGAAAGTTTTCTTAACCCCTTGGGGACGGCCGATAAGTATATGTGCCGCAAAAAGGCGTAAGAATCTTTGTTAATTCTCACCGGTAAAATTATACTGTAAAATTTATCTTATTCAATCGGGGCATTTTCTCGATTTAATAAGGAACAAATTTCTGTTTTTTTAAACTGGTGACGAAACATTAAAAATTTCGTAAAAGGCTTCCGTCGCGAAGGGGTTAAAAATAATATTGGTTTAACCCTTTGGGTACGAGCGACACGTATACGTGCCGCAAAAAGGCTTAAGAATCCATGCTTATTCCCAGCAGTAAAAATATACTGAAAAATTTGTCTTATTTAATTTCTCGATTCAATAAAGCACAAATTTTTGTTTTAAAAAACCGGTAACAAAACATTAAAAATTTCGTAAAAGTTTTCCGTCGCGAAGGGGTTAAAATCTTTAAATGATGAAATAGGCAAATTCGTCTTGCCCGAACGCCGTTCGGGCAAACCAGTTAAGGGGTTAATTTAAAATAAAACTGTTCAATTATTCCGGTGGAATTCAATATTACAAAGAACTTATTACTTGCCCTTAAAAGGGTTAAAAAGAAATATTCACTTTACTTAATGGGAAGTAAAATGATACCAGTATAAAGCCAATTAAACTGGTTTATAAAGCTGGTGAGAATCAAGCGATGTGAATAATTAAAAAAAAAAAACTGTTAGTATCACGGGAATGAGACGAGAATTCAGATGTTAAACTACAAAAAAATTAAATGAGAATTGAAAGTATGTATTATCACGCTATATTAAAAAAAAATCTTTAATAAGGCTACAGAACAACATGGTGCAAATATAAAATCCTCTGAAATTTTCGTTCTACGTTAGAGAAAAAAAAAGCAAGTGCGCAAACGAAATAGAAAATTTACTAAATGTTAATTATTCTATTACTGCCCCTCAAAATAAAGTCATTACTATATTCAAGTGCACCAAAAACTGGAATTAGAGACGAGTTTCATTTATTGAGAAGCATGTTTACTTTAGGTAAATATGGAGTACAAATAATGTGATAAATGTTTAAAGTGGGAAAAGAGAAATACTCAAATTAAATTTATCTTCTGCAACGACAGTTCTTTTAACTTAACGGAATCGTTCTCTTTTGCTTTCAAGAACGAAGAAATTAAATGAGGAAATTGAAAACATTTGTTATCGAGATACTTAACGAAAGCGAGCTGAGTGATGGATTTCTTAGCAAATAATTCTACAAAATACTAAGAAAACAATCTAAAATAAAAGATTTGAGTAGGGTTATAAATATTGCACAATATCCGTGTAAATTCAAATTTAATTAATCCTTCTAAATCCTCCAATTCTTCTAAAATCTTTCAAAATTTAATTAAATGATTATGTAAATATTTTAATTTAGTTTAAACAATTTACATAAAATGCTTTAGAATATAAAATTTTCCTGAATTCATAATTCGGTAGATAAAGGGTTAATGAGATACAGTTATTGGAATTCGGTCTATTCAAGTGATAAAGCTATTCAAATATTTTAGAGACTTGAATTAAAGATGAATTTTATTTACTAGGAATCGTGCGTTTTTTAGAAAATTAATCGTGTATGGAAATATGTTATGAACTGTTTATAGTGGAAGCAGAAATCTGTTAAATTAAATTCATCGTCTAGAAAGACAATTCTTGTTTCCCACTTTTTTTCTGATTTATTTCAAGCAGAATGAAATTAAATGATTAAAATGAAAACGGCTATTGCTCGGGCGTTTAACCCTTAACCCTTTCAGGGGCAAGGTATTTCTGCTCCGAAAATGTTCAAATAATTGATTCACACCACAATTTAAGAACAGATTTATTTGAAAATAATCAGGAGCTGGTTTTCGAGCATATTATAAAATCGAAATTGTACTAAAATTTTACTGGTGCCAGTCCTAAATTGGAACAGTAATATTAAGTGTTTGCAGACTGCAAACACCGCCCCTGAAAGGGTTAAATGCATATTGTATCATTTTCGATACCATAAGTGTTCCCGATTTATTGGGGGTTTTATTCACATATTCCGTATTCTCACCAGAAATTTAAAAGAGCAATTTTCACTTTACTTAATGACAGACCATTCGTAATTAAATAAAGAAAAATTTACTTTTTAGATTTTTCTGGTATGAATTCTGATTCTTTGAATTGCGCATTTTTTGGAACGCGTTCTATCCTATGCATTTAAGAGTTAAATAAATGTAAATTGTGCTATGCACTTGTTTGAAATAAGTGTAGATAAAAGGGCGATCCAAGATTAACCAGCGAACCTTCCCAGGAGTAAGTTGTGGATTTGGACGAGTGTGGTGTCGAAAGAAAGATATCATCATTTACGTTAAAAAAGTGCAATGGAACTACCCGTCCAAATCCAACCATTTCCAAGATATCAGCACTTGAAATGTGAATGATTAAATAAATAAATTGACAAACACGTTTATAAATTATTAGCAAGTTAAAAATTTCTTTGCATTGTTTTTAATCCTCCTGCCAATACATTTTCCCTAGTTACAAGGAAAATCCTTTACATCCAAACATTGCAAGCTATTTCGCCTCTTTTACGCGTATTTTTTTTTCCAAGCACCTTCGTCGTTCCAAGCCCAAGCTCGCACTCTGATTGGTTGTTGCTCTCGGCACTGTTTTCATGTAACTTGGCGATAATCATATTTGGCGTAGCGATAGATGCTTCCGTCGAGGAGTTTGATTTCCTTCCGAAACGAGTACAAGGTAACTTTTCCAGTTTATTAATAAGTACAGCATTAGCCACTTTATAAAATAACACAAGAGCACAAAATGAAGGAAGAATAAGAATGAGTAGGTTAGGTTTTAGGTTTACTCGTTCACTTACGAACGAAGTATTTTTCGCCAAGTATGGTTATTGCCAAGTTACGAGAAAACAGTGCCGAGAGCAACAACCAATCAGAATGCGAGTTTGGGCTTGGAACGACGAAGGTGCTTGGAAAAAAAAATTCGCCTCTTTTACACAAGCACTTCCCATTCTACGAAGTTGTCGCGTACGGCTGCATTCGAAGAGTTTTTCCAACTGTTTTTGTTACTTCCAGCATCTTATTTTATGCAAAATTTTCGGCAAATGTGTGGCGTGACGTAATGGATAAACTGTATGTGTATATAATGTATAAAATTACATGTTTTTCTTAGCCTGGCTTAACTTGCGAACAATTTATATATTTCCCTGTCAATTCATTTATTTATTCATTCAAACTTCAAGTGCTTATATCTCGAAAACGGTTGGATTCGGACGGGTAGTTCCGTTACACTTTTTAACGCACGTAACGAGATCTTTCTTTTTGATACCACACTCGTCCAAATACACAACTTACACCTGGGAAGTTCCCTAGTAAGTCTAAAACAATTCTTAGCCCCTTCGCGACGGGAACCTTTTACGAAATATTTAATGCTTTGTCACCGGATTTAAAAAACAGAAATTTGTGGCTCATTGAATCGAGAAAATGCTCCGATTAAATAAGGTAAATTTTCTAGTAAAATTTTACTGGTGGCGATAAGCGAGGATTCTTAAGCCTTTTTGCGGCACGTATATGTGTCGCTCGTCCCCAAGAGGTTAAGCCCTTTCTATGGCGGTGGATCATTTTTGGACAACTAATTTTAATCCCTGAACGCCACATTGGCCCCAATAAACTGAAATGGAAATTTTCATTTTTTTTAAAAAAGTAGGTTCACAAAAGCTTTCTCTAATTTGAAATAAATTTGTTTTAAAATTCTGGTGTCAGTCACTCATTTCAGAATTTTACGAAAGCAAGTACCTTACTTCTGAAAGGGTTAAAAACGTACTACTGCCTAAAAAGTACAATTGAATTTAATTTAAAACGCAATTTTCAATTACTTACGGAATTGGAAGACATGTGCTTTTTATTTAAAAAAAAAATTATATTATCCATAAAGATTTTACATAAATAATCGATTTTTTTTTTCGAATTATCATACCTCCACCCCGCATATGTACTGCGTATTTATTTATATTTATTTTTATTTTTTGCAAAACTCATTTAAATTTGAAAAATTATTTTATGCTTTTTAAGTATATCTTTTAACTAATTTCCACCATGTCATTATATTTTTTATTTATGTGTGCTGTTATGCAACTTTGCTGCATAGCTTGAAATAATCAAAACAATTTCAGTGATTTCTCTTTTGCCTTTTCTTATTAGTATTTTCAATAAAAACAAGTTGGAAATTGCACGTGAAGCGTAGCAAATGAAGTGCGTTTGTACGATAACGAAATTTTAAAAATATCACTCTCATATATCAATCTCATAGAATTGTAAATAGTTAATTACAATTAAAATGTACACCAAACAATATTCTCTCAATGTATTCCATTATGTAATGGAATACTTTTATGTGGTCTTGTAAATCAATAAAAAATGCTCTTTGCACCGCAGATTATGCAAAATGTATATTATAATATGTACTTTATAGATGCAAATAAATTTTATTATGTTCGAATGAGTGTAACACCATTAAAATTGATTTGAAACCTTTTTCCCCATTGACCGAAATGTCGCGGAATACTTTTGATTGTCCCTGTAATTGATCTATGCATCCAATTTTCGTAAAATTTGAAATGACACACCAAAATTATGTAATAATTACATATTTTAAATTTCGAACGATTAATATGCATTTGAAACTTTTTTCCCCAAGTGATCGTAATGTAACGGAATGCTTTTGATTGTCCCTGCAATTCATCTATGCATCCGATTTTCATAAAATTTGAAATGACTCGACAAAATTATGTAATAATTATATATTTTGAATTTCAAACGACTCGTTTGGGTAGTTTTTGCGTTGTTATATACGAAAGGACGACGGACAGACGGACAGACGGACGGACTGAGCGACAACAATAGGTGCTACGTATTTACATAATTACGAACGCACCTAAAAAAGAATCACTCATTTTTCATTTCTTTATTTGCTTGTATTACCAAAAATTCCTTTATTTTATTTTTTATTTTTTACTTTCAGGAAAGAAAGACTTCAAAGTAACTATTTTTACTTACCCATCATACGTAGTATAAGGTAAGTCTTGCAATCGCTTTGAAAATCGAAAATTTTTTTTGATGGATTTACACGTTTTAGATAGTGGAGAGTCCGAAAAACATATTTTTAGAAAAAAAAATTTGCCGTCCGTCTGTCTGTCTGTCTGTCTGTAAATCTCCCGAACAAACTGAGATAGAGACTTGAAATTTTGTACGTAGTTAGTATGTAAGAATGGGACGAAGCCTATTTAATATCAGCAGCCTCGATTATCCGGAACTATTTCTTTCGGACTCTCGAAAAATTCGTTCTGATGAAAGGTATATAAAAATTTTCGATTTTTTTTTGTTCTAAGGAATAGACGTAAAAGGCAATAAAATAACACACATTTTGCATATAGAACGAAGTCGATCGGACTATTAGTTGCCGACATATTTGTAATCCTGTTTTCCACATTCTTCGATTTTTCATGACCCTATATTTCATTCAAATTTCAATTCAGAGGTATAATTTAATTGGAAATGAGACGCTTAATCCGACGCAGTTAATTGTTAGTTAATAGAATTATTATTTTTGGAGTTATAAGGATGTTTCTTTTACGCAGTTCGGTACTACTTGAGTAGTTTGGCGTTTTATATAATTTGTCGAAATTGGTAATCAGCAGTTCTTTAACCCTTTAACGTTCATTGGTTTCGCCACGAAACCACAAAATTTTAATTCCAATACGCAACACTGACACCGGTATTTTTATCTAAAAATATCCCTTTTATTATCTATGTGAAAAATCACGTTTTCTTATTTATAAATATATTTGTTCTTAATTACCGGTGTCATTCATTTATTTCGACATCTTAGCAATGAAAATGCTATGATCGTTAAAGGGTTAATAGAGCATTACTATGTATATTAGCAATATTTAAATTTTGTTTATGAATTGCAATGCATTGTAGAAATAGTTTTCACATGTTTTATTTTCACATACATATCCATGATGGGTAAGTATTACGGTGGCCCCCAACGACTAGTTTTTATTGCTAAGTGAAATTACGATCTATAATTAAAATATAAGTTGAATTTTTATTCTTTGTGTAAAAAGAAACTTGTCAGTTTTAAAATAACAGTTAACTTACTTCAATTTATATGTCAATTCTATTAGTCTACTGTACTTAACTTTACAAAGACGTATAGAGTTTTACATTTGAAAAATGTCTTTGTAAATTTTAAAGAAAATCATCGAAATTTGAACGGGTTTGACTTTATATAAAACTTACTACTTTAAAAAAAAAGAAAAAAAAACTTTATAAGTAAGGAAAAGAATTAAAAAACTTTGCGATTGAGTGTCAGACCTCCTGGAGGCGAGGTGAGATATACAGTCAAACCTCGTTAACATGAACACGCTTCATATGAATTCCTTTTAACATGAATTGTTTTTACAGTCCCCTATAAAAACGAACACAAAGAATGGATACTGATAACATGAATTACTGTTAATATGAATGAAATTTTGATTCCCCTTTGAGGTTCATGTTAACGAGGTTCGACTGTATTATATTCCATCTAAGTTAAATTAAGATTTACACCAGAAAATTTTAATTAAGCTTTATTTTTATAGCATTGGAGGGTATCTGAACTATATATACACTACTGGCCATTAAAATTGCTACACCAGGAACAAATGCAGAAAACAAAGTGATATTTATTGGACAAATATATTATGATAGAAATAACAAGTGATTAAATTTTCAAGAAATTTGGGTGCATAGATCCTGAGAAATCAGTACCCAGAACAACCACCTCGGGCAATAATAAAAGCACTTATACGCTTGGGCATTGAGTCAAACAGAGATTGGATGGCATGTTCTTGTACAGATGCCCATACAGCTTCAACACGATGCCACAGTTCATCAACTGTAGTACTGGCGTATGGTTATGAGCAGGGGTGCAAAAATCTAGGCGCCAGAGGGTAGTCTCTCACCACTAAAATTTTAAAGTTTTTTTCGCTCAAAATTTAATAGCGTTCTAGCAGGAATTTTACACGAAATATTAGACGAAGAAAAACGAAATAAATTTTGTGGTGAGAAACTGCCTGCTGGAGCCTAGATTTTTGCACCTCTGGTTATGAGCCAGTCTCTCGGCGACCATTGATCAGAAGTTTTCTATTGGTGAGAAATCTGGGAAAGGTGCTGACCAGGGTAACAGCCGAACGTTTTTTGTATCAAAGAAGGTCCTTAGAATTCCGGAAACATGCGGTCGGGCATTATCCTGCTGAAACGTAGCAATTGCAGGTCTCGAATAAAGGGTAGAGCCATGGGTCGTAAAATATCAGAAATGTAACGTGCACTGTTCGAAGTGCCTTTAATGCGAACAAGACATGACCGAGACGTGTATCCAATGGCACCCCATACCATCACACACGGTGATGGGCCAGTATGATGATGACGAATTTACGCTGCCAATGTTCGTTCACTACGATGCCGCCAAACACGAATGCGATCTTCATGATGCTGTCAATAGAACCTAGATTCATCTGAAAAAAGGACTCCTCACCATTCGTGCACCCAGATTCATCCTTGATCACAATATTGAAGGCGTTCCTGTCTATGACGAAACGTCAAGAGAAGTCGCAGCCATGGTCTCCGAGCTGTGAGTCCATACTACAGCAAACGTTGTCGAACTGTTCGTGCAGACTATTTTGTCTTTGCAAATGACCCCATTTCTAGACTCAGGGCTCATGACGTCGTTGCACGATCCATTACGGCCATACGGATAACATGCCTGTCTTCTCGGCTGCTAGTGATACAGGTCCGTTGAGATCCTGTACGGAGTTCCGTATTACTATCCTAAATTCATCGATTCCATATTCTGCGAACAGTCATTGGATCTCGACCAACGCGAGCAGCAATACTGCGATACGATAAATCGCAATCCATGTAGGCTACAATTCGACCTTTACCAAGGTCAGAAACATGCTGGTACACATTTCTCTTTCTTACACATGGCATCACAACAATTTTTCACCAGGCAACAACGCTCAAATGCAATTTCTGTGTGAGAAACCGGTTGAACAATTTCCTCATTTAAACACATTGTAGATGTCGCTACCGGCACCTGCTTTGTCAGAATGCGATGAAAAGCTAATCATTTGCATATCACAGCATCTTCTTCTTGGCATTTAAATTTCATGTCTGTAGCATGTCGCCTTCATAGTATAACAATTTTAATGGCCAGTAGTGTATATTATGCTAATGTTTGAGGTACAAAAACCACGATTATTTGTTAATTGTTTAATGGCAACATTTAAATGAAATATATCTTATGGGTTACTGAGCAAAAGTTCTTTAACCCTTTCCGGCGCGGAGTAAGTTTAATTGAAATAATTATCTGCCACCAGAATTTATAAACGAATTTATTAGAGAATACGAACTTGCTTATTTTCAGGCATTTTATCAAAGGAAAATTTTTATTAAATATTCTTGGTGCCAGTAAAATTAAAATTAGGTGTCCTTTTTAAGGGACACCGCGCCGGAAAGGGTTAAAGATTAAAATTTAGGCTGTGGTAAATTGGATTTATTTACATTTTATTCCTTCGCTGCAATCATGGAACTTCAAAATATCATCATTTTTATTAGGATGAGCGAAGCGAATCCTCTACTAGGCCACTCAAATGACAGTTTGTCGTACACTTTACAAAAAATCTATACAGTATTTTGACTTGAAATTAAACACAAATATAAATTATGATCTGTAAATTTGCAGAATATCATTTTTTTTTACAGAAATACTTTTCAAAAAATTATTATTTTAATTAATTTATTTTACATGTTTTTCCATTACGAAAGCATTTTTTCAAATAAAAAGTAAAACACGTACGTTTTCAGAAGAAAACTTAAATCGTGGGGTCAGTAATTATAGCTAGTATCATCATTAAATAAATAAAATATATTTTCATTATTCTGACAAAATATCTCAAAAATTGCTTTCAGATTTTCAAACTATGCTCATTCCTTTTAATTATGTATAGTTTCATGATTTCTTTTATAAAATTTATAAAATACTTTTTTTTAGAAAAATTATAGCATATTTTTAATGAATTAAAATTTGTGAAAATTCTCTGATTAACATTCAATTATAAAAGTATTTTTCTTTGTTAGGAATTCAAATACACAATTTATTCTTATTTTGTGAAATCATTTAAGCAGACGATATTTATGAATTTTAAAAGAATTGCATTATATTTTTGTGAAGTGGCAATAAAAGAATTGTAAACAAATAAAATTAATATTTTGTAGAATTCTACTTCGAAAATATTTTTATTTATACCAGTCTTATATCATAAATAAACAATCTGAGGAAATTCTTAGTTATTTGGTTAAAGTACATTTTAAAATTAAAATGCGCCGAAACATAAAATTACATTTTTGCTTAATAAAGATGCAAAAGTAATTTAAAAAATATATTATTACTTTCAAATATTTATCTTATAGCATAATACTTCGCGAATCCAAACAAAGCATGGCTTTTGCGAGTTTTACCTGTACTTTTTACTTAATTTTTTTTAAAGTCATTAATTTTAAACTTTTCAGTTTCAAATTAAATTTATGTATTTAAATGAAATGAGTGAAAGGATTACATTATTATATATTAAATAAATAATGAAATAAAAAAAATACCACGGGTACAATATTTGGCGAATTATTATCTGCTCCGGGCTAGCATAAAAATACTGAGTTCTTGATTTATCAGCACAGATGTCATATATGCACCACATTGGCACGTTATTTTTCTGACGCCAATTTGGCGAAACTTCGTTTTCAAATTCCAGTTACATACATATTTTTAATGTAATTTCTACTATTTTAAAAATAATAAAAAAAAATTGTTAATAGTTATACAATGAAAAAATTTAGATAATTTTTAAAAAGAAAATAAAAGCAAACAAACAACTTACTAATAAATAAATAAGAATAGCCGTGTTACCAAATGAGGTCTATATAATTGCTATTGCAATCGCGCCAATGTGGTGTGTATATGGCATTTGTGTCTATTTCTCTACGCATATTCACAGTATCCGCAAAGAAACTCTTCGGGAGGGTTGAATTCTGATAGGGATTGGCCGACGCGTTTTCACGTAACTTGGCGATAATTATACTTGGCGTAGCGATAGACGCTTCCGTCGAGTTTGATTTCCTTCGGAGCCGATTACAAAGTAAACCGAGTACAAAGTAAAAATTTGTGTTTAAAAACTTTTAAAGAGTACAGCTTTCAGTAAGACACGTTCCATCCAATGCAATGCTGCAAGAGAAAAGTTACTTTGTACTCGGTTCGGAAGGAAATCAAACTCCTCGAGGGAAGCATCTATCGCTCGCCAAGTATAATTATCGCCAAGTTACGAGAAAACGCGTCGGCCAATCCCTATCAGAATTCAACCCTCTCGAAGAGTTTCTTTGCGGATACTGTGAATATGCTTTCTCTGCCTGAATCTTCTAATTTGACAAAAAATTCAGCAATTAAAAAAAAATTATGAATAAAAGCAATATGATTTAATGCTTAGTATGTTTCACAGATATACCACCGCGTCGCAAGGGGTTAAAACTTAAAAATCAGTCCAAAACCGCAAGTAAAATTTTTTTCACGCATTCAGGTACTTTCTTCTGGCAAAGGTAGAAGAAAGTAAAAAAATATATTCAACATATAATGGATATTTGAAAAAAATCATAAATAGTAGTTTAATATTTATTTAATTATTTTAAAACAAAGGTTTATTTAAAAAATTTTCGAGAAGCATAAAGTTTTTCAAAGTTTTAGAAACAATTCTTTGTCACTAATCTTATGTAATATACAATAGGTTCTTTTTTCGGTCAAGAAGTATATTGCACCTTTTTCTGGTCTTAACAAAGTAATTATTTTTGAAAAAATGCTTTGCTATGTGGCACGGAAAATGTTAAAATCTAAAATAATGGATATGTTTTTTCCACAAAAATGTATGTATATTACAGTACATTCTATACGAAGTTTTGAGTTTTTTTTCCCGGCGTATTTTACAAAAGATAAGTTTTTAAAAAAATGTTTTTTATATTTATATTTTTAATCTTTCTTTTTATTATTATTTTTAAGATCGTCATTTAGTAATATTTCTACAGCTGGTCCCAGAAAAAGATCCCCAGATAAAAGCCATATCATTTAAAGTCTTTTTTAAAAATCCCTTTGAATTGTAGTGTCAAATGTCCTTTCGATTTTTTTTACTTTTATTTATCTATACCTTTTGTTAAGAGTCAAAATTACAATACATCGTTTCATAATAAGTAATATTTCCGATAAGATTTCTTTTTTTTTTTTTTTTTTTTTTTGTGTGTGTGTGTGTGTGTGTGTATTTATATAAAATAGGAATTCCTTTAACTTATGGTGTATGTTTTTGTGATTTTTTTTTTCATTTTATAACATATTTTTTTATATATTCATTTTATGTATAGATGATATGCTCTTGTAAACAAAATGTCGCAAAAGCAACACAATTTTGATTTAATATATAGACAAGCAAAATGTTTTTGTTACAAATTAGATACTCCCTCCGTTCCAAATTAGTTGCTACATTTAAGTTGAAAATTTTGTTCCAAATTAGTTGCCACCATTTCAAGTAGGTGAAGTCATAAATAACTTCTGATGCAGTTTAGTAGATTGACACGAGTAAAATTACACTAGAATGAATATAATGGTGTATACTAGATGCCAGAAGCAATGTTAACTTGAATAATAAGTAATAGGAATAAGAAAATATAATTTAGAAAATATCCTGAAGAAGGAAATGGATAATATAAAGCGCAATGCTGTAGTGGAATATTTGCAGCGATGTTTTAAAAATGGTAAATTAATTCACAATGCCATAAATGCTTTAGCTATCAGATTTAATGTTTATCGTCATATCGCGTTTGCAAAGGCAGACAAAGGCGTCAAAAATAAAATGTGAGGAAATTTACGATGTAAATTGACAAAAATAATTGTAAATGCGGATGGAAAAAAAACTATATTTTTTCTCAGTCACCGAGCAAAATAAAAGATGTCCTAATAAAATGAAGACAATCATTGCAAAGATTATCACACGCTGTTATAATACGTAAATCAATATTACACAGGATTTTCTAGACTGATAAAGTGTTGGAGCGTATTTCATCCACCATTAACCCTTTAACGATCATAGCATTTTCATTGCTAAGATGTCGAAATAAATGATTGACACCGGTAATTAAGAACAAACATATTTCTAAATAAGTAAACGTGATTTTTCACATACAAAATAAAAGGGATATTTTTAGATAAAAATACTGGTGTCAGTGTTGCATATCGGAATTAAAATTTTGTGGTTTCGTGGCGAAACCGATGAACGTTAAAAGGTTAAACCAAGTCTAATAGAGAAAAAAATAAACTCGACAGAATTCGATTTTGTTTGCAGCATGTTTAAGCTTAAAGATACTTTTCAGATATGTTGGAATGAAATGTTCGGAAATGAATTCACGATTAATTAGTTTGAAGATAGTTTTATGTGATTACTGTTAAAAAAAAAATCTTTGCAAAATGGGGCTTGACTTAAAAACGTGTGAACCGGATTTTTTAAACTAATTTAATACTAATTAATAAAATGACGAAGGGAATGTTAGGTAAGTAAATTTCAAATATCTTAATATATTATAATATATTCAAATTATATTATAATATTTTCAAATATTTCTTTTCAACTATCTCGCTCAAATGTTAATATTTTTTCATGATTTTTTTTTTCATAGGATAGCTTGGGATGATCTACAACCAGGCCAGTTTTTAATTTTTCAATTTTGATTATATATTTTTTATATTAGGATAGTTTCGATTTTAGAACCGATTCAAACCGGTTTCAAAAGTTAAAGTATTTTTTTTTTTTTTAAATCTGATGCCAAAATTGAAATAGTAAAAACCAGCCCGATGGTAAATCGTCCTCAGCTGACCTATGCAAAAAAAAATTCATGTAAAAATATTAAAATTTTCGCGAGATATTTAAAAAGAACTCCCCCCATAGACTTAACATTATCGTCCGGATCAATTTCAGTGACTAGCGTTGCGTCTTAAATGCTTATGCATCATATGTGATGATATGAATTTTGATTGACACTTTACAGATTAAAAATTTAAACCTCATTTTAATTTAAATATTATTCATCAGTGTAATGTTTCTTATGAAAATAAGAGACGAAGCGTTTTAAATATATCATACACCTTCGATAAAACAAATTTAGTTTAATCAGAAGCATATTTACATGATATGCGATAAGGGGACTTTAATTGACAAATTTACAGATTAACCCTTTAAAGTTCATTGGTTTCGCTACGAAACCATAACATTTTAATTCGATATGCAACACTGACACCGGTATTTTTATCTAAAAATATCCCTTTTATTATGTATGTGAAAAATCGCGTCTCCTTATTTACAAATATATTTGTTTTTAATTACCGGTGTCATTCATTTATTTCATCATCTTAGCAATGAAAATGCTTTGATCGTTAAAGGGTTAAAAATTTAAATCTCATTTCAATCATCTTCCCGAGTGAAGCAAAAATGTCAAATGACAAGTGATAAACAAAGTTTTAAATCGGGAATGTTTATAGATAGACTGCTTGTCATCGTGTAGTGATGAAGTGAAGTAAATATTTGTCAAACCTGAGGAAACCTCGAACTTTATTTACTCAGAAACATGTTTGCTTTTACCCAAATATTGAGCATGAGTAGATTGGTGCAGATTTTAAATTGGGAACAGCAATTTTTAAAATATTTCCACAGTTTCAAATGAAAATTTTTATTCTCTACGAAATTGTTAACTTCCAATATAAAGGAAAAACAAAAACAAAACATCTTAAATGGTCTTTGTTGTTTAAGAAAACAAATTAAAAAAATTAAAAAGAACATTATCATTAAAAAAGGCAAATTATACAGTAAAATTTTACTGGTGGGGATAAACACGGATTCTTAAACCTTATTGCGGCACGTATACGTGTCGCTCGTACCCAAGGGATTAATCTTAAATGCATGATATGTGATGATGTAACTTTTGACTGACACTTTTACAGATTAAAAAAAAAATAAATCTCAAATTAATTAAATATCATTCATCAGTATAATATTTTTCATGAAAATACAGATGAAGCATTTTAAATATATCATACACCTTCGATAAAATAAATTTAATTTAATCAGAAGCATATTTACATGATATGGGGTAAGGCATAGCTACCAACATCTTCCGCTTTTTCAGCCCGGAAAAATTTTATAGAAAATTTTACCGTTTCAAATCGCCGTAATCTGCCGATTAAATAAATCAAAAATTCCTATAAAATTTTTCCGGGCCAAAAAATCAGAAGAGTTGGCAGCTATGGGTAAGGTAACTTTTGATTGACAAATTTACAAATTAAAAATTTAAATCTCATTTTAATCATTTTCCCCAGTGAAGCAAAAATGTCAAATGACAAGTCATAAACAAAGTTATAAACGGGAATATTTGCAGGAAGACTGCTTGTCATAGTGTAATGATGAAGCGATGTAAATATTTGTCAAACCTGAGGAAACCTTGAACTTTATATACTCAGAAATATGTTTGCTTTTACCCAAATATTGAACATGAGTAGATTGGATGAAGAATTTAAATTGGAAACAGGAAATCTTAAAATAATTCCACAGTTTCAAATGGAAATTTGTATTCTCTACGAAACAGTTAGCTTCCAATTATAAAGAAAAAGAAAACCCTTAACCCTTTAACGTTCAGAGCATTTTAATTGCTAAGATATTGAAATAAATGATTTACACCGGTAACTGCGTAGAAATATTTTTGTAAATAAGAAAAAGTGATTATTCACATGTATAATAAAATGAATTTTTCTTTATTAAAATTCCGGTGTCGATGTTGCATATTGGAATTGAAATTTTGTGGTTTCGTAGAGAAACCAATGAACGTTAAAGGGTTAAATGGTCTATATAGTTTGAGAAAATAAACTAAAAATATTAAATAGACATTTCTTTTCCCGTATTAAAATATTTACTTTGCGTAATCAAAATATGTCTGCCATAAAATAAATCGAATATTATAGCTTAAAATTTGTAGTATCGAAAAACTTTTAGTAATAAATAAATCAAACTTTTCTCGCATGTATGGTGCACTGGTAAACCTATTTTTCCCTTCGGGGCCAAAGCAATTCTGCTAAAAATCTACAAATAATAAATCCACAGCATAATTTTATTTGAAAATATTCAAAAGTTTTTTTGACGCGTATTAAGGTTTCCATTAGATACTTAAGAAAGTTTTTTTTAACTTGTATTAAGGTTTCCATTAGATACTTAAAAAATACTGGTACCATAATATCAATTTAAATATTTTTCATCATTGTAATGTTTCTCATGAAAATAGAGATTAAGCATTTTAAATATATCATACACCTTCGATAAGACAAATTTAATTTAGAAGCGTATTTACATGATATGCGATGAGGTGACTTTTGATTGACAAATTTACAGATTAAAAATTTAAATCTCATGTTAATCATTTTCCCCAGTGACGCAAAAAATTTCAAATGACATAAGATAAACAAAGTTTTAAAACGGGAATGTTTACAGAAGGACTCCTTGTTATCTTGTAGTGATGAAGCGATGTAAATATTTGTCAAATCTGAGGAAACCTCGAACTTTATTTACTCAGAAATACATACATGCCAACCTCCGGCTTTTTTTTAGATCAAAGAAACATACTTTGAACCAGAAATTTATTTAGTGAACGATATCCAGTAGATTGCAAGTTAGAACAATATTTAATACAAGATACATTTAATTAAAATAATTTTCCGGTTCAAAATACGTTTACATGATTTACAAAAAGCCGGAGGTTGGCAAGTATGGAAATATGTTTTACTTTTACCCAAATATTGAACGTGAGTAATAGATTGGATGAAGAATTTAAATTGGGAACAGCAATGCTTAAAATAATTCCACTGTTTCAAACGGAAATTTTTATTCTCTACGAAACAGTTAACTTCCAATTATAAAGAAAAAAACCCTTAGATGGTCTATATTGTTTGAGAAAATAAATTAAAAATATTAAACAGACATTTCTTTTCCCGTATTAAAATATTTATTTTGGGTAATCGAAATATGTCTACCATAAAATAAATCAAATATTATAGCTTAAAATTTGCGGTGTCGAAAAGCTTTTAATAATGCATAAATCAAACTTTTCTTGCATGTATGGTGCACTGGTAAACCTGTTACTCCATTCAAGGGCAAATCATTCTGCTAAAAATCTACAAATAATCAATTCTCAGCATAACTTTATTTGAAAATATTCAAAAGTTTTTTTTAAACGTGTTTTAAGGTTTCCATTAGATACTTAAAAAATACTGGTACCATAATAGCAATTTAAATATTATTCATCAGTGTAATGTTTCTCATGAAAATAGAGATGAAGCATTTTAAATATATCATATACCTTCGATAAGACAAATTTAATTTAATCAGAAATATATTTACATGGTACGTGATGAGGTGACTTTTGATTGACAAATTTACAGATAAAAAATTCAAATATCATTTTAATCATTCTCTCCGTTGAAGCAAAAATGTCAAATGACAAGTGATAAACAAAGTTTAAAACGGGAATGTTTACAGAAAGGACTGATTGTCTTCGTGTAGTGATGAAACGATGTAAATATTTGTCAAACCTGAGGAAACCTCGAACTGTATTTATTCAGAAATATGTTTGCTTTTACCCAAATACTGAACATGAGTAGAATGGCTAAAGAATTTAAATTGGGAACAGCCTTGCTTAACATAATTTTACCGTTTGAAGTTTTTATTTTCTATGAAACAGTTATTTTTCAAAATAAAGCAAAAAAATAAATAAATAAATAAATAAATAAAAATATAAATAAATAAATAAATAAATAAATAAATAAAAATAAAAATAGATAAAAAATAAATAAATAAATATCTTACGAGTGTATTCCAATCCAAATTGCTTATTTTCTGATTTATTTTAAATTTATTTTTTCTCTCAAACGCATCAATCTGACAAATCCTATTATTTAGAGACTACATAATGTGCTGTGTTTGTCATTTTTTCACAAATGCTGAAAATATTACAAAAATATGATGTCAAATTTGGTATTTTTAACCGAATTTTCAGAAGTGGGAGATTTTGGAACGAATAAAATGATCATACTGAGAAAATAATTGTTTAAAAATCAAATTATAATTAACTGGCTGCAAAATGAAATCACACAGCCACTTACACATCTCTTTAAAAATCTCGCCAGCAATTTTCATGTTTTTACTTTTTAAAAATGAGTCTTAAATGTCTTATAAAATTTTGAGCTGTTGAGGGTAGAAAAATGTTTTTTTTTTTTTTTTTTTTTTTTTTTTTTTTTTTTTTTTTAGCACCCGATGCTAGTTCTTTCAGACAAGCTAAAAATGTCGTGTCATCAGCCCTGAATTTTCTAGTCAACCGATTTTGATAATTATTTTTTTAAATGAAAGCTATTTATTTGTAGTTGTGCCCATTTTAATTATTTTTTTTAATTTATTTCCATTTTTATATTTTATTTTTAATTTTAAAAGCTTTTTCATGAAATTTCTTCAAAATGGTGGCAACACAGTTTAGCTTTTCTCTCGATAATAAAAATTTATTTTCTAAAATGATTGCGTATAATTATGCACTAATTGAATTAAAAATATATATATTTACTGAGAAATAATATTAATAATCTAAATAAAATGACAGAAAATAATTTATGATAAAAATTAATGTCTAAATCAAAATAAAAGAAATTTCAAATGAGGAAAATTATGTCATTCAGCAACCAGATAAAAGGGAATTACAATATTATTATGGAGGCCTTTTTCATAAACAGTAACTTTTAAAGAACATTTGAAGAGAAAATGACGTCACTATTTAAAACATTGTATTTTTACTCATAACGATATTAGGTACTACTCTGTTATCCCGTCGACCAATTTCGCCAAATTATACAAATCGCCACATTAATAGCCAAACTATACATATTGACATAATTTTTATTTTAAATAACGAAAAAATGAATAATTAGTAGAATATTCATAAAAATATTAATAAAAATTACTTAATGACATTTTAAACACATGAATCGTATTTAATGTCATTGAATGTGACATTCACGATCATCCATTATTGGCATTTAATCTTATAGTTTGGCGATAATTTTTTGGTCGATGGGATAACCTAGTAGTACCCGATATTATTTATTTATTTATTTATTTATTTTTTTTTTTAAATAAAGCTATTTTTTGTGAGTGCATATAAAATAAAATTTCTGGATTTCGCCGGCACTCATATTACAATTTTAACTGTAGATGTGCGAATATATGAATGTAAAATTGTAACTGGCAAATTTGACATTTACTTTGTAAATATATTTATTATATATTGATTCAATAATGTAATTACTTTTGCTTTTTTTTAAACCACTAGGGGGGCGCCGCCCCCCTGCTCGCCAACCCCCCACGTAATCGCTTCGCGATTCCAAATTATTGGCTACCCCTGCTTGCTGCGCTCGCCAATACCCCAGGGTATGAATAAGCAGTTGCAGACCTTTCAACTGATGTGTCACACGACTGGTGTTGTAAAGAAATTAAAAATGTGCCCCCCTGGGGGGCAGAGTGGGAGGCGACACAAAAGACATCCATAATATGAATAAGCAGCTGCAGACCTCTCAAATGATATGTCACACGACTGGTGTTGTAAAAAATTGAAAATGTGCCCCCCTGGGGGGGCAGAGTGGGGGTGACACACAAGACATCCATAAAATGAATAAACAGTTGCAGACCTTTCAAATGATGTGTCACACAAATGGTGTTGTAATGAAATTAAAAATGTCACCCCCTCCTGGGGAGAGCAGAGTGTGGGTGTGACACACAAGACATCCATAATATGAATAAGCAGTTGCAGACCTTTCAAATCTTGTGTAACACGACTGGTGTTGTAAAGAAATTTAAAATGTGTCCCCCCCTGGGGAGCAGAGTGGGGGATAACACACAAGACATCCATTATATGAATAAGCAGTTGCAAACCTCTCAAATGATGTATCGAACGACTGGTGTTGTAAAGAAATTAAAAATTTGGCGAAATATTACAGTTATCGCCAAGTTGGCGTCACTTTTGACAACTAATTTTGGTCGCCAAATTTGGCGATATATCGCCAAGTTAGCGACAAACTTGGCGATTGTTGGCGATGGTAACCTTTCCTCTCTTTATGGTAACCCATACGGCAATGCATAGACGGAGCCCTTTCCTTATTGGTCTATTCGGCTCATGGAAGGAGTGGACAACCCGGATTCGTTAGTTCCGGAAATCTTCCACATCAGCATCATTCCAGGAGTCATTCCTTTTAAGGCTAGTTTTTTTTTTACTATAGAAGGAAATCGATCGGGTCTTTTAAACATTTCATTCGTCGAATTCGACGGGATTCGATTCGTTTTATTGTTAAATTGCATTTCCTTTTACTCAGAGTCTATAAAAAAGCGTTTAAACTAAAGAAAAAATCCGTTTTTGATGAATCTAGTGAATGAAGAAGTAGCACGTCAAATTGTATCTCTTTATTATTCCGGAACTCCAATGTCTCAGAGAGAAATTGCTATTCAATTGGGTATTTCACGCCGTTCTGTTTGCTATTATATTGATAAACACAAGAAAAATGAAGTTAGTTCATTGCAATCTAAACGGGGTCGCCCTTCTAAAAAACTTCTATCGATTTTTTTTTCTAATCGGAGGCGAAACTGAATTCTGCAATGGTAGAATCTACATTCATCTTGTTTTTTTTTTTTTTTTTTTTTTTTTTTTTAAATACACCCTTAAGTGGTCCATATTGTTTCATAAAATAAACTAAAAATAGGTCCAGATACTTCTCCTACCGTATTAAAATTTTTGCTTTGCGTAAATATGTCTGCCATGAAATAAACCGAATTTTGCAGCTTAACCCTTTATCTACCGATTGTAAATATAAGTACCATTAAAATTATACCTAGTATAAAAAACTTTTAATACGTCATTTGGTTGCAATACTGTTTAGAAAGAGTTACAGATATATTACTCCAATTTGTTCCAAAAACATTATTGGATACACAAAATAAAAATATTTTTATAAGGATGATTTTTTTTCCTTTGTAACTTTTCAGCGTTCTTGGATCTGAGGTCTGAGGGAGGGGGATGAGGATTTTTCAATTCGAAAATATTTCTATATTTATATTGTAAGAGCATCATATTCACACATTTTATAATTCTGCAAAATACTAAGAAAACAATTTAAATTTTAAATGGGGTTATAAATATGGCACAAAATCCTTGTAAATTCAAATTTAATTAATCCTTCTAAATCGTTAAATTCTTATAAAAGGTTTCACAAATTTATTAAATGATTACGTTAATCTTTTAATTTAATTTAAACAAGTTACCTAAAATGCTTTAGAATGTAAAATTTTCATGAATTCATAATGCGGTACATAAAGGGTTAACTCTTTGAGCTCTGATGGTTGTATTTTCTACCACTTAATTTTAGTTACGAAATATCACAATGACACCGGAATATCCAATCACATTTATATGAAAAAGATTCAATGAAATTATTTTTCTTCGTGTGTATTTAGTTTGTTCTTTTCAAAGTGATGTGACTTTTGGAATATTGAAGGAATAAACCCACTAGAACTAAAAGGAATAATGTTAAATTTTAAGATTAAAAAGATTGTATTTAGCATTTTTCAGTGTTTGCGGAAGCAGGACTTAACAACATATTTAGATTTCTTCCCAGTCTTCTGCAGTTCTCATAATTTATTATTTTTCTATAAATTTGTTCTTTTAATTTAGTGTCACGTTTATAACTCATGTCAGTTGTTTTGTGTAGCTGGCATAAAGACCCGTTACATGCCTATATTCGTAATTTACCGTAATTTCCGGCGTATAATCCGCGGATCGAACAATTCTTTTTCGACTGGGAAATTTTATTTAGTAATTGATGCCAAATATTTGCCGCGATCTTAAAACATTTTATGTAAAATTTTTCTGGGTCGAAAAATGATTGTTTGATCCGCGAGTTATAAGCCGGAAATTACGGTATATGGTATAGTCTCACGTGGTAAATCACACAACTACATTGAAACTGTACAGCTGTCTTAAGTGTAATTCAATAGGCATTATAATAAATTAAAATGTTAATGCTAGTGACACTGGCAAGATAATACCAACTGCGATAATAATACTCATTCGTGATAATGATATATCATATTACTTACAATGCAAATGATAATTTATATGACTTAAAATGATAACTTTTGTAACATCTAATTTATAATCATAAATTATTTAAGCTTCAACTTATTTAAATTGATATATTACCTAATATATTGAATTATTATATTGTTATATAATGAATATAATAACATTAATTATTATATAATTATTAATGAATGGAATTATTATAGGTTCAAAGCATACAGCTAAGGAAATGAATACGAGCGTAAAATTCAACACTTAATTTAAATTTTCTTATCAAAAAACATATTTTAAAAAGATTGTGAAATTGGCTCAAGTTTGTTTGCATATACTAAATAAGAAATTTATATCGTCCAAATAAATAAAATCTGCACAGTGACATTTGAGAGATTAATTTAGAGATTTCAAAATTAAATTTGCTTCGTAAATGCAATTGTGTATGTGCTGTTATTAAATAAGTTTTTTTTAAATCTAGAATCTTATTTCTTTCGAATGTATATTTTATAGCTAAATTATAAGATTCAGCTTTGTATCTAATAAAATACCAAATTTGAAAACGAAATATACTCCTCGAATTCATTCAACAAAATCATTTAAAAGGTTTTGTAATAATTAAGAATGCATTAGATCCAACGTACTTTGAATTGAAAATGAAATTAGACTAAAAGTTTTATTAACTGCTATAATAAATCTGCTGACATTTCCCATCAATTATATAATATAAATGAATACATCCGGAAAGCACAGATATTTAATTTGAATTCAGCGAAAATCAACAAATTCCATTTTTACATCTAAATAAGAAATTTGTCTCGCAATACCAAAGTGATAAATACTTAGAGATTTTTGAAATAGATATTCTAAAATTAAGTTTTGCTCTGTCTTAAATGAAATAAGAAACTTATTACAAGAAAAAACAGAGACATAGCAAAAATGATAAAAAATGTGTTCAATTTAATTTGACATTATAAGATTTAGTTATCATGCATTTTCGAATTCATTCACATCATATACAAAGAAAATTTAATACTTCGGTATTATAAAGAAAAAACTTGCAGAATTTTTCTTAATTAATGTCCTTTATTTCAAAACATTCAAGGCATTATCGATGCAATATTTACAGCTTAAACCTTTTATGGGTAAGATACTTGTATTTATAAAATGTTGAAATAATTCAATGACACCAATATTTACAAAAAAACTATTTGTAAATGGACAAAATTATATGTTTGCAGACTTAATAAACGTGAAATTTTCATTAACTCTTTCCGGCACGGGCAAATTCTGTTAGTAAATTAAGAAATTATCAACTGACACCGGAATTTACAAACAACTTTTTTTAGGAATTAAGAATCTCTTAACCTTTCCGACACACTGTACCCGGCCTGGGATACATTACTTTATTACAAACTTCAATCGGCACCAGAAATATTTTACTAAAATACTACTTTTACAACAAAAGCTTAAATTAAAGATTTCAAAATATCTAAAAAATTCGTTTGTGAATTCCGGTGTCAGTCGATAATTTCTCATTTTAGTACAGATTTTGCCCGTGCCGGAAAGGGTTAATATAATCTCATTGTAAAAGCAAAATTTTATTAAAATATTGCTGGTGTCATTTGCAACTTTGGAATTAAAAATAGGTATCCCGGACAAGGCTCAGTATGCCGGAAATGGTTAAAAAATTCAGATACCAATGTAGCAATTAAAGATTAAAATTATGTGATGCCGTAGCTGCATCACCTCTCTTCAAGAGTGAAAGAAAAAGAGTGGTTCTATAAAGAAGGGTTGCAAATTTGGTGTGAATTTTTATTGCTAAATTTCATAACCACACTTTAAACTTTGGACAAAACTTTTTTATTTTATGTAAACAGGAATTTCTTTCGACGTTAGAGCCAATGATTCACATTTCTTTTATTCACTCCATTATGATAATTTGGCCTCCATTTTTAAATTAATATTTTATATTCATACCGGAAATTGTAAAAGAAGAACTGTATTTGATATAATTACAAAATTGCCCTCCGATTTTCTGAATGACAATGAAGTCCAGACCGATAACCCTGTGGGAAAAACGTTCCGGAACGCTGTCATCGAAAGCCTCAAGTCCAGACGACAGGAGTTCTTGGCGTGATCACTGATAGACCGAGTTCTGACTAGTATTGGAATTGAAACCGGAAAAATTTGAATAGAAATTTTTCTTTATTTTATTTATGGAGTATCTAGCATCTTATAAAACTTATACAGTAAAACCCCGATAATTCGGATTAATTGGGACCGGACCCAATCCGGATTATCGAAAATCCGGATTATCCGCAGAATTAGAAAAAAATGAAATAAAATAAAACAGACTTACCGAAAATCACCTTTATGTTCAACTTATTGAATATTTACAGACAGTAAAAATGTTTACTTTGCATAATTCTTCCGGAAAGATTTCAGAAAAAGTTTTTTTTAATTCTGAATACGACGACGACATAAGTTAATATTATGGAAATTAGCTATTCACTTCTCAAACTTGAAAAAAATGGCCAAACCGATCCGGATTAACGGGGTCCGAATTTGTGGGTTTCTACTGTAATTACTATTTTAACTTACTGGTGAGAATTTGGAATTCCGAAATAAAAAATCAGCCAGATGCGGTTGTTCCAAGCTACTTTTGTATGGTCTCTTACGGAGCGATGATATGCTAGTGTAGCAAAATAATATGAATTTTAATCTTAATGTAAATTTTGTTATTATTTGGTGTTTGTTCGCAAAACATTTTTATTGAACTAAGCTTGAAAATGCTTAATTGGCATCTGAAAGCATTCGATAAAATCTATATTCTGGAATTAGAAAAGTAATTTAGATTTCGGAGTAATTTAGATTACATCATCGAAACTACTCAGAAGCGTTTCCGAAAAAAAGTGGTATCAGAAGAATCTACATTTTTATAAATTTTACTTTATATCTCGAAAATGCGTTAGTTTCTGGGATTTATAATGAAAAAGTACGCTTTTCAAAGCCTTGGGTAACTCGGTACAAATTACTCTATATTTATATCTTCGTTTGTGGCTACATTATATTTTCCTGAATTACGAAATATTTGACTTTTTTGCGGTTTGTGAAAGCCTTAAAATGTGACCTGAATATCAGTAAAATAATATATAACTCAACGAATATAATTTGTTTAGTAAAAATTGTAAGATAACAACGAACTTGTCACAGCTTATACAGCAAACATCAGAAAAACAGTCTAATACTATAAATAGTTTGCAATATAGCATCGAAGCATTAGTAGAAAATAAAATTTACTTCCAAATGCAATTTATTTGAAAATGCAACTAAATTATTTAATCAGCTTTGGTGTATAATGAAATAAACGTGAAATGAAACTGAAAATTTCTAAGCCGTTGCACTAAATCCAATGAATTTTGTAGCAAAAGGGATGCAACAGAGCCGTGTAAGTGAGTTCATTTGGAAAACACGGCCATTTAAATTCTATTCAACGAAAATTGTTAAATTTCAGGCTTATATCTTTAGCAAATAAGAGATTTGTTTCGCATTATAAGATGATAAACACGTAGAAGGAATTGAAGTAGAAATTGTAAAATTAGTAAATTTAGTATCCTCCAAAATAAAGGAATTACTTACTAAAATAAATGATAGTGAGATAAGCAGAAAGACAGTGCTTCATTTTGATTTATGCATTGTTGACGTAATCAGTATTCTGAAATGTGCATGTATATTCAGAAAATGCATTTTATGTAATGTGAAAAAAGATGCGCAAATAAATAAAATTGATAAAGTACAATGAATACACTTTATTCGATAAACATTTCAAGAAAAAGATATATTTGTCACAGCTGAATCTAAAGATGGTTTATTTTTCAATGTAGAAATGGCGGATCTTTGACAAATGTTTTAATAGAACTATTTTTACTTTATGTAACCTAGAAATGTCTAATATATAAACTTTAATGGATGATTTTTTATTTTGCCTAGAAAAAAATATATTTGAATCTATTTTTATCAAATATAATATAGTGTAAAATATTACTTATGTTTATGTTAGTCATAATGATACTCTTAAATTACGTTATCAAAAATTGCCCATAAATGATAATTTAAAATCACATATTTAATTTAGTGTGTTTACACTGCGTGTTTACACTGAATAATAACAACTATTCAACGATATAATAATTTTTATAGTTTTCAGAATTAATATTGCATACTTAATAAAGTCAGAGACACAACTCCAGTAAATTATACTATAAGCAGTATCAAAGGAAAATGTTTTCTTGTTAAATTTATCCATGATAACAAATCGGGATAAAAACAAGTTGGAAATTGCATGTGAAGCGTCGCAAATGAGGTGCGTTCGTACGATAACGTAGTTTTAAAAATATCACTCTCATATATCAATCTCATAAAACTGTAAATAATTACTAGGGATGGGACGAATATTCGGCCACTATTCGGTATTCGGCCTATTCGGCCCTTTTGCCGAATATTCGGTTGGCCGAATACTGAAGGCTTGTTGACCGAATACTTCGGCCGAATACCTGTAGCCGAATATTTAGAGATATCTGGCCGAATATTCCCGAATAGTGAAAAATATCTTGCCAAATAAATTTAATATTTAAGGAATTTCATTTCTTGCAATTTTTTTTTCTCTAATCCAAATTGGCTATTTCACTTATGAAGCCATTCTCATTCTTACTTACAAAATATACAGTTATTTGATTGCTAAAAATACAGCCTTTCTGTATTTCCTATAAAAGTTAGTGATATTTTAGAAAATGCTGCCCAAGTTGGAGATTTAATTGTACAGGAAATGTCTTCATTAGAAAATGATATATTACAATTCAAGATCTGCAAATTCCATGCACATATAAAAAAGACTTATGAAATTCGTAACTTATTTTCTGTAAAGTAAGAAATGAAAAAATTGATTAACTAGGAGTATTAACGAAGATTCATTTTCAAAATTAGATATCAAATATCACTATTCCAAATACAGCGGTACATCTGAAAACAGAACAGGTGGCAAACTTGATACGCATTAGATGACAACTTGTTTTATGAAGATTGTTTTACAAGTATTTAAACATAAATTCTAAATACTGAACAAAATAATTTTTTTATTTTATAGTTTTCATTTTTAAATAATTATTTGCATAATTACTGACTTAAATATGTAACATTATTTTGTATATATTTTCAATTTACATATTCCTTCATTCATGTTGTTATCAATTTCTGTTTATCCTTTTAATGCTTGTTGAATAAGTGGAATATTGAAGTTGAATATTGTATGCGCCAATTCAAATGTCAACGATTTTGTGCAAATGAACATATGCATTCTACTTTAAGCATAACCTTTTGCTTTAACGTAATTTGTAATTTAAAGCTTAGCAACTGATTTCAGAACAGTCTCATCCTAAAGAATTTGCTTATCATTAGGGACACTAACTCTAAATGATCAAATTAGTTCATTAAAGGTTATTTCAGAAAATATTTCCTCGTGAGTTCTGAGAAAGAGATTAAGAATATTATTAAATTTGGATGGAAGAAAGGATTAAAGGGTCATTTGATAGTAAAAGTGAAGTATAATTCTTCATATTTTAATCTTACCATCCTGACTTGCTGAAAATCAACTTGATGTAGATTAGAGTAAAAGAATATAATGCAATTTCATATTTTTTTTGTGTTAAAATAAGTTTCCCAAATTTAAAAATACATTTAAAAGCACAATTAAAAGTAATAATTATTAATGAGCTCCTATTTTTTAAATTATATATAATCAAAATTTATTTTCTTTATTGGAAAAAAGTTACTATTCGGCCGCCGAATATTCGGTATTCGGCCTAAAATTTGGCCGAATATTCGGTATTCGGCTATTCGGCCAAATCACTATTCGTCCCATCCCTAATAATTACAATTAAAATGCACACCAAACAATGTTCTCCCTATACCATTATGCAATGGAATACTTTTGTGTGACCTTGTAAATCAATAACAAATATTCTTTGCACCACAGATTATGCAAAATGTATATTATAATATCTACTTTATAGATGTATATCAATTTAATTACGTTCGAATAAGTGTAACATCATTAAAATGCATATGAAACATTTTTCCCCATTAACTGTAATGTAACGGAATACTTTTGATGATCCCTGTAATTGATCTATGCATCCGATTTTCTTAAAACTTGAAATAACTCGACAAAATTATGTAATAATTATGTATTAAAAATTTCAAACGATTAAAATGCATTTGAAATTTTTTCCCCATTGACCGTAATGTAACGAAATCCTTTTGATTGTCCCTGTAATTGATCTATGCGTCCGATTTTCTTAAAATTTGAAATGACTCGAGAAAATTATGTAATAATAATATATTTAAAATTTCAAACGATTCGGTTAGGTAGTTTTTGCGTTGTTATATGCGGACAGACGGGCAGACAGACGGACAGATTGACGGACGGACAGACGGACGGACTGAACGACAACAATAGATGCTACGTATTTACATAATTACGAACGCACCTAAAAAAAGGACTTCACGAACTTAACGCTTTTCGGCACTGTGGTCCTACTCCGGGCACACCTATCTTTAATTCCAAACTTACAAATCGGCCCCAGAAATATTTTCATAAAATTTGAATTTACAATAAAAGCTTAAATTAGGTGTTCATAATTTCTGAAACAGTCATTTGTAAATATCGATGTATAATAATAATTTCTCATTCTACGAACATAATTTTTCTGTGCCTGAAAGGTTTAAATGCATGTTGTGACACATAAGTAACAAATAATAGTTCCAGTAGCGACTAGTCTAGTGCTGCATCAAGTTTTTCTTACCACTTAAATAACTTTTTAGCTCACAGGCTATCATAGTCTGAGAGCTTATGTGCCAGCCCGTTCTCTATGTATGTTCGTAACGCGATAACTCATGATAAAAATACCCGATCCACTTGAAATTTTGTACATAGGTACATCCTGATAAGGCGCTTCCCTGATTAGTTTTTGGAGTTCATTCGATATGTATAAGAGGGGGAACAGGGGCTCATGCACCTCCCCTTAATTGATATAAATGGGCTTTTCATGCAGAATTAAGTTTTCGTTCAAAATTTAGATATAGGATCATTCTGGTGAGGCGATTCCGTGACTGTTATTAGGTGTTCATTGAATAAATATAAACAAAGGGAACGGGGGTTCTAATGCCCCTCCCCTTAATTTATATAAATGGGTTTTTCAAGCAGAATTGTCAGATTTGGTTCAAATCTCGGAATAGTTTTGGAAGTTTAATGGTTAAGTATAAAAGAGGGGGATAACTCTTCTTAAATTATATAAATGCTAAATGGGTTTTTATTAAGAATTATCCGATTTGCTCTGAATTTTGGATATAGATTTTTTATATGATAAAGCATGTCCTTGATAGTTTAGGAAGTTCAATGATCAAGTATAAAAAAAGGGGGAGAGCTGTTTCCCCTTATTAATTTTTTTTCGAACGGAATTAACCCTTGAAAATATAAGGCTGTAATGTACATCAGTATGCGTAGCCTGTGAGCTCAATGCCATCAGTTTAACTGGGCAATATTCTTTTTATTTTATTATATTATTTATTCAACAAATTTCGTTGATTAAAAAAAAAAAAAAAAAAAAAAAATGAAATTTTTATGCATCTTTATTGATCTGGAAAAATTGATGCAGCACCTTCTGATGAGCCGCTACTAAATAGTTCATCAAACAGTCAAATAGAAAACTAAATGAGAAAAATGATCGTGCAAATCCTCAGTTACACTATGCATTTCAGGATTAAATAAAATAAATAAAATTAACCAGTATTTTTAGTATGACCTTGAATTTTCTAATAAAAATGGAGGCCACACTGGCAAAGAGAATACGGAATATGTGAATAAAACCCCCCATAAATCGGGAACACTTATGGTATTGAAAATGATATAATATGCATTTAAGGATTAAAATCGTGAAGCTACAACTGTAAAGGCTTTCACGGGGGTTTATTGCCACCGTGACAAACTTTCACCCATAAATTTAAGTAGATAACTTCTTATCTAAACACGTCTTTGACAGAAAATTTCAATAAAAAATGATGACAATTTTTTTTTCTGGTGGAAGTTTACTTCGGCAGTAGTTTTAAGGTCATAGTGTGACAACTAAGACAACCTCCAGTCAGTGTCAATGAAAAGATTATAATACTTGAAATAGCTAGCACCAGTAAAAAAAATAAAATGTTTAAGCCATAATTGTGCCAGAAATACCCCCCCCCCCATCATTAATTAGGCATTTAAATAGAACGAAATTTTCTTTTCAAATTTACCGGTGCAATTTTACACCGATGCAATCGGAAATTTGTAATCCAATTAATATATACATGTATATATACATATTCTGACAGTTTTCTCAGTTACTTCATTCGCAACTGGTAGACATTACATTTTTTTGTCTCCCTCTCATTTTTAATAACTCATTAACCGCATCTCTGATTTGCCCGTACGACGTACGGGCATTCATATCTAGGTCACGACTTATTATTCTCACCAGTAAATTTTTATTGTAAATTTTCCATAATTTAATTAGAGCATCTTAATGATACAAATCGGAAATATTTATATTTTGACAAAACCGGTGACAAAAGATTAAAAATTCTGTGAAAGACATAAAAAAAAAGGCATTATTAAAAAGTGTTTTTTTCTTTTTAATATTGATCAGTTAACGCTTTCCGGCACTCTGTGCCCGGTCTGGGATACCTAATTTTAAATCCTAACTTGCAAACGGCACCCATAATATTTTAGTAAAATTTTGCTTTTATAATAAAAGCTTGAATTGAGGAATTCAAAATATTTAAACAATTCGTTTGTGAATTCCGGTGACAGTTGATAATTTCTCATTTTAGTACAGATTTTGCCCGTGCCGGAAAGGGTTAAGTGGTTAATGCTATAAGCTAAAGTGTATTGCAGAAATGTATAACATTATAATTTTCAGTGTGAAAACAAAATTAACCCCGAACTTCTTTCAAAGCATTGCAACCACATTTATGTAACATTACGAATAGAATAAAATGAACTTATTTTGAAATGAAAATTAAATTGAATGGAAAGTTCTTAAGTTGTTATCATATGTATAGCAATTTTTAATTATTATAGAGATGCAGTAATATTGTGTAAGTAGATGCAGTCGGGACAAACATATTATTATTATTATTTACATTGAATAAACTTTATTTGATGAAGATGCTAAAAAATAAATGACCTTGCCATATATTAGACGGCAGATGTCAGAAAACAGTGTATCATTATTAACAAATTGCAAAAGAGCAGTGTGAACAAACAAGCAACACTGCTTGGAGTAACCGCAGGAATGAATGTGGGACGTGTGACGGGCGTGTCCTTTAGGATAATCTGGCGAAATTTGGCTTTAATGGGCTATAGCAGCAGAAGACCTACTCAGCTATCATTACTAATATAAAAAAGGAAATAAGAAAGATATACATGACGACATCGCCAACAAAGATGATCTTGGACTCATGTCCATATCTTTTGATCGTAGACGACTGAAAAAAAAAGGTGCATTGGTCAGATGAGTCCCGATTTCAATTGGTAGGAGCTGATTGGAGGATACGAGTGTGAATTTTAAAGAAAATACTCGAAAGAAAAAAAGGACAAAAATGTGTCGTAATGCAATGAAACAAATATGCCGAAATTTATAGAAAACGAAAGTTAAAATTAAAAAAGTAGTTTTGAAAATTTAAGAATGCAACATGGAAACGTGGATATTTAATTTATTACTGAAGGAATTCTAACTTGCTCATAAGGCATAGTTAGGTGTGCCGATTAGAGGATGTTGCTATGATGTTGATCATTAAGCAAGACTTATAATTTTACTAAAAATTATTATTCCGATGTATTCAGTGAAAAAACTTTTTTTTCAATTAAAGGAAATACATTGCACTGAGGAACTTTATAGAAACGGTGGATGTTTTTTTTTTTTTTTTTTTTTTTTTTTTTTTTTTTTTTTTTTTTTTTTTTATCATAGCAGTATGAAGTTTTGTGCAGATATACATTTCACCAAAAGAATGTAGAGTATCTTAAAAAAAATTCCAACCTTATTAAAATGTTTAAATTAATTTTTTTAAAAAAAATTAAACGAAATTTTAAAATGCTCCTCGTGTTTGAATTTTTGAGATATTTTCTTGCTTTTGCACTTAAAACTCCATTATAAACAAATTTGTGTAATGTATTTTTTAATCTCTTGAACTGTTAATATTTTACAGATTATTTTCTAAATTCCATATCGATTTTCATCAAAATGTTGCCTCTTAATAAGTAAAAAATCAAATTTGACTATCTTAATGAAGACGAATTTTAAAAAGCTTATACAATTTCTTTCTAAGCAATATCAGGATACTTCCTTATCAATTTCAAAAATATTGATCAAAAGTTACGTCGCAAGAAGCATTTCAAAAATCTAAAAACACTGAAAAATTAGTTTTGAGAAAAACAGATTTGAAGTATATAAATACACTTACTTTTATTATTTATTTCTTAAAACCTTCATCAATGATATTTTAATAAAAAAAAAAAAACTGTCTTGGTACTATTATACCACAGAAATAGAGCTTTTTTCGATGGTTTTGCTCAAATAAAGTTTCACTTTCTCCTTAACCCATGATTCCTCGTGCTGCGATTCAGATTGTGATCCGAATTGAACGCTAATAATTTTCTATTTCGCTGACATAGGGGTATGTTCTGATATTCGTAGTACAGATGAGTTCTGGCTCTTTTTTCGTAGTCAAACCCGACGATTTGAACTAGTTGAGCAAACAAGTTACTTAAAATGTGTACATTTAAAGTGAATTTTTGAGATATCCAAATCATTTAATTTCAAGATATTTTTAAGTTGTTCGATTATGGTTATTTACCTGTTATTGTGTTAAAGTCGAAATATATTTTTATTCTAAAAATAATCATCAGTACACATCTAAAATACATCTAAAAGGAATATACAGGGTGTTTATAAAGTCCCGGACCCATTTTGATGTTTAATAACTCATAAAATAATAAAGATAGATTAACGTTAAGAACATAAATGGTTAGATAGACTCAAAAAGTTTCATGACTTTTGTCAATGAACTTCCATGTGTGCCCCGTTTGTCGCACAGAGACTATCATGTCGATAGTCAATTTCACACCAGGTAGTGGCAAGCATTCCTTAACCTTCCTACACTGAATGGGTCTAATCGACCCATAACTATAATTTGTTTTATACGATTGGAACCAGAACTTTTTACATAAAGAAAGTTAAATAATAAATTCCGAGACACAAGTCAGTTAAATACATTAAGATGTTTTAAATAACAATTCTGGTATGAAATGTTTTTAATCAAGATTGAGTAAATTTTCAACAGGGTAGGAAGGTTAATTAAGCAATTTGAGCTTTGAATGCATGCAATCTTAATTTTTTCTTAATAAAAAAGTTCTTAATAATAAAGTTCGAAAACATATGAGTTATTTCATCAATAAATGCCATAAGTTTGTTTATATCTTCATTATTTTATGAGTTATTAAAAATGGGTCCGGGACTTTAACACACACTGTAGTTTAGAGCTTATTATATTTTTAGTTTTATAGGCCATAGCTTACAACAAATGTGTCTTTGTTAACTCCTTAGAAATAGAAACCTTTTCTTTTGATGATTTTCCTAACATAGAAAATATTTCACATGAAGATACTCTAGATTGAGGAGGGAATCATATAAGGCTTATAAAAAGATTGATGACTTAAGGTAAGAAGGTAACCAAAAAAAAAAAAAAATAAATAAATTCTGCAACATAAGTAAAATAAGTTATAGTTCAAAAATTTCTTTGACATTTAAATATACAAGTACAATTTCGCCCATTATTTTGAATAAAATGTTGATTGAATTAGCAGAGCAAGACCAATAAAAAATTAAACTGAAAACTAAGTCAATTTTATTTAGAAAACTGCAAATAGAAAATCATTTTTTTAAGCAATAGAAAATGCCACAATTCCAAAAAAAGCAAACAAAAGACGCTTTATCTAAGAAAAATTAAAGACTACAAATATTCTTTTATGTTTGAGAATGTTTGTCGAACTTTTGTCTTTTTTAAATGCTTTAACAAGTGAATGTTTTTTTTCAGACCTTTCAAACAAGAAAGAATATTTTTTAAGATTCCTGTGAAATACTAGAATTTTTCACGCACTTGAAAAACACTCCATTTCGCCAACTTTCAACAAATTTCTTCTTCGTTGAAATTTTATGCTATGTTTTTTTTTATTTTCAGGAAAAAAAAAAATGATTTTAAAACACATTCTTCGAAATTAGAGAATATTTTTTATACATATATATTTAAAGTTAAAAGGAAATCTACAACTAAACTACACTACCTGGCCATTGATGATCGTCCACTTGCGATTTTAGACATTTTGTTAAATATCTAGAAAAATACATGAGGAATTATCCCGAAACTCTCAGTATATAAACATAATGGTACAGGTCATACATTTGCGTGCAGATTTTCCCCCGAAACTTTATAGGGGACCGTCTATAAATTAAAAAAGAATGGATATCTTTTGGATAACCCTGTCAAAACTAATGTAGCAAAAGTGCTCAAACTTTAGATTATGATTAAGTGGCTTATTGTAATAAATTGTGTTCATTTGTATGTCAGTAGCATGTATACTCGTAGAAAAATTAAGATTTTTATAAAAACAGTCCCAAAATTTTCCAAGATTTTTGCTTATAAATTGCAGAGTTCGTAATATAAAATAATATTCTTTTCTGAAAATGTGACAAACAAAATTGCACATAATATCCTGTAATCAGAATAACAAAAAATAAAAATTGTATGAAAAATGAGTAGGTTTACTAAATAATTTTTCGATGCGCATGCGTCAACGATATCAAAATTTTATTTGCATATTATGTTAGCTATATGTATAGAGCAACTTTTGTGAATGTCTCAAAATCATAATTTTAAAATTCTGAAAGTAATCGTCTGTAGAATAAACATAAAGTCCTTTGTTCCCAAAATGAAGCAAAAAAAAAAAAAAAAAAAAAAAAAAAAAAAAAAAAAAAAAGAGGGATTTTATCCAAATGTAGTAGTTGTCTGAGCGAAGCGAAGTCTTTAAACTCAGAGATACGTAACGATATTAAAATTTTTGTCTGAGCGAAGCGAAGTCTTTAAACTCAGAGATACGTAACGATATTAAAATTTAAAAAAATTCTTTCGTGAAGCAAATCTCAAAAAGTACTTGTCGGATTTTGATTCTGTTTGTACCAATAGGTGCCTATGAAGGTAATCTGGTGAATGCACCTACTTTTAAAAATTAATTCCAAATAGTTTAAAAGTTATATTAAAAAAACTGATAAAAAAGCACAATTTATGTGCATACGTCACAGAAATTTGGTGAGCGTGATTTTCACCGGCTGGACATTTTCGAAAATAACCGAATCAGTACATGGAGTAAATGGTAATCATTTTCGCACTCAGAAATACTGAATGCAATAAAACATTTTAAAATTTAATCATGCAGGAAAATAAAACTGTTATTTTTTATATTAAAAATGTCATAAAAACTTTGATTTTGAGATTTTGTGATAATCTCTTAACAGCACTTTTTGATCGCTAAAAGAAAGTTTTACATATTTCGTGTGTGAAAATTAGAAACAATTACGTTTTTAAATAAAAAGTTTCTTTTATGACATCATTTTCCCTTTATATTTATTTTCATTGCATGTTTTCTTTTAACTTGTATTTTTTTTTGTGTATGGAAGTCGATTCTGGTCACTAATTTTTCGGCACGGATACCACAAGCGCATTAGATTTGGCGCAATTTTTTTCAAAGCCCATTTGGCGAAAACTCCCTTTTCAAATAACGCTTACATACACATTTTTAAATTATTTTCTATTTTCAAAAAGAATTTACAGTAAATAAAATAATAATAATAATTAATAACTATAAAAAGAAATATTTTATATAATTAAAAGAAGGAAGTGAAAGAAAATAAACATTTTATGTGTAAATAAACAAATAATAAATAAATAAAGCCGGGTTACCATCTTAGGTAAAATAATGCCATTTTGACGCCAATTATGTACCTTGGTGCATATGTGACATCTTTTCCCATTTTTTATCCGTTTCCTGTTGGCATACAACTTTGAAATATGGAGTATGTATGCATGCCTGGGAGCAATACTGGAATTAGACATTGATTTTTTTTAATTCGATCCAAAAAGGGGCAACGGGGCTATTTTTTAAAGTTTTATACAATTTATACTGCATAAAGGAGCCACTTACCTATTTCTATATACCAGAAGAAGTAAGTGGTATGTAAAAACAATTATAGTATACATAAATAAAATACTTGAGATAATATACTAGAGATATAAGCACCGGGTTTGGCGAGATTTTTTATGCCAATTAGGCGAAACATCGTTTTGATTACCAGATGCATATAGCATGCTATAACAACACGTTATTTATTTATTTCAAAATGAAAAAAAAAGGAATAAACGAAACATTTTCTGTTATTAAAAAAGTTATAACAATCAATAAATGATAATATTTTTAGAACAAACAATTTATTATAGCATTTATATGATAACCAGCATGTTAGGCAACTAAACGCCATTTTGGCACCAATTAGGTACCTCGGTGTATATAGAGCATATATGTGCCATATTTATTTGTAAAACTGAGTATGAACGTTTACCAGGTGTGTTTTCATAGGCGCTTATATCTTTTTGCAACATAGCGCACCTTTCGAAGCCAAAACTGCACAAAAGAAAAAATAATCAATATTTGCAGCATTTTTTTTTTAATGTAATGAACATTTTGTAATCAGTAGGCTCGATAATCAGACCTCGTTTTTTTGCTTTAAAAGATGATATTTCATACGACGTCTTTTTGGGATTCGTCGTTTTTCCATATTTGATAGTATGTGTCTACTCGTTTTGTACCATTTTTTGTAACTTTCTTCTTTATTAACAGCGACATCTGTATTCCTATTTCAATAAAAATTCTTCTAAATACAAAGAATTTTGTTAAAATAAATAAATAAAGGAAATGCGGACATCTATTGCTCAAAACACAAAATTTTTCCTATTGAGTTAATAAATATTAGTAAAAACATAATTTTTATGATAATAAAAAGGTGACTTATGTAATAACAGAGTCATATATTATGTACGTTATGGATTTAGTATGAATATTTATCCACCATTTATAAATAATAATAATAATAATAAAATAAAATGTGGACAGACTAAAGTCTATATTTGACTGAAAACAACAACCACTTTCTAAATGCTTTAAAAAAATGGCCAATGAAAAGTGATACTTCAAAAATATTATGAAGTTAATTAAAAACCATTTATTTTAAACTAAATGAATAAAAGATTTATATTTTTAATGAAATAAATGGGATTTGAAAAATTATTGGAAATTTATCACCACAGATGTATCAATATTAAAATCAGTACCTTGTATGCAAAATGGAACAATTAGCAATACTTTTTGTACCCGAAAAATGGTCGTTGCTTTTTTTAAGGTTAAAAAGTAGATTACGAAATATTCCTATACAGAGATGTCAAACTCTCGCTTATTGCATAGCAGAATTTTCTTATAGGAAATATTATTTTTTAAATCCGCAGAATGTTCCAATTTAATAAAACATTTTCTGTATTAAAATACCGGTACCCAAAATGCCGGAGACTTGGCAGCTCTGCCTATAACATTTTAATTAATCACGGTACTTTTTTTAATCGGATTCAAATTTAGTGAAGACAACGTTTTTTGGCCAAAAGGAGCTTTTTTCCACATGTGTAACTACGATACAATTCCTTGATGTTGACTTATGAATGTTTTGACTTATGCTATTATTGCTTCCTCTCATTTATTTATTTGAATTTTAAATAAGATGACTCAAAATCGTGTTTTTTAAATATACGAAAAAAATGCATTTCGAGAGAGGGCAAAAAGGATAATATTTGGCGATTTATTACCTGCGTTTGGCTAAGTGTCTTACTACCTTGTATTTAATACTCTTCACAATACTTCGCTGTTATATGGACTTAGGCGCTTTTATAAAATGTTTGACGTAATTCGGGCTTAAGAAAGTGAGTTTTTTACTGAATAATACAAATAAATGAAAAATGAATACTAAGAAATACTAACAAAAGAAAAATGAAGCATTATATTGATCTATGTATATTTAAAAATTCATCTGCTAGCACTAATTAGGTAATTTATGTCTTATGTGTATATAATAGGAGATAAATAGCTTTTGATTCTGTATTTCTATGCTAAAAAGCATTAACGTTTGTGCGTTTTTCGTTAGCATTGGGAGCACCTAGCCGATTTAAAAAATAATGTGGGCAAAAAATGTTGGTAACCATCTTTGCTGCAAAATATACTATATTTTGCGTAGGAACAAATAATCACCATCAATGCACGAGCAAAAAAAGTTCTAAAATTGAGAATTCTTTGATGTTGATATGACTAAAAATTTAAAATCTTTTTTTTTTTTTTTTTTTTTTTTTTTTTTTTTTTTTGGTGGCAATTTTTAAGATATAATATTCTCGTTATGAACGATTTCTAAAACATTCGACAATTTAATTTCACAAATTAAACATTTTTTTTCTAGAAAAAGTTTTAAACCCAATTTATTGAGAATATTGCAATTTCTAGGATACTGTTGGGGTCAGAAACTATAACTTTGGCATCACAGTAACTTATAAGATGTAAGTGCTCGTTTAGGACAAATTTTTAAAAAAGGATTCCTTAACTCTTATCGACAACCTCATTGCATCCGTGGAAAACAGATATTCAACATTATAAACTATTAGGACGGATTTCACACCACATAAAATACACTCCATTTCTCTTCAAACATAATAGTTTATGTTATTTATAGTTTCTCAAATCGGTGCGAAGCTTCTGTTTATGTTCATGACATCATTTCAAAGAGCTATATTTCCAATATAGGAAAATTTGGTGTTTTATTTTCTGTATTACTTTTAACATTTTGCATATTTCCAATTTTATATCCATGCATGGTTTGCTTTTCTTTTATAAAAATAGTATATGCAACAAGATTTTGTAGTTCTACGATTCGATATGCTTATTTTCATCATTATATTTTATCACAATGAATGACCAATTAAAGGCAACATCTCATTTTCTTTACTTATCGCAAGTTATTAAATGTGTATTCTCAACAATATCGCTCAGACTAATCCCTCTGAGGGAAGTCCTAGTAAGTCTCATATTGTGTATTTTATATTGAAACTCATCAATGAATATATAATATATATATGTACAACTCCTCTTGTTTTTACTTCATTTTGGGAATAACGGATTTTATATTAAGAACTCTGCAAATTATAAGCAAAAATCTTGGAAAAATTTGGGACTGTTTTTATAAAAATCTTACTTTTTCTACGAGTATACATGCTATCGACATAAAAATGAACATAGTTTATTACAATAAGCCACTTAATCAAAATCTAAAGTTTGAGAGCTTTCGCTACATTAGTTTTGACAGGGTTATCCAAAAGATATTCATTCTTTTTTAATTTGTTGACTGTCCCCTATAAAATTTCGGGAAAAATCTCCACGGAAATGTATGACCTGTACTATCATGTTTATACACTGAGAGTTTCAGGATGATTCCGCATGTATTTTTCTAGATATTTAACAAAATGTCTAAAATCGCAAGTGGACGATCATCAATGGCAAGGCAGTGTATTTCCTTTCTTTTTAACCCTTTGTGGAATAGCGACACGTATACTTACCGCAAATAGGCTTAAAAAATCCATGTTTATCCCTACCAGTAAAATTATATGGTAAATTTTGCCTTATTTAACCCTTTAACGATCATACCATTTTCATTGCTAAGATGTCGAAATAAATGAATGGCACCGGTAATTAAGAACAGATATATTTCTAAATAAGAAAACGTGATTTTTCACATACAAAATAAAAGGGATATTTTTAGATAAAAATACCGGTGTCAGTGTTGCGTATCGGAATTAAAATTTTGTGGTTTCGTGGCAAAACCAATGAACGTTAAAGGGTTAAAAGGAGCATTTCCTCAATTTAATCAGGCACAAATTTGTGGTTTTTAAAACCGGTGACAAAACAATAAAAATTTCGTAAAAGGTTGTCTTCGCGAAGGGGTGAAGAAAACCTTGTTACTGTTTAACAATATCTTACTTAACCACTTTACTGGTCAGTATGTTTGAAAAAAAATTTCAAAACACGCTTATTTTTTTCATGTCTTTTATAGAATTTTTAAACTTTTACCTCCGATTTTTTATAACAAAAATTTTTGTCTAATCGAATTAGAAAAAAAAGCTCGGGTTGAGTTAATACAAAATTTATAATAAAAATTTACTGGCGAAAATAATAATCATGAATGGAATATGGATACTCGTACATAATACGGGCATATCTTGATTCGCAAAAATATGTCCCCCGTATGACGTACGGGTAAATCAGAGAAGTGGTTTAAATACTAAAATTGAAGATTTTATGCATTTAACCCTTTGAGCTAAGGTGGGTAAATTTCTTCAAAATTCCAAATGTCACATTTGCACCAGTATTTTGCAAAGAAAAATACCGGTTAACGAGATACACGAAAAAATGCATTAAACCTTTTTCAAATAAATTTGGTCGAATTTTCTGGTGCCGTTGTGACATTTCGGAATAACAATTATGTGGTAGAAAATTCTACCATCAGAGATCAAAGGGTTAATCAAGTGTGGTCAACTGTGGCATAAGATTCAACACTAAAATATTATTGTAGGCATTGCCTGATCTGGAATCTCTGCGATACAAGAAGTAGGCTATTTCTTGAAAAAATAGTGGTATTAAACATGTCACAGTCGATTACCTCAGCATATTTCAACCATTTTGACTCTGATGTCTCTTACCAAAACTTTAATTCATTCGACACCACTTTTTCAAAAGAGGTTACTTTCAATTGCATAGTATCAACACTACTGCATTTTGCTATTTCCCTACTTTGCCTGTCCGTCATACAGACAACGTGATTTCGCCAATCATGATTTGATCAACATCCTCCAAAGAATAAACCTGAGGGTTGAGACAAAATTGTGGCTTTCGAAGGCGGATTTTTATTTAATATATGTACTGTACCTTAACCCTTAAATGCATATTGTATCATTTTCGATACCATAAGTGTTCCCGATTTATTGGGGGTTTTATTCACATATTCCGTACTCTCACCAGAAATTTAAAAGAGCAATTTTCACTTCACTTAATGACAGGCCATTCGTAATTAAATAAAGAAAAATTTACTATTTAGATTTTTCTGGTATGAATTTTGATTCTTTGAATTGCGCATTTTTTGGAACGCGTTCTATCCTATGCATTTAAGGGTTAAATTTATACACCAGTATTTTATAAAATATTTCTTTCATTTGTACAATCTTAAAAATATGAAATAGAGAAAGCTTTTAGATATCGTTGGTACGAATATATAAGGGATCGTACATATGCTGAAAAAAAAAATCCGCCTTCGGCATCCAATATTTTTGTGTGAGCACTCAGGCCTAGACTTTAGGGGGCGGTGATTTGACCGTGCTGCGTACGGGCAAATGATTTCAAATAATTATTTAGAATTATCACCATAAATTTATATTTTTAATTTTGCCTTTTTTAATCCGATCATTTTTCTGATTCAATAAGGCAAAAATTTTCTGTTTTGAAATACCGGTGATAAAAGATTAAAAATTATGTAAGAGAATCAAAAAATAGGCATTATTTGAAAGCTTTTTTCAAAATTGTTGATCAGTTAAGCTGTTAAATAATGTATATTTTATTTTTCTTTATTACGGGTTTAAAAAACAAAATTTTGCAGAACAAATGTTGTAAAAGATGATGTCCAGTCAGACTGGACATACGAGTGCAGAGGGTTAACCGGGAGGTACACGCGCCGAGTCTTTTTGACCCGGAGTGCGTATGATTTTTGCAATTGTAACTACATATCTTTTAAAAGTAATCTTGAACTTATTTTATCACATAATTTGTAAGGATTGTCTCCGCCTAAATAAAATGACGGTTATAATTTGATTTTATTGGTGACAAAGTTAAAACCATTTCTACCCTGGGTAAGCGTGTGTTCTCCCGGGTTAATGGTGACAGTGTAAATCAGGTTTCCTACAGGTAATTTTTCTGACTTTAGGTCAGATAATTTTCTGATGAAAATCTCAATTAAGCAATCACTTTTTAGGGTCGGATATAATATTTCCTATCCAGCGATTCCATCGAGGGTATACAGAGGTTTAAACCGTACACATGATTTTTTCAAAGGAACACCGCATACCTTCTGTTTTTCAAAAAGCCATAGTATATACAGAAGTAATTTTTTCCATTTTTCAATATTGGGTGAAAAAAGTCCGGGCCAGGATTTGAACCAGGGATGTATTGGCTGAAGCCGCCAATGCTCTACCAACTGAGCTATCCCTATTGGTAGAGCATTGGCGGCTTCAGCCAATACATCCCTGGTTCGAATCCTGGCCCGGACTTTTTTCACCCAGTATTGAAAAATGGAATAAATTACTTCTGTTATCATTAATTTACCGATTGAATAATCGTGTTTAAAATTAATCTAACATAGTATATACACTCTACAATGTATCCCCTGCCTTGAGCATATAACCTCTGCTTAGTGTGTATTCCCTCTATTAGCTGTACGACTACATTACAGATCAAACGACCTGCCCAGAGGTTAATGTGCAACCATACGGTGTGAAAAATAAAAATTCGCACTTGTTTAAAATATATTGGAAAGTGTTAATGATAAAGGAAAAAATGTTTTTGTTTTTCAAAGATATACAAACAATATCACCAAAAATTACGCAGAAAATTAACCCTCCCACAGCCGACCGGATATATCCGTTCACTAGGCTGTAGGTTTCACTGCAGTTGAAGCTTTATTTAAATTAATATAATTCTACAAATAAAAGCCAGTTTTAAACCCATTAGTGCCTAGCGTTCCTTTTTAGGGACGCTTCAAAAGGTGCATTCAGCACTGTTTTTGTTACCGGAAAAAAAGAAAACCAATTATTATTTTATTTAAATGATGCATTTTCGTGATTAATCAACTAAATTTAAATCTTCTAAAAATAGTGGTGCCAACCAAATAAAATTTACGCAAAAGATGCTGGGCACGAATGGCTAAGAAATTAAGTTATGACTGATACTTTCAAGGCTTATAAGCATATACGTAGCAAAAAAATACCATGATAGAAAATCGCTCTTTTATTAACATTTAAAATAAATTGCAGAGAAAAAACATTATAATTTTGCCCTTGTGCTCGGTGGTCAGAGGGTTTTAATTGCAAATGATCGAAAAAAATATGGGAAAAATTCCAGTCCTATTTGATTAATTAATATTTTGCTAAGTAAAAATTCCGCATCCATAATGCAACACTTAACCTACTTCCCTGATTTGCCCGTACATCATTACGGGTAACGTGTATGTTTTTAATCATGATTTATCCGTACCAGGTACAAGCGTCGATATTGCAATCATAATTTATCATTCTCACCAGCAAAATTTTATTGTAAATTTTATGTTATTTAATCTGAGCCTTTTTCCGATTCAATTAAGCAAAAATTTCTCTTTTGAAAAACTGGTGAAAAAAAAGTTAAAAAGTTTTGTAAAAGACATGAAAAAATATACATTATTTGATTAATTAATCATTAATTTATCATTCTCACCAGTATATTTTTACTGTAAATTTTTTATTTAATCTGAGCATTTTATTGATTCAATTAAGTAAAAATTTTTCTTTTGAAAAACTGATGGAAAATATTAAAATTTTTGTAAGAGACATGAAAAAAATATGCATTATTTGAAAGTTTTTTTTCACAAATATTGATCAGTTAAGTAGTGAAATGAATTATTTAAACCGGCCATTTTATTTTCATTGAATGATAAAATTTTAAATTAGTGTTCTGATTTCTGACATAAAAACATTGAGACAAGAAACATATACAGTAGAACCCCGCTAATTTTTACTCCGTTAATCCGGATTGGTTTGGCATTTTATTTGTTTGTTTGTTTGTTTACATTTGAGAAACGATTACCTAATTTCCATTACGTTAACTTGTTTCATTGTTGAATTCTTAAAAAAAAATCTTTTTCTGAAATCTTTTCGGAAGTATCCTTAAGCTTTCTTATTTAAACTCATAGTTAACCCTTTCCGGCACGGGCAAAATCTGTAATAAAATGAAAAATTATCGACTGACACCGGAATTCACAAACGAATTTTTTAGATATTTTGAATCTCTTAATTTAAGCTTTTATTGTAAAAGCAAAATTTTATTAAAATATTATTGGTGCCGTTTACAAGTTTGGAATTAAAATTAGGTATCCCAGACCGGGCACAATGTGCCGGAAAGGGTTAAACTACACCCAATGAACGATTTATGCTCAAGCGGATACGTGACCGTACGGCTTGCAAAAGGTATAGAAAACTGCCACAGCAGAAAATAAAAATAAAAACCCTTTTCTTACAAAGTAAACATTTTTATTTTCTGTAAATATTGAATAAGTTTAACATAAAGGCGATTTTCTGTAAGTATGTTTCGTTTAATTTAATTTTTTTTCTAATTCTCCGGATAATCCGGATTTTTGATAATCCGGATTGGGTCTGGTCCCAATTAATCCGAATTATCGGGGCTTTACTGTAATGTTTCATATTTTTTAATCGAATTAACCAAATTAAATCAAAAACCATACAGCAAATTCTGAGTATCTGAGCAGATAATAAGCTGATTGAATTGATTATGCGACAACTACGACGAATATATGTCCTGACAAATTCAGAACTTTTCGTTTTTACATTAAGCCTTTACCCGACATTTCGGCAATTAAATATCTAACTAATGCATAACACAAATATAAGATAATAATGAAAGCATATTAGAAGGAAGATAGATTTACAAATTATCTGTTTGCAGTATTATTTCTGAACTATCACCGTAGCTACCGATATTTACATTTTATCAAATAGGAATGTTTGTGTTATTCAATCCATTAAAGTCGGAATTATTTTCCTCTAAATGCAAAACTTGCATTTCACACCAGTTTTTTTTAATTGTTTTTGTTGGATTTTATGACGAAATTTAAGTCCTCTATTAAAGATAATGTTTGCTTTGAAAAATACTGAAGCGCAAGCAAAAAAACTGTCGAAAAATTTTAGATACCTTATGGTATCTTTAAGCTGTGTGATGAGTTGATCGACGATCAAATAAAGATTTTAATTTAAACGAAAAGTGATAAGAAAGGAATAAAAAATGTGCAAGTATGTATCATGTGTATCATTATGTATTGGCAAAATTTTCATCTATTTCTTTATTTACTTGCTGGCAATTATATACTTAACTCCTTCGCGACAGCAGCGTTTTACGAAATTTTTGAGCTTTTGTCACCGGTTTTTAAAAACAGAAATTTGTGCCTTATTAAATCGAGAAAATGCTCCGATTAAATAAGGCATATTTTGCAGTAAAATGTCACTGGTGGGCATAAACATGGCTTCTTAAGCCTTTTTGTGATACGTATACGTGTCGCTCGTTCTCAAGGGGTTAACTATTTACAAGATAACTTTAATCCAATGCTAAACACATCTATGAAAATAGGAAGTATAGCAACAGCTCTTAACCCTTTCCAGCGCAGTATGTCCAGTCTGGACACACCTAATTTTAATTCCAAACCTGCAATCGGCACCAATAATATTTTAATAAAATCTTACTTTTACGAAAAAAGCTTAAATGAAGGAGTACTTGATTTCTTAAAAAATCGTTTGTAATTTCCGGTGTCAGTCGCTAATTTCTCATTTTACTAACAGAATTTGTCCGCGCCGGAAAAGGTTAAGTCAATCCTTTCATGTATACTGTCCACTGCAGTGAACAAAATACTATTTTGTTTCTTATCAAATCAATCTCCTATACAATTTCTATTTAACCCTTTCTGGTAGTAATTCATTTGTAAAATGATGAAATTATAAAATTGACAGCGGAATTTACAAACGATTTTTCTTGAAATTAATAACTCTTTACTTTAAACATTCTTTGTAAAAATAAAATTTTCTTAAAATATTCTTGATGCCGATTGTAAATTTGGATTTCACCATTTAATTTCAAAATGTGATTTTCACTGTGTGTCTACTAGTGTCACCATAGCTGCCAACTCTTCTGATTTTTTGGGCCGGAAAAATTTAACAGAAATTTTTGACTTTTTTAATCAGCTGATTTCGGCGATTTGCAATGGTAAAATTTTCTGTAAAATTTTTCCGGCCCAAAAAAGCGGAAGATGTTGGCAGCTATGGTGTCACGCGTAAAGAGAGGCTCCAAATGCTCTGGACATCAACCAGTATTTTAAATTAATTTTTTTCGCCTCACCTAATGACCGAATAATCTGTGATAAAAGATGGCGAAACAAACTGTAAGATATTAGTGTTGTCTAAGGCATTTTACGTCCCGATTCATGAGGGACAATATTAGCGGTGATTGAGAGTCACTTCTCCTGTGATTAGGTTAAAATTAAGTGTGCCTGAAGAGGCATCACTGTGCCCGGTACGGGATACCTAATTTCAATTCCAAACTTTCAAACGGCACCAATAATATTTAAGGAAAATTTTGCTTTTACAATGAAAGCTCAAATAAAGGAGTTCATAATATCTGAAAAAAGTCGTTTACTAATTTCGGTGGCAAACGATAATTACTCATTTTACTATAAAATTTGCACGTGACGGAAAGGGTTAAAGCTTATGCTACTCTGTTACATCTATGCTATCAGTAGAAAAAGAGAGATAGCACGACAACTCGGATAACACAGTAAATAGAAATAACGTTGGGCTTTGGAAGTTTTAAAGAATGCAACAAAAGGTTATGTAGATGTTAGGCGCAGTCTGAAAATATAATATTTATTGTAACTCCACCAGCCTCGATGGCTTAGGTAGGCATCTTGATTTGAGCGCACTGAAAACAGGGAATGAACCACTTAAGTTTACTTGTTTTTACTTAAAGGATAGCTTTTATATTATTTCTGGTGTAAAGAAAAAAAATCAATATTCTCCATATATATATTTTAAAATGATATTGACCCTGAAATTAAATAACCCATACTAATGGCATTGAAGTTTTTGTTGTTTATATTTAACCCTTTAACCCTTTAACGATCAAAGCATTTTTATTGCTAAGATGTCGAAATAAATGAATGACACCGGTAATTAAGAACAAATATATTTCTAAATACGAAAACGTGATTTTTCACATACATAATAAAAGGGATATTTTTAGATAAAAATACCGGTGTCAGTGTTGCATATCGGAATTAAAATTTTGTGGTTTCGTGGCGAAACCAATGAACGTTAAAGAGTTAACTCGTTTTCCTGAACGGCGTTCGGGCAAGACGAATTTCCTTATTGCATCATTTAAAGCTTTTTGACCCCACTATTATTTTTAAGAAAAAAATTCATACTTTTGAGAGGCGGAAATGTTTAGATTAAATTTTACAAACATTTTATTTAAATAATAGTGGTGTGAATCTACTATTTTCAATTTATTGAATGGAAAAAAATTAGCCAGTTAACCCTTTAACGGTCAAAGCATTTTCATTGCGAAGATGTTGAAATAAAAGAATGACACTGGTAATTTCGAACAAATACATTTGTAAATAAGAAAAGGTGATTTTTCACATACATAATAAAATGGATTTTTTTAGATAAAAATTCCGGTGTCAATGTTGCATATAGGAATTAAAATATTGTGGTTTCGTAGAGAAACCAATGAACGTTAAAGGGTTAAGGGGTTAACAGCGTGATGATAAAAATAAGGTTGCGCACAGACCTCAATACTTTCGGTTAAAGTAAAAAACAATAAATCTAATCTTTGAAGAAACAGTGTTTCCGACTAGTCGTGGAATGGGAATAAAAGGTTGCTAGTTTTGGTACCTTTTTAAATGGTTTTTGAGGGACGAAGCCTATGGAATTGACAAAGGAAAGGAAAGTTCTTAGTGCAATTATCTCTCCTATCTTCAGTCGTAAAGATGTCCACTGATTTCGCGTTCGATTTCTCTCTTGAAGTTCAAATTCAGTGCACTGAAAAAGCAATTATACATCAAACGCGCCGACTCGAAAGATCAGCGATAGTGACGCCTGATCACAAGTAGTAGTCAAATGTGTTTGGACCTTAACCTTCCTAGCCTGAATGGGTCTAATCGACCCAGTCCTATAATGCGTTTCATTCGATTCAAACCAGAAAATTTTTCATAAAGTCAATTAAATAAGTAACAGAAAGATTAAGTTAAATAAATATGTTAAACGGATCTTAATAAAAAATACTGGTGTGAAATATTTTAATCAAGTTTGAGCAAAATTTCAACAGGGTAGGAAGGTTAAGTTTGTGTAGTTTAGTCTTTGTTGCTACTCTACCAGCCTCAAAGGCTTAAGTAGGCTGCTTGATTTTAACACACTGAGAGAGAGATCAAATAAATTTAAATTAGTAGTTTTAATTAAAGGATATTTTTTATATTATTACCGGTGTAAAAGTTTCAATATTTTCTTATATAAATATTTTAAAATGATATTGACACTCAATTTGAATAACCCAAATTATTGAAGTTTTTGTTGTTCTAAAAAATATATGAATCTTGCTTTTTGTTATTATCTGGATTACTTTTTCCTAACTATGACGTTCCCAGATTTCACATTTCTTTTATAAATTAATAGTCGCACATAAAAAATAATTGAAGTAGTTAATGCTATTCTACAGATCCTATTATATATTATTTTACTTTATTTTGCTATTTTATATTACATGACCTGGTGCTGTGATCTTTATCATCGAGTTTTTTTTCCGAGTTTTTAAAGAAAAAATAATGGTCTTAAACTTCTTGTATTAGCAGTCGAGTAATTTTTCTTTTTTTTTTTATGTAAAATTTTATTTTTTCCATTTTTTATGAGATATTAGAATTGGAGATTAAAGGAAATTAGTAACAGTGGTCAAGAACTTTCAAGCAGGTTTTATCAGAATTTTTGTAATATTTGCCATATTATATTTTTAATAATGCCACATTTTAACGATTTTTGGAATTTTAATTTCTGAAAATTCGAAATTCCAAATCGTTAAAATATGGCACTGTAAGCCCAAAAACTCGTTTTCTGCAAGCAATTTAAAACAAGAAAAATGTTAAATCAAGCAAACTTTGCAATCAGAGCGCAATCTTTAAAAAAAAAAAAAAAAAAAAAAGAAAAAAAAAGCTTTTTTGAAAGTTTTATATAAGATTTTTACAGCTTTAGTAAATTATTATCAAATAAATCGTTTAAATTATTATCGATAAATTATCGTTAAATTAATATTAAATAAATTTATTAAATAAATCGTTTACCGCGTAATTCTATCGATCTTTGTTTTTGAGAAATTTAATTTTGAAATCGAGGTCCCAGTTGCTGGACACCATATATATATGTATATATATATATATATATATATTAAAATATGGTGAAATTTCACGCATTTGAATCTAATTTGTTTTTTAATAAAAACTACTCATATTTTCCTTGAAGATGAAGGTTTCCTTACGAATCCTGTGTTTACGAGTTGAAATCACAGCTCCACGGAGCTGATGTCTAAATATCTTTAGCTACAGGCATTGACACAAGAGAGTAATATTAAAAATTCTTCTTTGCGACAAATTTTTGTGCTTTAAATTTAACATTCTCCAGTGTTGTCGATATCCGACAACGGTATTATTACCTTAATTGTACTAACGTTGAAGATACGAAAAATATATTTTTCTATTTTAGTTGACAGTTTTAATTCCTTAATGGTCATGTTAAATTACGGCTTAAAAATTGAAATTCATCATTCCCACCACTTTTTTGATAAAAAAAAATATTCATCTCATTTAATGACATCATCTCATTTAAGTAAAATGATATCACAATAAAGCCAATTACACTGTATTATAAAACTGGTGCGAATCAAACAATTTTGAATAAAAGCCGCGATGCTTGCAGCCAGTGAATGTCTTGAACGCAACGATTAAGTGGTTAAAGAATGTATTCATTCACGTTTTCTTTTAACGACTTTTTTATTTAATTATAAAGAATCTGAAAGTATAAAAAAAGGAGTATTTTATGCCTTTTTTTAGATAGAACATGATTGGGTTTTACCTTTAAAATCTTTTTAATTATTTGCTAAAAGTTTTCTCCAGAAATTTTTATTTATGATGTAGCATCATGTTTTAAAACTTTTATGCTTTGAATTAATTGAAACGTTATACAAAATATGGATAAAACCCCAAAATAAAAGACGAGTTAAAAATGCTATACGTAGTCATTTACACTCCATATTAAGTTTATGAAATGCACGTGTATAATAGGTTTAAAAAATTCACTGAAGTTCAGGAAGTAATTAATAATTTTTAAGTTTCCTCATCTAAAAATAGTATTCAATTTTTCGTTTAAAATGTCTCTCTATATTATACAAATCGCTATTACTTCAATTTTGCTTTATAATTAATACAATGCAATAAAAAAATAGACATTAGACAAAAATAATTCAGTCAGTAAAAATCCTTTTTAAACTTAGTTTATACATGTACATTATGTATATCATATATAATGTATAGATTAATATATTATCTATATCTATCTATCAATCAATCAATCTATCTATCTATCTAACTATATATATATATATAATAACATTAATTGTAAAATAACGTATATCAATAAAACATAAGAAAATGAATGAATATAAAGGAAAATATTTGAAATTTGTAGAATCATTGTAGATTCGACAGTCCCCAAATACTATGGAACTACAAAAAAAGTTTGTAATTTTATCTTATATCAGACATGAAAAAGCATAATAAGACGAATTTGGGGTTACAGGCCATATAAAACTAAAATAAAATGGAAAAAAACATAAAAATAAATCATAATACATGTCTAAAAAGGATAGAATTGGAAAAAAATGTATATCAAACACTATAGTTATCCATAAAATCATGTAGCAAAAAACAGACTGTTATGATTACATGCAACTGTTGCCAAATAAAAGGATATTGTAAAAATTTTTTAACCTAGGAGTATATACTAATAAATTTCAATATATTGGACCAGCGCCCTCTTATAGTACATTGAAACTAGCTTGTTGTCCTATAATATGCTTTAATGTTGCCACTTCTTAAAAAATTTTATACTTATGAATGAATTACATGCATGATATATCTATTGAAAGATGTCTTAAGCATATTCTCACTATAGATATATAAGTAAAATTTAAATTTTCTTATTAAACGAAGAGACATTATAAAAATAATATGTAAAGGGTTTATTAACTATTAAAAATAAGCTAAATTTCACGTGGATGAATCATTATATTGATTCCTTTAATTAATTGTATTAAATTATAAAATATCGGTTAAATTGTTCTTATACCATATTCTAATTAACTAATAAGTAAATAATATAATGAGAAGTAATCGATAATTAATAACATGTTTTAGATATTTAAAAAGTAAAAAGGAAGAAGAGAATAATAATAACAAAAGTAAAAAATGTAATTAATTTCATTTAATTTGACAATAGGGTATTTCCATGAGCACATGTTGTGTAAGTCACTTACTACGATTTTGGATACCAGTATTTTAAAACGGAAAAATGTTGTTTATTTTATCAGAGATGTTTCATTAATTGAATATTCCATGCAAACCTTTCGAAAATAACGGTGGCAAACAACTTAGCTGTTATTAATAATATGACTTACACGACAAATGCTCATGGAAATACCCAATCGTAACCTAAACTTAATACTGAAGTATAAGATAATAAAAATTGAATAAAATAGATATTTAATGTATTATCTATGCATTTTATATGCTCAGAAGTAATATTTTAGATATTGTAGAAATAGTTGCAAGTTAATCGTTAACATTAACTATTAAATTCCATTAGTAGATTTTATTAATATAAGTATACAATTATTTATACGTAAGTGTCAATTCATCATCCAGTATAAAATATATTATTTCAGTTTAGTAGAAGCCTCCCCCCTCAGTTTTTTTTTTAAATTAACCATTGCGTATTATCAATATATATATATATGTATATAAATGCTTAATTAAGTAAAAGCAAGTACATTCTAAAACTTTTATAATCTTCTTCAGAAAGTTTGAATCAATGAAATAAAGCAGAAAATCGCTTGTTAAATATTTTCAGATCAACACACAACAATTTATTCGAATTAATTCTTATATTGTACTAAAATGTCGTCCTAATTTAGTTTCTAATGAACCTTTTTTATAGGTTGATATAACAATTACCAGCTGTAATGAAGGGGATAAAAAATATGTTTCTTCTATTTTTTTCTCCTGTTTCAAAGAAAGTGCTAATACATCTGATTTTTCTTTGATGTTCTTTGCATGTTAATTTTATTAAAAGAGGTCCAAAAGTGATAAAAGCAAACTTTTTTTCCCCAAGTCTTTCCATGTAGATGGAAGAAGATAAATTGTCATTATTAAATCATTTTAGCCCTTTTTTTTGGTCTAAAAAGTTTTTAAATAAATTACGGTTCCTATATTATAATGTTCACAGCATTTTACATATAGTACTTTACTCTTCACCACTACACGATTTTTTCTATTTTTATGAAAATAATAATTTGAAATCTATACGTCGGTAAAATCATAGGAAAAATAGCAAAAGAAAAAAAATTAAATTTCAAATGTTTAGTTAAAATTTATATTTTATGACGTTACCCTACATACACAATTAGGTTTTTAAAATATTGTACTGCTATATTTCGCATTTAAATGGGCTTAAATAAATTATTTTTACTGCTTAACTTTTTTTAAGTATTCAGTAAAAATAATGCAAATAAAGTCTGCCTTTAACCCCTTGCGGCGAGGTGGTTTCATAGATATACCACTTAACCCCTTGAGGGGCGGTGGTATATATTATATACCACCTACGATTGATGAAGATTTACACCAGAAAAATGTTATTAAATTTCACTTTTCTAACTTTGGTGGAAAACAGTCGTGAAATTGCTTTTTTCTCTTTTTGATATACCTTTTTAACAAATTTTCGGTGGGAGTTCAGAATTACTTGAACGCAATTGCTTGCCCCTCAAAGGGTTAAACATTTAATTCCCATGATAGAACACGTTTTAGAAATTATGTAGTTCAGAAAACCTGATTTTACACCAGAAAAATTCAATGGCTGATTTCGTTTTATTTAAATACGGAATATTCTGTTATTAATTAAAACGAATATTGCTGTTTTAAATTTCTGTCGGGAATTAAGGTATACGTATTAAAATATCTCAAAATATCACGGGAGGTTTGGAAACCAGAGAGCTAATTATTACTCCCAAATGCCACATTGGCACCGGAATTTTGTCTAAAAAGATTACGGTTTGTTGAATGCGTGAAGTATAGCGTTTTCTTATTTACAGACAAAGTTGTTTTCAAATTCCGGTGTCAGTCATTAATTTCAACACTTAAAGCAATGAATTTGTTCTGCACCGCAGAGGGTTAACAACTTGATAGAATTTTTCCTCCGAAAAACAAATTCTAATATTCTGTCAAATGCAACCATCTGACATGGACAAAATAAGTGTTATTCCATTCTATGGAATGTTTTTGATCAGTTACAGCGATCAAATTAGCCAAATTCATGGCACGTAATGAGTGTTCTCAGGTACCGAGTGTCCCAAAAATGACTGATGGATTTTAAAATTCAATAACTTGCAAACGGTGACAGCTATTTAAAAAATTTTTGCAGGAGAATTATGTATAATGACAGAAGTTTTTTTTTACCGTAATTTTTTATTTTAGTTCGCATCTCAAACAATAGGTGGCGCTGACGGCGACTGAAGGCCAGGTGATCATTGCTGAGTGAAGCGTCGTCCTGGACTTCAATTGCCGTCAGCGCCACCTATTGTTTGAAATGCGAACTAAAATAAAAAATTGCGGTATAAAAACTCCTGACATTATACAAAACCCTACTGCAAAACTTTTTAAATAGCTGTCACCGTTTGCAAGTTATTGAATTTTAAAATCCATCAGTCATTTTTGGAACACCCGGTATAAGCTAGATGTGGCACACGGTGCAGTAAAGGGTTAAAGTGACAGATTTCTTTTCCTAATCGTCGTAAAAACGTAAAGTTATTTATTATAAGATTACATCGAGTTTTGAAAAAATATGCTGTAATAATCGGTATAAAGATCATTAGAATCACGGAAGATTTATAGCAATTTACTATTACATTACATTTATTTTTTTTAAGAATGGGTTCTTTTATCTGTTATGTATATTGAATGTGTTTTCAAAGATATAAGTAAACCTGCTAGTCAAAGCTTTTCCATAGTTTTTTGATTATCAGTCCTTTGCGAGCTCCACCAGTGACCGAGATGGACTGCTCTTGAAACTGATCGACGGAAATTGCTGGGTTTGAACCCAATCGAGGCCGCCGACCAATTCGTTTGGACATTTCCGAAGTTTTCTTCGAACCTTGGATTTTTTGGGTTAGGATCCCTTTAAAAGTCGCCCACGGGGGCAACTCCCCTTCGGGCCTATATCCTTCGTGTTCATAACGGGCCGTCAAAAATGCAACAAAACCAAACAAGCACTCCTTTGGGATCTGTGTTTTTATTTCTGAATGCATATACACACGCACGATCATGACTCACACTTTACAGTTTACAGTTAAAAGAAATAAAACGGAAATCCATTAATAGTAACAATAATAACCATTACGCAATCTTGAATCGTAAAAGATTTAGTACAGGGTTTATACAGTGCCTAACTATGCCTTTTGGACACATTATACCTCTCGAAATGATAGAATAAATATTTGTTTTCCCATGCTTCCCCTACTTTTAATTTTTGTAGACACTGAGTAATTTTTAATAAAAATTTTAATTTTACTTAAAAAAGGTGTTATAATAAAAATAAAAAACATTGACATGTTTCGGTACCATCGGATAAGTTCCATAATCATAATATATCAATCATATAATGTAATATATCAATCATATAATTATACACCCGTTTATTGACACCCTGTATAATATAATCATAATATACATAGATACATAATGATTATGGAACTTATTTGACGGTTCCGAAACATGTCAATGTCTTTTATATTTATTATAACACCTTTCTTAAGTAAAATTAAAATTTTTATTAAAATGCTGATATAAAAGGTCATTGTTTTAAAATCTGATGATTTAAAAAATCAGTTGGATTTAATTAACTTTTCTTTATCAAACTGAGTAATTTTATATAGTTCTTTTTCTCTAACACTTATTTATGTCCTCACATGAACATGATTTGCTTCCATACACTTTCAGGTTTTCATGTAAACTGTAAAATATTTCTTTTTATTATAATTGTTTTTTTTTTCCTATAAATTTCGGCAATTTTTTTTTCAGCAGCTTACAACATATTTTTGTATTTTTATTTTTTCAAATGATTTTTTAAAGGTTTGACATTTTTCATTCGTCCCTTTTTTGTTTACGATAACTGCAACTGATTCGGCACTGTCATTTATTTTGCTGGTAAATGACAGAAGTAAAGCTAAAATTACAACACTATATAAACAATAAAATAGTCTTTCTGACAGTTAACTGTTTTAAAAAAAAGTTTGATTTGGAAAAAGAAGGAAAAAAATAATAAGAGATTTTTCTTTAACTTTCAAACTAGTTTAGTTGTTTATTCATTTTCTTTTTCTTCGATGTTTATAGATTTTTTCAAGCTTTTAGACTTACTAGTTTTTTCAGTGGCCAAAAATACATCATTTTTTACAAAAAGTGCAATTAAACGATTCGCGACTAGCTTCTTTTGCAAAATTTTCAATAATTTATCATCGATGATTCAGAACAAAAATTAACATCTCAAATCAAACAGGGCAACTTTATGACATAAGTTTTAATGAACTTTTGTTCTGAAACGAATGAAACAAGTAATAATTGTTCAGAAACTATCAAATCGCACTAATTTTCCTGTTTTTTTCTATCTTTTTTTTTTTTTTTTTTTTTTTTTTTGCAAACGAATAGATCTTTCAGAAAATAATATCAAAGAAGGCGTTTTGAACCGAATTTCTGTGCCAATGAGAATAACTACTCAAAGAGGGGTGAAAAAGTCTTTGTCACTTGATCAACATCGCTTCTAACGCAATAGGTAATTAATGGATACACAAATAGAAAATTGAGCTCGATTTGAAATCGCTTCCATACGCAGACTCCAACATTTTAAAGCTTTCCATTGAAAAATCAATTTTTAAATGGGTTAAAATGTTTTGCGGTTCATAAACAGAACAGTTGAGAGCAACTTAAATTACAGGAACGTTGTGATACAATAGCTCAAAATTTACTATTCAAAATGACTGGTAGGAATAATCGAGGATTATGAGCACCATGTACTACACATCATACCAGTCGCAAATTAGTTAATCCTTAGATTAGGATTCATGTGGATCGTATTACTTTCCGGGTGAGTTAAGTTTTTAGACGAATTGAATATTTCCAGCTGAGTGAAAAATTGCCCAGGCCGGGAATCGAACCCGGATACTTGGCTTACAAGGCCAATGCTTTACCTGTTACGCTAACCGGGCGATAACCGGCTGGGATTTCTCGCTCAGATAACCTAATTGGCCATAACATCTGGTCTGTCATTTAGACAGCTCGGCAGAATAAGCCGCAGGTAATGGAACTCCATAGAACGATGGATACGTAGATATACTATTATTTTAACACAATCTAACTGATTGGTAAAGTTATCATACGAATTGAATATTTCTATCTGAGCGAAATCCCAGCCGGTTATCGCCCGGTTAGCTTAACAAGTAAAGCATTGGTCTTGTAAGCCAAGTATCGGGGTTCGATTCCCGGCCTGGGCAATTTTTCGCTCAGCTAGAAATATTCAATTCGATTGAAAACTTTACCAATCAATTAGATTGTGTTAAAATAATAGTATAAGTTTTTAGAGTTAAGAATAATGAAGAGAAGATATTGTCTTGCAGTTTCGAACGAAGTAAATGAGGAGGTTGTTACAAGATGACGACTGTTTCTTTTAATTGGATCAATATCTTGTTCAACTAGCAAACTTGAGTAGAATATTTTGTCTTATTTTATCGCCTCATTGATCAGTAATTCCTCTCACAACAACGGTGACTAGTCGTTGGAGGCCACCGTAATAGTTACCCATTATGGATATGCATACTATAACATATGAAAACCATGTGTTATAAATGCAGTGCAATTCCAAAACAAAATTACAAACAACATTACAACAACATAGTCATGTGTTGTTAGAGTCTATTAACGAATTGCTGATGAACAAATTTTGGCAAATTATATAAAACGCCAAACTATTCAACTAGTACTGAATTGCATAAAAGAAAAATCCTTATAACTTCAAAAATAATAATCATATTCATTAATAGTTTGTTGCTTCAGATTAAGCGTCTCATTTTCAATTGAAATTTGAATTTTTAATTGAAATTTGAATGAAATACAGGTTCATGAAAAATCGAAGAATATGGAAAACAAGATTAGAAATATCTCGACAGCTAAAAATCCGGTCAACTTCTTTTTTTATGCAAAATGTGTGTTATTTTATTGCCTCTTACGTCCACACCTTAAAATAAAAAAATCGAAAATGTTTATGTACCTTCATCAGAACAAATTTTTCGAGAGTCCGAAAAGAATAGCTCTGGATAATCGAGGTTACGCAATTAAATAGCCTTCGTCCCATCCTTACATACTAACACATACAAAATTTCAAATCTCTATCTCAATTTGTTCGGGAGATAGAGCATTTACAAATGCATAGACACACAAACGGACGGATGGCAATTTTTTTTTTCGAAATACTTTTCGAAATCTCCAGTATCTAAAATGTGTAAATCCGTCAAAAAATCGATTTTTAAAACGATTGCAAGACTTACTTTATACTACGTATGATGGGTAAGTTAAAAAATCCATTTCTTTTTACTAGTGTCAGCTTGACTAACCATTATAATCTTTTCATTGACACAAACAGTAGGTTGTCTCGGTTGTCAAAATATGGCAGAATTACATGGACTAAGTAAATTCCCACTGGTAAAAATTAATATAATATTTTATCATTATTTTTTATTGAAAAATTTCCATTAATGAGGAGTCTAAATAAAGATAAATTTTCAATTTAAATTTTTACTGACAGAAGTATTCGGCGAGTGCAATAAACACCTCAGAAGCGGTTACAGTTGAAACTTCACTATACTAAGGTTAAAACCAGTTTCTGTCCTTCATTAGTTACATGGATAATAACAACTGTATTTTTTAAATATAAAAATAAATCTAATTTAAGCGCGCAAAATTTCGCGTTATTTAAGGAGAGATGCTCAAGAAGGAAATACTGGCACAGTAGAATTTCTTAGTGTGGTAACTCTAGGATAAGTGCGAATACTGTAGTAATAAGAAAAAGAAAGATTTGGGCACAGAAAACAAACAAAAATAACAATAATAATGATGATGATAATGACCTAAATGCTTTTGGAAGGGTAAATCAAAAATGCTTTGAAAAGTAAAAAAAAAAAAAAAAAAAAAAAAAAAAAAAAAAAATCACAGTTTTTACCAAGGAGCATATATATATATATATATATTTTTTTTGCTTTAACCCTTTAACGTTCATTGGTTTCGCCACGAAGCCACAAAATTTTAATTCCGATACGCGACACTGACACCGGTATTTTTATCTAAAAATATCCCTTTTATTTTGTATGTGAAAAATCACATTTTCTTATTTAAAAATATATTTGTTCTTAATTACCGGTGTCATTCATTTATTTCGACATCTTAGCAATGAAAATGCCATGATCGTTAAAGGGTTAAAATAGATATTTGTCAATGCTTGTTTCTTGTCAATTTCACATCAGCATAGTCAATATTTATTTTCTAACATGCATCCTGCTCTGATTTACCTAAATAATAAGAATAATAATAGCGTTGCACAAATACTACTACTAATAATAATAATAACAATGATGACAAAAATTATTACGCTTTAAATATAGTAAATTTAAAAAAGCTAAAAAAAGCCTACAAAATTATATAAAACAGGCTTTCCTATCAAGCATTACCTATAAAAATTCTGAGGATGTTTTTTACAAAATTCCAAATATTTGAAAACAAACTTTATTGGAATTTTTATATTTAAAATACTTAATACTTTTTTTATATCAAGTTTGTTAAATCAAGCTTTTTGAAAATTTTTGACTCCTTACTTTGTTAAGATATATATGTTACTGCAGCACATACATACACACCTACAAAAAAGGAATTGTGAAGGAAATCTCGACACATTTTCTGTGGTTCGATTTTACGCTGATAAAACACAATGTATGCTAAATTTACGATTGAAAGATTTTAAATCACAAATAAATGAGGCCCTTTAGAAGAAAATACCCTTCATATTGCTTCCTTTATTTGTTCTTAAATGCTAAACTTCAAAATAATAATTTAAAAACAAATCCTTCCACAAAGAATTTGAGAAAAAAGTAAAAGCTTTGGAAAAAAGATGTTCAAGACTAAAAAATATTGAAACTTGTTTAAAATTTCTTTTTCTACATACACGAAAAAAACTGAAACAGTCTCGAGTTAAATAAAATTTAAATCGAAAGCATCTCAAAGAAAAAAGAAGAAAAAAAAAAGAATGAAATTGCGACTACATTTTTTCTTTTTGTACTTTGAGGACTTTGTCAAAGCTCTGTACTTTTATTGTTCTTTAACATGAGAAATTTTTATTTTTGTTTTAAGTCTCAAAAATATAAATAAACATGGAACAGAATGGTATTTTTATATTTGTTATTAAAGATATTTTTCACCAAATATAATGTTATTCACGATGACTTAGAAATATTAGAATTTTCTACACAGAGTAATTCTAAAAATGGTGCAAACTTTAAGGGTTGGTGTAGGACAAGGAACAACCATTTATTGTATAAGAATGAACGGGCGAAAGTGACAAGTTGATGTACAATTATCAGGGGACCAATTTGGCCTTTTTTTATTTCAACATTTCCAACTCATACAAGAAAATCCTACTACCGTAATTTCGGGTGTATAAGCCGCGGATCAAACAATTCTTTTTGGACCCAGAAATCTTATTTAGTGATTGAAGACAAATATTTACGGCGATCTAACTAGTTATATTTGTGTCTTAAAAATTTCTGGGTCGAAAAAGAATTGTTTGATCTGCGGCTTATACACCCGAAATTACGGTCCTATTACTTTGTTTATTTCAGGATTTCTTATAGAAAAAAATCTTTGAAAATTTCAGGTAGAGGCAAAAAAAAAAAAAAAAGAAATTACATAAAAAAGTATTTGTAAAAGTCTGGAAAGAAATTTAAGCTTAGTTAATTTGTAAATGAGGTCTTCATGCCAGACTTTATTAAAAGCCTTTGCGACATCAAGAAATATGGCAGCATAAGGAACCTTCGCATTGAATTTCTCACTGAGAAATTCAAAGCGAAGTGAAAAATTCAGTAAGAAATGAATTTCTTACTGAGAAATTCGACAACACGAAGAAGCTGGTGTATAGTGGAATGTTTAGGGCGAAAGTCGAACTGTTCAGGTATAAGATTGTTGTTTTAGTGAATAAAATCCTGTAACTGGGTCCGTGTGACTCGTTACACTACTTTACTTACAGAATTTAAAAGCAAAATAGGTCTGTTAGTTACTGAGATCAGCGGGGTTAGTTTCGGATTTAGGAATAGGTGAAATGATGGAAGTTTTCCAAATTTTAGGGAAATATTTGAATTTAAGAATAGAATTAAATGAACCCTTTTAATGCCACAAAGAAATCAACTCAATAAGTATTTTGCCACCGAATAAAAAAATTGGAAAGAAGGTGTAATTAGACTAGCAGAAAGACAGAAGGTTTGTTCGCGAAGCGTTCGTCAATAAATTATTGCCTTGACCGAAATTTCCATAGCTAATTTTTTCGCAAAAACATTTAACAAGTTTTTGGAACAACCTAATTTATGGAACTTTGAATAGATTCGTTACACGATTAAAAAGCAAAGCAATGAACAATTCACCACAAAATATTTAGCCAAAAACATTAAAGTTAAAAGTATTTTTTTATCGTAAATTCGTAGTAAGAAGATAACTTCTTGATCAAGTTGCCAGACTACGCCTTTAATCTGGTTATAATAATTGATTTATTATAATCATGGAACTATTAAGAAAGAAAAGCTGTGATATTTTTTAAATGTTGAAGCTTCAACTCTATCTACTTCCTCTGGGGTTCATTACGATCGTGATAGATTTCTACCAGTAAATTTTCTTTTTACTTAGAAAATTTTCTTTTTACTTAATGTATAGTTTAAATCAAAAATAGTAAAAAAAAAAAGTGTTCAATTTTAATGATGGAAGTTTACTTTCGCGGCAGCAGTTTTGCCACACTGTGACAAACAAGGCAACTTTTTGAAAGAGCCAGTGGAAATATAAAATCTGATTAACCCCTGCGCGATGGGAGACTTTTACAAAATTTTTAATGTTTTGTCACTGGTTTTTAAAAACAGAAATTTGTGCCTTATTAAATTGAGAAAATGTTCTAATTAAAAAAGGCATATTTTACAGTAAAATTTTGCTGGTATGGATAAACAAGGATTCTTAAGCCTTTTACCGGCACATATACGTGTCGCTCGTCCCCAAGGGGTTAAACTGACGCTAGTAAAAAGAAATAGGTAGTCTTACTGGTGGAAAGTTTTGTTGGCGGTATTCAGAATAAAATTGAAAGAAATAGCCGTCATCTTCTGACAACCCAGAGTTCGCACACTCCTTATATTTTGCAAGGACTCTGGCACCACTATTAACGATAGCAAAATTTATATTTAATTTTTAACATACAGAATTCGCAAACATTCCTCCATTTGCAATTTTTGCAATAGTTGTCTGCAGTGAAATACATTGAAAATACTGTAAAAATTTAGTGGTAGAGATGTGCGAACTCTGCAACCTCATCTGTTACTTCATTCGCAATTGATAGACTTACCCTTCGGACTCCGGTGCCTCTTATAAAAAATTTATTCGATTATTACCATTTTATTAAAAAATCTTTCCTTGAAGTAAAAAAAAATTAAAAAATTCTCTGATTAAATAAGGAAAAATTTATTTTCCTTTAGTACTGGTGTCAAAAACTAATTTTTGAAGGAAAGATGATGTCTCTGCAGCGGAGACAACGGAGTGCCAAGGGTTAATAAACTTAAAAAATATTGTTTAGTATTGCTTACAGCCGGACACCAGGGTATTGGATGGTAAATAGAAATTTGTTAAAAATTGCTTAACTAATAACATATTTAAATTAATACTATAAAAACATTTTTAAAATTATTATTACTTTTTTTTTATCAAACTTTTATCAAGTAAAAAAGAAACAGAAATACTCATTTAGCAAAATCGAATCTAAGGTTAAACTTTCGAGAGATTTTGAATAAGCTTTCAAATAAATGAAATGCTGAAAAAAATTGCTTGTTAAATAATTTCAGGTCATAACACAGTAAATAATCCGAAGTAAATCTTGTATTTTATTGTACTATACTGCTAATTTATTTTCTAATGAGATATTTTTATAGGTTAATTGAACAATTATTTGCGTTGTTGAAGAAGTAAAAAAAAGTTTGTTAATTTTTTTTCCAGAGAGTGCTTTTTTCTTAATTATTTCTGCACGTTAATTTAGTAAAGAAGGAGGTCAGAATCTATAAATAAAAGGATTTTTTTCTGCGCTTTTCATCTATGATTTTCATTGTAGATAAAACTCGATTAATTTCTATTGCCAAGACATTGAAATTAATTGAATATTCTTCTGAAACGGTTTCTCAATAAATTGTTATGTATTATATGCTATCATTTTTTTACATTTTTTGTTTTGTTTGGTAACGTTTAAAATATACTGAACTCATGGCTACCACAGGCGACCATTTTGTGTTCCCTTCATATCAGTAATTTCCTAATAAAAAATATATTTTTACATTCTGTTCCTCTCGCAAATGTTGTCGAAGCGTTTAAGTACTTCTATTTTGAAAAAGTGCTGCCATTTAGAATTAAAAAATAGTCGCCTGGGGCAGCCCTATAAACATGAGTGGATAAGCATGAAAAATAAAATTTAAGCTATAGAAAATTAGAAATTTAACTCATTCAAAATAATATATTTAAAATTTGGCTGAATTTTGGAGGTTTAAAATACATTTTATTTGAAGAACTCTTGATTTAGTTTTAACCCATTAGTGCCTAGCGTCCCTTTTTAGGGACGCTTCAAAAGGTGCATTCAGCACTGTTTTTGACACTGGTAAAAAAGAAAAGCAATAATTATTTTATTTAAATGATGCATTTTCGTGATTAATCAACTAAACTTAAATCTTCTAAAAATAGTGGTGCCAACCAAATAAAATTTACGCAAAAGATGCTGGGCACGAATGGGGTAAGCATATAGGAAACGTTTTTGTTTTTTATCGCTATTTATCTATGCTTTTCATAAAGATAAAATAAGAATAACTTACGTTCTAAGATTTTAAAAATGTATTCTATGCATAAAATGGTTTTTCAGTAACTTGTAATACATTTTAAAGTGCATTTTTTTTAATTCTTTTCTTTTAGTTGATTGAAATGTATTATGAATTGAAATGATTGTGAATAAGTTCAACAATACAATTTAACCCCTCCGCAACCGGAGCATTTTACGAAATTTTTAATTTTTTGTCACCGGTTTTTAAAAACATAAATTTGTGCCCTATTGAATCGAATAAATGCGGCAATTAAGTACGGTAAATTTTATCGTAAATTTTTACTGGTGAGGATAAACTTAGGCCTTTTAGTGCTCGTACACATGTCGCTTGTTCCCAAGTGTTAATAAACTGAAGGGTCTGATTAATCGATACACGATATCATATGGGAAGAAAAAGCGTAACACGAAGAATGTGGAGAAATTTAAGACACGACGCAATCGTGTAGGGAAAGGAATATTTAACCCTTTTAGGGCAAAGTAATTGCGTCTGTGTAATTCTGAATTCCCACCGAAAATTCCGAAAAAAATATTTCAAATTACGGAAAATATGTTTCGCGCCATTTTCATTACCCCTCCCCCCCTCCCCGCTTCACACGCACGCACACACACACACACTGAAATTAGAAAAGTAAAATTTGATAAAAATTTTCTGGTGCAATTCTTCATTTATCGTAGGTGGGATAAAATGTATAAAAATCTTTTAAAATACAAGTTTAATGAATTAATTTTAACTTGCAAAATACTTCAAAATGTATTAACTGGTTGTGTAAATAAATCTTCTATTATAATTCCAAAAAATCAGGAAAAATGTATTAAAAAATAAAATTATCTGAATTCATAATTTGGTACTGAAAAAAATTATTATTTTTAACAGTGGTTACATTAAATTATTTCCATTTATTACATATTTTATTCTTCCAGAACCCATTTGACATGCTCAGATTCTGGTGTAATTTATGTGGGTCATTTCGCAAATCTCTTCGGACGAACAGCTGATTTGTATCTTACTATTATGACTTAAATGTTCCAATCAAGTACCTCAGTGTCGCTAGAGTAAGGCTACTTCTTTTTTTTAATGCTAAGAGCAATACAAGAAAAATAATGTTTCTTTAATTTGGATGTTAATCCCTTAATTGGTTCTTACTTTTCAGTTCAATAAATTGAAAATAAAGGATTCACACCACTATTTTTTAAATAAAATATTCGTAAAATGTAGTTTCAATATTTTCGCAATTTAGTAGTATGAAATTATTATTTAAAAAAAATAGTGGTGTCAAAAAACTTTAAATGATGAATTAAGCAATTCGTCTTGCCCGAACGGTTTACGGGCAAATCAATTAATCCTTTCCGGCACGAGCAAAAACTGCACTAAAATGAGAAATTATCGACTGACACCGGAATTCACAAACGAATTTTTTAGATATTTTGAATTCCTTAACACATTAGTGCCTAGCGTCCCTTTTTAGGGACGCTTCAAAAGGTGCATTCTGCACTGTTTTTGACACCAGTAAAAAAGAAAAGTAATAATTATTTTATTTAAATGATGCATTTTCGTGATTAATCAACTAAATTTAAATCATAAATATATATAGGACAGTTGCACCATAAATTTTAACTAATAAAAACACATTGCTCAGTGGTGCACAAAACAGGAATTTTAATATACATTAGTACATATTAAAATAAAATAAAAATTTTTCAACGTTTCGCGCCGTCTTCTGCGGGCGTCTTCAGGAAAATATGAAATGGAAGGACTACGTTTGCATCTTGTTCGAGAGATATTTCTACTAAATTAAAAATTAAATGAATTAAATTTTTTAAAACTTAGAACTAAAATTTAATTTAAAATTTAAATGGCAACATTTTTAAATTTTAATTCATTTAATTTTTAATTTAGTAGAAATATCTCTCGAACAAGATGCAAACGTAGTCCTTCCATTTCATATTTTCCTGAAGACGCCCGCAGAAGACGGTGCGAAACGTTGAAAAAATTTTATTTTATTTTAATATGTACTAATGGACATTAAAATTCCTGTTTTGTGTACCACTGAGCAATGTGTTATTATTAGTAAATTTAAATCTTCTAAAAATAGTGGTGCAAACCAAATAAAATTTACGCAAAAGATGCTGGGCACGAATGGGTTAATTTAAGCTTTTATTGTAAAAGTAAAATTTTACTAAAATATTACTGGTGCCGTTTGCAAGTTTGGAATTAAAATTAGGTATCCCAGACCGGGCACAGTGTGCCGGAAAGGGTTAAGGGGTTAAGAAAAAAATGTACGGAGAAGGAAAAGTATTTGTGGATTTCAGACAAGATTTCGCACTTGAAAATAAGCTATTTTGCAAAAATAGTGTTTTCTTAACTGCAAATTTTGCACCGATTTTTTCTTTTTTTCTTTTTTTTTTTTTTTTTAACGGAAAAGCCGATACGAATGTAGCGTTTGGAAATTAAAATTAAGTGGTTTCATAGATAAACCACCGCGCCGCAAGGGGTTAAAAATAAAAAAACGAGTTGAGTGATAAATATTGCACAAATTCCAAATAAATTCCACTTTTATAAAATAATTTTAATTGGCCTTCTAAATTTTATTAAATGATTGGCTAAATTGGCTAATGTAGTTCAAAAGCTCAGTAAAAGTACTTATGAAATTGAAATTTTCATGAATTCATAATTTGGGACCTAAGGGTTAATCACTTTCAACCACTTAGCAACGGCAGCTTTTTTACAAAATGTTTCATGTTTTGTCACCGGTTTTTAAGAATAGAAATTTGTGCCTTATTAAATCGAGCAGAAGCTCCGATTAAAAAAAGGCAAATTTTAGAGTAAAATTTTACTGGTTCTGGGAAGAATAAAATATGTAATAAATGGAAATAATTTAATGTATCCACTATTAAAGATAATGAATTTTTTCAGTCCCAAATTATGAATTCAGATAATTTTATTTTTTAATACATTTTTCTTGATTTTTTGGAACTATAATAGAAGATTTACTCAATCATTTAATACATTGTGAAGTATTTTGCAAGTTAAAATTAATTCATTAAACTTGTATTTTAAAAGATTTTTATACATTTTATCCCACCTACGATAAATGAAGAATTGCATCAGAAAAATTTAATCAAATTTTACTTTTCTAATTTCAGTGTGTGTGTGCTTGCGTGTGAAAAGGGGGGGGGGGGTGAATGAAAAGTGCGCGAAACATTTTTTCCGTAATTTGAAATAATTTTTTCCAAATTTCCGGTGGGAATTCAGAATTGCACAGTCGCAATTACTTGGCCCTCAAAGGGTTAAATCTTCCTTACCCTACACGATTGCGTTGTGTCTTAAATTTCTCCACATTCTTCGTGTTACGCTTTTTCTTTCCATATGATATCGGGTATCGATTAATTAGACCCTTCAGTTTGTTAACCCTTGGGGACAAGCGACACGTATATGTTCCGCTAAAAGGCTTAAGAATCCTTGTTTATCCCCACCAGTAAAAATTTACGATAAAATTTACCTTATTTAATTGCCGCATTTACTCGATTTAAAAAGGCACAAATTTATGTTTTTAAAAATTTTGGTGGGGATAAACAAGGATTCTTAAGCATTTTTGCCGCACGTATATGTGTCGCTTTTCCCCCAAAGGGAGCAACAGTGGATGCATTAAATTAGTTCCATTTATAGCATTTTTTTTTTTACAAAAGCCCATTTGACGTACTCAAATTCTAACGTAATTGATGTGGGTCATTTCGCAAATCTCTTAGGACAGACATCTGATTTGTATCTTAGTATTATGAGTTAAATGCAAATCCCTCAGTGTTACTGAAGTATGGTTACTTTTTTCCCTGTCTTCTTTTAATCTTTAGAGCAATACAAGAAAAATAATTTTTCTTTGATTTGAATGTTTAGAAAAACAATAGAGCAGGAGAAATGGATGTGGATTTCAGAATAGATATCATATTTGAACAAGTTTTCAACAACGACGTTCTTTAGAAATAAGTAGTTAACCCTTTCCGGCACACTGTTCCCGGTCTGGGATACCTAATTTTAATTCAAAACTTGCAAATGGCACCAGTAATATTTTAGTAAAATTTTGCTTTTATAATAAAAGCTTAAATTAAGGAATTCAAAATATTAAAAAAATGCGTTTGTGAATTCCGGTGCCAGTCGATAATTTCTCATTTTAGTAAAAATTTTGTCCGTGCCGGAAAGGGTTAATTGAGTAATAGATTTATTAAATAAGCAAAAACAAATAAATGAATAAAATATAAATATATCTAACTAAATTGTAAATAAATAAATAAATAAATAAATTATAAATACAGTATTCCCTTTACATTTGCAAGGATTACATTTGAGGAAATTTTCACGAATGTTGAAACTATTTTTCCGCGGTTAACCCTTTCCGGCGCGGAGTAAGTTTAATTGAAATAATTATCTGCCACCAGAATTTATAAACGAATTTATTAGAGAATACGAACTTGCTTATTTTCAGGCATTTTATCAAAGGAAAATTTTTATTAAATATTCTTGGTGCCAGTAAAATTAAAATTAGGTGTCCTTTTTAAGGGACACCGCGCCGGAAAGGGTTAACCCCTTCGCGACGGAGCCTTTTACGAAATTTTTAATGATTTGTCACCGGTTTTTAATAACAGAAATTTGAGCCTTTTCAAATCGAGAAAATGCTCCGATTACATAAGGCAAATTTTACAGTATAAATTTACTGTTGTGTATAAACAAGGATTCTTAAGCCTTTTTGCGGCACATATACGTGTCGCTCTTCCCCAAGTGGTTAACCCCTTGCGGCGGGCTGGTATACCTGTGAAATCACTTAATTTTAACACTAGAACGCCGGGAAATTTTACGCACGTTTTATAAAATATATTTGAAACCAGAAAAATAATTTGAAATTATTTAGTTTATTTGTTTAGCTAATTTCATAGCAACAGATATATGACTTATATCTTTAAGATTTTTCTGGTTCAAATCAACAATTAGTCTAGTGATCGGTGTCAAATTGACACCTTCCCGGCGTTCTAGTGTTAATTAACAAACGCCACATTAGAATCGGAATATTGGTAATTAATTTGCGGTTAATTGATTGCGTGAAATACAGCTTTTTCATATTTACAATTAAAGTTGCTTTCAAATTCCGGTGTCAGTCACTAATTTCAATAGTGAAGCAATGAATTTGCCTTGAGCCTCAAAAGGTTAAAATGCGGCTAGAGATCATGATTTTTTAAAAAATCTTTCCGGCATGAGAAAATTCTGATAGTAAAACGAGAAATTATTGACTGACACCGGAATTTAGAAAGAACATTTTGAGAAAATCAAAATCCTGTAATTTAAGTTTTTTGTGTAAAAGTAAAATTTCATTAAAATATTATTAGTGCCGCTTGCTATTTAGGAATTAAAATTAGGTATCCCGGATTGGGCACATAGCAGCCAACTCTTTCGATTTTTTGGCCCGGGAAAATTTAATAAAAATTTTTGACTTATTTAATCGGCAGATTACTGCGATTTAAAATGATAAAATTTTCTATAAACTTTTTTCCGGGCCAAAAATGTGGTAGATGTTCGCAGCTATGATTGGGCACAGTGTGCCGGAAAGGGTTAAAAGGAAAAAGGAAAAGGAAAAAGGAATTGAAACGTAAAAAAGTATATTTATTAAGCATTAAAAAGTACATGCTGTAAATCAATTTGAATGATTATGAACATACATTTGAATAGTGTACAATGTTTAGTTGCTAATTGATGGCTGAAAAAAAAAACATTGATATGCGATCATTTGGAAGAACATGCGTTTTTGTTTCAGAATTTCCATATAAAGAAAAATTGCGGTCTCATTTTTTTCTTTTAAATTTAAAACTCCTCCCCACTTAACATTAGAAAAGACATAAATTTTAGTCAAATTTTATAAAAATATTTCACACTAAAAAGACATAAATTTTAGTCAAATTTTATAAAAATATTTCACACTAATTATTTTTATAAAACAGATAATTTTTTTAACATGTTTTTTAATTGAGACTTTTAGAATTATTTTATAATGAAATTTCTTATTCGAAATATATTCATATGGTAGCGGTCAAAATCATAGAACTATTAACCCTTTCTCTACGGGAGCCTTTTAAGATATTTTTACTGTTTTCATCGCCGGTTTTTAACCTTCCTACCCTGAATGGGTCTTATCGACCCATAACTATAATTTGTTTTATACGATTCGAACCAGAAATTTTTTTCATAAAGAAAGTTAAATAATACATTCAAAAAAAATAAGTCAATTAAATATATTAAAATATTTTAAATAACAATTCTGGTGTAAAATATTTTTATCAAGATTGCGTACAATTTGAACAGGGTAGGAAGGTTAAAAGGAGAAATTTGTGTCTCAAAAAATCAAGAAAATGTTCCGATTAAATAAGGCAAATTATAGAGTAAATTTTGCTGGTAAACAAAAATTCTTAAGCCTTTTTGCGGCACGTATACGTATAGCTCGTCCCCAAAGGGTTAAGATAGAGGAAATGACATGTCCTTGAAAATCTGACACTTCAAGTGTAACCGCTTTCACAAGGATTTATTACCAACGCCAGACTCTTGCACCAGTAAATTTATGTAGAAATTTTCTCTTTATTTTAACACCTTTTAATGGCAATATCAACCAAAAATAAGGCCAAAAACTGCATTCATTTTTCTTGGTGTGAGTTCACTACACCGGTCTTAATTACGCCACATTGTGACAATCTAAACAATCTCTTGTCAGTGATAGTTAACCACCGCGCCCGAGACATTCACGGGCTGCAAGCTTCACGGCTTTTATTCAGAATTCTTTGATTCCCACCGGTTTTATAAAATAGTGTAATTAGTTTTGTTCCGGTATCATTTTACTTATCATTAAAAATTATGAATATTTAAAAAATGTGGTGATAATAATGAATTTGAATTTTTAAACCGTCATTTAATGCGACCGTTAAGGGGTTAAGCGATTGTAATACCTAGGCAAACTGACACCGCTAAAAATAAATAGAATGTTTTTTACATAGTTGTGAGATAATTTTCCAATCAATAAGGCACTAAAATAAAACGAAATTTTCTTTCCAAGTTTGCTGGCGGAAATTTTCACAGGCGATTAAAAAAAAAAAAAAAGGCTGTCATCTTGTGGCAATCTCTTAAATTACGTCACTCGCATCTGTCAAACAATACATTGGATGTCTCCTCAATTTCACTCATAACTCCATTGTCATAATGATCGCTTACGGCCGTTCTAGTGTTAAGGATCGTATTTTATTGTTTTCTCAACAAGTTGCTGTTGAAGTTCTAAAATTTTCCATACATTTTTTTAGACAAAAATTACTTGTGGTAAAAATTTAAATTTTAGATAATGTAGATTATTTTTAAGATCAAGTCATGTTTCAAGTTTTTTGGACTTACAGATTTATATTTTTTCTCAATACAAGGATTGAAATTCTTGGAACATAGACTATACAATACAATACAGCTGTAAAGTATTAAGTAGTTTAAGCATAGATGTAAGAGATTTTCAAGACAGATAAATAAAGAATTTATGTACGGGTCATTTTCTCTTAACAGATGAATTTGAACATCATACATTTTTTTAAAAGAATGTTTTTTTTCCTGTTTAAAACTGGTTTCTAATGTGTTTAGACAATGTCGCTAAGTAATAAAATAGAGTCAGCAAAAATCTTTTACTATGTTAAATACACAAAAATAAATTTTTAAATTTCAAGTAGACAGGGGAATGACAAACAGGCACAGGGGACTAAGACAAAGAAATGACAAACAGGTATAACTACAAATTATTTCTTTTTTTCCCCACAAAATTTTATAGTAAATAAGAAAACATTATTATAAACAAGAGCTCAAAAGCAATCTTATTTTGAATTTTTTTTAAAGGAAAAAGTCAGTAAAATAAAATGTATTTGTCTGAGACCCATATGATTTGGGTTCAGAGATTTTGGCTCTTATACCTTCAAACTATATAGATCTATACAGACCTTTTGAATTGTAACAACAAATCCAGTTCGTTGATTCCGCCTATATTCCAAATTATAAAACTCTTATCTTGTGTGTTATGTGTATTTTGGGTGGTAAGAACTTTGTTTCACTTACTACCTTGTATTTCTTAAAAAGGTATCCTTGCATTATTCCTTTAAAAAATTGTTTTACTTTTTCTTTTTTCAGATTGCTATTTCCGTTTGCCAATTCCTTTGTCAATATTTCTCCAAACAACATTTACTTTTTTTTACTTCAGGGGTTGCATTTATCTTTTTTGAAATATTTCTAATGTATTTTCCAATTGATTCTTGGTGGAATGTTTGTCTCTAAGTCTATAAAACTTTTTCTTTTACTTTTCATACTGGCGAGTCTTTAATAATTTCTTTCATAACTTTTCCAATTTATTTAGCGAATTTTTCTTGATCCCTTCTTACACGCCTATGACTAACTTTTTTCTTCCGTCTGATTTTTTAAAAAAAAAATTTCTGTCTCATGGAATAATTTAGATTCAACTAAAGTAATTTTAATAACCTTATTACCTTTTCCCGAGTTTTACCTGATAGTAAAACTGTTCTTTTGGCTTATTTGGCTAAAGCATTCTTTGCTTTTTAATGGCTATAACCATTGGATTTCATCATGCTCAACCGAGACAATATCTTCAGTAAGGTAGGAATCTTAGAGTTCAGTGATATTTTTTTTTGCACGACTATTTCTTTGATTTATCTTCTATCGTTTCCTTTGAATTCTCAGACCTCTAGGCAATAATTTGGTTACTGGTTACCCTCTAAATGTTTGGATCGTAATATTCCGTTCACTAAGCTCCAGGCTCATTGCAGTACAAGCAATATTTAAGATAATATAATTCTATAGATTTAATGAACTTTCAACACATTAAAGAAAGATTAATACCCTCAAAGATTACATTCATACTTGCAATATTTTTTATAATGGTTAAATAATCATATTTTCTTAGCATTTAAAACAAAATGCAGAGAAAATAACATTATAATTTTACTCATTTGCAAGACGATCAGAGGGTAATGTTTCCAGCTGCTTTCTCATGCAATCTTTTCTGGTCATTTGTTCTTTTTTAGAGGCCATTATAAATCTAAAAGGTATTTTTATTCAGAAAACTCCTTAAAACCTTAATTTTTTTTTTATATTTTAATGAAATAACAATGTTTTTAACTAAGCCGGCGAATAACTTTTTAAAACTGATAAATTATAATAATCACAAAGCATCTTATTGAGTTTATGCTTGACAACCATATAATCACCCTGCTTTCTCCGATTCATTTCCTTTTTTTGAGCAGTGAGTGTTTATTTTTAGTCAAATTATATACTTAAAAAAATAAAATAAATAAAATCCAACTTTTTATTTTTGATAAATAAAGCTAACAAAAACGTGCATTTTTTTACTTTTAAAACAACAAATATTGTGTGACAATTATATAAAATATTTAAAAATTGAAATTTTCTAATATTTATAATTTGTGAAAATTAGAGACTGTTGTCATTCCCCTGCCTTACATATGACAAGAGAATGACCACAGGGGAATGACAAAAATTAAGATTAGCTTGTATACTATCTTAACTATAAACACATAATTGAATTGCACTTAAAGAAAACTTTAGAAACTTAACACAAATAAGGCTTAATCGTTGATTCAGCTTTCATTACAAAATTTAGGCAAATAAGAGAGACAGGGTAATGACAGTCAATAAAAATACCTCCCCAGATGTAACTGGAAATCACCGAGTTTTACTTGTCCAGACTTAATGCTGCAAAAAAGAACAATTCAAGATATCTACTCTAATGGTGCCATTGTTACAGATGAAATTCTGGAGTTATATAAGTGTTGCCACAGCTCAGAATCAATACTTTCGTTTTATGACGGGAATGACAACAAAACCAAAGGACATTTTTTATCATTTTTTTAGAAAAATACAAAGAATGAAAAGTTTTTATTTTTTCAAATTTTAGTATTCTATGATGTTGGTTAATAATTTAATCAAAGAAAAAATTACAAATATTTTCGGATGGTCAGTCTTGGGAACTACTTTTCTGTGAAGCTGGAGACAGGGACACACAGGGGAATGACATTTTTACGGCATAAAAAATTATTTAAATGGCTTATATTTATTAATAGCATGTTTCATCTTGTTATACATTCATAAAAACATGTAATTAAAGTATTCTAGCATTTATATAATTTTCATACAAGTTTATTCATTATTTTTGAAGCAAAGACCAAAATATCGCTGTTTAGAGAAAATGACCCGCAAATACCGTAATTTAGCGTAGATAAGCCGCAGCTCAAACAATTCTGTTTCGACCCAGAAATTTTCAAAAATAAAATGTCACATTTTCCGTAGCGGTATATATTTATCTTATGTTATTGAATGGATTTTCTGGGTCGAAAATGAATTGTTTGAGCTGCGGCTTAAAAGAACATGACGCAGATTTCAAATTGAGTAGAACCCACATCGCACTTGCAAGATTTGCACAAACTCAGCCTATAGAAATAGATTTCAATAGTTCGAAAATAATCTTTCATATTACTAGTTATTTTGAAGCTATCATTAGAGAATCCATTTTAGCTATCATTAGAGAATCCATCGAAATAATATCCAATAAAGAAATATTATGTATTGATGCTTTTTCCTACCATATTCACGCAATATGGAGAAATTTTATTCATAATACATAAACCTGTGCTTTTTGAAATAGTTTCAACACTTTTTATTCTTTTCCCTTTCACTCCGTTTGCCTCCCCCCCCCCCCCCTTGGTGTAAAATGGACTGTTTCGAATGAGTCTGAGAACGCCAAGCAGCACTAACTGTCATTTAGAATTTTTCTCACAGATGAAGACCGCGTAAGCGACGGTTAAAAACGTTCTGAACTTTTTAACTTTTTTAATACTTTAAATGTATTTTTAAGATTTTATATGTTTTATTATGCACCTTTTAAGTAATTTATGTACAGTTACAAGTATTTTTATGTTTTAAATTGGTAAGCAAAGTGAACTCTTCACTGTTTTTATTCTCAACTCCAATAGCCTGGTGCATTTGTGTGGTAAATATTGTTTTACAAAAAGTGGAAGGAGAGAATGGAAAAACATATTGCCGGAAAGTGCAATGTTCCATGTTCATAATCAAAATTTTAGAAAACAATCGCATCAAACAAATGTAATTTTTTTGTTAAAAAAAATTCCTTACAATATCAGGGTGCGTAGTCTGGAAGCACCTTGTAAGGACTTTTTACCAGAATTTTTATAATGTAATATATGTTTTATTTAACGAAAAAGAAATCCTTTTTCAGATGTAACAATCAGTACTTTAAAAAATTTCTGATGCTAAAAGAATTAAAATACTCTGAATTTCTTGCTCACTACGCACCCTGAATATTCTTTGTTCATATATGTATACGTATTTCCATATTGCCATTAACTAACTGATGTTTTTGTCAAAAATTACGAATTACCGCCAGAAACATTGAACTGTTATATTTATTTAGGAGAAGAGAGAACTTTCGTAAGTATATATGAAAAGTACCATAATACTTTTCTGGTGAAAATTTGTAATTTCTAAATAAAAAATCTTCAAGATTTATCTGCACTGATCATTCCCAATATTTTTTCGATATTAATTGGCTCATACAGTCGAGTCTCTCTATTACGAAACTCGATACATCGACATCTATATAACGAATTTTTTGTAGGAATGGTCCCCTTTTCGCATGATTACATTAAAAACAGTCTCTATATAGCGAAATATCTATCTCCATATAACGAATTTTTTTCATAAATTGGTCTTAATTTATTCAGTTTTAAAAAAGCTTCGAAATCATATGGAATCAATTTTTCATCACTTATTTTTAATTTACCGCTCAGTGCTGAGCTTTATTATTATTATTATTATTATTATTATTATTATTATTATTATTATTATTATTATTATTATTATTATTATTTCTCTTCATCCCACCTCCCACACACCTTTCAACATTTTCTCAAAACAGAGTCAACTAGATTGCTACACATATAAGAGAGGAATCAATGAGAGACGCATAAGAGAGGCCTTAAATTGGAGGAAAATGTTAACTACAATTTTTCATTCCTTGCTAAAATTTGAGCATTTTTTGAGAGCGTAACAATTTTAAAATCAAAACAACAAAACATTACAGACTTCTTCGTCTGAAATTAATACTTCCTTATTTGGTTTACATTAGGCTTTCAAATAAATGTCTGTTCTCTTTTTTGAAACTGCTTAAATAAGAAATAAAATGCTAGGTTAATATTTACTTTTAAACATTTCAAATTCTTAATTAAAATCATCAAAAATAACATTTGTTCAAAATTTACACATTAAAATGGATTTTTAACATCATTTTCTATACATCGAATTTCTCTATAAAACGAATTTTTTACTGGAACGATGGATTTCGTTATATAGAGACTCGAATGTATAAGTTTTCTTGTCAACTATAATTTCTTATTTTATTCGTTAGAAAACATCTCAAGCATATATTTTCTCCTTATAAAATGCACTTGCCGTACTGACACTGTCTCAATTGATAGAGTATTGTACATGGCCTCAGGGACGAATAATTTCTCCGTATCTCAGGATAATGACTTAAAATGTCCGTTACAAGTACCATCGTGTCCCTCGTGTAAGATTACCTTCTTTTTTCTAGGTATTTTTTCGGAGTAAATGTTTCTTTATCCTTACTCAGTATAGCAGAATGATTAATGTTTATTTTATTGAATTCCCTTAATTAAAGTGAAGTGTTTAAGCAATTGTGAAGAATGTAACATTTATTGTTTAATTAAATATAGTGGCTCAATATTTTATAATATACAACTCATTAAAGATCTATTAATATAGGTTCGTTTCCTCGTGTTTTATATACTAAAGTTAATTTGTGCAATAAAAATAAGAAAGTTAAATAATTCCTTTTGCTATGTAACAACCGTATGATGAAAAATAAATCTTGTATGCTTATTAAAAGTCTTTTACGAATAAAATCAGTGCATTTTGATAACCTATTTAAAAGCAATTCGCAAATAAACGCTTGCAAGCGTAGGAGGTTGTTTGGTTCGATTCCCACTAGCCTCATTGCACCCACATTTTGTGTGGAGCTCCCGGTTGTGTTTCTCTCGTGTAGTAAAAACTCATTGTGCTATCTCATCCGTATTTTTTGGCGAATTTATAAAAAAAATGCGTTTCGTGCAATTATCTCTGTATAGAAATATAGGATCATTCCAATCAAAAGCCATTACAGCTATCGCCCTCAAAGTACACTGGTGTCCAAAAGTTAAGCATAATTGGTAATTAAGTAATTATTTCTAAGTAATGAAAGAAATATGAATCGGAATGTGCTGAAACTCCAGGTGTGTAAACAAAATAGTACGCGTCATATATTTTCGCGAAGAGTTTTCCCCGAAATCGAACAGGGGACTGTCAACAAATTGAAAAAGAACGAAGATTTTTTGGATAACCCTGTCAAAACTAATGTAGCAAAAGCGTTCAAACTGCACATTATGATTAATTGGCTTATTGTAATGTACTGTGTTAATATTTACAAGGACAGCATGTATACTCGTAGAGAAATTAAGGTTTTTATAAAAACAGTCCTAAATTTTTCCAAGTTTTTTGCTTATAATTTGCAGAGTTCTTATTATAAAATAATGTTTTTTTCTGAAAATATGACAAACATCATTGTACACAATACCCTGTCATTAGAATTTAAAAATACTAAAAATTGTATGAAAAATGAGTATGTTTAGTAAATAATTTTTCATTGCGCATGCGTCAACGATATCAAAATGTCATTTGCATATTGTGTTAGCTAAATGTATAGAGCAACTTCTGTAAAAGTTTCAAAAACATAGCTTGAAAATTCTGAAAATGGGAGCCTATAGAATCAACTCAAAATTTGTTATTCCTAAAGGAAGCAAAAAAATCAGGGGTTTTACCTAAATATAGTTGTACGTGCAATATTGTGTAGGCACTAAACAATGGAATATGGATACAGCCCCTCATCTTTTTGCTTCATTTAGGGAATAAAGGATTTTGAGTTGATTCTATAGGCTCCCATTTTCAGAATTTTCAAGCTATGTTTTTGAAACTTTTACAGAAGTTGCTCTATACATTTAGCTAACACAATATGCAAATGACATTTTGATATCGTTGACGCATGCGCAATGAAAAATTATTTACTAAACCTACTCATTTTTCATACAATTTTTATTATTTTTAAATTCTGATGACAGGGTATTGTGTAAACTGATGTTTGTCATATTTTCAGAAAAAAACATTATTTTATAATAAGAACTCTGCAAATTATAAGCAAAAAACTTGGAAAAATTTAGGACTGTTTTTATAAAAATCTTAATTTCTCTACGAGTATACATGCTATCCTTGTAAAAATTAACACAGTACATTACAATAAGCCACTTAATCATAATGTGCAGTTTGAACGCTTTTGCTACATTAGTTTTGACAGGGTTATCCAAAAGATTTTCGTTCTTTTTCAATTTGTTGACGGTCCCCTGTTCGATTTCGGGGAAAACTCTTCGCGAAAATATGTGACGCGTACTATTTTGTTTACACACCTGGAGTTTCAGCACATTCCGATTCATATTTATTTCATTACTTAAAAATAATTATTTAATTACCAATTATGATTAACTTTTGGACACCAGTGTAATCTATACTTCGGTGCAGTAGCGGCTTGTCAGGGAGTCTGTATCAGATTTAACAGAATCTTTTATGTTATTTATTCGACAACTTTTGTTGATTAAAGAAAACTGAAATTACCATACAATTTTAGTGGTGTGAATATATTGATGCAGCACCTCCTGACGAGTCGCTACTGCTTCGGTGGACTTTTCAATGTCAATGCCGTAAACATACATAAAAAATGCATTGATAATTTTCGTCCTTTCAATCCTTTGTGATTTACGAATTCTCATCTTTGACCTCGCGTTCTTATGGACACCTCGCCACCTAAGAATGATAAGGTTATATCTTTGTTTTTGAAAAAAATCACTTATCGATGTAGAAATTTCTGTTTGTTTCTATAAAGGTCCCGTAAGGCATGGTGACGTCACTGCGACGTTGTTGTGAAGTCACATTTTGACTTTGTGACCATCGATTGTCGATGTGACGTCACGTGACGTCGATGTGAAGTCACAGTGACTAAAATGTGAAGTCGTTATGGCCGTTTTAGAGCTCTTTTGTGACGTTACACAAAGTGGTCACAATGTGACAAATTTATGAAAAATGTGTCATTTGTGACTAATTTGACATTAACATTGAGACGAAACTATGACAAAAGCAACGATACTTAAATTGCCAGAAACATGTTTTTTAAAGTAAATAACATGTTTTGAAGGATATTTATAATTTTCTAAAAATTTTTAATAAAGTCACATCTCAGTCACAATGTGACTTCACTGAGTGGTGGCATTTTGGTCACAGATGTTATGTGACCAAAGTGACTCACAGTGATGTCATTGTGACTTTACCGTGACCATGTATGCTATGAGGGGTATTTCTGGATTAAAATAATGTCATAGCATAATCGTTATACCCTATGTAAATTGTACACTCTCAGAACAATTCAATAAAACTCTCATTTTTGACGATTGAGAAATCCTTGAGCCTTATTTCGTCGTTTTTGACAATCATTTCGTTTCAAAATCACGTGACTTTTAACTAAACGTGAACTCTCAAATATTTGACGAAAGTGCTTCCTTAATCATGGCCAGACTTGATGAATTTTAAGGAAACTGTTGCGGTAGCTGTTTATATAAGGACCCGCTATTGTACCTCCTCAAATCTTGCGATTTCAGCAAGCAATTTGCTTGCTTAAAACGATACGTTTTAGCGTTTTTCAGAAAATAATGAAATGTATCAATTATTCTTTCTGGATTAGGTTTTTTTTTTTGTGTTAAAGTTTTTAGGGATGTTTATTATTATTTTTATTTATTTATTTGGAAGTTGTATTTCGTTATGATTTAATTCGAAAAAAATTTACTTCGTTTACAAAACCGTTCAAAAAGTAAATTTGACCAATAAAATTTTTAAATTCCAGGATCTATTTTATATCTAATATATTTTTTTTTCACTCAAATGAAAAATATGCATAATTTTTCTCTATCCGCTCTATAAACAGTAAATTGTTAAAATCATATCCACTTACTTAAAATAGTAAAATCTCTCTCAATAAGCACTTCATAATTCGTTATTTCTGAGCAACACATTAACCAGTCCATATTTTAATTATTCCTTAAGCAAATAAATTTCCCCTAGATGTTATTTAATTAAGCCATATAATAATTATTAATTAACCATTAGAAAATCATAATAATAATAAATTCGTCTTATTATTTAAAACTTGCAAGATTTATAACAGAATCGATAAAATATCACGTTATAGAAATTTACACACACACTATAATCCACTATACATCTTTATAATCACCTGAGAAACCTGTGGCATGAAGGTAGAGCGTCGGGCTGCCACACTAAACGTTGCGAGTTCGAACCTCACCTATCGCATGTCTTTTTTGCTTCTGTCAATGAATACAGCAGCTTCTAAAAAATTCGATAGATGGCAGCACTAGCCCTTTCTTGACGAATTTTTTTAACGATTTGGTATCGTCAAACGAGTGAGGAAAGTAATTTCATCAATTTGACGAAATATTTGTTTGGAGCATTTCCCAGGAAACGGTTTCGTCAAAACGGTGAAATCTGAGTATTCATTTCTGAGTGAACTTTTTTCATCGATACAAATAGAACCTTTCTATTTAGGTAAGCCATTTTTTTTTCAAAAACACAGATAGAACCTTATTATTTTCAGATGACGACCTGTCTCTTTCAGCTGATGAACAGCTGTATTGTTTTATCTCGAAACGATCTTGCTTTGTTTTTTATTGTTTGGTGATTTTTACAAAGTCTAATTTTATAATTTAAAATATGAGTTTTCAGACTGCAAATGGCGCCACTGAAAGGGTTTTAAGCAGTAGCGGCTTGTCAGGGAGTGCTGCATCAGATTTTTCTTACCACTTAAATTTAACAGAAACTTTTCTGTTATTTATTCGACAAATTTCGCTGATTAAAGAAAACTGAAATTACCATGCAATTTTAGTGGTGTGAATATATTGATGCAGCACCTCCTGAAGAACCGCTACTGGTTTAAAGGGAAAACCCTTTTCCTTTGTTTTTGATAGATTTAACCTTCCTACCCTGTTCAAACCTTACTCAATCTGAAAAAAAAAACACATTTTACACCAGAATTGTTATTTAAAACATTTTAATATATTTAATTGATTTAAATCTCTTAATCTCTTATTTAATTTTCTTTTTAAAAGAAAAACTGATACGAATCGTATAAAGCAAATTATAGTTATGGGTCGATTAGACCCATTCAGGGTAGGAAGGTTAATATATTTAATGTAACTAGTGTTTGTATTATCCGTGGATTAACGGGTTAAAGTTAATCTTAGGAGAAAAAGTTTCAATAAATGTTTAATTATATTCCATATACATTTTCCGATTTAAAATTTAACATTATTTTAAATAAACGTTTCCCACATTTAAGTATCAACATAACTTTATTAATGTCGTGCGGTCGAAAATTAAATCTATTTTTTTACTAGAATTATAGCTTATAAATATTTTCCACCTTTCAAAGAACTGAATCCCACAATCCCTAAAAAGTAAACAAAAGAATCTTTCGCAAAAGAAAAATCAAAACTGCAAATATTCTTTTGTCTTTCTTAAGGAGGTTTGTTAAATTTTTCTCTTTTTCTATTACGTTAACACGCGAAAACTTTTTTTTTAAAACCTTTCAAACAATATATTTTTTTTTCTCCACAGATTATGTGAAATACTAGAATTTTTAATGCACCCAGACAACACTATATTTTCTCATCTTTCAACAAATTTGGTCTTCGTTGAAATTTTACACCATTTTCTTTTCCATTTACAAAAAAAAGGCAGTGATTAAAAAAAAAAAAAAAAAAAAAAAAAAAAAAAAAAAAAAAAACATTTTTAGAAACGAGAGAATATTTTTTAAAAGACATATTTTAAATTAGAAACAATTTACAATAGAGGTATTTTCTTTCCGTTGCAAACTTTTCTTATTTTTTCGACCGGAAAAATTTGATAGACATATTTGACTTATTTAATCGGCAGATTTTGGTTATTGGAAATGGTAAAATTTTCTACAAAATTTTTCCGGGACGAAAAAGCAGAGGATGTTGGCAGCTATGTTAACCCCTTCAATAGCTGTGGTTCATTTTTGTACATCCTCATTTTAATTCTTAAATGCTACATTGACACCTGACCAAATTTTCCTTTTATTAAAAATGTGAATCAAAGCTTTTGGTTATTTTGAAATAAGGGGTATAGCGAGGTAAGAATGACAAAATGGCCCCCCATGGTCGGTCAGTTATTATTTGTACTAGTACAGTGAAACCTCCAAATAAGGGACATCTATGGGACCGCAATTTTGTCCCTTAAATAGAGGTGTCTCTTATTCGGAGTGTCCCTTATTTGGAGGTTTCATTGTATCAGAACTCTAAAAGAGTACGAAATGAAGGTCATGGATCCCTTGAACTGTCTTTAAGATATTCGAAAAAGTTCGTACGCGCGCCGTTATTTTTTAAATGCATTTTTCTGAAAAACTATAATAGCTGAAAGATGGAACCAATCGCGTATATTGAGAGATACTTTGAAAAATATTTTGTATTTTTTTTTCAGAGTTTTCGTGAATACTGTGATACATTCATGATTCGTGATTCTTGGTCAATCTTTGATTCGATATTCGTGAATAATTCGTGACAACTAAACAAAGTGCAAAACAACTAAACAAAGTAGAAATCTTTTTTTAGTACTGTTCTCTTATGTCGACTGCGCCAAGAAAATACATAATATTCTTTAATTTATGTACTACTTATACCACACAAAAGCTGATCAAAATCAAAAAAGGCACTTCTTTGAGTAATATCTAAGAAGAAAGTAGAAAAGGAAAAAATAGAAACTGCACACAGAAAAGGAAAAAAAAAATAGAGAAATTGATACCGGACAAATTTAAAAGAAAAAGTAGTACTCAAATACGGCTAGAAGGTTCCTGAATCACGGCCAGTCGGGGGGTAAAGCGATGAAACTAGCGATCGCCCCGATTACATCCCGAATATATTTGTCCTGCTATATTGCTGTCTCATTTATTTTTCTCCAATGATGAAGTCAATATTGTAATGAAAATAGTGATGATGATGATGATTGAAATGATATTTATCATGTCTACCGCGCCAAATATATATATTATTTTTTCTTTTATATACTTAAACCACATAAAAGCTCATCAAAATCAAAGAGGTTCTTCTTTGAGTACTTATGAATTTATAAAGTATGAGTACATATGGTAAGAACTATTTAAAGGGGTCTTTTTTAGAATTATTATAATTGGTTGATAAATGTAATTTCAACCATCATCATCACTATTTTAATTTATTACAATATTGACTTCATCACTTAAAAATTTTTTAGACAGAATTTCAGCAAGAAAATTATATACAGGATGTGGGTCGGTAAGATCGCTAAATTCATCGCCTCACTTTGTTGTACGCTAACCTTGTTTAAGTGTCTTTAATTTGTCTACTTTTTTTTAAAAAATTTTTGTGGTATCAATTTCTCTCTTTTTTTCCCTTTTCTGTTTTCCTTTTTCTATTTTCTTCTTGGATATTACTCAAAGAAGCACCTCTTAGATTTTGATCAGCTTTTGTGTGGTTTAAGTACATAAATTAAAGAATATTATAAATATTTTTGGCGCGATAGACATAACAGAACAGTACAATATATATATATATATATATATATATATATATATATATATATATATATATATATATATATATATATATTGTTTAATTATTTTGCAGAGTTGTCATTTCGCGGAAACTGAAAAAAAATTACAAAATATTTTTCAAAGTATTTATTAATATAAACGATAGATCCCATCTTTCTAGCTTTTATAGTTTTTCAGAAAAATACATTTAAAAAAAAACTGCGCGCTTACGAACTTTTTTGAATATCTTAAAGTCAGGTCAAGATCTGGGGTCAATGACCTTTCATTTCGTACTCTTTTAAAGTGCTGATATTAGTACAAAAAATAATTCAGTCATTGACCATGGGGGCCATTTCGCCATTCTTACCTCGCTATACCCTTTATTTGTAAAATCCGTTGTCATTCTCTCTTTTTTGGTATTTTATAAAGAGAAGAATCTTGTCCCAAAAAGAGTTAACTAAAGAAAATAATATTTCTAGGCCCCTTTTAAAAAATATACCAAAAAGGAATTTTGAACGCCACCTACTTCCTTCCAAAGATTCCATCTCTGGATTTATTCCGCAAATACCAGATAATTCCGCTTAGTGATGAATTTTTTATTCCAGTTGCTATAGAAATAGTATATCACAAAAGTACTTTAAATAAAATTATCAGTGACCAAAAGTGAGATCATTTGCACTAGTATATGTCACAGAATCAATCGCATCTCTGATTGGCACTCACATCGTATGGGCAATACGTTTTTCCCAATCATGAATTCCCCGTACAACGTACCATGTTCCAATAATTTTTTATTATTCCCACAAGTAAACTTTTATTGTAAATTTTATATTGCTTGTTCCAAATATTTTCATGATTCAATTAGACAAAAATTTCTGTGTTTTAAAGTCAGTGTCGAAAGATTAAACATTCTGTAAAAAACATGAAAAAAAAATAGGCATTGTTTAAAAGATTTTTTTTTTTCAAAAATATCGATTTGTAAATATAACTAATATTATAATTCTTAATAGATAAACGGGTTAAATATGAATTGTAGAAGGGAAAAGTTTTAATAAATGTTTAATTATATTCCATAAGTATTTTCCGATTTAAAAATTAATAATATTTTAAATAAACATTTTCCTACATTTAAGTGTCAACATAATTTTACTTAATATCGTTTGATCGAAGATTAAGCCCAATTTCTCAGAAGAATTAAAACTTATAAATATTTGCCTCCTTCCAGAAAACTAAATCCTACAATTCTTGAAAAATAAACAAAAGATTCTTTCCCAAAGAAAAACATAACTGCAATTTTTTTTCCCTTTCGAAAAGAGCTTTGTTAAGATTTTCTCTTTTTCTATTACGTTAACAAGCGAAAACTTTTTTCTTTTAGAATCTTTCAAACAATAAAGATTTTTATTCTCCACGGTTCCTGTGAAATACTAGAATTTTTAATGCACTCAGACAACACTATATTACCTCATCTTTCAACAAATTTGTTCTTCATTGAAATGTTTCACCATTTTCTTTTTCATTTACAGAAACGAGCCAGTGATTGCAAAAAGCGTTCTTACAAACGAGAGACTATTTTTAAAAAACATATTATTTTTTATTCTTAGCTCTACTAGGCCACTCAAATGACAGTTTGTCGTACACTTTACAAAAAAAAAAAAAAAAACTATACAGTATTTTCACTTGAAATTAAACACAAATATAAATTATGATCTGTAGATTTGCAAAATACTATTTTTTACAGAAATACTTTCCAAAAAATTATTATTTTAATTAATTTATTTTACATGTTTTTTCCATTACGAATGAATTTTTTCAAATAAAAAGTGAAACACGTACATTTTCAGAAGAAAAACTTAAATCATGGGGTCAGTAATTATAGCTAGAATCATCATTAAATAAATAAATAAATAAAATATATTTTCATTATTATCATAAAATATCTCAAAAACTGCTTTCAGATTTTCAAACTATGCTCATTCCTTTAACTATGTATATTTTCATGATTTCTTTTATAAAATGTATAAAATACTTTTTTTAGAAAAAATTATAGCATATTTTTAATGAATTAAAATTTGTGAAAATTCTCTTATTAACATTCAATTATAAAAGTATTTTTCTGTGTTAGGAATTCAAATACACAATTTATTCTTATTTTGTGAAATCATTTAAGCAGACGATATTTATGAATTTTAAAAGAATTACATTATATTTTTGTGAAGTGGCAATAAAAGAATTGTAAACAAATAAAATTAATTAATATTTTGTATAATTCTACTTCGAAAATATTTTTATTTATACCAGTCTTATATCATAAATAAACAATCTGAGGAAATTCTTAGTTATTTGGTTGAAATACATTTTAAAATTAAAATGCGCCGTAACATAAAATTACATTTTTGCTTAGTAAAGATGCAAAAATAATTTTAAAAATATATTATTACTTTCAAATATTTATCTTATAGCATAATACTTCGCGAATCCAAACAAAGCATGGCTTTTGCTAGTATTAAATTAGAAGAACATTTACGATTGAGGTATCTTCTTTCCGCTGGAATTTTTTTTTTTTTTTTTTTTTTTGTTGCTGAACATTATTTTCATGAAATATAGTACATTTGTAGTTTCTTTATATTTACCCATAGCTGCCAACTCTTTCTATTTATGAACCGGAAAAATTTGACATAAATATTTCTATTATTTTATCAGCTAATTACGGCGAAATATGATAAAATTTTCTACAAAATTTTTCCGGATCGAAAAAGCGGAAAATGCTGACAGTTATATCAACCCCTTCAGCTGTTAACCCCTTGAAATGCGGTGGTTTCATAGATATACCACTTAATTTTAATTCCCAAATGCCATATTCGCACCGGAATTTTGTTAAAGAAAATTACGATTTACTGAATGCGTGAAGTATAGCGTTTTCTTATTTACAAATAAAGTTGTTTTCAAATTCCGGTGTCAGTCATTAATTTCAATACTTAAGCAATGAATTTGCCCTGCCCTGCAAAGGGTTAAGATGTTAAGCTGTGGTTAATTTTTGGATTGCTTCATTTTAATTCTTAATTCTTTGGGTACGAGCGACACGTATACTGCAAAAAGGCTTAAGAATATGTGTTTATACCCACCAGTAAAGTTATACTGTAAAATTTGGCTTTTTCAATTCGAGCATTCTCTCGATTTAACAAGGCACGAATTTCTGTTTTTAAAAACTGGCGACAAAACATTAACAATTTTGTAAAAGGCTCCCGTTGCGAAGGAGTTAAATGTTGCATTGACACCAGAATATTAGAAAGAAAATTTTCCGCTCATTAAAAATGTGAATCAAACTTTCTGGTTATTTTGAAATAAATTTGTTTGTAAAATCCTTTGTTATTCACTCAGTTTTGGCATTTTATGAATAGAAGTACCTGCCTCCTAAAGGCTTGGCTAAAGAAAATAATATAGCTCCCTTTTTTAAAATATACCAGATTGAAATTTTGAATGCCATCTGCTTCCTTCGAAAAATGTCAGCTCTGGATATTATGCGCAATTACCAGAGAATTCCGCTTAGCGATGAAATTTTTATTCCGGTTGCTATAGAAATAATATACAGCGGACTCTCTCTATTATTAACATCCGCGGGACCGACCAAAATGTTCAGATTTTGGGGGGTGTTCATTATAGAGAGAGAGTGGAAATGCATTACTACTAACTACTATATAGAGTGACCGGAAGAGTAGTTGATCAAATAAAATCGATTCTACAGACTTTTTATAGTATTTTCTTCCTTTTAAGTTTTAGAATAAAACTAACATGATTTTCACAATCCTTAATGAATGAACAATCATCTGCTAAAATTAAATAACAACAAATTTATAAGCTTATATTTTCTTTAATTGCCATTTTCCCAGTAGTTGAAGAAATCAGTCGAAATCCCAAAATTAATCTTTAAAGTATCTTGCTTAAGCTGTTATTATTAAATATCTATATGAGATTATTATTTAAAATAAGCAAAATTTAAATGGATTATTTTAATGTAATTGTCTCCAATTAATCAAAAACTATGATCACATTTTTAATTAAAAGAATCACAAAATGGCAACTGACAACAATGTGGCAACAAGAGTTCCAACATTTAACCCTTTAACGTTCATTGCTTTCGCCACGAAACCACAAAATTTTAATTCCGATATGCAGCATTGACACCGGTATTTTTATCTAAAAATATCCCTTTTATTATGTATGTGAAAAATCACGTTTTCTTATTTAGAAATATATTTGTTCTTAATTACCAGTGTCTCTCATTTATTTCGACATCTTAACAATGAAAATGCTTTGATCGTTAAAGGGTTAACTAAAGATTTTATGCGAAGTATTTAAACAAATTACAAGGTCAAGTACATGCTTAAAATCTAGCACTGATTTTGTCTATTTATTTTTTAATCGAGTTTGTTGAACCTTTTTATTCCTCTGTAACAGTTTCTCTGAATTTTCTGATAGGAATTTGGATTGCAAACATATGTTCAATTTACAGAGAGGTGGAGAAGAAATGGGGACACAAAATAATGTTTGTAATAGTGGGGTGTTCGGATTAGAGGGTGTTCAGAATACAGAGAGTTCATCTTTTCTTAAGTCTATGGAGTTTTGCCGGAACCATCCGATTGTGTTCATAATAGCGGAGTGTTCAAATTAGAGAGTGTTCAGATAGAGAGAATCCACTGTACCACAAATGTACTTTAAATAAAATTACTGGTGGCCAAAAGTGAGATCGTTTGCGTTACCCTAATAGCATGAATGGCCACAGTGACGTCACTGTGAGTCACTTTGGTCACATCACATCTGTGACCAAATTGCCACCACTCAGTAACGTCACATTGTGACTGAGATGTGACTTTCTTAAAAATCTTTAGAAATTTATAAATATCCTTCAAAACATATTATTTACTTTAAAAAACATGTTTCTGGCAATTTAAGTATCGTCGCTTTTGTCACAGTTTCGTCACAATGTTAATGTCAAATTAGTCACAAATGGCACATTTTTCACAAATTTATCACATTGTGACCACTTTGTGAAACGTCACAAAAGAGCTCTAAAACGGCCATAACGACTTCACATTTTAGTCACTGTGACTTAACATCGACAATCGATGGCCACAAAGTCACAATGTGACTTCACAACGACGTTGCAGTGACGTTATCATGCTTTACGGGTAGTATATGTCGCAGCATTAACCGCTTCCCTAATTTGCGTAATAGGTATTGATCGAAAGTTTTTTTTCAAGAATTTCGATCCATTAAGTGGTTAATATAGCTAATTTTATAATTATTAATAAATAAACGGGTTAAATGTTAATTGTAAAAGAAAAAAAGATTCAATAAATGTTTAAAATTATATTCCATTAGCATTTTTCAATTTAAAAATTAACATTATTTAAAATAAATATTTTCCTATATTTAAGTATCAAGATAATTTTATTAATATCGTGTTATAGAAAATTAAATTCATTTTTTCAATAGAAATAAAACTGATAAATATTTTCCACCTTTCAAAGAACTAAATTCCACAATCTCTAAAAAGTAAACAAAAGACACTTTCGGAAAGAAAAATCAAAACTGCAAACATTCTTTTGTCTTTCAAAGGAAGGTATGTTAAATTTTTCAATTTTTCTATAACGTTAACAAGCAAAAACTTTTTCTTTTAGAACCTTTCAAACAATAAAGATTTTTTTTCTCCACGGTTCCTGTTAAATACTAGAATTTTTAATACACTCAGACAACATTATATTTCCTCTTCTTTCAACGAATTTTTTCTTCGTTGATATTTTACACCTTTTTCTTTTTCATTTACAGAAATGAGCCAATGATTGTAAAAGACATTCTTAGAAGCAAGAGAATATTAAAAAAAAAAAAAAAAACATATTTTTTTAAATTAGAAGAAAATTTACAATTGAGGTATTTTCTATCCGTTGGAGAAAAATATTTTTGCTGCTGAACATTTTTTCTCATGAAATATAGTTAGTTATTTGTAGTTTCTCAATATTAATCCATAGCTTTCAACTTTTTCTATTTTTTGAACCGGAAAAATTTGATAGAAATTTTGACTTATTCAATCGGCAGATAAACATCAGTGTTCCCAGGTTGGAAATTTTGAACCTTCAGGGGAATTTTTTGGGGACTAGGTACATTTTTGGGGAAAAACTTGGGGAATTGTGTTCACAATTTTAATATTTACCTTTTAGGCATTTACCAATACTCGATCTGTTTCGAATTCGATTTTGATTTGCATAACGAAAATAAAATACAGAAGTAATAGATATAAATCATTCTAATGGTCATTCTTACCGTTACATGTAGTACAGATTCATCTTGATCTGCATTGGGCTATCCTCCATCCCAATTTAGATTTTCCTCTCATCGAAGACAGAAACACAAGCACAGGAATACATTTCATTTAATAGTGTAGATTTATACAACAAAAATAAAATTAATTTTATAATTTTGCTGTGGTTATTGTAAAATGTGCAAAATTCTGTTGAGATTAAATGTTTATTTATTTATTTATTTCATAAGTGGGAATTTTTTTCAAAAAAATGCTTGATTTGGGGGAAAATTTGATTTTAAATTTGTTAAAAAAAATTTTAAACAACATTTTTTAATTAAATATTTTAATTAAACATTTTTAAAAAAAATTTTAGTTTTAATTATTTAAAACTAAGAACTTGCCTTTTTGAGTAGAAATTGTATTGGGAAATTTTTCTGAAAAAAGTTTGGAGAAAATTTCAGAAATTTTGGGGAAATTGGCTTCCGACAATCTGGCAACACTGGATAACGGCGATTTGGTAATTTTGAACGGTAAAATTTTCTACAAAATTTTTCCGAGCTGAAAAAGCGCAAGATGTAAACCTATGTAAACCCCTTCAAGAGTTGTGCTTGTGGTTCATTTTTGGACTGCCTCGTTTTAATTCTTAAATGCTACATTGACACCAGAATATTAGAATGAAAATTTTCCTTTTATTAAAAATTTAAACCAAGGCATATATTTGAAATAAATTTGTTTGTGAAATCCGTTGTCATTCACTCTTTTTTGGCATTTTATGAATAGAAGTACTTTGTCCCCTAAAGTGTTAACTCAATAAAATAATATTTCTAGGTCCATTTTTAAAAATTTACCAAATTGAAATTTTGAACGCCTCCTACTTCCTTACAAAAACTTCAGCTACGGATTTATTTCGTAAATACCAAAGAATTCCGCTTGGCGATGGACTCTTTATTCTAGTTGCTATAGAAATAATATATCAAAAAAGTACTTTAAATAAAACTACAAAAGATGCCACACTGCTTACTGAAAAAGACCCGGATGATAATGCAAAAACTATGGGGGCGTTTTTTTCCAAATATCTCGCTCAAATTTTAATATTTTGACGTGATTTTTTTTTTGCAGAGGATAGCTAAGGAATATTCACAACCGGCCTAGTTTTTACTTCTTCGATTTTAGTGACAGATTAGAAAAAAATTTACTTTAACATTCAGAACCGGTTATGAAACTGAAACTATCCTAATATAAAAAGAATATAACCAAAATTAAATAAAAATAATCTTGCCCAGTTAAACTGATGGCATTGAGCTCACAGGCGACCAATACTGATTGTACGTTACAGCCTTATATTTTCAAGGGTTAATTACGTTCGAAAAACAAACAAAAAAAATTAAGGAGGGGGGAACAGCTCCCCCCTTTCCCCTTTTTATACTTAATCATTGAACCTCCTAAACTATCAAGGACATGCTTTATCATATAAAAAATTTATATCAGAAATTCAGAGCAAATCGGATAATTCTTAATAAAAACCCATTTAGCATTTATATAATTTAAGAGGATTTATCCCCCTCTTTTATACTTAACCATAAAACTTCCAAAACTATTCAGAGATTTGAACGAAACCTGACAATTCTGCTTGAAAAACCCATTTATATAAATTAAGGGGAGGGGCATTAGAACCCCCTTTCCCCCTGTTTATACTTATTCAATGAACACCTAATAACAGTCGCGGAATTGTCTCTTTAGAATAATCCTATATTTAAATTTTGAACAAAAACTGTTAATTCTGCATGAAAAATCCCTTTATATCTATTAAGGGGAGGGGCATGAGCCGCCCGTTCCCTCTCTTATACATATCGAATGAACTCCAAAAACTAATCAGGGAAGCGTCTTATCAGGATATACCTATGTACAAAATTAATTTCGAGTGGATCGGATGTTTTTATAGTGAGTTATCGCGTTACGCACTTACGCACGAACGAACATACATACATACAGAACGGGCGGGCACATAAGCTCTCTGAATGTGATAGCCTGTGAGCTAAAAAACTAGCCCGGTTGTGGATCGTCTTCAACTATCCTATGCAAAAAAAAAAAAAAAAAAAAAAATCGCGTCAAAATATTAAAATTTGAGAGAGTATTTGAAAAGAACTCCCCCATAGTTTTTACACTATCATCCGGTTGTTTTTCAATCAGAAGTGTGGGCTATTAAATAAAATTATCAGTGACCAAAAGTGAGATCTTTTGCGCTAGCATATGTCGCAGAATTAACTGCTTCACTGATATGCACACACATTGTATGGGCAATACGTTTTATCCCAATCATGATTTGCCCGTACCATGTACGGGCATCCATGTTCCAATAATGAGTTATAATTCCCACCAGTAAATTCTTATTGTAACTTTTATATTGTTTAATCCGACCATTTTTATGATTCAATTAGACAAAAATTTCTGTGTTTAAATATCAGTGATGAAAGATAAAATAATCTGTAAAAAACATGAAAAAAATAGGCATTGTTTGAAAGTTTTCTTCTGGAAATATCAATCCGTTAAGTGATTAATATAACTAATATTATAATTATTAATAGATAAGCGGATTAAATGTAAATCGTAGAAGAAAAAAGTTTCAATAAAAGTTTAATTATATTTCATAAGCGTTTTCTGATTTAAAAGTTAATATTAATTTAAATAAACATTTTCCTATATTTAAGTGTCAGTATAATTTTGCTTAATATCATGTGATCGAAGATTAAGTGCAATTTTTCAGAGGAATTAAAAATTATAAATATTTTCTACCCTTTAAAGAACTAAATCTTACAATCCCTAAAAAGTAAACAACAGACACTTTCGCAAAGAAAAATCGAAACTGCAAATATTTCTCTCTCTTTTTTTTTTTTTTTTTTTTTTTTTTGTCTTTCGAAAGGAGCTTTGTTAAATTTTTTCCTTTTCTATTACGTTAACAAGCGAAAACTTCTTTCTTTTAGAACCTTTCAAAAATTAAAGATTTTTTTCGCCACGGTTCCAGTGAAATACTAGAATTTTTAATGCACACAGACAACACTATATTTCCTCATCTTTCAACAAACTTGTTCTTAGTTGAAATTTTACGCCATTTTCTTTTTCATTTACAGAAAAAGAGCCAGTGATTGTAAAAAAAATTTTTAGAAACAAGATAATATTTTTTAAAACATATTATTTTAAATTAGAAGAAAATTTACAGTTGAGGATTTAAAGTTGTCTTTCCGTCGGAGAAAAATGTTTTTGCTGCTGAAAATTATTTTCATGAAATATAGTTTATTTGTGGTTCCTCTACATTAACTCAAGAAAATAATATTTTAGGCTACTGAGAAATCTTTTTAAAAATTTACCAAATCAAAATTTTGAAAGCCACCAAATTCCTTCCAAAAATTTTAGTTCTAGATTTATCTCGCAAATACCAAAGAATTCTGCTTACTGATGAACTTTTTCTTCCATTTGATATAGTAGTTATATACCTCAAAAGCACTTTAAATAAAATTACTGATAACCTTTCACACTAAAATATTTTATCACTTTTTCACACTAAAATACTTTATCACTTTTTCACACTGGCTATTTCCATGAGTACTTGTAGTGTAAGTCACAGGCTACGATTTTTGGCTACCAGTATTATAGAACGAAAAAAATGTGATTAATTTTATTTGCACATTCTCGTTAATTGAATAAGGCCAAGCAGACTTCTCGAAAATAACGGTGGCAAACAAGCATAGCAATTAATAAGTTATGTGACTTACTCTACAGAACCCATGGAATTAGCCCACTAAAATATTTGCCTTACTGAATCTAAAAATATCTGACAATCAATAACGAGAAATTTACAATTCCAAATTAATGGTGTTAGGAAGCTTATAGTAATGAAGCAAGGAAACAATTTAAATAATAGCAAATAAAGCCTTTGTGCAAAAATGTTTAAAGATAGAAAACCAACAATTATAAATGCATAAATAAAGTATGAAAAGGGGAGCAAACAGCTGTTTCGAATCTAATAACGAGATTCTTCTTCAGTGCAAAAACTCAGCGAGCTAGACAAAGCAAAACTGAGCAAAGAGACAGAGAGACGCGGGCTTATATACCCGCTATGGGAACGATCCTGCCTAAAGGAAAGCAACCAATGAGAAGAAAGCAGCTGGGACAACTGGGCGGACAAGTAGCGACACCTACCAGAGAACAAACAAAACAAAAACTGAAAAGCGAGGGAGGAAAAAAAGTAGAGAATTAAATTAAAGATTTCCAAATGCTAAGAAATTAAGGAGTACTTGATAAGTCATTAACTAAGGAGTGAGAATTTTTATGATCAATAATTTTAAATGATGTTCAGTTAAACGAAATCTTAGAGCACGTTTAGTCTGGCCGATATAAGAAAGACCACATTGGCAAGAAATTTGGTAAATACCCCAGTTATCTAAGCGATCAATGGGGTGCTTAAGATTTGAAAAAGCAATTTTATTAACAGGAGAAAAAATAACATTGAAATCAAACCTTTTAAAATTTTAGCAACTTGCAGATTGAATTTGGGGAAAAAGGGCAAAACAACCAAAGTATTGGAGTTCGAATTAAAGTTTTTTCTTTCAGAATGGGTGGATTTTGTCAATTTTTTGTGAATTGGATCTATAATATTAGGAAAAAAACCACGATCAACAGCAATAGCTTTTAGATAATTAAGTTCATCACTGAGTAACTGTGGAGTTGAACAAATATTGGAAGCCCGGAAAACAAAAGTTTTAACAGCCGCAACTTTCTGTTTAGGAGGATGAGAAGAATATCTGAGAGGCGGAAGACTGACCGCAAAATGTTTGCGAAAGACAGTAGTCTGAAAATTATCTCTGCGAATAACAAGGACATCGAGAAAAGAAAGATAATTGTTCGACTCAATTTCAAAAGTAAATTGAATGCAAGAAACAAAAGAATTCATGACAGAAAGAATATGATTTATATCTGAATTCACTTCAACTACAGCATAGATATCATCTATGTAACGAACATAAAACTTAAATTTTAAGATTTCAAATAATTTTATTTCAAAATAGTGCATGTACAAATCGCATAAAATCGGACTAAGAGGATTACCCATAGCCAAACCGTCAGTCATACGAAAGAAATTCCCGTTAAATACAAAAGTGTTTTGAGATAAGCAAGCACGAGTGAGATGAATGAGCTCCTCTATTTCGAAAAAAGAAAAATGAAATTCACAGAGCCTTTTCTTCAGGCAATCTAAAGCCCCTTCGACAGGAACATTAGTAAATAATGATGAAACATCAAAAGAAACCATCATGTGGCCTTGTGGCTTAAAACTGTGAAGTTTCTTAACAAATTCAAAAGAATTCTTAGCAGTGAAAGAATTGCTGCTTGAGAGAGGAGAAAATATGGAAACAAGATATTTTGCAAGTTTATAAGAAGCCGTACCGATACTGGATACAATGGGTCTAAAAGGAATGTCAGGTTTATGGACCTTAGGTATAACATAAAACCTGACACAATATTTCTACTTTATATATTTCTACTTTAAATAAGTGGTGTCAGACAAACAATTTGAATTTTTAAGAAAGTAGCTTATACTTATCAGTCTCGAAGCTTGATCAGTTAACTACTTATTACAGGGTTCGTACGCATCAAGGGATTTACTTAATTTTAGATGTTTAAGTACCAGAAATTTCGTACAATATCGGTCGATATATCTAAAAATAAATTTTTATTATCATTAAAAAAGACAAATATTACGTTACAAAAATCCTGGTAACGTACAGATTCAGTTTTTCCACCGTAATTGACTAACATATTTATTTGAAAATAATAATAAGTTACTTTTCATGTTTATTATGAGAACAAATTCTACAAAAAATGTACTGGTGCCATTGATTTATTTGGGCTTTAAAATTAAGCATTCTCCATCTGCAAACGGCGGCCCTAAAAGGTTTTAGGTTTGATTTGGTTTATTTTTTCTCGTCTGATTATCTACACTAGGAATATAGGACCACGCGGGGGGAGTGCCCTTCGTGGGGGTCTTTCTAAGGGAACCTAACCTGTATTTACGCAAGGTTCGAAGAAAAACACGAAAACTCCTAACGGTTAGGCCGACAGCCGCGATTGGGTTCGAACCCAGCACCTGCCGTCTATCAGTTGAGAGGTCAGAACCTCTCGGCCACTGGTGGGGCCTAAAAGGATTTAGAGGAAAAACTGTTTTCTTTCTTTTAGATATATTTAAAAATATTTAATGTAAAAAAAATTATAAATATTAAAGAATTAAACGGTTAAATGTAAATTTTACGAAAAATAATTCAAAAAGTTTTGAATTATATTCCATAAGTATATTCGAATTTAAAATATAACACCAGTTTAAATAAAGCTTTATCTATATATTAAATGTCAACATAATGTGACTTAATATCGTCTGATCGAAAATTAAATCCAATTTTTCAGAAGTATTAAGATTTATAAATATTTTACACTTTTCAAAGAACTAAATCCCACAATCCCTAAAAAGTAAACAAAAGACACTTTCGCAAAGAAAAATCAAAACTACAAATATTCTTTTTGTTTTTCGAAAGGAGCTTTGTAAAATTTTTCTCTCTTTTCTATTACGTTAACAAGCGAAAACTTTTTCGTTTGAAACCTTTCAAACAATAAAGATTTTTTTCTTCACGGTTCCTGTGAAATACTAGAATTTTTAATGCACTCAGACAACACTATATTTCCTCATCTTTCAACAAATTTGTTCTTCATTGAAACTTTACGCCATTTTCTTTTTCATTTATAGAAAAAGAGCCAGTGTTTGTAAAAAAAAAACATTCTTAGAAACGAGAGAATATTTTTTAAAAGCATATTATTTTAAATTAGAAGAAAATTTACAATTGATGTATTTTCTTTCCACTGGAGAAGAATATTTTTGCTGCTAAACATTATTTTCATGAAATATAATTTATTTATTTTTTCTCTACATTAACTCATGAAAATAATATTTCAGGTTCTTGAGCGATCTTTTTTAAAAATTATGAAAGCAAAATTTTGAACGCCACCTATATCATTTCAAAAACTTTAGTTCTAAATTTTTTCTCGAAAATACCAAAGAATTCCGCTTAGTCATGAACTTTTTCATCCTATTGTTTTCCTTTTAAGCGATGACCAAGCTCCTACCTGCCGAGTTATCTCAGTTTAGCGGGTTAGATACTTGGTATCGAGACGGGTGACCACCTAATTACCGAGTAGCGGCAATAAACCTGATTTCTCCGCTTCGTATGCCATCATTTCTGCAGTACTTGCTTCTGGTTTGAGCATACTTTGTTTCGCCTGTTACTTAACGTTACATCCTGTTGTTTGAATGTTGTTGTTACTTATAAGTCTTAAATTTTAGTTTTTGGAAAAATTATTATCAAAATGGTTATTGTAATTTGTTAAATTGCATATTTTATTTTTTTATTCTTTTTTGTTTGTTATTTGTAATTTTACTTTTTTTTGGCACACACTTGCACATATTCCTATATACTCGACTTATTTCGAGACTAAAGAATAAAAAAAAAGCTCAGGTTATTTCTATTGGGGAATTGAACGATTAATATAATAAGCAATTAGTAAAATAACACCTTTAGAAAATAAAAACCGATTAATTAATTCGCATTATTAACGCAAAAATGCTTGCATTTAAAGATTTTTTAAAATAAATAAATAAAAAAAAAACACTTTTACATTTTGTAATGACATAACGTCAGTCATTAAAAGAAAAAATATTAATCGGAATTTCTGATATAAACTTGTGTACAAATTGATAAAAAAATTCTGAAATGTATGCACGCATGCGCTAATATTGTAAAATGGGGATTTATTATATCCTATCATGTGGGATTAAATTCTTAACCTCTTGAGAGGCGGGGGGATATATTTTACTCCATTTAATTTAAACAAGATTCTCACAAGAAATTTTTAATGAAATTTAAAATTTTTAACTTTGAGGGCAAAATGTTAAAAAAACGTTTTTTTTCTTATTTTAAATTAATGTTTGTCGATTGATTCTGCGAAAATTTAATATTTGAGGCGCTTGCCAATATACGCTTACCTCTCAAGGAGCTAATCCTTTAACCTTTTCCGGCACGGGCAAAATCTGTACTAAAATGAGGAATTATCAACTGACACCGGAATTCGCAAACGAATTTTTTAAATATTCTGAATTCCTTAATTTAAGCTTTTATTGTAAAAGCAAAATTTTACTAAAATATTACTGGTGCCATTTGCATGTTTGGAATTAAAATTAGGTATCCCAGACCGGGCACAGTGTGCCGAAAAGGGACGAGCGACACGTATACGTGCCGCAAATAGGCTTAAGAATCCGTGTTTATCGCCACCAGTAAAATTATACGGTAAATTTTGCTTTATTTAAGTGGAGCATTCTGTCGATTTAATAACTCACAAATTTCTGTATTTTAAAACCGGTGACAAAACATTAGAAATTTCAAAAAATGCTCCCGTTGCGAAGGGGTTAATCTCCTGTGGGTGAATTTTTCAAAGTATCGAAATGTCACATTGCCGTCAATATTTTACAAAGAAAATATTCGATTTAATTTGTGTGTAAGAAAGAGAAAGGGCATAAATTTATTTTCAATTAAATTTGGTCAACTATCCCGGGACCATTGCGACATTTAACCCCTAGGGGAAGAGCGACACGTACACATGCCGCAAAAAGGCTTAAGAATCCTTGTTTATCCCCACCAGTAAAATCTTACTGTAAAATTTGTCTTTCTTAATGGGATCATTTTCGCAATTTAATACGGCACGAATTTGAGTTTTTAAAAACCAGTGACAAAACATTAAGAGTTTCGTAAAAGGCTCCCGTCGCGAAGAGGTTAAGCTCTTGGGGGTGAATTTTTTCAAAGTATCGAAATGTCACATTGTTGCCAATATTTTGGAAAGAAGAAATTCGATTTATTTTGTGTAACAATGAGAAAGGGCATAAATTTATTTGCAATTAACCTTGGTTAAATATTCCGGTGACATTGCGGCATTTAAAGACAGATTTGCAAGTTTTCCTCTAAATTTTAACCGAAATTTCAAAATCAACCCAGAAAATTCAAATGAAGTAATCACTATTTTTTGATCGCTAAATGTTTCTGCTTGAATGAAGAATAAAATACAATTCTTTTTTTTTTCTGGTATTCACACAAAATTTCATGACTAAAAATGGAGGAAAAACTGTTTGGAGATTGGAATTAAGTGGGAAGAAATTCACCCACCAGAGCTCAGAGGGTTCATAAGGAAAAGGTCATAAATTTATTTTAAAATAAATTTGGTCAAATATTCCGATGCCATTGCGACATTCGAAGATAGCGTTGCCTGTTTGTCTGCAAACCTTATCCGAAATTTCAAGTTCATCCCATTCAAAATTCGAAAAGAACGCTGTTAAAATTTTTAAACTTTTACTGCATCGTCACTCCACCTCTTACATTGAAAACGATTACTTCAGTGTATTATGAAGGATTCTCATTGGTCAAAATATGGAGATTCTATAAAAGCAATGGAGTGACGATGCAGCAAATGTTTCAAATTTTTAACAGTGAAGAATTCACTATTTGATCTCTGTATAAATAATTCTCTGTTATTCTTTATTTCTGTTAAAAACACAAAATTTCCTTAATAAAAATTAAGACCAAACTGCAACTCTGTTTGGAAATTAAAATTAAGTAGGAGGAAATTCACTCACTAGAGCTCAAAGGATTAATTTTTTGATTTCGTACATTTTGCTTAGCTTTTAAATTGTCTAAGAGACGTTTATTTTTCCACTTAATTTCTTTCTTTCTTTTTTTTCTTTTTCCTGATTTCAATTTATTGTTTTCTTTGAAACACATACAAAAAATAAATAAATAATCCCCAGCCGTAAAAAATAAACAGGCGAATTTTTCGCTGAAAAAATATAAGCTGAAAACTTTATTTTGCTTTAAAAAGTACAGAAATAAATCTTGATTTCTTTGTTTTAACAAGCGAAAGGGTTTGCTTTTAAAATTCTTGAAACAAGACTGATTTTTCCCGAAACCAGTCGTATGAAATGCTAGAATTTCCGAAGTATTTGGAAACACTACATTTCCGCAACTTTCATCAAATATGCTCTTTATTGAATTTTACATTGTCTTTTTCCGTTGTAGAAACAAAAAGGCATTCTCTGAATGTAAAAATAAACAAAATTAAATAAATAACAATAAAAAGAAACAGTATTTTTGTGAAATTAGAAGAAATTATTTATAAAAAAGAGAATACAAGGTAAAACTAAATTGACAGTTCTGCAAGAAAATGACAGCTTTTTGCTTTATAACTTTTTCTTATTACTGGTGATTTTTTTATTTTATTTATTTATTTATTTATTTATTTATTTTAAATTGAACGATTAAATATCGAGGTTTTCGGTGTGAAAGTGATAAACTAGTTCATTTTTTTTCTTGTTGTAATACAAAAACTAAAGGATTACTTTTGAACTGTTACTTTGAAATTTTCAATTATTATTAACCCCTTGGGGACGAGCTATACGTATACGTGCCGCAAAAAGGCTTAAGAGTCCTTGTTTATCCCCACCAGGCAATTTTGCTGTAAAATTTGCCTTATGCTTGCCCTTAAATACATAGGATAAAACCCGTTCCAAAAATTGCGCAATTCAAAGAATCAGAATTCATACCAGAAAAATCTAAATGGTAAATTTTTCTTTATTTAATTACGAATGGTCTGTCATTATGTAAAGTGAAAATTGCTCTTTTAAATTTCTGGTGAGAATACGGTTGGTTGATTGATTAGGGTTTTATGGCGCAAAATCCCTTTAGGGACATGCTGCGCCAAGAACAAGGTGAGAACAAAAAGTTCAAAAAAACGTAATACAGCTTAAAATGTAAAAGTTAAAATGTAAAAATAGCATTAAAAGGCTGTCCTAGTATTTGTCATAATTGGAAAGTCAAGTTAGGATTAAAATCTGTCTCCAAATGTCAAAGTTAAAATCAAACAATGTCTAAAAAGAAGCACAAAAATATATAAAAACAATTTAAAAGGGTAAAATCACTGAGGTCTATATTCTTCAAAAGTAACATTTTCATCATCATCACTCGAGTCGTAAGATGCCGACTCCATAGCCTCCTCCACGTACTGATTCATCTGCCTTGGATCTTTGACATTAGCTGTAGATGGGCTATGACATGATTTTCTCTGTTTATTCTTCACAGTTTGCCACTGTGAAGAACCCCGAATAGTTTTATTCTCTTTTGTTTTCTGGGTAGGTTTTACAGTTAGATTAGTTTTGGGTTTGTGGGAATTTGATGCAGATGAATCAGGTGTTTTTCTATTCTCAGGTTTGGTTATATTTTTTGATTGGCTTGATTTCTGTGCTTGACTAGTCCAATATTCAATTTTCACAGGTTCTGATGACGGTTTCCAAAGCACTAATTTTGGCAACACTCTGGTAACAGCAGTAGCGTGGGCATCACGGGTCTTTTTCTTTATAGGACTAGATGTTTTTTCAGGAGAACTGTTCTTAAAAGGAGCTTCAGTCTGGGTACTAATGTGTCTTACAGGTTTTGTTTGTTGCTTAAGTAAGCTAGAGTAAGAAACTCCAACAGATGGGGTTCTCGATTCTACAATTTTACGAGCTTCAGGGTAAGGAAGGTTTTGGGTTATTTTTATAGTAATGATCTCTTTTTCACGGTTCCAAATAGGACAGGAGCGAGAATATGATGTATGATCACCTTTGCAATTTGCGCAGCGTTCCTGTTTTTCACAAGTTTTACTGTCGTGGCCAACTTCTGCACAATGTGCACAGGTAACAGTGCCACGACATTGGCCATTAGTATTGGTATGGCCATAACGCTGGCATTTAAAACAACGGATCGGATTAGGGATATAAGGTCGGACTGGACAATTTAAATAGCCTGCTTTAATTCTAGTAGGTAAAATATGGCTATTGAAGGTTAATATTATATGTTTAGTAGGAATTATCTGACCATTTCTACGGATAGTGATACGACGGACATCTACGACATTTTGATCCTTTAAGTTAGTTAGAAGTTCTTCTTTTGGGGAAAATAACAGATCTGGTTCAGATATTACACCACGACAAGAATTTAAAGTTGGATGTGCTTTAACAGATACAGAAAAGGTGCCTATTGTATTACTATTGGACAAAAATTGTGACTGGTTGGCTGTAGAAACTTCAACCAGTAAATCCCCAGACTGTAATTTTTTGAGGGAATGGCCATCACCAAGAACAGATTGAAAGGTTTTAGCAATAACAAATGGTGAAGTTTTTTTGAAAGAGCTATCAGAGAGGCTATCATTGCGTTTAATTACGAAAAATCGAGTAAAAGAGGAATTCTTTGACATTTGTTGCTCTCCACATGGGAGAGAGATAGATGAAAGAGAAGTTTTTCCATCCATATTAAGTGAAAAAGGAATTCGGACCCCGGCCGCACCACCCACTCCCGAGCCCAACAAGGGGATGCACATTCGTGCACCAGTGCTAACCAGGGTCTATACGGTCACAAGACAATCCTATGTCAGTCTCCACCCTTAACGAGATGACTAGTAATTGCTCGCTCACTTGATCCCTAAAGCCAGTGACAAAAGTCAGCTGACCAGCCGATTGATGCATACGGGACCAATATGCACCTCCCGTCTACCTGAAGCAGAGGCCAAAGCAGTGTGTTGGTTTCCCTCAACTACCAGGATCCCCCTTTCCAGGGACACGGGTCGCCACGCACGGCCAACACGTGGGTGGTTTACAATTCCCCATGAGTCGATATACAGGATGTATCAGCCCATGCGGAATTGCCCTCACCTCCGAAGAGGAAACCACAATGAGAGTGAAACAAAGAGGAAAGGAAGACCAGAGGAGTAAGAGGAAAAGGAAAGGAGAAAGATCACTCAGGTGCCCCGGGGTTGTGAAGTCCGTGAATACCTAAAGAAGGTATCCCCCTGGGGGGGTCATTCAAACACGGGGGTCACATCACATTCGGGGGTCAACAAATTCTCATTGGAATATGTGAATAACCCCCCCCCCCCAATAAATCGGGAACACTTGCGGTATCGATAACGATACAGTATGCATTTAAGGGTTAACCCTTTAACGTTCATTGGTTTCGCCACGAAACCACAAAATTTTAATTCCGATACGCAACACTGACACCGGTATTTTTATCTGAAAATATCACTTTTATTTTGTATGTGAAAAATCATGTTTTCCTATTTAGAAATATATTTGTCCTTAATTACCGGTGTCATTCATTTATTTCGACATTTTAGCAATGAAAGTGCTATGATCGTTAAAGGGTTAATCAAAGCATTTTCTCTATTTAATAAGGTACAAATTTCTGTTTTTAAAAACCGGTGACAAATCATTAATAATTTCGTACAAGGCTCTCCTCACGAACGGGCTAACCAATTAATTGATCAACATTTTTGAAAAATCTTTGAAATAATGTCATTTTTTTTTTTTTTTTTAAATACAAAATTTTGTCTAATTGAATCAGAAATAAGCTCGGATTAAGTAATGCAAAATTTACGATAAAACTTTATTGGTGAGAATAATAAATTATGACAGGAGTATGGACAGCTGTACGTTGTACGGGCAAATCATGATTGGCAAAAACACGTCGCCCGTACGAGGTACGGGAAAAAAAGAGAAACAGTTAAGCGGAAAGTTGAAACGTCGGGATTTCAACCACAAAACTTTTATTCATTAAAAAAATATGTATGCCAATGGAAACAAATTCGTGTTTCCTATTAAAACTTCACATTAAAGGAATGTGAGTGTAATAAATCTCATTTAATTTTAATTGCGAAATGTCACATTGCCACCGGAATTTTGGAATGAAATTTTAATTTTATTAACACGTTCACACTGGCGCGTACCACCGGTGGCCCGCGAAAAGGCTTAGGAATCTCTATTAACCCCACCAGTAAAAATTTGCTGAAAAATTTGCCTAACTTAATCGGAGCATGTTCTCGGCTTAACCCCTTGCGTAGTGGTGGTTTAATAGATATACCACTTAATTTTAATTCCCAAACACCACATTGGCACCGGAATTTTGTTTAAAAAAATTATGATTTATTGAATGCGGGTAATATGGCGTTTTCTTATTTACAAATAAAGTTGTTTTCAAATTCCGCTGTCAGTCATTTATTTCAACACTTAAGCAATGAATTTGTCCTGCGCCGCAAAGGGTTAATGAGGCACAAATTTCTGTTTTTAAAAGCCGGTGGCAAAATATTAAAAATTCGGTAAAATGGACCCGTCGCGAATGTGTTACCCCTTTCCGGCACACTCTGCCCGGTTTGGGATACTTAATTATAATTCCAAACTTGCAAGCATCACCAATAATATTTTAGTAAAATTTTGCTTTTACAATAAAAGCTTAAATTGGGGATTTCAAAATATCTAAAAAATTCGTTTGTGAATTTCGGTCTCAGTCAATAATTTCTCATTTTACTAACAAATTTTGCCCGTGCTGGAAATATGGAGGACGGCTTAACACTAGAATGATGGCGAGAGGCCAATTTAGCCTCCACTAAGTAATTATATTTCCGTTCGAAACATAAATTTCTTTCTGAAATGTATTTTAAAGAAACAAAGGATAAAATGGTTAATTAACCCTTTGCGGCGCAGGACAAATTCATTCCTTAAGTTATGAAATTAATGGCTGACACCGGAATTGAAAACAACTTTATTTGTAAATAAGAAAACGCTGTATATCACGCATTCGATAAACCGTAATTTTTTTAAAACAAAATTCCGGTGCGAATGTGGCGTTTGGGAATTAAAATTAAGTGGTATATCTACGAACCCACTGCGCCGCAAAGGGTTAAATAACTTAAACAGTTAAAAAAAATTCTGGTGTGAAATATTTCTTTCTGAAACTTGTACAAAAGTTTCCATTTTTCTAGGGTTAAAGCGAGGTCCAGTGCAAGGATTTTGCGAGGCCCTTTCCTTTCAGACTTTTAACATAATCTGATGTATACTATAAAAAAGAAAGTTTTTACATATATACTGTGTTTGGAGAGCCAGGATTCGATCCCCTAGCGATTATAAAGGAGTAGCGTTTGTTTGTGTGTTTGTAGGAGTAATATTTGAAACTACTGAACCAATTTCAAAAGTAATGCTTCATATTGGTGATGAAAGTCCCTCTTCTAATATAGGCTATATTTTATGCCAAGAAAACTATATTTTTTTAGCTAAATACATAAATTTACAATACAGTTTTTCTATTACACTTTTTTTTTGTTTATTGAAGAAAAAGCGCGAAGCCTTGTGGGCCGTACCTGTCGCACACCCCCAAGGACGGCTCTGCAATTCAAAGACGATGTGAACTGATCTGCTTTGCATTACTTACAGGGATAGATAGTACAAGCACTAACCACAGAACACCATCTCCATGCGCAAATAGTTGCATGTAGAATGTAAAATATTAGACTAAAAATAAGGCGACCCGTAAGATATGGTGACGTCACTGCAACGTCGTTGTGAAGTCACATTGTGACTTTGTGACCATCGAATGTCGATGTGACGTCATGTGATGTGGATGTGAAGTCACAGTGACTAAAATTTGAAGTCGTTATGGCCGTTTTAGAGCTTTTTTGTGACGTCACATTGTAACCACTTTGTGGCTTCACGATGTGACCAATTTGTGAAAAGTGTGTCATTTGTGACTACTTTGACATTAACATTGTGACGAAACTGCGATAAAAGCGACGATATTTAAATTGCCAGAAACATGTTTTTTTAAAGTAAATAACATGTTTTGAAGAATATTTGTAATTTTCTAAAAACTTTTAAGTAAGTCACACCTCAGTCACAATGTGACGTCACTGAGTGGTGGCATTTTCGTCATAGATGTCATGTGACCAAAATGACTCACAGTGACGTCATTGTGACGTCACATGCTATGAGGGGAGTGATCATGACGTATCAGTCATGTCTTCACTTAAAGGGTCTTAGAAGTGACATTTTCACTTAATTTTTTTTTTCTATAAAAGTTTCTTATTTCATTTTCCTTTCGCTGATTTCAATTTATTACTTTCTTTCTAAAACACACAAAATAAATAAATAAATAATCCACAGCTGTATGTAAAAAGTAAATAGGCGATATTTTTGCTGAGGGGGAAAAACAGCAAATACTATTTTGCTTTAAAAAAACGCAAAAATATATGTCGATGTCTTTGTCTTAACGAGAAAAAGATTTTTCTCTTAAAAATTCATGAAACAATAGTGATTTATTTCTAACCAATTTCTATTAAATGCTAGCATTTCCGATGTATTCGGAAACACAACATTTCCGCAATCATCACCAAATATACTTTTTTTTTATTCTGTGCATTGTTTTGTTTTTTTCGTTATAGAAATAAAAAGCATCCGTTATTTATAAAAATAAACAAAATAAATAAATAAATGAAAAAATAAATAAACAGTATTTTGGTGAAATTGGAAGAAACATTTTTTTAAAAAGAGATAAATAAAGATAAAACAAAATTTGACAGTTCAGTAAGAAAATCAAAACTTTTTTGGTTTATAACATTTTTTTATTGCTGCTAATCTTTTTTTTAAACTTTTTGTTAAATTGAATATATAAATTTTGAACATTTTTGTGAGAAAATAAAAAACGTGTTTTTAATTTTATAGAAATTAACAGATTATTTTTGAATTAATAGATAAAAATTTTCAATTATAATTCAGCGCAAAATTTGAAAGTTAAGATCTCACCCACATTTTTTTTTTTTTTTTAATTAAAAAATGTGGAGTATACCACAGAAAAAAATTACGCGTTTCCTTTTATAACTTTACACTTTTGGAAGACGATGAGCTATCACATACTCTACTTAATTTCAAATGCGAAATGCCGCATTGACACCAGTATTTCGGAATGAAAATTTTAATTTTATTAAGTTCAGGGACCAGTAGTTTCGGAGAAAAGCTCTTAACTATTTTGAAATATATTTACATTAAAATTCTGGCACCATTCAATAATTTCAAGGTTTCACGAACAAAAATACATTGAACCTGACTAGGTAAAGAAAAATATTAGGTATTCTAATAAAAGTAGAGCAAGTGCTAAAAATTTATACTATTTATGTGCAAATCGTGCGAACTTGTTTCTTTACAAGAAAAGCATTGTTACCAGTGCATTCGTATGGCTATTTTTTAAAGCATTTCATGCTATTTTATTAAATTTAAATTAAATAACTCAAACCTATTCCTATTTTCGTTAAGTTATATTTAAAAATTTCAAACGCAATTAATTACTCGAATTAACTCATTAAAGCTGTTTGAAATATGCGATTTAAGTCGAACAAAACTTTAAAATTTCAATACCAATAATTTGGAAATTTGCGCATTATCAGATCACAAATTTTAAGTGATTTAAAATTAAAAATCACGATGTGGAAAAAAAAAAACTGGTAGAATTAAAAGAAGTGATTAAAACACTGGTCATTAACGGGCTAATATACGAACACAGAATATAATCTCATGCAAAAATATGCAGTATCATCTTTTAAATTATCACACATTTACGCGAATGGTGACCCCGCCATTTGTTTTGATTAGTAAATCAAAATTTTGAAGTAATGGAAATTACATCTGGAAATTAGTTTTAAACATAACAATAGACATAGTATTTTTGTTTAATTTTAGTGCACTTGTTGTCCCATTGTTTTCAGCTGTCTGTTCTAACAGCACGGATGAGATTTCTGCTTTTTTGGACACCAGTAAAATCTTAGAGAAAATGTTGTTATTCTAAATTACGAAAATATTCAGATTTAACAATGTAGCATTTTCTCTAAGATTTTTCTGGTGTGCAAAAAAGCGGAAATCTCATCCCTGTAACAGAAAGTACTTTATGATTTTTATTTTTTTAACTAGGAGGTATAAACATATAGTTTTTGAATTATTGGAGACAATTACGGTAAGTTAAAATAATCCACTTCATCTTTCGCATTTCAGCTATTAACCACTTAATGGTCGCATTAAATTACGGTTTAAAAATTCAAACTCATTATTGCCACCACTTTTTTGAAAAAAAAAATATTCATCGTATTTAATGCCAAGTAAAATGATACCAGAATAAAACCAATTACACTATTTTATAAAGCTGGTGGGAATCAAGCAATTCTGAATAAAAGCCGTGAAACTTGCAGTTCGTTAATGTCTCGGACGCGACGATTAAGTGGTTAATAATCACAGTCAATAGAATATATTTTAACCCTTTAACGTTCATTGGTTTCGCCACGAAACCACAAAATTTTAATTCCTATACGCAACACTTACACCGGTATTTTTATTTAAAAATATCCCTTTTATTTTGTATGTGAAAAATCATGTTTTCTTATTTGGAAATATATTTGTTCTTAATTACCGGTGTCATTCATTTATTTCGACATCTTAGCAATGAAAATGCTATGATCGTTAAAGGGTTAACTCTTTAACCCTTTGCAGCGCAGGATAAATTCGTTGCTTAAGTGTTGGAATTAATGACTGTCACCGGAATTCGAAAACAACTTTATTTGTAAATAAGAAAACGCTATATTTCACGAATTCAATAAACCGTAATTTTATCAAACAAAATTCCGGTGCCAATGTGGCGTTTGGGAATTAAAATTAAGTGGTATATTTATGAATCCACCGCGCCGCAAAGGGTTAACGGACAAAGCATTTTCATTGGTAAGATGTTGAAATAAATTAATGATGCCGGTAATTGCGATCAAATATATCTATAAATGAGAAAAGGTGATTTTTCACATACATTATAAAATGGATTTTTTAAAATTAAAATTCCTGTATCGCTGTTGCATATCGGAACTAATATTTAGTGGTTTCCTTGAGAAACCAAAGAACGTTACTCCTTGAGGGGCGACGTTTGCAGCTTGGAAACGGTTAATTTTAATGCCCAAATTTCCATATGGCAACAATAAGTACTTATTACAGGCTATTTCCATGAGTACGTGTAGTGTAAGTCACATACTACGATTTTTTGCTGCCAGTATTATAGAACAAAAAAAAATGTGATTAATTTTATTGGCACATTCTCACTAATTAAATAAGGTCAAGCAGACTTTTCGAAAATAACGGGTGGCTAACAAGCATAGCAATTAATAAGTTATGTGACTTATACTACAGAACCCTTGGAATTAGCCTACAATATTAATAGCTATTTCCATGAGTACTTGTAGTGTAAGTCACATGCAACGATTTTTTGCTACCAGTAATATAGAACAAAAAAAAATGTGATTAATTTTATTGCCACATTCTCATTAATAGAATAAGGCTAAGCAGACTTTTCGAAAATAACGGTGGCTAACAAGCATAGCAATTAATAAGTTATGTGACTTACACTACAGAACCCATGGAATTGGCCTACAATATTAATAGCTATTTCCATGAGTACTTGTAGTGTAAGCCACATGCTACGATTTTTTGCTACCAGTATTATAGAACAACAAAAAAAAAAATGTGATTAATTTTATTAGCACATTCTCATTAATTGAATAAGGTCAAGAAGACTTTTCGAAAATAACGGTGGCTAACAAGCATAGTGTGTGACTTACATTGCAGAACCCATGGAATCAGCCTAATCTGATATAGGTGAAAAAGCCCATTTGAATATTATCAAATAAATTTGTTCGATAATTACGATGTAAATTAATTATTTGAACACTTTTTGAGCAGAAATGCCTTGCCCCTGAAAGGGTTAAAGGGTTAAAGATTATTTTTTAGATTTTAGATTGGCTTCTTCCGCCTAATAAACCACTGGAAAAATTACAATTAAAAAATTATTTATTTATAATTATGATGCTAACCAATTTCATCGGATTTAATGTTTGCCCAGGGGTGCAAAAATCTAGGCGCCAGCAGGCAGTCTCTCACCACTAAATTTATTTTGTTGTTTTTCGTTTAATATTGCGCGTAAAATTCTTGCAAGAATGCTGTTAAATTTTAACCGAAGAAAACTTATATTTTAGTGGTGAGAAACTGCCCGCTGGCGCCTAGATTTTTGCACCCCTGTGTTTGCCCATTATTAACATTAATTAATACGTCAAGTGCCATGGTGACTGGAATTTATAAGACTTTATTATTGTATAAGCTTATTATTATTGTGTTTTTGTAGCTAAATAAATACTTGTATTTTTTCATGGTAAATTCTTCATAATACCAAAAAAAAAAAAAAAAAAAAAAAAAAAAAAAAAAAAAAAAATTCCATGTCATAAAAAGCGAGCACACAATATTTTTGTTTTAAAAAATCCAAAAGTAAATTTCGTCGTCTTTGTGTTAACAGATAAAAATTATTCTTTTGAAATTCTTTTCAAAGCAAGGATTTTTTTCACCTCCAGTTTCTATGAAATACTAGAATTTTCCATGTATTCGGAAAACTACATATCCGCAAGTTTCCACAAATAAGATTTTTCTTGAAATTTTATACTTTGTCTTTTTCCGTTATAAGGTTTAAAAAAAAAATCCGTTATTTATAAAAATTGACAAAATTAAAAAAAAAATGTTAATCCTTTCAAAACCATCATATTTTTCGCGAATTTTATTCATTTTGTACCACTTTTTGTTAATTATTTGACTTAAATTTATAAATCACGAAATTGTCGTAATTACATGAAATCAATTTAACTTTTCCTTTTAGATACGTTCATAATTGTGTTAATATTTAGCTCATCCATCCGTGTATAACAGAGCAAAAACAATCAAACCGAATCGTTTGAAAATTAAAATATATAATTCTTGCATAATTTTGTCAAGTCATTTGAAATTTCATGAAAATCGGATGCATAGTTTAATTACAGGGATAATCAAAAGTTTCCCGTTACATTATGCCCAAAGGAAAAATTAGCTTTTAGTGCATTTGAATGATGTTTTACTCTTTCGAACATAGACAAATTGATATGCATGTGAGGAATGTGTGCTATAAAATACAATTCTGTAGAACCTGTGGTGCAAAGAATATTCGTTATTTATTAACAGGGACATCCAAAAGTATTTTATTACACAATAGTGAGGAGGAAACATTGTTTTGGGCGCGTTTTAATTATATTAAATTATTTCACATGTTATGAAATTTATATACGTTGCTGAAGTTTCTACAAGTTATTTACTGTATAATGGAAAATATATAGCATTTACAGGGACATCCAAAAGATTTAGACCAGTGACAGAGAGGTTGTGCTCTCGAAGCTGGTAGACGTGAGGTCTTTGGTTCGAACATAACCGCGCCCGTCGGCCTAGTTGTTCAGAGTTTTCCGTGGTTATCTTTAACCTTGGGTAATCTTGCGTAAATACTTGTTAGGATCCCTTAAAAGACCCTACGGAGGGAACTCTTCCTGACGTGTATGCCCCTCATGCAGATAATCGGTCGTCATAAATAACAAAAAAAAAAAAAAAAAAAAATCAACAAAAAACATTTCGGCTACTATAGTGTATCTGAGTACTGTATACTATTACCATAGCTGCCAACTTTTCTGATTCTTTGGGCCGGAAAAATTTAAATGTATTTTCTTACTTTTTTAATCGGCAGATTTCAGCGATTTGAAATGGTAAAATTTACTATATTTTTTTCCGGGCCAAAAAAGCGGAAGATGTTGGCAGCTATGCTATTACACATAGACCTGATTTTTTCTCAATCTTCGATATAATATGAAAGCACCTCATATGCTATGCTTGACGTGCAATTTCCGGCTTGTTTACTGATATTAAACACAAGCACTGTAAACTGTTTTAGAGGCATATACGCACTCATAGTTCTGCACGGGTTAAAAAGTGTTTTTAGAAAGTTAGAAAAGAGAATTTTTCAAAAGCAGTAATTAAAAGTAAAAAAAAAAAACAGATTAATAAGACAATAACAGCTTTTTATTTACAGCTTTATCTTATAATTGTTGAGCATATTTTGTAATTGAAAGATTAAATTTAGAACTTTTTTGCTTTAAAATGATAAACTTGTTTTTTAATTTTATAGGAGTTTTATTTTTGAAATAAAAATTACAATTATTATTTATTAACCATTTCCGGCACACTCTACCCAGTTCGGGATACCTAATTTTAATACCAAACTTTCAAGTGACACCAATCATATTTTATTAAAATTCTGTTTATGCATTGAGAGCTAAAATTAAGGAATTTTTCAATTTCTCAAAAAGTTTTTTTTAATTCCGGTGTCAGTCGATAATTTCTCATTTTACTAACAGCATATGCCCGTGCCGGAAATGTTTAAATAGAATAGCATTAATAGCAGTTTTATAGCAGTTTAAATAGCAGTTTTATTGCAAAAATTGAAAAGCCAGGAATGCACCTGCTATTATTTTATTTCTTCAAAAATGCAGAATATGCCAATGTTATGAAATTCGAATTTATTTTCATATCATTAAAAAAATGAAGATAATGCAATAACAGAATAAAACGTTCTACGAATTTACATTATCTATTACAAATGGAACGATCTTTTACTCTTCGCAATTGAAATATTCTTATTGATGCATCCGTATTTCTGAGTGACTTATTATTTTTTTCAGCAGTTTTCGTTATGTTATCACAATTCACCCTTTAACGTTCATTGGTTTCGCTACGAAACCACAAAATTTTAATTCCAATATGCAACACTGACATCGGCATTTTTATCTAAAAATATCCCTTTTATTATGTATGTGAAAATTCACGTTTTCTTTTTTAGAAATATATTTGTTCTTAATTACCGGTGTCAATCGTTTATTTCGACATCTTAGCAATGAAAATGCTCTGATCGATAAAGGGTTAAACCCCTTAACTAATTTGCCCGTACGCCGTTCGGGCAAGAAGAATTTGCTTCATTCATCGTTTAAAGCTATTTGACACCACAATTTTTTTTAAAAAAATAATTTCATATTATTTAAAGGCGGAAATGTTTAGACTAAATGTTACGAATGTTTTACATAAAAAATTGTGGTGAGAAACCGTTATTTTCAATTTATTGAACTGAAAAGAAAGTTTCAGTCAACCCTTTAACGTTCATTGTTTCGCCACGAAACCACAAAATTTTAATTCCAATATGCAACAATTGCACCGGTATTTTTATCTAAAAATATCCCTTTTTATGAAAAAACACGTTTTCTTATTTAGAAATATATTTGTTCTTAATTACCGGTGTCAATCATTTATTTCGACATCTTAGCAATGAAAATGCTCTGATCGTTAAAGGGTTAAGGGGTTAAATAAAAAGTAAGATTATTCATATTTTCATTAAATTATATTATTTTTATTACAAAGTCAACACTGTAGAAAGGGACAAATGTTTCCTTATACTATAAATTTATTGTTTTAAAATTCTAGTGTCCCTAAAAATTTGCATAGTTACTTTTTTATTACAATAATAAATATTTCGTGAATGAAGTAAAGGAAAATTGGAAATTAAAAAACTTTCGGTTTTAACCTAGAAATTTCTGCAAAAAAGGAACACAAACAAAATCCACTATGTTTGGTACCATGACTTGGACTGTATTATAGTGTTAATATAAGATCATAGAATATAACAGGATGGAAAGCATACAACATCTTCTGAATTTCTCACATTTACAAAAGCTATTCTTTATAGTGAGAAATTTCAAAAACATGTATAGATTCGAGAATTAAAGAAGTAGTTTTAAAAATGCCTTTGTTGCCACTGATACCTGAAAACCTTTTCCGAGTGGTTTTTACTGTGCGTTAATCATTTTACGCATCACGAATGCTATCAATTTTTAACCCCTTGGGGACGAGCGACACGTATACGTGTCGCGAAAAGGCTTGAGAATCCTTGTTTATTCCCAACGGTAAAATTATACAGACAAATTTATTTTATTTTATCGGAGCATTTTCTGGATTTAAGAAGAAACAAATTTCTGTTTTTTAAAACCAGTGACGAAACATTAAAAATTTCGCAAAAGGCTCCCGTCGCGAAGGGGTTAAGTAAACATAGCACATATAAAAAACATATCTTAAGCTTTTCTGTGGTCAGGAATTTCTTTGCCATAATTGTGCCAAAAATTTATTCATAACGTAATTTATCAACAGTACTAATTTGAAAATGTGCAAAAAATTAATTCATATAATATACATTATCATAAGAATTTATTAGAAAATAGTCAAAAGCTGTTTATTCTCTTCCCCGTAAAGCATGGTGACGTCACTGCAAAGTCGTTTTGAAGTCACATTGTGACTTTGTGACCATCGATTATCGATGTGACGTCACGTGACTCGATGTGAAGTCACTGTGACTAAAATGTGAAGTCGTTATGGCCGTTTTAGAGCTTTTTTGTGACGTTTCACAAAGAGGTCACAATGTAACAAATTTGTGAAAAATGTGTCATTTGTGACTAATTTGATATTAACATTGTGACGAAACTGTGACAAAAGCGACGATATTTAAATTGCCAGAAACATGTTTTTTAAAGTAAATAACATGTTTTGAAGGATATTTATAAATTTCTAAAGATTTTTAAGAAAGTCACATCTCAGTCACAATGTGACGTCACTGAGTGGTGGCATTTTGGTCACAAATGTGATGTGACCAAAGTGACTCACTGTGACGTCATTGTGACTATGCATGCTATTAGGGACGGGTATATTATGCGATCGAAATGTATTAAAAAATTCCTGATGCCATTTGACAGTTTTGGCATTAAAATTAAACGTTTCCGGACTGCAAACAGCGATCATGTGAACCCTTTCCGATACAGTGTGCCTATTTTTAATTCCAAACTTGCACCAATAATATTTTAATAAACGTTACTTGCAAAATAAAGGGGTACTTAATTTAGTAAAAAGTTGTGTGTAAATTCCGGTGTTATTCGATGATTTCTTATCTTCGTAGAAAAGTCTCCATTTGGGCAGACTCCGAAAAATTAGGAAAAATTACAGAATGTTCTTCTCATGAGGCTACATACGTTTATAAAAAAAATTTCGGCGAAAACTCCGCACCTTATCCGTAAGAAAAAAATGAAAATTTCGTTATTTGGCGATGAAAAACAAATTCAAAAGAAGTTTTTTTTTTTATGCCAAATGCATTTTAAAGGAAAAAAGTTTCATGATCAACGTGTTTAGATAAATTATTATTTTTTTTTTGTGTGTGTCAGCTTTAGTTTGTTTTAAGTATAATTTCGTTATATTGATATTTATATGTATTTATATTAAAATTTAACCATCAAAATTTGAGATTTAAAACGTAATTCAAATTTAAATTCATTAAAATTGTTTCAAATTCAAAGTCAAGTTAATCACTGTCAATTCGATTTTGTTGCTATGGGAACATCTGGTTATTATTTTTGAATACGCTTAAATGTATGAAAATAATTTTACTGAATAAGAATTTTTTATATGTGAAAATTTTTTTCCAGGTGTAAATTAAATAACTACAGCAACAAACAATATATAAATATGCAATTTGATTTATATATATATATGTGTATATAATATATTAAACTCACATTATTTATGTTTAAATTCATTAATGTATAAATTCATTTATGTTTAAATTCATTTATACGGATTCTAAAAATCCAAAAGTTTTCAGTTGCATTAAAATCGTTTGCTTTTAGCAGAGAAAAGTGCTGCTTGTCAAATCGTGTGACATTTTTGTCTTTTCACGCCAAATATTCGAAAGTGTTTTATTTTTTTACATGTTTTCAACTGCAATTTCGCCGCTAATTTTCACTGATCTTTTATTACATACATCAGTAGTTTAGTTGGTATTTTTTTTTCAAAAAAAAAATATCAGTATCCTCAGTATGGAGACTTTCCTTGTTAGTAACATAATTTACACGTGCCGGAAAGGGTTTCTTAATCCCTTGGCAAAGGGAGCCTTTTTCGAATTTTTTAATATTTTGTCACCGGTTTTTAAAAACAGAAACTTGCGTTTTATTAAAACGAGAAAATGCTCCGATTAAACAGGGCAAACTTTACAGCAATATTTTACTGGTGGGGATAATCAAGGATTCTTAAGCCTTTTTGCGGCACGTACTTGTGTCGCTCTCCCCCAAGGGGTTAAAGTAATGATAGATTAATCACATTAAAATTAATATACAAAATGGCGAGTGGCTGGGGAAGAACACGGTCAAAAAAGAGGAAACTACTAGTATCTTAATATAGAAAATGCTTCAAACGATATTAATGTGTTAAAGAAGGGGAAATTTTCTTTAACAAAATATTGGTATGTAACCAGTGTTCTCGCTGGCATTTGACCAACGTTAGAAATTTGGCTAATTAAAAATAAAAATTATTCGCCAAATTAGAAAAGTATTAGCAAAATAGATATATATTCTAGATATATGTTTCAGTATGTCCTAAAATAACCTAAGTTTTTATTTGACAGCGATTGTTGTTAATCTATTTTAAACTATCCGCTACAAATATAAAAAATGTATACATTAAGTAAATCTATATGCATGTGTATGAAAAACGAAAACGAAAAAAAGAAAAAGGAAAAATTGAGCACTAGCAATTTGGCGAATCTAATCGCTTGTTTACTCGCCAAATGAAGAATTTAGTCCAATTTGGCACATTGGCGAGGACACTGTATGTAACACCTTTATTACATGCGTTTTACACTGTCCACTCTCTATCCTGATATTATTTTGTTACTGTCGCAATTATAAATTTAATTATGCCGCTGAAAATACTGAAATGAGAATTGATGGCGTTTTAAAAATATAAACTCCGCGTTGAGAATACTGATTCACTGTAAAAAAATATTCGGAGACATTTCTGGAACGCAAGATCGGCAACGTAAAATTTTGAATTTATAAAATCTTCCTTAATCCTCTGGATTTTAAACCAGCCGAGATATTTTAAGATATTTTAATTCGTGAATTAAAACAGCAATATTCGCTTTAACTATTCACAGAAAATTTCGTATTTAAACAAAAGGAAATTAGTTATTGATTTTTCTGGTGTACAGTCAGATTTTCTGAACAATATAATTTCTAGAATGGTTTATATCATGGGATTTAAAGAGTTAAATCTTGAAAATAAACTGGTTTCTGAGACCTTTAACGATAAAGAAAGCTTAAGAGAATAGTGGTCTACTCAGAATATATTATTGTAATGTATAGTTTTGGCGTTTTATCTTATATTTTTGTAGCTAAACAAATATTTATATTTTTTTCTTCTTTCTTTTATTCTTCTTTCTTTTTCTTTTTTAATTACAGACTGTTTCATTTCTAGCACATAGAAAAATTATAAGCTGTAAAAGTAAACAGACAATATTTTTGTTTGAAAAAAAAATGTGAAACTAAATTTCGTTGTCTTTGTGTTAACAAGCGAAATATTTTTTTTCTTTTAGAATTCTTTAAACAACCAGGATTTTTTCCTCTGAAGGCTTTTTTTCCTCATTTCTAGATAATACTGGAATTTTAGATAGATTCGGAAAACTACATTTCCGAAACTTTCCACAAATAAGCTCTTTCTTGAAATTTTAAACTTTGTCTTTTTCTGTTGCGGGGAAAAAAAGTATTAGCTAGTTATAAAAATAAGCAAAATAAATAAAATTCGGAACTTGATTGATTTTTTGGAACTAAGAAAATACAATTTTTTAAAAGAGGTAACTAAAGATAAAAATAAATTAATATTTTAATCAGAAAAAGTCACTTTTTTTGTTTATAACATTATATTATTTTCACAAAAAAATTTTCGTTAATTTGAATTCGAAAAAAAAAAAAAAAATATTATAGCTCTTTTAGATGTTAAAATGCGAAAATTTATTTGCTTTATAAAAATTAAAACGGCCTAAATTTTGTTCAATAAAATAATGAAGAAAGTAATAAGTAAGTTTAAACAAATGTCCGAATCGGAATTTTTATTTAAAACTCTTTAACTTATTTATTGAATTCGTTCTAAAAGGATAATTTTGCTTTTAATAAAATTTTCTTAAATTGGTCTAATTAAATTGACTCCCACTGGGTTTTCTTGTACAATTTTTTAACTCTTTGAAGGACGCTATTACCGTATTTACTCGTGTATAACGCGCACTTTTTCTCCCAAAATTTAGGGCAAAAACCATGGGTGCGCGTTATAAACGCAATATATAGTTTTTACTGCTTTATATAATCACACGATATACCTATGGATCAAGAAATGTATTCATAGAAGAAATTAAATCTGATATCTTACTGAATAGAAGTATTTCTGGAGAATAACTCTTTGCGATGGAGAGCAAATGCATTGCTTTAGTGTTGAAATTAATGACTGACACCGGAATTTGAAAACAAATTTATTTATAAATAAAGAAAAGCTTTATTTGGAGCATTCAGTAAATTGAAATTTTTATCACCTAAATTTTGGTGCCAATGTGGCGTTTTGGACCTGAAACTAAGTGGTTTCATAGGTATACTACTGCGCCGGAAAGGGTTAAAAGAAACAGCCATCATCTTGTGATCCTCTCCTCAATTACTTCACTTACAAGAGCTAGACAATGCACTATATGTACCTGTCTCGTTATTCATAACTCCATTAGAATGCCCATGATGGCATGCATGCTTTCACCAGTGTTTCAAGTTTAGTTCCAATGCGCACCAGAAATTTAAAGCAGCATTTATTTCTTAATTTAATAATTAAGAATTATTAAGAATAAATAAATTATTATCTCTTTTATTAATTTATCTCTCTTAAATAAATTATTATCTCTCTTATTATTCTTAATTATCAAGAATAATTAAGAATAAATAAATTTCGCTTTACTTTATGATTGACTGTCATCAATCATAAAGTAAAGCGAAATTTATTATTAACCTTCCTAATCGACCTATAACTATAATTTGTTTTACGCGATTCGAACCAAAACTTTTTTCTTAACCCTTTCTTGCGCAGTGTTGCCGGACCGGAAACACCTAAATTTATTTTCAAACTCGCAAACGGCACCAGTAACATTTTAATATAATTTTGCTTTTACAATGAAAGCTTAAATTAAGGAATTCGTAATATCTAGACAAGTCCTTTATAAATTCCGGTGTCAATCGACAATTTCTCATTTTACTAATAGAATTTGCTTGCGCCGGAAAGGGTTAAAGAAAATTAAATAATAGATTCAGAGAAGTCACTCAATTAAAGATATTAAAATGTTTAAAAAAAATCTGGTGTGAAATGTTTTTATCAAGATTGAGTAAAGTTTAAAGAGAGTAGGAAGGTTAAAATATTCTTGTGTGAGTTCAGATTATCATCATTAACCTTCCTACCCTGTTCAAATTTTACTCAAACTTGATAAAAACATTCCTCACCAGAATTGTTATTTAAAACATTTCAATATATTTAATTGACTTATTTTTCTGAATCTATTATTTAACTTTCTTTGTGAAAAAAGTTCTGGTTTGAATCGTATAAAACAAATTATACTTATGGGTCGATTAGACCCATTCACGGTAGGAAGGTTAAAGTAAAATAACGACTATATATAATACTACAACGTATAATACCATGGAAATTAGAGGGTTTAAAAATAAAACTTAATGCTATTTAATCTGCAGGATAACACTGGAAAAAATTTCTTTAATCGTCTTTGTATCCCTTTTAATAAAATTATAACGCAAAGAAGTTTTTGCTTAAATCCATTCTTTCAAATGATAAAAAAATCGGAGGAATTTTTTTCTATCTTCTTCAATAACACAAATAATTGTTCAATCAACGTATAAAAAATGCTAATTAGAAAGCTAAATTAAGGATATCGTTTAGTAAAATACGAGACTTACCTCGAATAATTTACTGTCTGCTGATCTGAATACATTTAACAAGCATTTTTTTTCTCAATTCATTTATTAAAGCTTAGTAATAATCTCACAAAAAATTATTAATGCACACAACTTCGCTTAAATTAGTATTTTATTTATTATTAAATCAGACTTTGAATCTGCCTATTAATTAATTGAATTAAATTTGTATTGTATATATTTTTTTTCTGGATAAACGAAGAAATTTTCTATAAAATGAAGAACACATGAAAATAACATTTCTAAAATATGAAGCCATAATAATCAATAACAATGAGAATTTTAATAAAATTAATGATATAAATTATTAAATAATAGAAAATTAGTGACTATTTCGGATATTTAGCATAATGAAGAGGAAATAAAATGAAATATTGCGAAGGAAAAATAAATATAAGATATACAGGGTACCTGAAATGTCTGAAAACGGTCGAATAACTTCAGATGTACGCGTTAGATTAAAAAACAAAAATATACGTGTTAAATATTTTTAAGAAAGCTACATAGTGGTGTCAAGTTTGATCCTCACAACCTACCCTGTGGGAGCCAGGAAGAACGAAGCTTTGAATGATAACTTCTATAATGAGTTAACGTTATTTATAAAAAATTATGAGTTTTGAAAAATTCAATTTAGAAGAGACATTGATTATTATTTTTATTTATTTTTATTGGTGCGTAAAGTTAAAATGTCTTTAAATAGTATTCATAGTATTTTTTTTTAATTTTGCTGTATATCCAGACATTTTACTACATTTCATATTATACAAAGATAAAGTTTTAAAACATGTCGCTGTGTTACTTATTACAAGTTGAAAGCAAAGGAAATAATTAATGGAAAAATACTATTAACCCATTAGTGCCTAGCGTCCCTTTTTAGGGACGCTTCAAAAGGTGCATTCAGCACTGTTTTTGACACTGGTAAAAAAGAAAAGCAATAATTATTTTATTTAAATGATGCATTTTCGTGATTAATGAACTAAACTTAAATCTTCTAAAAATAGTGGTGCCAACCAAATAAAATTTACGCAAAAGATGCTGGGCACGAATGGGTTAACTATGCAGATTCAAGAATGGGTGTTAATCCTATTTCAGCTGCCAAACAAGAAAGAAAAACCATTCGTAAAACATAGATTATGGAATTTTCCATTGCAATCAGAATAATATAACAAATCCTCACAGTTTAATGATGTGAAAGAATAAAGCTATCTAATGTATTTTAAAAAATCATGAAACATTTGAAAACTCAATGTCAAATAATACCATTTACAATTAGAAAATAATCCGATTCATTTTGTACACGTGTAAAAGAATACATATTACGTATACATATAGAAACAATAGATTTGTGTACATACTACATTGAGTATTAAAATTTAGTTCAATTAGGAATTTCATAAGAGTTGACGATTCAAATTGAGTTCTCATTTTCCCCCTAATGCTTTGAATGTTATTTATAGAATTCATACCAAGTAATATTTTTAAAAATAGCAAAATTTAATAACGCATATCACAATCGAATAAGCATTTCCTGAAATTATAGCTCAAAAGACAGTACTGCAACAGATTTTTTTTGTGTATCCCTGTAAATAAAATGTGTTGCGCGCACCACATTTCATAGTAAGAGCGTTTTGAATTCACTTCAGTTATATTTATATACATATATAAGGCTCACATCATTAAAACACATTCCAAGCTATTTCTTCCTTTTGATCATTATATATGGAAATTCTTTTGACTGTCCTTGTAAACGAATTATAATTGGACATTATTATCAGAGTTAACCCAGCTAAAGTGTTCAGATCTATTTTTACTCAAAAGCCATATTCAAAATTGATGAGTATGCGTTTTTTTACACCACTATTATTTTATTAATGAGCGAAAAAATTGCTTGTTAAATATTTTCAGATTAACACGCAATGAATTATCCTTTAAGTTTCATACTTTACTAAACTATCTCGTTGAAGCTGTCTTTAATTAGAAATTTTTGTTTAGATTTTATAGAAATTATTTTATAAGAGAAATTGCTATTATGTTGAATCGCTCAAGTATTCCAATCACATAAAGCAACACTTTCAGAATTAAAATACTGGTAGGAAACTTGAAACTCTGCACATTTGAAATAATGTATATTCAAAGTGCAAGAACATAGGTGCAAAAATCTAGGCGCCAGCAGGCAGTTTCTCACAACAAATTTCGTTTTTCTTCGTCTAATATTTCGTGTAAAATTCCTGCTAGAATGCTATTAAATTTTGAGCGAAAAAAACTTTAAAATTTTAGTGGTGAGAGACTACCCTCTGCGCCTAGATTTTTGCACCCCTGTGCATGAGGGTTAAAATTATTGTTATCTGTGTATCCTACTCAGATTTTTCTTTTTACATTAATATTAATCAAAAACAAAACGATTATATGATGTTACATTATAAATAACCAATTCAAATTTGCCAACATCTACCGCTTTTTTGGCCCAGAAATATGATATAGTAAATTTTATCATTTCAAATCGCTGTAATCTGCTGATTAAAGACAGCATAAATTTCCATTCAATTTTTCCAGGTCAAAAAATTAGAAGCGTTGGCAGCTATACAAATTAATTAAGGAAATTTTTAGTTGATTAATGCTATTATTTACAGAAGTTTAACAGAAGAAATAAACCTAATTTCATCAACAAAAAAATGCATAGTAAACTATTATTTTTATCGCTTTTGCAATCATTATAAAAATAATAATATGCGGAGAAATTAAAGAAAAGTTTGTTTAATATATTCTTTGAAAGTATAAAAAAATACAAAAGCTAAGAGATTTTTTTTGTTCTGTAATAGTCAAATAACTGTTTAATGAACCAACAAAAATTTCTAATTAAAGACGGCTTTAGAAAGGTAGTTTAGTAAATTATGAAACTTAAAGGATTATTCATTGTGTGTTGATCAGAAAATATTTAACAAGCAATTTTTTGCCTAATTTCATTTATCGAAAGTTTATTAATAAAGGACATCAAAGTTTCGAATAGGCTATTATTGATTAAATTAATCTTCTGTTATATTTGGTTTTTTATTGCACTGCATTCACTACAAAATAAAATAAATATCTAGTATTTATTTAATTTCCGAAGTTTATGGTCATCTTATGAACTGCTTTATTTATATGAATAATACTTATTATCTCTTTTTTTGGATATTTTATAAACTTCGACTAAGGTTAATTTTTAATCATGGTATTTTCTAGGGATGAGATTTCCGCGTTTTTCCAAACCAGTATTTTGTTAAAGAAAATAGTATTTCATTTAATCGGAAAATTTTTGTGATTTAAAAGAACAACATTTTCATTAAAATAATACTGGTGTCCACAAACGCGGAAATCTCATCCCTATATTTTCTGAAGCGCATTTTTTTCTTTTTTAAATATTATTATTATCAATTTTGTATTATTTTATTTAATTCAACATGTTTTTTTAATATAAAGATGAAATCTTCAATAATCTCTAGTCGAGTCACTGATATGTTGCAATTATTCAAGTTATGTACAAAGGTATATTTCCTATTGCAGTGCAATATTTTATTAAAGGGTATAACGAGGTAACAATGGCGAAATGGCCCCCATTGCCAATGACTGAAATATTATTTGTACTATTAACAACACTCTGAAAGATTACCAAAAGAAATAAAATTGACCCTTGATCTTGACCTGACTTTAAGATATTCGAAAAAGTTCGTACGCGCGCCGTTATTTTTAAAATGTATTTTTCTGAAAAACTACAAAAGCTAGAAAGATGGGACCAATCGCGTATACTATTTGATACTTTAAAAAATATTTTGTATTTTTTTTTTCAGAGTTAATGTGAAATGACAACTGTGAAAAATAATTAAACAGATTATAAATCTTTTCTTGAGTACTCTTCTGTTAAATCTACCGCGCCAAAAAAATTATATAATATTCTTAAATTTATATACTTATACCACACAAAAGCTGATCAAAATCAAAGAGATGCTCTTTGAGTAATATCGAAGAAGAAAATAGAAAAGGAAAAAATATGAACTCTAAATAAAAAGGGGAAAAATAGAGAAATTGATACCGGACAAGTTTATCAGCAGGATAAATATATTCGGGACATAGGTTAGCCGATCGCTAGTTTTATCGCTATATGCAGCTGCTAACTAAATATCAGCGTCTTTTATTTGTTGACTTTTTCTTTTAAATTTCTTTATTACTGCTATTTGGGCTTAGGTGCAAGGAATTTGTAAAATTTATCTTCATTATATCCCATTTTCCTCACTTTTCTTTAAGTTCTATCGAAAACCCGTTTTCGATTTCAGTATAATAACTTGAATTTTTAAATGAATAAGTGCGAATGACTGTTCCGGCTTTTTAAATTATGATAATTTTTGAATAAAAAAAATAATTTTTAATGCAATATTTCACCAGTTATCTTTCAACCCCTTCGCGACGGGAGCTTTTTACGAAATTTTTAAAGATTTCTTATTTTCTGTTCTTAAAAGCAATAATTTGTCTTATTAATAGCTCCGATTAAATAAGGCAAATTTTACCGTAAAATTTTACCGGTAGATATAAAAAAGAATTCTTAAGTCTTTTTGCGGCATGTATACGTGTCGCTCGTCCCCAAGGGGTTAATTTTTATAGTGTGGTGCCATATAAAAAGCATAATCTATGAGTGTCCCACTGAAATCAAAATGGTTTTAGTGTCCAGGATTGCCGTTGTTGCCGGCGATATTTCGGAAATGCGTGGTGTCTTCGCCATTGCGCGTCAGTTTCTATCTCGCTTGTGTGAAGTGTGCATTACAACCGTATGAAATTATTTTAAGCACTTTCTTTGGGCATTAATTAATTCAAGAAATGAAAAAAACGTAATGAACGAACGTAAAAAAACGTAAAAAAACGTAATGAACGTGCCCAAAATGAACGTAATTTGGGCACTTTAATTACTTTCCTGTTAAAATTGTTTTATAAAGCTCCTTTCATCCTTGTGTTAATTCATTAACCCTTTAACGTTCATTGGTTTTGCCACGAAACCACAAAATTTTAATTTCGATACGCAACACTGACACCGGTATTTTTATCTAAAAATATCCCTTTTATTTTGTATGTGATAAATCACGTTTTCTTATTTAGACATATATTTGTTCTTAATTACCGGTGTCATTCATTTATTTCGACATCTTAGCAATGAAAATGCTATGATCGTTAAAGGATTAACTGCGTCAGAGGAAAACTACCTTTTACGGGGCTGCCACAGCTGACTATTTTTTTATTCTGACTGGCACCAGTTTCTCTAAATAGATATCCCTAAAACAAACTTTGACAACATTCGCAATAAAAATAAACATCAAAATTTTTTATAGAAAAATATTCGTGCGAATAGAATGTAAAAACAGTCGCCTGTGGCATCCCTGCTTTTATCTTCTCATCATTTTTTGTTTGAACATACGTTCTGTATCGAAATTTGCTCGTATAGCTGCGGTCTATCACCCCGTAAAGATTTACCCCCTTATTCAGATGCACCCTGTATATAAGGTATATATAGAGATACATACAGTAAGATATGTATAATCTCCTTCCTACTTTTTTGTGATTTTTCGGTTACACGCCCCGCCCCCTCATATGTAACCAACGTATATCGTTCAAGTCATAACAGTTCCCCTGAAGACGGCTAATGAAAGACTGAAACTGAAAGCTCTAGGGTTTTAACATCTTGATATCGATGGTTTTAACATCTTTTAATGTTTTAATGTTTTTAAACTTTTGATATTTAGCACCTATTAAGTAATAAAATTTATAATGAATTACGATTTATACTGGTACATGATTAGGAACTTCAGGAAATAATTTACTTTACTTTGTACTTTTTTTTCTCTGTTTTTGTACAAAATACTATATTTTATACTACATTTTAAGTTTATATTTTAAAAGAAACCCCTTTAACGAAGTATTATATTTCATCACAAAAGGAAAAAAATACCTTAAAAGAAATTCAACTCTAAAAAATATTGAAACTTGCTTAAACTTTCTCTTTCTAAATCAAAGGAAAAACTAAAACAGTCTCAAGTTAAACAAAACATAAATCGAAGACGTCTTACTAGAGAAAAAAAAATACAACCTTTAAATTGGGAATAATTTTTTTTTCTGCTTCAGCTTTGGGAATTTTTTTCAAAGCTTTGTATTTGTCTGTCTCTTAACAAGCAACGTTTTTATTATAAAGACGCAAAGTATAGGTTTTATCTTTTTATATTTGTTATTGAATATGTATAGTTACAAGCATAGTTACATTCATGCAGTCTGATTGTAAATTGTCAAAATAAAATATAGTAGCGATAATTATGTATCAAGACGAACCATTTTTTGAATGGGAGACCAGATTACCAATCTATATGTTTTTAGTCAAAATTTACAGAGTAATTTACTCTAAGCCGAACCAAGTCAATCCGATTAACTCCAGCAAATAAAAATGCACGTTTTAAACAGTTAAACTTGTATATCCATAAACTACTGTTTTTACTTACCCATCATACGTAGTATAGAGTAAGTCTTGCAATCGTTTTGAAAATCGAAAAAAAATTTTTGACGGATTTACACGTTTTAGATAGTGGAGATTCCAAAAAACATATTTTTAGAAAATTTTTTTTGCCGTCCGTCTGTCTGTCTGTCCGTCTGTCTGTCTGTCTGTCTGTCAGTCTGTCTGTCTGTAAACGCTCTATCTCCCGAACAAATTGAGATAGAGACTTGAAATTTTGTATGTAGTTAGTATGTAAGAATGGGACGAACCCTATTTAATATCAGCAACCTCGATTATCCGGAACTATTTTTTTCGGACTCTCGAAAAATTCGTTCTGATGAAAGTTACATAAAATTTTTCGAATTTTTTTGTTCTAAGGAATGGATGTAAAAGGCAATAAAATAACACACATTTTGCATATAGAACGAAGTTGATCGGATTATTAGTTGTCGAGATATTTGTAATCTTGTTTTCCACATTCTTCGATTTTTCATGACCCTGTATTTCATTCAAATTTCAATTCAAAAGTATATTTTAATTGGAAATGAGACGCTTAATCCGACGCAGTTAATTGTTAGTTAATAGAATTATTATTTTTGGAGTTATAAGGATGTTTCTTTTACGCAGTTCGGTACTATTTCAGTAGTTTGGCGTTTTATATAATTTGTCGACATTGGTACATCAGCAGTTCTTTAATATAGCATTACTATGTATATTAACAATATTTAAGTTTTGTTTATGAATTGCAATGCATTGTATAAATAGTTTCACATGTTTTATTTTCATATACATATCCATGATGGGTAAGTATTACGGTGGTCCCCAACGACTAGTTTTATCATTGGTCTAGGAATAATAATGTTTAATGCATGGTGTACGTAATATATGACTCGTTATGATCATAATAAAAACGATGTTTGTCATTATTATTAATTTAAACATAGAATTTATTTATAAGCCTTTAAAAAAATTTAGTCTTTGAAAATATCATTTTCAAATAGTCATTGTAATTTGTTAATTTACAATTTTTGTTATTTTTTTTTTAAATTTATTTATCGTATTTCAAATGAGATGTCTGAAATACGTGTACTTTAAATGTATTTTAAAAATATATTTCAAATTTATGTGTTTCAAATTAAGGTTATGTATTTACAATTAAATGGTTGATAAATTTTTATTTAAATGAAATGAAGATAAACGAAACTCCATACATCGAATTCCTCCATATAACGAATTTTTAGTAAGAACGGTCCCCTTTTCGCATGATTACATTAAAAACAGACTCTATATAGCGAAATATCTATCTCCATATAACGAATTTTTTCATAAATTGATCTTAATTTATTCAGTTTTAAAAAAGCTTCGAAATCATATGGAATCAATTTTCCATCACTTTTTTTTTTATTTATCGTTCAGTGGAGAGGTTTTTTTTATAAATATTACTTCTCTCCTTATTCTTTAAATCTAACAAGTTCATCCCACCTCCCACACACCTTTCAACATCCTTCTCAAAACACAGTCAATTGAATTGTTACACATATAAGAGAGGAATCAATGAGAGCACATAAGAGAGACCTTCAAATGGAGGAAAATATCAACTACAATTTTTCATTCCTTGCTAAAATTTGAGAATTTTTTTTGAGAGCGTAACAATTGTAATTTTAAAATCAAAACAACAAAAAATTACAGATTTCTTCCTCTGAAATTTATGTAAGTCTTCCTTAATTGATTTTCATTAAGCTTTCAAATAAATGTCTTTTCTCTTTTTTGAAACTGCTTAAATAAGTAAGAAATAAAATGTTAGGTTAATATATACTTTTAAACATTTCAAATTCTTAATTAAAAAGATCAAAAATAATATTTGTTCAAAATTTACGCATTAAATACTATTTTTAACATCATACTCTATACATCGAATTTCTCTATATAACGAATTTTTTACTGGAACGATGGATTTCGTTATATAGAGGCTCGACTGTAGTAGAATATTATTTGCTGATTTATCACTTACGCCAGACTAACTTAAAAGTAGCAAAAAAGCAGTCTTGGCATGTAAAAAGTGAAACGGTCAACCCGGAACTGTTGATAATAGTCACATGACTTAGGCTTTTATTATATGGAATGAAGATGGTAACATATTATTTGGCGGTTAATTTGTTAAAATATAATTTTGTTATTATTTTAAATTATTCAAATTCATATTAAAATTTCTTTTTTTTAATAATAAAAAAATAAGGAAAATTTAATTAAATTTAATAAGGAATTTATTAAGGAGGCTTTTACTATTTTCAAAAAGTGGTGACAATAAAGCGAAAATGTGACTTTATAAAGAAGCGAAATGAAAAAATTACTTTGTTCCATAAATTGCAACTACGGCATTTTCGACCCTTCATTACTATGTGATTTCGAATTTCTCTTTACGTACTACACCTTATAAAGTTTTATCCCTGTGGTATTGAATGCCCTGTATATATATTTGTGTACATGGTATCAAAAAATTACATAAGGTGTTATGGTGTAATAACGTCAGTGTGGGTAATAACGCATGTGCTAATATTATGCATAATTATGAATAATCCAGGAAATGGCACATGCGGGTTCTGCACAGAAGGGCTATAAGTCATCAGAATAACAAACAACCGCTAAAGTTAATTTGTTCTCTTTTTAGATGCTACCGCTGGAAGAAGCGCCTAAAAGTCAAAGCCGGAACTAAAATTTGCGAGTTAAGTTCTGCAGAGCTGCCAACTTCTACGCCTATTTAAATCATACAAACATGTTTGGAACCACAAAAATATTTTAGTAATATGTATCTCAAATATATTCAATGTTATGCATTACAGCACATATTGTGAATCATTTACTAAAATTTCTGTTTCTAACATGTTTATTTGACTCTAAATAGGCGTAGTAGTTGGCAGCCATGGTTCTGTGATCTGAAGATTATATATTTATAAGACATATTTTATTTATTATATAAATTTGTAGTGTATTTCATATACTTTTAAAATGTTGTGCAAGATTTTGGATAAATTCGCGAGGCAGTTTGTTGTTTAATATATATTGCTCAATAAGTATATAGCGGTAATAACGCAATATACTGGTGTAATTACTCCTGGTGATTATCTTCAGTTTTGGAACTACAACCGAAGAGCGTTTATTTTCTATTTTATGCTTGAGAGAGCATTACGGTCATTGTTGAAAGCCAGAAAAGATAAAGAGAAATTGTTCTGCCCTAAGTGCTGATAATTTTTTCATACTCATCAATTTATAGGGGTGTAGAGTTTATATCTTTAAAACTGGATAATTTACCTGTCATTAATTCATCTTATTTTATAGTTTTGGCTGCATGGTGTTATTACCCAACTATGTGGGTAATAACGCCAAATAGTACTGGTCCAAAAAAACACGCCGTTACATTTTATGAATATATATCTTCTAAAATATTCCTTCTTGTATATATAGTCAAAAAGTTGCTGTATCAGATTCTACATTTGTTTGAAAGAACAAAATTAAAACTAAGCAGTAATAATTGGTAGAACCTTAACATGGCGTTATTACACCAGGATACCTTACATAAAAATTAAATATATAGAACCGAAGACTTTTTTAATGAAATTCAGTCAGAGTTATAAGAAAATTGTAATGCAAATTTGTCGAAGATAACGGAAAATAATAAATAAAAAATGATAATTTTAATTAAAAATTTCTTTTGATTATCTTACAAATAAATTTTATTTGATGCTTCAAATAATTTTGTATTTGTTGAAATAATATTTAAGAGTTAACCAGATTGAGAAATTTAAAGATTTCAGTCGATTATTTGTTTTCGATTTAAAACAAGTTGGAAATTGCACGTGAAGCGTAGCAAATGAGGTGCGTTTGTACGATAAAGAAATTTTAAAAATATTACTCTCATATATCAATCTCATAAAATTTTAAATAGTGAATTACAATTAAAACGCTCATCAAACAATTTTCTCCCTGTACCATTTGTAATGGAATACTTTTGTGTGGCCTTGCAAATCAATAACAAATTTTCTTTGCACCACAAATTATGTAAAATGTATATTATAATATGTTATTTATTGTTGCATATAAATTTTATTAAGTTCGAATGAGTGTAACACCATTAAGATGCATTTGAAACATTTTTCCCCATTTACCGTAATGTAACGGAATACTTTTGATTGTCCCTGTAATTGATCTACGCATCCGATTTTCATTAAATTTGAAATAACTCGACAAAATTATGTAATAATTATGTATTTTAAATTTCAAACGTATAAAATACATTAGAAACTTTTCCCCCATTGACCGTAATGTAACGGAATACTTTTGATTGTCCCTGTAATTGATCTATTAATCCGATTTTCATAAAATCTGAAAAAACTCGACAAAATTATGTAATAATTATGTATTTTAAATTTGAAACGTATAAAATACATTTGAAACTTTTTCCCCATTGACCATAATGTAATTGAATACTTTTGATTGCCCCTGTAATTGATCGATGCACCCGATTATCAAAAAATTTGAAATAACTCGACAAAATTATGTAATAATTATGTATTTTAAATTTCAAACGATTAAAATGCATTTGAAACTTTTTTCCCCATTGAACGTAATGTAATGGAATACTTTTGATTGCCCCTGTAATTTATCTATGTATTCGATTTTCATAAAATTTGAAATGACTCGACAAAATAATGTAATAATTATGTATTTCAAATTTCAACCGATTCGGTTGGGTAGTTTTTGCGTTGTTATATGCGGACAGACGGAAGGGCGGACAGACGGAAGGGCGGACAGACGGACGGACTGAACGACCACTATAGGTGCTACGTATTTACATAATTACTTACGCACCTAAAAAGCCACTCTACTTTGGTGGTGAAAAAAATACTCTACAGAAAGTTTGTTTATGATAACAATACAATAATTCAACAATAAGTTTAAATAAAGATATTTGTTTTGATGCACAGTATTTAAATTTTTGCAAAACAATAATTAAATTTCTTCTTCATGGAAAAAGAGCATGAACGTATTAAATAATAGGAAAACATTCAATAAAAGAAAGGTATGTTAATTTCTTAAATTATACAACGTTATTTTTATTTAAGTGATAATATCATTAGTAATTTTAAATATTTCATTGAATTATTTTTATTTCTTTATGTAAGTAGGACTTTTTATTTGATAGTTAAATGTTTTATGGTTCACTTAAGAAAATAACATAATATTTGAGCAGTAAACATGAATAAATATATTTATTTTTTTGCATCGTTTTTAAACATTTACAAAAGAATAATTATAACTGTTTTCAAAGAATAAGGTTTTAAAAACATTAAATAAAACAAAAACAGTCTAAATTGCTTAAGTTTTAATTTTATTTTGATTTATCTGCCCCAAAAGGATATTTTATTTCTTGCTGGTTTCATATATAAGAATGAAGACCCTTTTTCAACAAGGGAATTACATTGATGCAATGGCGTGTAATAACAATATCAAAGAGATTTTCAAATTTTCAGCTTTATATAATTTTTTTCTAAATAAGTCTGCTTTATTGGATTAAAAAATACTCATAGTTTATTTGTGGAAAAATAATGTTTTAAAAACATTCATTTTTATACATTAGTACTTTTAGTATCACAAAAAATAAAATAAAACTCTTCCCAGAGGATAGTTTCTTAAATATTTAAATAAAACAAAAGTATTAAAAATATTTACTAAAATTTTACAACATTATTATTATTATTTTGTCCCCGAATGGGAATTTTGCTGTCTTGTCCCTATGAACAAATCTCCTCATTTTCCAAATGTAAAAATTACAGAAGCTTATAAGAGATATATTTGTTTTTTACATTTGTCTAGATAAGAGATATATTTGTTTTTTATATTTGTCTAGATAAGTGATACATTTGTTTTTTACATTTGTCTAGTTAAGAGATAAATTCGTTTTTTACACTTGATTATTTCTTGAAATGTCTCCCAAAATTCTTGAAATAGAATGCTTTAGAATGGAAATGGAAGTTGATTTGATTAACGTTGTGAGATTTTCTGGCCATTAAAGAGAAGTTGTTTAGTGCAAATTGATATTAAAGATTTTAAAATAATTTACCAAGTCTTGGAATAGAACATTTTTATTTCATGACATTTTAAAAAGTTATTTAATGCAAAATTAGTATTTGTGTCTTTCATTAAATTTCCGTAGACTTTGAATAAAAAAATTGCCACGGCAATTTCATGGTATTAAAACAGGAGTTGTTAATACTAATTCGCTGTTGAGCTTTTAAAAGAATTTACGTATTCTTTTTACTAATTTCATCACATTAAATTTCAGCCATACGTAACTATTGAATAAGAAAGGGAAGAAGACATTTAAAAAAAATGAAATAAAAATGACATTCAAGAAAATGACATTAAAAAAAAATTTGTTTAATGCAAATCCGTATTTATTTTTTAAATGAATTTTTTGAGTCTTGGCTTAGAAAAATTTCATTAAAACCATTTTCAGGAACATTAGCTCTTGAAATAGAATTAGAATGAAATACGGTGGTTGATTTGATTGATATGTTGTATTATTGATGTTTGGACATTTATAACAGTGCATTTTATTGGTAGACTGACTGATGATTGAAGTTTTAAAAGAATTTCCTTTATTTTTGTATAGAAAAATTAACACGTAAACGTACCACAAAAATTTCCGAAAAGAGTTACTGGTTTTCAAATAGCGGACCAGTTGAAGTCCTGTACGATGTATCAGAACATAACTTTCATAAATATACAGGGTGAATCGAAACTCTTGGGCAAAACTTTTAGGGGTGATAGTACACATAACAATATTAAATGGGAAACTAAGGGACTCAAACGTCTTCCAAAGGAGGTAGGTGCCATTAAAGTTTAGGATCCAAAATTTCAAATGATTATAAAAAAATGGAAAAATTGGGCGATTGATTTGCGGTTTTCGTTAAAATGTTCTTTATGTTGGTATTTTTTAAAATAAATTTTAAAGATATAATTCAAATAATGGCAAAAGAGGGTGCATTAGAATTAGGAGTAACGAACAATTATTTTTTTACCGTTATTTCTAGATTCCATTAAATGCCTTCAGAAGCTTAGATGTAAAATTAAATTTTGAGCTGAAAATTGGAGTGCTTAAGTAGCGCAAATTGAACTGCGTTCATGAGTTGAAATTTGAACCAACCCCTTGCTGAACACAGTTTAGTTTTCAATAACTAACAACTCGAAACAATCAGATTTAGCGAAAACCGCAAACGAATCAACCAAATTATCTCATTTTTATAATCAATTGAAATTTTTAATCCTAAACTTTAATGGCCCCTATTCCCTTCGGAAGACGTTTGGGAGCCTTAGTTTCCTACCTAATGTTGTTTGTCTTGATATGTACTACCAATCATTAAAGTTTTGCCCAAGAGTTTAAATTCACCCTGTAAACACATAAACATCTTGGATAAGACGTAAAAGGTATTTCTGGTCAGCAGATATGACGTTTGCTTATACCATTTAATGCTAGAAAGGAGTCAAGATTTATAAAAATATATCACACATTAACCCTTAAGCGGTAACCATGGGTCACTAGTGCCTCGGTCAAATTTTCTTTCCTTGCTAGCTTAGAGGAGAGAATGGGGAGCGTGACTAAACTACCCTGAAAAAAATAATATACTAGTAGGCTATTAGCCCCCGAAACGCCGATGTTTTAGTGCGTTCACAGCCGACGTAAGAGCCAGTCAAAATTTCGAAAAGGCACTAGTGACCCAGGGTTACCATTTACGTTGACGAAAAGTGTAAGGTAAGAAAAAATTTATTTGGTTGGGAATTGATGTTTTTTTCATAAAATAAATGGAAAAAAGAAAGCGATGTGCATTTTGTGACACAAAGAAGGACAAAAAAACCTTTATTTGCTGCAGCAAGTGTCACAGACCTGTGTGCGAGGAACACAGACATCAAATCTGTTTCGATTGTTTATAAATGATGATATCAGTGTTGCTGTAATTTTTCATTATTATATTTTTTGTTTAATTAAATAAAGTTTGATAACTAACATCATTTTCATAAATGAAATTGATTAAAAACTAATAAAATTTCTATTTCATTGTAAATTGTACCTATTTATAAGTTAAAAATACGTCATTTTTATGCTCAAAACTTAAGCATTTTTGTAATTTATATCGGCTATTTTTATTTATTTTTTTTTTTTGCAAAAGTACCATTCTTGATCTTCAATTTCCCATTTAAAACAGCAAAAAATGTCAATTCTATCCAAAGCTATGATTTTTTAAAGAAAATGTGCTTTTTTCACATTTTTATTTGTTTATTTAAACATATTGTTTAAACAAATTAATAAATCAGCAATATTGTGACTGATTCTTGTTCAAGGGTAGTTGATGTAATATCATGAATTTTTTTAGAATTTTTAAAGCACATTAAACCACTTTTAACAGCGCTAAGCACGAGTGACCCATGATTACCGTTTAAAGGTGCCGAAAAACACGTTACCGTTTAACGGTTAATATTGAATTCAAACAATTAAACTTTTTTATTTTATTTATTTATTTATTTTTTTAATCTTTTAAACTTATTTTAAAATGAAATTTCTGGTTTTAACTAAAATATATTCATATGTTTTACCTTGACCTGCCTTATTCAATCGAGAAATTGCTGCCATTAAATAAGGGAAATTTTAGAGTAAAATTTTAATGGTGCTGAAAAACGAAGAAATTTATATTTTTTCGTTTTCTGCGGCTTTTTGAGGCACGTATACGTGTCGCTCGTCCTGAAAGGGTTAAAAAACAATCTTCAAATGTAAAGATTGGAATTTTCATTTATTTTATTTATTTATTTTTTTATTTTTATATATATATATATATGTATATATATTTTTTTTTTGAGGGGGTTAAAAAGTTATTGTCAGAGCAAAAGCTCTTTAGAGACCGCCCGAAAATGATATCACGATTGAAGGGAGGGAAAAGAGGGGGTTCATTAAGTTGTGACAGCTTGTGACAAGGGGGTGAGAGGGGGTAAGAAGAAGTGTGACATCAGCCATTTTGGTTAAAATAAAAACATTTAAGTTCAGAAGATTATATTTTAAAATTATGTTTTCAAATTGAAGTATTTTATGTCCATAAAGTAAAGATAAAATTTAAAGACCAATATTTTAATTTCCATTTCGAATTCTAAAATACTAATGTTTCCAGGTATCATTTTACATTAATATTTTATTTTTACTGCATATTAATTATGTTTTTTAATATAGCATACAATTCAAGTACAATATGAGTACTTGAATAATATTTACTAGCAGGGGAGACCGAGCTTAGCTCGGTCAAAATTAACTTTGTGTTCAACTCGATATAGTATTTTCACTGTATCATTAACTCTGTATTATTACTATAAAACATGTTTATAATAGTATTATTTAGAAAAGCAATCAATAAGAAAACTATGTTTTTATGCGCATATTTATAAATTTTATTTTATTTTAAATTTTACAACGAAAGGACATCAATCTAAATCACTTTTTTAGCTCGACTCTGATTGGTTTAACCATGCATCTCGAATCCTCTTAAGAATGTATTAAAATTCTTTACATTCTGAAAGACAATATATTTTGCTAGATATAGCCAAATTTGGAGGCATTCTTTCATTTGGCTTCAAATACGTGTTTTGGTTTTCGTAATTTTTATAGTCGATTTTTGTCGCCAATATTTTCTCAAATATCACCAAGTTATTGGCTTTTGCCATATTCTCGTGACCCTGACCCGTATTACCCAAAATGAGCCACTAATCAAATTTGATCAAGCATGTGACATAGCTCAATCGTCTTCAGGTAATCAAAAACAGTAGAATATAAAATTGAATCAAAATCGTTCAAGCCATTTTTTAAGTAAAATTAGCTTGGCAGCATTCAGCAATGAAGCGAAATGACCCACTAATATAATTTTGTTTAACATGCGACTCAGCCCAATAGTCTTCTCGTGACAAAAAACGTTTTGTTTCAAAATTTAGGTAAAATTGATCGAGTCGTTATTGTATATAATTAGAATGACCCTAGCTCATTAAGACCCAAAATGACCCACTAATAGAATTTTCGCGAGCATGTGTCCAAGCCAAATGGTTTTCTCTTGCTCAAAAACGATATAATACAAAGTATAGTCAAAATGGTGAGTACCATTTTCTATATAAAATTAGCATGACCCATCATGACCAACAAATGACCCTTATAATCGAAATCTCTTAAACGTGTGGCCTAGCTCTTTAGTTTTAGCATGCCGAAAAACATTAGATACAAAATTTAGATAAAATCGATTGAGCCGTTTTTTAGATATAGTTGGTTTGACCCTGACCCCTTATAATCCAAAATGACCCATTGAACGAATTTTCACAAAAATCTGTCCTAACCCAATGATTTTCTTGTGACCGAAAACGATAAAATACAAAATTTAATCAAAATTGCGCGAAACGTTGTCAAGATAAAATTAGAATGACCCAAAAGTGGCCCACCAATCGAAATTTCTCGAACATGGGACCTACCCCAATGATTTTCTCATGCCAAAAATATGTTGTATACAAAATTTCGTTAAAATCGACCCACCCATTCTTTAGATATAGCTTGACCTTGACCCATTAAGACCCACAAATGACCCTTATAATCGAAAGCTCTCGAATATGTGACTTAGTCCATTAGTTTTCTCGTTTCTAAAAATTGTTACATACAGAACTTCGTTAAAATTGATCCTGCCGTTCTTTAATTATACATAGCTTGACCCAGACCTTTTATGATCCAAAATGACCCATTAATCGAAATTTTTCGAACATGTAACCTAGTCCAATGATTTTATCGTGCCAAAAAAATGTTGCATACAAAATTTCATTAAAATCGATCCACCTGTTCTTTAGATATAGTTTGACCATGACCCATTATGACCCATCATGACCCACAAATGACCCTCATAGTCGAAATCTCTCAAACATGTGATTTAGCCCATTAGTTTTCTCATGTCAAAAAAATGTCACATACAAAATTTCGTAATAATCCATCACGCCGTTCTTTAAATATAAATAGCTTGACCCAGACTCTTAATGATCCAAAATGACCCATTAATCGAAATTTTTCGAACATGTAACCTAGTCCAATGATTTTATCGTGCCAAAAAAATTTTGTATACAAAATTTCGTTAAAATCGATCCACCTGTTCTTTAGATATAGGTTGACCATGACCCATTATGACCCATCATGACCCACAAATGACCCTCATAGTCAAAATCTCTCAATCATGTGATTTAGCCCATTAGTTTTCTCATGTCAAAAAACTGTCACATACAAAATTTCGTTATAATCCATCACGCCATTCTTTAAATATAAATAGCTTGACCCGGACTCTTAATGACCCAAAATGACCCATTAATCGAAATTTTTCGAACATGTAACCCAGTCCAATGATTTTATCGTGCCAAAAAAATGTTGCATACAAAATTTCGTTAAAATCGATCCACCTGTTCTTTAGATATAGGTTGACCATGACCCATTATGACCCACAAATGACCCTCATAGTCGAAATCTCTCAAACATGTAATTTAGCTCATTAGTTTTCTCATGTCAAAAAACTGTTACATACAAAATTTCGTTATAATCCATCACGCCGTTCTTTAAATATAAATAGCTTGACCCAGACTCTTAATGACCCAATATGACCCATTGAAATTTTTTTTTCGAACATGTAACCTAGCCCAATGTTTTTCTCGTGCCCGAAAACCATAGAATGCAATTTTTAGTCAAAATTGCGTGAGAAAATCGCTAGATAAAAATAGCATGACCCACAATGACCCCAAGAATGACCCACTTACCGAATTTTCTCGAACATGTTACCTAACCCAATGGTCTTCTTGTAATCCAAAACGATACAATATAAAATTTGGTCAAAATCGTTAGAGCCGTTTTTTAGATAAAAATGGCTTGACCCATAATGACCCCAAAATGACCCACTAATCGAAATTTTTCGAACATGTGACCCAGCCCAATAGTTTTCTCGTGCCAAAAAACGATTGGATACAAAATTGCCTTAAAATCCATCCAGCCGTTCTCTAGATATAAATAGCTTGATCCTGACCCATTGTGACCCAAAATGACCCAGTAATCGAATTTTCCCGAACATGGGACCTAGCCCAATGGTCTTCTCGTGCCCGAAAATGGTAAAATCCAAATTTTTGCGAAAATCGTTAGAGCCGTTTTTGAGATAAAATTTACCCACACACACACACACAATTTTTGCTCGCATTATAGTATAAGATATCGTGATGCTTAAAATGTCATTAAAACACATAGTTAAAGTTAAAAAATAAAATTAAAATTATGATGTATAACGTATGCTTTGTTTCTGGACTACGTTTATATATTTATGTAATATTGCGTGACATGTGACAAGTGGGAGAGGGGATGTTGTGAAGTGTGACTTTTGAAACAAAGGGTGGAAGGGGTAAAAAATATTGAAATTCAGTGTGACATCATTTATGGAAATGGACAGCCCCTTATCTAGAGAATTACATTCCCAATAATAGGTAAAACATTAATTTACAACTTCTTTTATTTCATTGAAAGTATAAAAAATATCGCATATAGTGTGTGCATTTAAAAAATAATATCAAATATTTCAAATAATTCAATATTTCAAACTTCATGAAATATTGAAAATAAATATACTTAATATATAATGATGCTTATCCTATGATATGTATTACCGAATCCCTTGAATTACATACATAATTCATACGTGTATTATCCATAAATGAAATTTACATGTATGAAAAAATACAATGCTCATAACGGGAAAAGAAAGTCCTTTAAAATTACATTATAGCCTGCCGTTCCGAGATAAATTTCAAACTCTGCAAAAGGAAAAAAAAAAAGAATGTGGAACTAACTTCTTTTTTTCTTGAAATCTTTTATCAAGTATTTATAAAAAGAATTTCGAGTAACAATATATTGAAATGCAGGCTTTCAACAAAAGGCAAGTCTAAATAAAGCAAATTAATGAAAATACGACAAAGAAAATTTAATCCTATACAATTCAAGATTTTTTTGCATTTTTGAAAAGATTTTTAATGATACAGCTATTGTCAGGGGACCTTTTATTATAGAAACTAGAAACAGAAATATTACAAAGCCTAAGCTTAAGAATAGAAAAAAAAGGCGAAATATATCACAAATATAAAAAAAGAGTTTTTTTTTTTACATTTTTTATGTATGTTTCACTTGAAAAAGAAATTTTAAAGAATATTTTTGAAAAATCAAATGAAAAAAACTCTATTTTCCATTTTAAGACTATGCATTTGTTATTAGAAAAAAAGCTCTTCTCTGAAAAATAATTATTATGTTATCTAAATATTAAATTTGTTAATCAGTACTTGGTTATTGAATTCATTTTAGTAAAAATTTGTGATTCTATGTTAAATTTGACATTTTTTAAAATGTACTTTCAATGTAATTGATTATTTTCTTTTCCTTTTTTGGGCAAAAAAGATGTTGAAAATTGATAATTATTTTTCTTTAAAATGAGAGTTTTTTGTGATTAACAAATGTGTTCTAAGAATTATTTTTCGATATTATTTTCATCTTAACCCTTTGCGGTGCAGAGAAAATTCATTGCGTAAGTGTTGAAAATGATGACTGACACCAAAATTTGAAAACAACTTTATTTATAATTATGAAAAAAAAAAAGCTGTTTTGAGGAATGCACTAAACCGGAATTTTTTTTGCCGAAATTCCGGTGCGAATGTACAGTTTGGGAATTAAAATGAAGTGGTTTCATAGATATACCACCGCGCCGCAAGGGGTTAAACACGTAACGCTTGATATTGTTAATGACGGAGAATATATTTGAAATTTTATTATTTAATTACTTATACTTTTCACTTTAGACTAACAACTCTTGGCTTTGTCATTTATGAAATATGCATGGAATATCTTTAGAATTTGTTGTTTAATTATTGTTTTTTTTAGCTTAGTTTATAGGCTCTATGCAATTAGATAATTGATTCTTTGTTCTTTAAACATACAGCTCATTGATATTTGTTGTAGGAAATTGCGTCTCAGCAAACGCAGGCATTTATTATTAAATCATTGCTTCTTTGCACTTGAGTTACATGTTCTTTTCTTTTTATGTCGAGAAAACCCAACACAAGCGTTGTGGACGCTGATAGTGCGTCGATAAGGAATAAAAGAGAAAAAAGTGCTGTCACACTGATTGGGTCATGTGACATAGCTCAATCGTCTTCAGGTAATCAAAAACAGTAGAATATAAAATTGAATCAAAATCGTTCAAGCCATTTTTTAGGTAAAATTAGCTTGGCAGCATTCAGCAATGAAGCGAAATGACCCACTAATATAATTTTGTTTAACATGCGCCTCAGCCCAATAGTCTTCTCGTGACAAAAAACGTTTTGTTTCAAAATTTAGGTAAAATTGATTGAGTCGTTATTGTATATAATTAGAATGACCCTAGCTCATTAAGACCCAAAATGACCCACTAATAGAATTTTCGCGAGCATGTGTCCAAGCCAAATGGTTTTCTCTTGCTCAAAAACGATATAATACAAAGTATAGTCAAAATGGTGAGTACCATTTTCTATATAAAATTAGCATGACCCATCATGACCAACAAATGACCCTTATAATCGAAATCTCTTAAACGTGTGGCCTAGCTCTTTAGTTTTAGCATGCCGAAAAACATTAGATACAAAATTTAGATAAAATCGATTGAGCCGTTTTTTAGATATAGTTGGTTTGACCCTGACCCCTTATAATCCAAAATGACCCATTGATCGAATTTTCACAAAAATCTGTCCTAACCCAATGATTTTCTTGTGACCGAAAACGATAAAATACAAAATTTAATCAAAATTGCGCGAAACGTTGTCAAGATAAAATTAGAATGACCCAAAAGTGGCCCACCAATCGAAATTTCTCGAACATGGGACCTACCCCAATGATTTTCTCATGCCAAAAATATGTTGTATACAAAATTTCGTTAAAATCGACCCACCCATTCTTTAGATATAGCTTGACCTTGACCCATTAAGACCCACAAATGACCCTTATAATCGAAAGCTCTCGAATATGTGACTTAGTCCATTAGTTTTCTCGTTTCTAAAAATTGTTACATACAGAATTTCGTTAAAATTGATCCTGCCGTTCTTTAATTATACATAGCTTGACCCAGACCTTTTATGATCCAAAATGACCCATTAATCGAAATTTTTCGAACATGTAACCTAGTCCAATGATTTTATCGTGCCAAAAAAATGTTGCATACAAAATTTCATTAAAATCGATCCACCTGTTCTTTAGATATAGTTTGACCATGACCCATTATGACCCATCATGACCCACAAATGACCCTCATAGTCGAAATCTCTCAAACATGTGATTTAGCCCATTAGTTTTCTCATGTCAAAAAAATGTCACATACAAAATTTCGTAATAATCCATCACGCCGTTCTTTAAATATAAATAGCTTGACCCAGACTCTTAATGATCCAAAATGACCCATTAATCGAAATTTTTCGAACATGTAACCTAGTCCAATGATTTTATCGTGCCAAAAAAATTTTGTATACAAAATTTCGTTAAAATCGATCCACCTGTTCTTTAGATATAGGTTGACCATGACCCATTATGACCCATCATGACCCACAAATGACCCTCATAGTCAAAATCTCTCAAACATGTGATTTAGCCCATTAGTTTTCTCATGTCAAAAAACTGTCACATACAAAATTTCGTTATAATCCATCACGCCATTCTTTAAATATAAATAGCTTGACCCGGACTCTTAATGACCCAAAATGACCCATTAATCGAAATTTTTCGAACATGTAACCCAGTCCAATGATTTTATCGTGCCAAAAAAATGTTGCATACAAAATTTCGTTAAAATCGATCCACCTGTTCTTTAGATATAGGTTGACCATGACCCATTATGACCCACAAATGACCCTCATAGTCGAAATCTCTCAAACATGTAATTTAGCTCATTAGTTTTCTCATGTCAAAAAACTGTTACATACAAAATTTCGTTATAATCCATCACGCCGTTCTTTAAATATAAATAGCTTGACCCAGACTCTTAATGACCCAATATGACCCATTGAAATTTTTTTTTCGAACATGTAACCTAGCCCAATGTTTTTCTCGTGCCCGAAAACCATAGAATGCAATTTTTAGTCAAAATTGCG